>CM029373.1:9688408-10434492 GCA_017165825.1 Hepsetus odoe | reverse complement strand
GTGAAGGCCAAAGATAAGGTGTTTGGTGAATTGTATGAGAGGTTGGACAGTAAAGAGGGAGAAAAGGACCTTTACCGATTGGCTAGACAGAGAGACAGATCTGGGAAAGATGTGCTACAGGTCAGGGCGATTAAAGATAGAAATGGTAACGTACTCACAGGTGAACAGAGTGTGTTGAGCAGATGGAAGGAATACTTTGAGGAGCTGATGAATGAAGAAAATGAGAGAGAGAGAAGACTGGATGATGTGAGAAGAGTTAACCAGGAAGTGCAGCAAATAAACAAGATGGAAGTAAGGGCAGCGATGAAGAGGATGAAGAATGGAAAGGCTGTTGGACCGGATGACATACCAGTGGAAGCCTGGAGATGTTTAGGGGAGATGGCAGTTGAGTTTCTGACCAGATTGTTTAACGCAATCTTGGCAAGTGAGAAGATGCCTGAGGAGTGGAGACGATGTGTACTGGTACCGATCTTCAAGAATAAGGGTGATGCACAGAGCTGTAGTAACTATAGAGGGATAAAGTTGATCAGCCACACCATGAAGTTATGGGAAAGAGTAGTGGAAGCTCGGTTAAGAAAAGAGGTGAGGATCAGTGAACAGCAGTATGGTTTTATGCCGAGAAAGTGCACCACAGATGCAATGTTTGCTCTGAGGGTGTTGATGGAGAAGTACAGAGAAGGTCAGAAGGAGCTGCATTATGCCTTTGTGGATTTGGAGAAAGCATATGACAGGGTGCCTAGAGAGGAGTTGTGGTTTTGTATGAGGAAGTCTGGTGTTACAGAGAAGTATGTGAGAGTAGTTCAGGATATGTATGATGACAGTGTAACAGTGGTGAGATCTGCAGTGGGAGTGACGGATGCATTTAAGGTAGATGTTGGATTACATCAAGGATCAGCACTGAGCCCATTCTTGTTTGCAGTAGTAATGGACAGGTTGACGGACGAGGTTAGACAGGAGTCTCCGTGGACGATGATGTTTGCTGATGATATTGTGATCTGTAGTGAGAGTAGGGAGCAGCTTGAGGAGAACCTGGAGAAATGGAGATATGCTCTTGAGAGGAGAGGAATGAAAGTGAGTAGGGCAAAGACAGAATACATGAGTGTGAATGAAAGGGAGGAAAGTGGCGTGGTTAGGATGCAGGGAGTGGAGGTAACAAAGGTGGAGGAGTTTAAATACTTGGGATCAACAGTTCAGTGTACTGGCGAGTGTGGAAGAGAGGTGAAGAAGAGAGTGCAGGCTGGTTGGAATGGGTGGAGAAGAGTGGCTGGAGTGATTTGTGACAGACGCTTACCAGCTAGAGTAAAAGGGAAGGTTTACAGGACAGTAGTGAGACCAGCTATGTTGTATGGGTTGGAGACAGTGGCACTGACAAAAAGGCAGGAGGCGGAGCTGGAGGTGTCAGAGTTAAAGATGCTGAGATTTTCGTTGGGTGTGACGAGGATGGACAGGATTAGAAATGAGTATATTAGAGGGACAGCTCAGGTTAGACGTTTTGGAGACAAAGTTAGAGAAGCAAGGTTGCGTTGGTTTGGACATGTGCAGAGGAGAAGAGGATTATATTGGAAGGAGGATGTTGAAGATGGAGCTGCCAGGAAAGAGGAGAAGAGGAAGACCAAAGAGGAGGTTTATGGATGTGGTGAGAGAGGACATGCAGGTGGTCGGGTTGAAGCAGGAAGATGCAAAATACAGGAAGAAATGGAGACAGTTGATCCGCTGTGGCAACCCCTAAACGGGAGCAGCCGAAAGAAAAAGAAGAAGAAGATATTTGAGTAGTAAACATATTGGTAATATTATTGTTATAAATTGTAGTAGTAGTTATAGTGTTAGTAATAGTATATTATTGTTAATATAATATATTAATTGATTCATTCATTAACTACTAGTAATAGCAGTGATAATTATTTATCTATTTATTACTACTACTGGTAGTAATTTGTTTATTTGTTATAACTAGTAGTTAGTAGTAGTAGTAGTAGTAATATTCTTCTAATGGTAGGGTACTTGCCTATGGACCTATGGCTCAAGAGGTCCCACGTTCGAATCCCTCCTCTAGCACTACCATCACTGGGTCCCTGAGCAAGACCCTTAACCTTGTATTGCTCCAGGGGGACTGTCCCTGTAATCAGGACATGGAAGTCGCTCTGGATACGAGCGTCTGCTAAATGCTGTAAATGTAAATGTAGTGGTAGTGTTTTTTTTTTTAAATGTGATAGTGGTAGTGGTAGTGTTTTTTTTTAAATGTATTGCTACTACTAGCATTTTTTTTATTCCTACCACTATTAATAGTATTTTTATTCATTCATTTATGTATCTATTTATTTCTCCTACTGCTATTAATGTTTTATTTACTTATTACTAGTAGTATTAATAGCAAGAATTAAAATGATGCATTGAGTTCAAAAGCTCATGTGCTACGTTTCATCAAAAACATTCTCCTTCTCTCTCTGTCTGTCTCCCTCTCTTCTCTCTCTCTCCCTCTCTGTCTGTCTGTCTCTTTCTCTCTCCTTCTCTGTCTGTGTCTGTCTCTCTCTCCTTCTCTCTCTGTCTGTCTGTCTCTCTCTCCTTCTCTCTGTCTGTCTCTCTCTCCTTCTCTCCTCTCTCTCGCTCCTCCTCTCTTCAGTAAAAGCTGAGCTGCGGCGCCCCCTAATGTTCAGTAACAGGAGCGTCAGCTTGAATGTTTACTATCAGTGTATTCTCTGCAGTTTGAAAACTGTCTCCTGTGTTTCTTCACTCAAAACACACGAAACACACAGTTCTGCTCCACAAACAGCCCGAGGCCCGGCTCTTCTGACTCGGAGGGACTGAATAAACTCGGGTTCCTGAAGTTCGGGAGTTGAGCTCTGCTACAGCAGCGCTGATCTCTGACTCAGTGAGAAACGCCCCGGATCTCACAGCTGAACCGAAAGAGAAAGCACTCACACACACAAACACACACAGACCCAGCAGCTCGGCGAGCGGTGTGCTGCTGCTCGAGAGGCTCACACACTTCCTGCTGAACACACACGGCGGAGGAGCTCGGCGGGATGGACGCTCCGCAGCTCCACTCTTATAAAACGGTACAGCAGCTTCTGTCCGCTCGACTGTGCGGCTCTGAGCTCCTCCACTCCGAACTCCGTAGGAATGGAGCCGAAGCGAAAGTGAAAGAGTGCAGAGCAGCAGCTACACTCGGGCTTTGTGTTTGGGAGCTGCTCAGAGCTCACAGCTACTGAGAGACTTTATTCCTCTCTTCTCTAACACTATCCCTCCTTTCATTCACAGCATAACCGACTCTCTCATTCTTTCACTTATACTTTCTCTCTCTCTCTCTCTCTCTCTCTCTCTCTCTCTCTCTCTCTCTCTCTCTCACACACACACACACACACACGCTTTCTCTCTCTCTCTATATATAAAACTCACATTTTTTCACTTTTGTTCTCTTCCTCACACACAAACACACACACACACACACACACATTCACACTCTTACCCTCTCTTTCTCTCTTTCCTCTATCCCCCTCTCCCTCTTTCTCCCTCATATTCTTTCCCTTTTATTCTCTCCCTCTACATCTCTCTCTATATACAATACACTGCTGTATTGAGCTGCACACATGATATCATGTCTTTTTCCCTCACACACGCACGCGCATGCTCTCACACAGACACACACATACACACACACACACACACACACAACACACACACACCAGCTGTTTCAGATGAAAATATTATGTAGAGTACGTACAGAACTGTATTTGTTTTAAAGCATTAACTTTCTGCCAGTTTTTTAATGATTTCATTAAATTATATAATTTTATATAATGTAAGAGTGACAGAAAAGGAGAACAATGTCATGAACATCATCACATCTGATGTGATGAGTCAGTCTGTACAGCAATTGTATTTAGTTCATTCTTAGATTAAATTTGCATAGTTGCATCGTCCTGACAACCCAGATGCTCACTATAGGCTTGAAGTAGCCTCACATATTACCGATAGAAGAAACCTCATGTATCCATTTCTAGTTTTTTGTATTAAACTGGAAAACAGGAGCAGTTAGTGGCCGTGAGACTTTTCTTCTATCCTTTAGCATCCAGTTCTCCTGGTGCTGTAAATTTGAACAAAAAAAGGAAGGCACACCATTATACGTGTCCCCGGCATATATAATAATAAATGTGGAAATGTATTATAATTATTATAATTTAATTTTTTCATCATCTGCTTTTTTCATCATCTGCTCTGTTCTTCCATAGTCTCTATTGTAAATTTCCTAACTTGGCATCATGTATTGTATTGCTATGTCCAGAAAAAAATCAGTGACATAAACAATGTGACATCATGTGGGTCTATGTATAAACGTTTCTTTCAGGATCAGAAAAGATCCATCAAGAAAGCAAGGAGTCCCTCGCGATTCACTCGTCCATTCATTCGCGGGAGAAACTTTCGCCCTCGGTGAGTTGTAGCCTTGGCCGATGGGTCAGATAAATATATCCTATATATAAATATATCCTATATATAAATATATCATATATATATCCTATATATAACTTTAATACATGCTCACGAAAAGGGATTTTTTTTTTTTTGTCACGGCAAAACACAGCATAGCAGTCAGTGCACCACAACAAAATGCATCCTCTGCATTTAACCCATACACACCGTTCAGCAGCAGTGATGGGGACGGTACCTTGCTCAAGGGTACCTCAGGACAAACTGCTAATCTGGAGTTCGAACCCATAACCTTCGGATTATGGGCCGAATCCCAAACCACTAGGCCTTCACCTATTAAGTTTCTTTTGCTCCAGACCCAAACCCTATTCCTCCAAAAATCAAGCTTAAAGAAGAGGGAAAGAACATTCCCATCTTTTAGTGTAATTTAATGCTAAAAATTTATTTGACTTTGGAATATTTCTATTAGTATTAGTGATGCTAGTGGTCCTAGCTTTTGGCTGACTGAACTGCCAATGAAAATTCATGCTTGAATACCTAGAACAGATGCCTAATGGTATTAAAATTTGCTTGCGGCCTAAGCATTAATGTGCCTGGATGGACCAGTTTGCCCTGATCAGACTTGGATCATGGGTAAGAGCCAACAAATACTTTACTGCTTTTAAATCAACCCAATATAGTGCCTTCCTCTGGTCTTTGAGCCAGCTTTATGTACAGTACTGTACAAAAGTCTTGAGCCACCCTTACTAGTTAATTAGTTTGTTCCTTATTATTTTGTTCCTTTTCAGTTTATCTTGCCACATTGAGTAGATTAAATTTAAGTAATGGAAAAAAAAAAGTTAAACTGTGAAAGGCTGCAAGTTGCCTACAGATACAAGGTGTCGATAAACAGGTTTCAACCATTCAGTGTTCAGCATCCGTTAACTAACCACCAGCCTGATCATCTGGAACCATCTGCACCTGTTTCTTCACTGCTTCATGCCTGAAGTTAGATGTCTTTTGTCATGCTTGAATGGCCAAATACTCTCTTTGGAAACAAAATAGGAAGACATTTTGGGTAGCTAAAGACTTTTGCACAGTTTTGGAACTAATACAGAACTGAGAAGCCAGAAAAGCTAGTCTTAGAAAGGACTTGGAAGGAAGTTTCCTTTTTATTTCTAGTGTCGACCAGAGGAGGATGGGTTCCCCTTTTGGGTCTTGGTTTGACCCAGGGTTTCTTCCTAATGTTTGGGGGAGTTTTTCCTTGCCTCTGTCACCCTCGGCTTACCGGATTTTGTAAAGCTGCTTTGTGACAACAACAGTTGTAAAAAGCGCTTTATAAATAAAGTTGACTTGACTTGACTTGACTGTGAGGAGGTAAGGAGGAGCTCATAAAGCTGTACGAAATGAATATAAATACTTTTAGGGAATTAAAACGGTGGCGGGGTGCCGTAAGGATGTCAGTGCAGAGCCAATAGTCCAGAACATAACTTTATTCAACATAAATCAAAATACAGGGAACTAAAATGCCACCATTAACTTTAAGGCTTTGCATTGTGAATGAACCGTGCTCTGATCTGACTCATTGGGACTGAAATAGTCAGCCCCAGTGAAGCACACCTGTGCCTTCATGAGCTCAGGTGTGCTCAGTCAGAACAGAGTGCCTTCAACTGCACCAAACCTGAACTGTGACAGAAGCCCCCCCCCCCAAAAAAGCGTAACTCCCGGGGCGCCAAAACATAGCTCCGCTCTGAGCCGAGCCTCAGGGGGGAGGCCAAACAATAAACCTCTCCAAACTTAAACAGCCCTGGCCGGGCCCACAAAAACCAAACTTAAACACAAAGGGATGGCGGTGGTGAGGGGTATCCCAGAAGTTCAGTCCATTTCTTGGCCCTGTGGTCATAGGAACAGAACTAGAGAGTCGAGAAGCCGAGAGAAGCCGAGAGTCATCAAAGCCGAACCTCAAGCTTTTTACAAAGTTTTCATTCATGTCCTGCGCTTCTTTCTTCACCTGTTCCACTGAGGCTTCTCTCTCTGTCAGATGCTGGTTGAGCCTGGCCAGCAACTCTTCCTGTTGAGTGATCTGAATGTTCATGCAGCTGATCTGTTTATCTCTTTGGTGAATGTCCATGAGAAGTGCATTGTGGTTCACATTGGCCTGTCAGAGCTTTTCTGATCCATTCCTTAGCTTCTCCTGGGTACTGTTCAAGCTTTCAGTCAACCGCATAATCTGTTCTCTCTGGTCTTTACAGTCCTTTTCATATTCCAGATACCCAGCCTGCTTTTCCTCCAGTTCCCTATAAACTTTAGCTAGTTCTTCCTGAAGGGAATGTACCTCAGATTGTTTGATCTCCTGCAGCTGGGGATTCATGGCATGGAGAGAGACATTGTCATTTTCCAGTTTCTTACACTTCGCCTCCAGTTCATGCATGTCTCAGTTCAATATTCTCAATTTCCAAAGACACTTTGCAAAATTCATAATTCAATTTGTGTGATATAGTGACCAAGGAGTTCATTTTTTCCATTTTCAGTTTATTTGACATTAAATGCAATCAAACTACAACAGCTTTAGAATGGCTCAGTGGGGTCTCACCAGCTTCATTTAGACCGACAGATGCTAATGGTTCTGCTTCAAAGTGGCCACATGTAAAATGGTAACCACAGGCTTAAATTAACTCAGAGGTAAAGCGATTTAACATCCCGCTCAAGGTACAATGATACAATATGACACAGTATAATAAAACAGAATATATTATACAATACAGCATCGTGATGATATCTGCCATACCTTTCTACACAGATACCCCTGAACACGGTATTTATGAAATGTCATATAATTTGTGTTTAGGATGGTTCATGCTGACTTTAATAAGGACAGCTTATTAATTGCTGATCCCTTACTTGTAAGCTACATTATTTCCAGACTTCATATATAGGTTGTTTATAGACAGTATCTGACGATTTTCTTAATTTCAAAGATCATTTTTGACATTTAATATTCATATATTTTGTTGTTAAAACTGGTCACTAACTTAGAGACGACTGTCCAGGACATAACTAATAAATTATAAACATATTATTATTATATGTTCATTTATTAAAATATTAAAGTCAGAATAAAAACATAACTTAAGTACAGCAGCAGTGGCCTAGTGGTTAGGGAGTTGGGATCAGAAGGTGGTGGGTTTGAATCCCAGAACAGTAGTTTGCCCAGAGGTACCCTTGAGTGAGGTCCCTGTCACTGCTCTCCCGGGCAGCTTTAAATAGCTGCCCCCTGCTGCATATGTGTGTATGGGTTAAAAGCAGAGGTTGAATTTAATTGTGTGCTGAAGTGTTTCACAATGACAGCAATAGTCACTTTCACTTCACTTTCTAGTGGGTGTTCCTGAAACATAGAAAGTTTTATAAAAATAAATTCTAACGTGAAAGGCATAATATGAATAAGACTCCTCTTCTGCAGATTTTGTTACAGGGCTAGGGACGAGCGTTTTTCGTGGCGACCAGGGTTTGGCCTGAGACTCCAAAGGTTTCAGAGGGCCCCATCTCTTTTGCTGCGGACCAGATCCAGGAGCCCATCTTTGGTGCTGAGGCGTAAGGTCGTAGTCCCTTCCTCTCCATCATCTGGCCAGCACTCAGACAAGAGGTCAGAGAAAAAGAGTACAGCCACTAAAGTCCAAGAACAGAAATGCAAAACTCCAGGTAAACCTCTGCTTATAGTCCATCGCTCCCAACATTTTTGTGTCTGATTTAAAGTGATGACCTGGTGAAAAATGTACAATTTCTCCTTACCTCAAATGAAGTCAGTGAACCAATGCATTTGTTTTATTAGATTTGGACCAAGTTCATATTTATAGCTTTTGTTTATAGTTATGCAATGTATTCCCCTTAGTTTACCGAGATTAAGATCTCACCCATTATTGTTAGCATGTGTATTTGGGAGCTCAGTGCTGTTTAAGGCAATTGATATTTGCAGTCAATGTGATGGTTCTTACTGAGCTTCCATTACTTGTTAGTTACATGAGCCTGTGGCTAAGAATTAAAAATTTAAAAGCCAACCTGATTCCAAACATATCTTGAAGGATTGAACACATTTGGGGTAGAGTCTGTACATCTGTTTTTAATTTGCCAAAGGAATAGTAGGCCAGCATGTTTGGAGTCCTGTTTTTGCTTTTTTAATGTAGCGATGAAGCTGCAAGCCTAAGCAAAAGACTAGATGTCGACATAGACCCTGATTCTTTATCCTTAAAAACACAGATATCACCTAACCAGCTTAAACTGCACCTAGCTCGTCATTAAGGTGTTCCAGGTTGCACATTCTTGTCATTGTGGTTCAGGACATGTTTTGACTTACTCTAGGCTACAGACATGACCGAAACTTCACTGTGTATTATAATAATTGTATAACATGGCAATATGGTTGCAGGGTGAAAAGTTGTTTATTTCTAGAATTTACGATAAGCTATGGAGTCACAAGCTCAATGAATTTAGTGTTTGAGAGAAGCTTGGGGGATGTGCCTGCTCACTTGTAGTGTTATTAAAATTAGCCCTGTTAGTAAAGAAGTTCCAATCTATTTGGAAAAGAAAATAGTGCATATCTGTAATCATGTGCATTAGAACAATTAATTAAAAAGGCAAATTGAAAGAGTGCAACAGTCAAGTTACATTTGAATTATTTCCTACTTTAAACATTACTAGCAGTAGTTTCAGAATTAGAATACTATTATAGAATAATACCACGGTAATAAAAAATCTAGAAATGCAATGATTGAAAATGGACTTTTTTGCAAAAAGGTTCTGGTAGGATGAAAATACTTATATGCATAAATAATTTAATTGCAATGAATTTTTTCCCAAATAGTTAATCATCCTGTACACTGTGCATGCAAAATCTTGCTTTCCTGCTTTCTCCTACTAGCAGATCACAGTCTCAAGGTGGCAGCAGAACATTATTCCCAGCATTCACAGCATGAGTGTTTTGCTCTGCACTCATCATTATGCACCCCATCTAACAACAGCTGCATTGGCGGCAAAGTAAACAGCTTGATTAATTGAATTCGGAATCTCCAGAAGCTGTCCTGCAAAAAAACATGTATATATATATTTAGCTGTAGTCAGAGAGTCTACTTGCTGTACTTGCTGCTCGTTAGTCTCTGAGAGAAATAACACTTCTATTAAAAGCCTCTCGTCAATGCCTGTGTGTTTGCTCAGAAAAGGGCTTGAAAGCATATTGAATTATGGTGGTTTACAGGCTGCTTATTATAGCTGACTAAGTATAGAACAATGTCCCCAAGCAGGTTTCTGTCTCAGACATCTTGAGAGGCAGGTGTGCTAACTCGGGAACTTGGCATTGCAGGTCTCAGCTTGATATTAGAATGACCGCTTGGGCTCGTTTGTAGAAGCAGCATATCCAAAGAAGCTGCCCTGTTCCCTCTAAATGAGAGTCATTGTTTCGATGAAATGAAGGTGTAAAGGACAGAAGTCTGTACACTAAAGAAGCAAAAGTATCTGGACATTACATCTAAAGTAACTTTTCTGACCTCCCATTTTAAATCCATATTTGCAGCTATAACAGCTTCCACTCTTCTGGAAAGTCTTTCGAGAAGATTTTGGAGTTTTTACTCACTCAGGCTAGGTCAGGCACTGATGATTGTCTAGGAGTCCAGGCTCACGATCCTTACTTTAGTTCATACATGACTGGCTTTGTGTTGGCCAGGCAAGTTCTTCTACACCCAGCTCACACAACCTCTTTATAGGTCATGCTCTGGGGCACAGAAAAGTTGGAACTATGTATAGAATTGTTCAAAATGGTTGCTATTAAAGGAATAAAATTTCTCTTAACTGGAACTAAGGGGCTAAGCCCAATTCCTAAGACAACTCCATACTATCACACTTCCTCCAATAAATTCTACAGCAGTGACAATACAGTCAGGCATCCGCCAAACCCTGAATCGTCCATCAGACTGACAGACAGAGAAGAATGATTCCTCACTCCACAGAACACTGCTCCAGCTTTATATCACTCCATCCAATGTTAGACACTGGCTATGTGAGGCTTGCATGCGGCTGCTCTGCCATGGAAGCCTATTCCGTGATGCTCTGCATCAATTGAGTCAACAGAGTGCAGGTGACTGATATGCGCTGTGACCTTACTCTGTTACATTTGTTTCTGTTGTTTCTGAATGCGTACCATACCATGGAAAAACTAGAAGGGAAAAAATTGTGACTTATTATAAAGTGACTTATTGCAAAGGTGGTATCCTATTCCAGCACTACACTTGAATTCACTGAGCTCTTCAGAACATCCCAGTTTTTACAAATGTTTGTAAACCTGACACAGTGGAATTTGCGGTTAGTTTCCTCATATTGTTCCCAAAAGGACCTTTTACTGAAAGAGAAACATGTTTGTTAAGGAGAATTTTGAGTATCTATATCTTCTGAATCATTTAAACTTTGGGAAAAATCCATACATTGGTTAAAATTGACATTATATAAAGGTTACTTACAACTTTTAAAGTTTTGTACTAAATTTAAATGGTTCTTCAGTGACATTGCCCAAAGAACCCATCATGTGTCTATGTCTGCTTCCTAGCAAACCAGGACTGTGGGCACCTGCCTTTAAATCATGTAAAATCGGTCATAAATAGCCTTTCAGAAAAATTATTCATATACACATATTTACTAGCAGTCTAGCAGCAGCTTGCACCTCATTTAGCCTTCAGAACAGCATAAATTTGCATTGGCATGGATTCTACTGGGAATGTTGTGCCATGCAGAAATGGCACATTCTTAAAGGTTCTGAGTGATGCAGCCATTGAAGCCAGGTATGTTCAGCCCTTGTCCTGGAGATCTACTACCCTGGAGAGTTGAGGTCTAACGGAATTTCATAATCTGATGCCCCTTAAGGCCTTGTGGACATGGATCAGGTGTGTTAGATTAGGGTAGGAGCTGGACTCTCTGGGGTGGTTGATTAACGGGACCAGAGTTGGGAATTCCTGGGAGAAAGTCATCTTATTTACACACATCTATCAATTCTCATAAATAAATTTAGCTCTTCCCTTTCACACTTAAAAAGGAATGTTTCAGCCCAGATTGCTCTTTGAATGAGGCACAATACAGGCAGCCGGTCAAAACAGATTTTATCCATCTTAAAGCCACAATAACTTTAAGATAAAAAATTCGAAAAAATGGTCCTAAAAAACTGAATCTTTTTTTGGTACATAACACACAATTGTAAATGGACCTTAAATGAGATGTAAAATGCAAAGTATATGCAGGATATGAACCTTTTAAAGTATTCACACCTTTTTTAACTGAATGTACATAAAACAGATCTGCACCAGATGGTTTATTTCCATTGCAAATGATTAAGATGGACTATAAACAGATCATCTAATTCAGTTGGATGACTGGGAATTTTTCAGAATACATAGTGGTCACACTTTATTCTGATCATCCCCTGTAGATGATAAAATTGGATTCTGCTGAAACACAGTGGCTTCTCAATAGCAGTTGAGTTGGGATAGGAATAGGGGTTAATATAATGTTAAGATTAGATTTAAGGTGAAGGTCCGATTTAAGGCCAAATTCAGATGATGTTTTTCATTTCATAGATATTTAGTTAAATGTTAGTTAACGACAAGCTCAGCATCTACAAAGTGTTTTCAGGGAACTATCCAAATATGGTGTTAACTATATAATATATGTAAAGATGAAGAGTTTATCTAATAAACAACTGGAGTGCATATTAAGGCGATATCAAATATTTAGTGGCTGCACATAATTAAGTTTGAATTAAGTTATATATCGAGTTATAAAAAAATATTCACTGTTATTTGGAGGTGGTGGGGCTTTGCCCATTATAGACCCCCTGATGCTAAGCCTTTAAATGTGCATCTAAAAATCACTGTGAGTCTTCAGTGAGTGTGTTTGTTTGCAAATGGCGACAAGGCTGATTAGATGCCATCTCGCGTAGGTTCTTCTCTCTCTTTCTTTCTCTCGTCCCTTTTCTCACTCACCCTTCCTCTTTCCATCACTCGTTTGCTCGTTGTGCCTGTGAGATATGCAGAGATGAGGGTGAGTCATTGCTTTTGTGCCGTATGTGTGTGCGCATGCATGTGTGTGTGTGTATGTGTGTTGATGTGTGTGTATGTGTGTATATGTGTGAATGTGTTATAGAGTGCACGAAAGAGCATGAGCGAATGTTTTGTGTATGTGAGTGGGAGAGAAATGAAGGTGTTTTTGTGTGTATGTGAGAGAGAGAAGGAGAGAGAGAGTGAGAGAGAATTTAAGCATCTGGGCAGAGAGCCAGTATATAGCGAGCAGCCCAAGCACTCAAATGTTGCGAGGCAGATTCTCCAAATCACCCCCCACAGATTTCCTTAAAGAAGCCCGAGGCCTTAGTTACCTCACTTATCTTTTAAACTATTTTAAGATTAGTCAGCAAAATCACATTCATACACTCATTCCACTCATCCCAGGTGTTCTTGATCATGTTTAAAGTCGATTTTGTATCTTTCGTACAGAGTAGTCATATGTCTGATGTTTTTAACAAACACCCAAATAGCCTGATTCTTTTCCATAAAAATCATTAATAAAACTCAAACCTGCATTCAGGTCTTTATGAAGGTGGTGCATGGTTTGACTTACTTGTAGTCATGAAAAAATACTGTTTATTATCCCTTTAGACAATATCAGCTATATTTGTTCATTGTTATAGCTCAGAGCCAGCCATACTGTGTCTTAAACCACAATAACAATAACAAAGCTGTATGTGGTTTGAGCAGGTTAGTTCTTGTGAAGTCTTTTTATAGAGGCGGTTTGGGCCTTTTGGGCGACTGTTGACTGGTTTGTCTGCAGCATTAGCTTCACGGCTGCATGTGTAAACTAAAGGAGCAAGATTAGGATAGCAAAATGGGCTTTGCTGATTCACTACATCAGGGATTCAGTGGGAAATGTTTCATTTAGTGCTGAATGATTCTTCAAAAGTTCTTCAAAAGCTTCTTATTCACTGATGCAATAACGTTCACATTTTTTGCCACAATAAAAAGTCTTTTTTGCATTGATATAGTTATAATATAGTGTGTTTCACAATAGTGATTAAACTAGTGTAACTAGTGTAGTGTAGTTTAAAATGTTTAGTGTAATAATTTTGAGAACTAAAAGAAGAAAATAAATGATCAGTTATATACAGCAATTATCTATTTACAGCATTTTCTTGAAATTTTTAAATATAATTACTGCTTTTTAATTATGAGGAATTGTAAATGTTCACTTTATTATAACTTTATTATAAATGATTGGTTTTACATGGTTTTCTCCTTCATTAAAGCTCCGTCCTCTGACTTTTAAATTCAAAGTCAATCATGATAATTAATTTAAAACAATGGAATCTTTATTCAAAGTGCATTAAGCATTTTCATCATGTGGAGTCGAAAATCTTACCTTGCTATCAAAATTTAAATTGACCTGATGTTTCTTCTGTAGACTGAACCTGAAACAAAATTGGAAAAGCCAGATTTTCAATTAAGATTTCATATCGGTCTTCAAGGACTGGATGTTAAGATGTGCTGTTTCTCTCTTTCTTTTTCAGAATGTTCCCGGTCCTCCTCTGTGGCCTCCGAAAGATCAATGATGTCATTTACAGTAAGACACCAGAGACTACCTACATTCCGTTACTTAAAAAAGCTGCTGACGTAAAGCCAGGTGTTCTCTCTCTTGTGTGACGGCAGTAGGCAGGACCTGGAGGTTTATCAACCACCTTGAGGAACAATTCAGTGGAAAATCTAATTTACCAAGTTTCCCCTTTATCTCAGGTGTATTCACTCATTTGGAATTTGAAGGTCGCTTCTTTAGTTTTGCACTGGATCAATGAGTCTAATAAAGCTCAGAGACAGTGGAAACTAATACCCATTAACATTATACAAACTGAAAGGCTGACCTGACACTTGCCTCAAAGAAACACTTTGGGCAAATATCCCCAGAAAACGTATCTTGAAGGTAGGAGACACATTTTAAACACTACTGGAGCCTATGGGTCAGGCTGTTTCTTTCACTAGCTGGTGAATGGGGAGTGGAAATATCATACTTAACCCATATAACAACTTAACTTTGTTCAAAGCATTATTATGATGGAGAGAAAGAGCATCGACAAATCAGACGAGGACCTGAACAAGCTATATACTAAAGCTGGCTGTTTGAGGCTTTTTCTTTGGCTGAAAGGGTAAAAGTCCTGAGCACTGTGTAAAGATGGAGTCGGCTGTATTCTTTATGATATGGTTTGACAGCTTAATATGTATATTTTAGTGAAAGGTGGGTCCATGGTAGCATCGTCCCTTGGAGGATCTGAAACCTCTTTCAAACTTTCTTGAGGGCAGATGTGCGTGAAAAGCAAGGTGGGCGACAGAACACCATAAAGAAGACTGTATTGAAATGATCCTTCTGATCGGAACAGCCTTTGATGACATAAAGTGGATCCAACTATCAGTTTAAAAGCCCTTTACTGAGAACCCTACTGGTTTGGTCATAGCAACTTAGCATTGGAGCTTCAGCCTACATTGATAGAAATGGCTCACACTAAAAAAAGTTGTTAATACCATTTTGCTTTTGTTTGCTGTTACTTAAGCAGAGGAGATAACTTCACCCAACAGTACTGACCACTCAGTGGAGCAGTAGGGCACCTCTGGGCATTACCCATTACCCTGAGGTACCCCTGGGCAAGGTACCATCCCCATCATTGCTCCCAGGGTGCTTTCAATATCTGCCCCCAGCTGCACGTGTGAGTTTGGGGGAAATGCAGAGATTGAATTTTTTGTGGGTCACTGTGTGCTGTGCCATGTTTAATAATGAAGAGTAGTCACTTTCACTTCTTTCACTCTAAGGAACAGAGCGTGATGTTGGAAGCAGGAGCTCCAGTCATGGTTGTCCACCCACTCTTGGCCACAACTGGAATGAAAAATGGTGGCTTAAATAATGTAACATGTTATTAACTTTTGTGTTAACTTTTACAGCTCTGGTCCAAAACAAGCTTAGCTAGAGAGAATGATTGATCCCCTTTAAATCCACAGACCTGTCAGCAGGTCCAGATTTCTATTCCTCAGTCTTGCAAGATGTATTTACTGATTAATCCACGGTAGTCAACAGACAAGACTCAAACTGTCATTGTTAACACCTATTTTAACACTTTGGTGGGACCTTTGAGTGATTTAATTTTAACTTCATCACTACATGTTGACTTGTGTATGTGTTATTCTCTCTCTCTCTCTTTCTCTGTCTCTCTCTATTTCTCTCAGGTCACTCAGGAAGGGCAGGTATGCAGCAGTAAAGAAGCTCCCTTGTCAGTTACTCGTGCAGCTGCCAGGAACAGAGCCATCCAGAAAAAGAGAGAGGAGATAGAGGAGGTAAACATATTTGTGAATGCTTTCATTGGAAATGGAGAAAAAGAGGGAACAGTATGGAGAACAAATGCCTTTATAGCAAAAATAGAACCACTGAGCAAGTTTCTCCCCAAAAAACTTTTATTGGTGCAAATCGGTAGCGTTTTTATTGACCCTCTGCTCATCAAACAATCGCCTTGGAGAGATGGTGGTTTTTGGCCTTGCTATTCAGTCCTGCAGCACAGCTTTTTTATTTTGCTCTGGTGAACAGCAAGCAGAGCACACAGGGGTATGACTCAGATAGCAGAATGAAAATTATGCTACACACACACATGCACACACGCACACACTCCGACATACACACATTCCTTCTATTTCTCACTCTCTCTGTCGTCCAATCTCTATGGTTACAACAAGGCAGACATTAGGTGCTGTTTTGAAGTGATCTGGTAGCAGGTAGATTATACACAAAATATAGATTATCACACACTCACGCACATGCTGATATACAGACAAACATGCATTTTTTATTTAACTAAGATAGGAAACCACATGGTCCATTTTTAGTACACATGAAATGAAGTATTTTAAGCTTCTTTTTTTCTTCACAAATTGATTTACAATACAGAAATGTCCTACATCTGAAAAGTATGTTAATTTATACAGTCAGTATCTGGTTGCTATTCTTTTACCACAAATTACTGTATCAATACAGTATAGGGTTGGGCTGTTCTCATCTTCCTCATGAAAAACCACATAGATCCTCTTTGTGGTTCAGGTCAGGCGAGGTGGCTGGTTCAGCATAACATTTGGGTATAGTTTTGGAACTTTAGGCATGTTCCAAGTCCTGCTGAAAAAGGAAATCGGGAGCTTAATAAAGCTTGTCAGCAAGTATGGAAGGATGAAGTTCTATAAAATCTCCTATTAGACGGCTGCATTGACTTTGGACTTAATTAATCACAGTGGACTATCAGTAGCAGACAACATGGCACTTCAAAGTGGACTTTTAATTAAGTGAAGATGAAAGTGACCAACTGCCATTGTGAAACAGCACAGCACACAGCGAGACACAACAAAGTGCTTCCTCTGCATTTCACCCGTATACACGCAGGGACAGCTATTTTAAGTGCTCGGGGAGCAGTGATGGTGATGGTACCTTGCTCAAGGAAACCTCGGGGCAACCTACTGGTCTGGGATCATCGGTTGAGTGTCTCTACAGTTTACTTCAGAATCTAGAACATTGGTTTCCAAATGAAATGCAAAATTTGCTTATATCTGAAAGGGGAGCTTTGAACCACTGAGCAGCCAGCCAGTTTGTTTCTCCTTAGCCCGGGTAAGAGAATTCTGACATTGTCTCTACTTCAGGAGTGGCATGATATTAGGAGTGTGACAGCTGTAGCCTCTTTCCTAAAGATATCTGTGCAGAGTGGCTCTTGAAGCACTGACACCAGCTTAAATCAACTTTTCTTGACAATCTTCTCAAGGCTGCGGTCATCCCTGTTCCTTGTGCCTTTTCATACCACACCTTTTCATACCACACTTCCCTTCCAGTCAAATTTTCTTTTAATGTGCTTCAATATAGGCCTCTGTGAACAGCCAGCCTTTTTAGCAGGGATGCTCTGTGGCTTTCCCTCCTTCATGAGGGTGTCGATGATCGTCTTCTGGACAACTGTCAAGTCAGATACACTAATTTATACCGTCTGAATACTATTTGTCTCAAATCTAAAATGAAATATTCTAATAAACTATAAGCAATGGTTATCAAAAGTATAAAAGAAAAATGCTTGAAACAGTTTAGTTTATGTGTAATGAGTCTATAAAATATAATTTTTTTCACTTTCTTAAATAACTAATGAGAAATATTGCTTTTTTTATCTATGCTTTTCACTCTTTATTTATTCATTATTATTTTTAAACAAATATGTACCCAGATTCCTCCATTCCGAATGGTTACCTGATTTTGTTGATATTAGGATTTGGTAGATATTAGGTGCTAGCAAAGGTAGGCACACACACACACACACACACACACACACACACACACACACACACACACACACACTGTAGCTGAAGGATGAGAAAACATTTCTACTGATTGACAGCAAATTGCATCATTCACTGGTCCTTTATTGAACCTTCTATGTAAAGCTTTTATGTAACACTGATCAAATACCAAAGCAGGCAAAAACAAATAGATATAAATAGGGCTTCATTCCACTGCTGGCTGCGCTGATGAGGATGAGAGAGTGTGTGTGTTTGATGAAATGAGGGTTACTTTCAATGTTAATGTTTTTTGGGGTTCAGTATGTAATTTACTGGTCATATGTTACAAAACAACTCCCTTGTAGCAAACCTTGTAGCTTGAGAATTTAGCTCTGTGCACATTTGTGTTTGTCATCCTCTAGCACTCTTATTTTTTTAGTTATCAGTTTCAGACCACAGAACAGCTCCTGGTCGGATATTTTTGTCTGGTGGGCTATTCTCAGCCCCGCAGTGATATTGTGTAAAAACAGCAACACCAGCAGCACTGCTGTGCTGGCACCAAACCATTTTAGTGTTACTGCTGTGTTGAGAATTGTACACCGCCCAAATAATTTCAGGTCACCGGTGGTCTTATGGCAGTCCCTTTCCACATGAAGATGAGAAAGGTTGTATAGCAACAGATTGGCTACAGTCAGTAATTGTAAACCTACAGAGTGCACCTGAATGGTTGGTGTACCTGTTAAAATGACCACTGAGGGTAGCAACAAGTTGGAATTACCTGCCATTGTATTATATCATGAAGTGAAAGTGACTATTTGAAACACAGCGCAGCACAACACCACAACCAGCGAACCACAACAAAATGCATTTTCTGCATTTAACCCATACACACCGTGCAGCAGGGGGTAGTTATATCCTGTGTCCGGGGAGCAGTGATGGGGACGTTACCTTGCTCAAGGGCACCTGAGAGCAACCTACTGACCCGGGATTCAAACCCATGACTTTCTGATCCTGGGGCCTAGTCCCTTAGCACAAAACCACCACTGTCTCACTTATCATGATCTTAAATATTGGTGTATTTCAGATTATAATAGGGTTGCCTAAGGCACCATGTTGAACGAAGAAAAGTACTAACATCTTCTCTTTTTTTAGTGTTGTCTATTCCTGCAAATGGTTTGTTGTTTATTCCTGCAAATGGTTTTGCATCTCATCACAATGGTTTGGCCTTTATCTTTAATAGCCCTATATTTCAAATAAAAACTGTATTTGTTCCCTAGCAAATTTTTTTTGCAGTTATTGGGAGGGGATAAATTGTGAGGTCCATCCATCCATTCTCTCCCGCTTATCCGAGGTCGGGTCGCGGGGGCAGCAGCTCCAGCAAGGATGCCCAGACTTCCCTCTCTCCGGCCACTTCTTCTAGCTCCTCCGGGTGGATCCCAAGGCATTCCCAGGCCAGCTGAGAGACATAGTCTTTCCAGCGTGTCCTGGGTCTTCCCTGGGGTCTCTTTCCGGTGGGACGTGCCCGGAACACCTCACCAGGGAGGCGTCCAGGGGGCATCCAAATCAGATGCCCGAACCACCTCATCTGGCTCCTCTCGATGCTGAGGAGCAGCGGTTCTACTCTGAGCCCCTCCCGGATGACTGAGCTTCTCACCCTATCTCTAAGGGAGAGCCCAGACACCCTGCAGAAGAAACTCATTTCAGCCGCTTGTATTCGCGATCTCGTTCTTTAGGTCACTACCCACAGCTCCTGACCATAGGTGAGGGTGGGGACGTAGATCGACCGGTAAATTGAGAGCTTTGCCTTTTGGCTCAGCTCCTTCTTCACCATGACGGACCGATGCAGAGCCCGCATCACTGCAGACGCTGCCCCGATCTGCCTGTCGGCCTCCCGCTCCATTCTACCCTCACTCGTGAACATGATCCCAAGATACTTAAACTCCTTTACTTGGGGCAGGATCTCACTCCCAACCCTGAGAGGGCACTCCACTCTTTTCCGACTGAGGACCATGGCCTCAGATTTAGAGGTGCTGATTCTCATCCCAGCCGCTTCACACTCGGCTGCGAACCGATCCAGTGAGAGCTGAAGGTCACGGCATGATGAGGCCAACAGGACAACATCATCTGCAAAAAGCAGTGACCCAATCCTGAGCCCACCAAACCGGACCCCCTCAACGCCCTGGCTGCGCCTAGAAAAGTTCTGAACAGGATTGGTGACAAAGGGCAGCCCTGGCGGAGTCCAACTCTCACCGGGAACTGGTCCGACTTACTGCCGGCAATGCGGACCAAGCTCTGACACCGGTTGTACAGGGACCGGACAGCCCTTAACAGGGAATCCGATACCCCATACTCTTGGAGTACCCCCCACAGGACTCCCCGAGGGACACAGTCGAATGCCTTCTCCAAGTCCACAAAGCACATGTAGACTGGTTGGGCAAACTCCCATGCACCCTCCAGGACCCTGTTAAGGGTGTAGAGCTGGTCCACTGTTCCGCGACCTGGACGAAAACCACACTGCTCCTCCTGAATCCGAGGTTTGACTATCCGACGGACCCTCCTTTCCAGGACCCCTGAATAGACTTTCCCCGGGAGGCTGAGAAGTGTGATCCCTCTATAGTTCGAACACACCCTCCGGTCCCCTTTCTTAAAGAGGGGGACCACCACCCCAGTCTGCCAATCCAGAGGCACCGTCCCCGATGTCCATGCGATGTTGCAGAGGTGTGTCAGCCATGACAGTCCTACAACATCCAGAGCTTTGAGGAACTCCGGGCGGATCTCATCCACCCCGGAGCCCTGCCACCAAGGAGCTTTTTGACCACCTCGGCCCCAGAGATGGAAGGGTCCACCTCTGTATCCCCAGGCTCTGCTTCCTCATTAGAAGGCATGTTGGTGGAATTAAGGAGGTCTTCAAAGTACTCTCCCCACCGACCCACAACGTCTCGAGTCGAGGTCAGCAGTGCACCATCCCCACTATACACTGTGTTGACTGTGCACTGCTTTCCCCTCCTGAGAAGCTGGATGGTAGACCTGAACCTCCTCGAAGCCATCTGGAAGTCCTTCTCCATGGCCTCTCCAAACTCCTCCCATGCCGAGTTTTTGCCTCAGCAACAACCAAAGCTGCATTCCACACCTGCTCGGCGCCTCTCACCGGTGGCAACTCCAGAGTAGAAGAGAGTCCAGCCCCTCTCAAGGAGTCCAAGCTGTGCGTCGAGGTGAGTCCAACTATATCTAGCCGGAACTTCTCAACCTCGCACACTAGCTCAGGTTCCTTCCCCACCAGAGAGGTGACATTCCACGTCCCTAGAGCCAGCTTCTGCAGCCGAGGATCAGACCGCCAAGGCCCCCGTCTTCAGCCACCGCCCAGTTAACATTGCACCCGACCTCTTTGGCCCCTCCCACAGGTGGTGAGCCCAGGGGCAGGGGGACCCACGTTGCCTCTTCGGGCTGTGCCCGGCCGGGCCCCATGGGTGAAGGCCTGACCACCAGGTGCTCGCCATTGGGCCCCACCTCCAGGCCTGGCTCGAGAGGGAGGCCCCGGTGACCCACGTCCGGGCGAGGGAAAGCGTCGTCCAAGGATCTTTCTCATAACAAGAGCTCTGAACCGCTCTTTGTCTCTTCCCTCACCTAGGACCTGTTTGCCTTGGGTGCCCCTACCAGGGGCATAAGCCCCCGACAACATAGCTCCCAGGATCATTGGGACACACAAACCCCTCCACCACGTTAAGGTGGCGGTTCGAGGAGAGGTATTGAGACATATGAATTGTGAGGTATTGCTCAGAACTATTACATTATTGTGAGGGAATGCAAAAGTTTTTTTTTTGCCATGGCCATTAGGTTCTTCGAATACTTTTATTAATTATTTTCTCTGATTTGAATGATGTTCTGCAGCAGAGAATTAGCTACTGGAGTTTCATCCAGGTTATATTAATGTGTTTTGTGACAGTGTAGGGGACAGTGAATTTCACACACCGTAAATTTCATTGAGTTACTTTAAGAGTATTTGAGCGGGGCTACTTTTTATGTAAATGAGAAAGATGGAAAGAGGGAGGGAGCAAGAGGGTCTTTGCGTTCAGTGGAAGTGTAAAAATGTTGGAAAGGTCACCCAGTAATCCTCATGAATTAGTAATTTGTGTTTATGTGCCTGTGAGTGGATGTGTTTGTGTGTGAGTGTGTGTGTCTCAGACATTTTCACACTCCCTGTCTCCCCTCCTTCGTCTCAAGAGTGCTGACTCCCAGCATTCCTGACTGGTAATTGATTGAGGAGTGTGTGTGTGTGTGTGTGTGTGTGTGTGTGTGTGTGTGTGTGTGCCTACTTGCTTAGAGATTAACAGGCTTGGAGGGATGGAATCTGTTCCCTATGGAGCAGATGTTTTCCTAAATGAGAGTGTGAATTTTCCATAGAGAGAAAGGACTTCAACAAGATTCCTTCATGATTTAACTGATGAAGGGTTTGCTAACTAGCCGATTAGTGGAACTAGGAAAGAGCTTAACTGTGTAGAGCTTTGGTCCTTTAAACTTGAATTTTGAAATGAAATGGTGTATAAAAATGGAACAATCAGACCACGATCACAGTATTGTGGTAGAAGACCCGGAGCAGTTAATATTTTTATAATAGTAATTGACATAACCATGACAAATGCATTCGTTCATACCAGCAAACCTTACACAGTACTGTAATGTCATAATGTCCATGTAACCCCATGAGAATTTGTGGCTCACAGTCAGTTTGAATATATATGGAATTATTCATTTCCTGTATTTATTTTATATGTGTGTGAATAGATGAGGTGTATATGTATTTATTGTTTAGTAGATTTATATTTACATTATGGTCAACCTGCCTTGTTTCAATAACCTTCAGCAACAAAATCCAGCTCAAGATTTTGAACATAACATTTTATGGTATTAAGTAACCAGATTAAAAAGCTTAACTATGGGCTCTCAAGTGGTGCAAATCTTTGGTCCTATCATCAGGAGATTGTGAGTTTGATCTCCATCTGGCTGGGAGTCCTACAGAGCACGATTTACTTCACTCTCTACGGGTGGTTAAGAAACCCTTATTGCTGTTCTTTAGCCAAAATGTAACAGAATTGGTTTTCATCGTTATCATTCAGCACCAAGTGTATCGAGCTGTCCAGTGACACTATGTTAGAAACTATTTGAAGATATGTGGTTAGCCTTCACCCTTGCAGTGGTGGTTCATGTAACTGGCGTAGTTGTAGCTGGTGCATGGGATTGGATATAACTAAAGTGGGGAAAACTTCAAAACTTCAAAATTCAGCAACAATATAAATGCTAAAGGCTGGTCAAAATCCAAGAAATAGAAACACAAGCAAAAGCAAAACCTCCTAGTGCCTCAACTGACTTAAAAAACAATTTAACATCCCATTAATGCATGTAACTAATGGCATCTGACATCCATCCATCCATTATCTGCCGCTTGTCCCAAACGGGGTCACGGGGGAGTGCTGGTGTCCAACCCAGCGCACACAGGGCGAGGACGGGGGACGCACCCTGGACAGGTCGCCAGCCCATCGCAGGGAGAAGCAGGACGGGGATTGCACCTTGCTCAAGGGTACCTCAGGGCAACCCATCGGGAAGGGGTTCGAACCCCCGATTCGCCGATCATGCGGCCAACACCCTACCCACTAGGCCACCACTGCCCCCCCCGGCATCTGACATTTAATATTTAATTTATCAGCAATCTTAGAATGTAAGAGTGACAGGGAGAGTCTTTTTAGAGCTGCTTGGGTTTAAGGTACTTTACATTAATTCTGATGTTGGTACCTAAAGATCTCAAAAAAAGATCTCTGTTTAGTTTGGAACTGTAAAGTTGTATCTAAAGCCTTTAGCCCACTATATGTTGGACCAAAGATGTATACAAAGTGTACATCAGACAAAATGACAAAATGTACAGTAAAATTTGATATATTTCATGAGGAATGGATCAGTAAGAAATGCCCCTGCCTTAAGAATGCCTTAATATAGATTCCCAACCACAATCACCGGACATTCTAGTGTTTTGCCTCCTTTATCACACGCACTTCAGTCCAGGACAAGTTTTAAGGAGCTGATTATTTGAAACAGGGGCACTGGGAGTACGGAAACACAAAATTGTGGAGCCCAGTGGGCTCTTGTACCAAGGTTGGGAAGCAATGCCATCAGAATCTCTTATGACTGTGTGTGTTTGTCATGTAGGTGTATCGCCGTGATTGTGACACATTCGGTGTTGTGGTGAAGATGCTGGTAGCGAAGGATCCATCCCTGGAGAGACCAATCCAGACATCCCTGAGAGAGAACCTGCAGGAGATTGGTTTGCGCTGTGTGGAAGCCATGGAGCAGTTCATTCAGGAATACGACTCCAGAGAGCCAGGCATGATGTCCTTATTACAGCCTCACTGACCCATGCAGACTGATTGGCAGACGGTCAATCTCCTGCTGAATATTTTGGAGCAAAGATGAGACTGGTACATAGAAAAAAACAGTGATTGGCTCTACCTGTACGCTACCATTACTCCAGATTACAGTGTTGTTACATGCAATTTTCAAACCTCTTTTATGTGAAGGGAGAAAGCGTATGTTGCAGGGAAAATGCATATTTTCCCCATCGCAGTGGTTGTGTTGTGTCTATTTGTGCCAGAAAGCCATTTTTCATCGGCTGTCCTTCATTAAAACAATGGTGTAGCTTTATAGTCCAAGCTGTTTGAACAGAGGACAACACTTTGGAACCCAGTTCAGGAGACGTATTTAATAGGCTTGCTTTTCTTTGTTTTGGAGGGCTGAATGATACTAGGGAAAAGTCTGTGACATTTAAAAACAAAAAAGGTTTCTACCCTGGTGCTATATATCACTGATTCATTTTCTTTAAACTTCAGGATAGAGCAGCACAATTGGGACAAAATGCCATATCGCAAATATAAAAATTATGAAAATGCCAAAAACATTCTGATATATTTAAAAAATCTCTTGATGTGAGAAGTGAGATGCCCTGCCTGGAGTCCCTGCCTGCTCTCTGGATGGTGGGATGACCAGCAGCTTCCTCTCCCCTTATCAATCAGCAGGATTTTTCCCAGCTCTGGTGTCTGGTTATTGCTGACTTGGCACATTAGCAGTTAGTGTCCTCCTCCAAGTGTTGAGCAGTTCAATGATGTTTTAGAGGCAGCTGACAAAAATGCTGCTGTGCACGGAGGAATCACACGCTGGCTTTTACCCTCCCATTTCTGTGGCTGCGTGACATTTGGGGAGTCCTGGTTATTAGGTGGGAATGGGAAATTGGGTAAATAACTTATTAAAGGGAAAGGTTTATTATGACTAGTCATAATTAGTGCTTAAGTTTACCTGTAAAATGTAACCCTAGTGCAGAAAACAGTCTCGTTCTAAAGTTATCGCTGCTAATTTTTAACTAGACTGTCCTGCAGCAGTTAAGGAATGGCTGTTTTACTTATAAACCTGTTTTAAACATGTTTGCTTTTCTTTTTTCTCATTTTAAGAAAAAAAAACAAGTCTGTTAAACACCCAAAGCTTTATACGCATTTGTTTACACTGGATGACATTGTTCTCTTCCTGTTGTAGGGAATAAAGTTTCATTCTAAAGGAAAAATCCTGATTATTTAATCCAGTGGTGGTAACAGGTTGTTTGTGGTGCTATGTTATTTGATTATTAAGTTGTGGTCCATAGGAAGTCTTGCTGTGCAAACGTTTCTGTCTCTCTGAATATGTGACATAGTTCAGAGTTAATGGGTTGAATTTGATCATGATGGCTAACCGTTGTTGCCTTGTAAATGCATTGCATTAGGAATATTAATGTCAATTACATAAATAATTTAGTATGCTAGCTTTTAGCTGATTAATCCATCAAGTACATTTGTATGTCCGATTTTATTGAATATGACTGTTTGAAAAGGAAGTTCTCATTTATAGTCAACTGTAAAATCTAATATATACTTCAGTTAGGGCAAAGATGAGAGCTGTTTATAATTCTGCAAGCTATGTATTAATTCACATGGTATATTGATGGAATTTGTAGTTAAGAGTTACTCAAAAATCTCAATAAAACCAAACTGCAGTTGTGTCCCAGAACAGTTGTCCTTGTATCACAATGCATTAATTGGAAATGACCAGTAAAATAAGGCTCATGCTAGCTGCTGACAAGTGCAAGAGTCTTTTGAAGTCTAATTATATCTCAACACACAATCTCAGTAAAACAGAATTAAAAAAAAAATCAATTAAAGGTGTCAAGTTCCACTCTTTAAGGGCTTTTAATTTGCACAATGCCACTTTTCATTTCTCCACTGAGGGCTAACTAAACAACTGCAGTGCTACAACAGGCCTGCTTACAGAGGGAAATAAAGAAGCAGTCAGATGCTGGAGAAAGGTCTTGATCAACCTATCATACTGAAATTATGTATTGGCACTGAAATAGTACCATGAAGGGTTAATAACCTGTCCTGGGTTTTTTTCCCCACTTATCCTGGTGAGAATTAGAGAAGAGCTGGATGGTTAATACTGCAAATAAGGCCTCTAAAACTATCCAATGTGTTTGCTGTGACAGGTGGCAAAGGGCCTAAAGATGCAAGATAAAGGGGTTCCAACAACTCAACGTTCAGCATCGCCAGTAAACTAATCATCAACCTGGTCATGTGTAATCATCTTTGCCTTTGTTTTGTTTGAATGATTCATTCGTAGGTCACTGTGTGGCTTTACAAACAAAAAACAATCCTCTGAAATAGGTCATTTCTGTCTTTAAACTTTCTTTATCTCCAGGTTGGGTATGTTAGAAATATTAAATTTGATTCTCAGCACAGATATGAAAATGGATGCTTACTGCTCCCATTGGCGAACTTTGCAGTTTTTCGCCCAGGCATGTCAGTGAAAAAACTGAAATGTAAAATAAGGTGGGAATGTAATGTTTGACACTTTTCATGTCCATGTATATGTAATTCACAACCATCAGAATTCTTGACTGTTTGTTGTTACTTTGTCTGTTACTTAGGTGGTACTAGCTAATCAGCAGTTACTGATCTGTGCTGGTTACCAAGATGATGATATATTGTGGAAATAAAGCACTGTTGTAAGTCGCTCTGGATAAGAGCGTCTGCTAAATGCCTCAAATGTAAATGTAAATGTAACACGTCGATAAGTTGAAGAGGTTATTTCAGGTCCCTTTGATTTCCTTTGTAAAATTTGACACAATTTTGGTTGCAGTACTTTGTTTTTGCTTAATTTTTATATGATGTTATATTGTGAGCGAAAATGCATCTTGTTTTTTGTAGGTTTTTCAATTTCTTTTTTAATTATGTTACATTCTTTTCTGTTCTGAAAATGCTGTTTTCTATATTATATTACCTTTCCAAGGTTCCTAAAGCTGCAAGACAGCCTTTTTGTTTTTATCTTTATGACAACTGATCAAAATCTACTTAAAAAAAACATTTATGAAGGTTTATTTTATCTCTTGTCACAAAGGCTTTCATAATTTTTTTCTGAAAAAGTAATGGACATGTATGAGGGCAGTGTGACAGAGGTGAGATCTTCAGTAGGAGTGTCGGATGCATTTAAAGTAGCGATGGGATTACACCAATGGATTACATCAGCGCTGAGCCCATTCTTGTTTGCAATGGTAAAGGGCAGGCTGGCTGACAAGGTTTGACAGGAGTCCACGTGGATGATGATGTTTGCTGATGATATTGTGACCTGTAGCGAGAGTAGGGAGCAGCTTGAGGAGAACCTGGAGAGATGGAGATATGCTCTAGAGAGGACAGGAATGAAAGAGAGTAGGACATAGATAGAAAACATGAATATGAATGAAAGGCAGGAAAGTGGAGTGGTTAGGATGTAGTGAATAGGACATACAGCATGATAATGAAACCAGCTTCAGAGGTAAATATGCTAAGACTTTGTTGGGTGTGACAAGGATGAACAGAAAATTAGTATATTAGAGGGACAGTTGGACGTTTTAGAGTAAAAGCTAGAGAAGCAAAGTTGTGTTGGTCTGGATATGTACAGAGGAGAGACGAGGATTATTGGAAATGCTGAGGATGTTGAGGATGGAGCTGCCAGGAAAGAGGAGAAGAGGAAGACCAAAGAGAAGGTTTATGGTTGTTGTGAGAGAGGACATGCAGGCAGCTGGTTTGCAGGAGGAAGATGCAGATGACTGGAAGAAATGGAAATGGTTGATCCGCTGTGATGACCTCTAATGAGAGCAACCGAAAGAAAAAGAAAAAGAAGAGTAAAGCTTTACGTTTATGAAAAAAAATGTACAATCATATTAAACCCCAAACTTTCATAATCCATTTTTTAGTTCTAAAAGAAAAGTAGGCCTATGTTTATTGGTCATTGAAATATTATTTAATTCAGATACAAGACATAAACTGGGGATACATGCAGTCAGCTTGGGTTTCTACACTCTACAATATGATACAAATAATGCATCTGAAGTTACAAAATATAGAAATATTTAAGACTATATTTACAGAACATTTACAATACTACAGCCATAACTTATATTACTTTTTAAAATCACTGTACAAACATATAATTTAAAGAAAGCATTATTAAAATGAGGACTTTGGAAAAGAAAGTATATTGCATTTAAAACAGGACTATACCGAACATTGCTATGCTCAAAAAGCGAATGTACGTGATCTCAAAGTGTCTTGATAAGACAGGGTGCAAGCAAATAGAACAATGGAAACAGTATCTGGATTATTTATAGAGTTATAAGAACTGGGTCTCACGTGTATGCTAAAAGATGAGAAGAAAGACAGGTTCAAAGAGAGAAAAGAGAAGGGGAGTGTTACCTGGAAGCTGGGGTAGATAAGATTTGCACTTAAAGCCAAGTCCCCTCAGTCTTCACTATCTGACTTCACAATCAGTATTGATAGATCAAACCATGAGGCTGAACCAGCACTCTCTCAGTCGTTACACATACAGTAACACAAATGACTTTAGATTAAGACGATTCTGAATAAAGATTAGAATACAATAATGAAAGCCGATTATGGTAACCCATCAATATCAGTTCCCGTCTCTGAATAGTTCGATGCATGTTGAGCCTCGCTCCTGTTTTCCAGCCGAACCAAAGATGCATCGTACATTCTTATTGCACGTTTCTACAAGTGAACTTCTTGTTAAATATACAATATTTAATATTTAAATAAGTAATTGTTCATACATGAAATCTTTGTGCCATCGTCTGTCACAGTAAACAGAGGAGATAAGGTCCAGAAGACATGATCAAGTTTCCTTGGTTATAAGTTGATCATGCTTAAATAAGTTTACAATCCATATAGTAAGTTATTAGAATAAGGAAACACACGCAGATACACACACAGATAAATACATACACACACACCCTCACACACAATCTCTTTTATGAGATGATGCAGTTCTTACTCTTACGCCGTTTGCGTGTGTGTAACTGGGAGTGACCGCCCATCAAAGTAGGGCTATAACGCTGTCGCAGCTCCTCGTTGTCAAGGTAACGCACCTGCACTGGTCGGGGAATGGGCTCTCCCATAAAGTAGCCTTCATCATCAGATGCCTCTGATGAAGAGGAGCAGGTGGAGCAAAAATGATCTTCATCTTCTGCCAGGTCTCCGTATCTGCCCAAGTACTGGCCTAGTTTTGGACCCCCGGGGTCCTGCAGGGTCAGATCGGAGGTGGTCCGAGGACAAGGCCTGAAAAATTGCTGCCTATATGCGTAATTCCCCCCAAAAGGATCCCGTGACATCCTTGATGAAGGGATCCGTTGAAAGTCATCACGAAACCTCTGAACAGGGTCGCTAGGGTAACTCTGGTTCTCTGCAGCCAGGTGAAGAGCATTATCGGAACGTGAGCGTCGAGAACGATGGTGGCCTTTGTGACCCTTGTGGCTTTTGCGATGGTGGTGTTGCCTCGGGCGCTGTTGTCGCGGAGAGTCTTGTGTGTTAGCTCGCCGTGGCCGTGGTGTCACTACATGGACGTTGCCCATGCTTCCAGCTAGGCCCATTCGCCCTTTGGCTTGCTCATCGAAGCTTAGACCCCTTGGTGAGTCCCAGTAGAGTGGTGGAGGGTACCTCAGTCTGACAGGCATGCCCAGATCGGCAAAAGGTCTTGGAGCTGATGTTAGGGATTCAGTGCTGCGGAATTGCATGGATGAGTTTAGGGTCCCCATGGCACTCTTCTCAGATACATTGACACCAGAGTCTTTGCTCAAATCAGGCATTGAGAAGCGGGAAAGATGTTCCTGGCGCCTTGTAGTTCCATCCAAAGAGTTTCCTGCTTAGTGACAAAATCAGCATATAAGGAAAATCAGGCATTGTTAAAACTATATTATGCTATAATAAACACTTACTCCTTTATTAAAATAATAGGACCAGATATTTAAATAGGGATTTAAGCCTGCTACTCGGAATGTGCATACCTGTGGCATAGGAAAGAGCCAGAGAGTCTGCAGACCCTCGAGGTGTCTGCTCCAGGGGTGTCAGTTCACCAAAGCTGGGACCAATGTGATGCCTGCTCCTCAAAAGTGGAGGACGCATCTCCCTGGGGAAGCCTTGCACACTAACGCTCCGCTTATCTAAGAACCCAGCCCCTCGGCTAGACACTTCATTGAAACTCATCTGAGTCTTGAGTTTTGGTGGATGAAACTCAGGATCTTGGCCATGATGCATCCAGTTCTCGTTAAAAGAGTGTCCCCTCAGGGCAGCCATAACTGGGGGCTTTTTGGGGTTATTCCCTTGTGGTTCTTTGTGCCAAGGCTCGGAAGGGCTCACAACCTTCGGAGGCTGACTGGGAGAGGGAGGATAAGGGCTCCGGATGCTACACTGGCTCCGCAGCTGATGGGCATTTGGGGAAGGGGAGGGATCTCTTTGATTGGATTCATACGAGTACGGTTCATCCCTGCTCATCCAGACAGACTGCTTGCGATTCAGACTTGGAGAACGACTTGGGGTCCTACTTGGGGTTCGTGTAGGTGTGCGGTTGGGGGTACGACTGGGAGCAGGACTGGACACACTCAGCAAGTCCATCTGCACAGCAAGGGAGTCTCCATCCGCTGAATGCCGATCACCTGTGGCTGATGTGGAACCAGTTGATTGTTGTCGGCCCCCTTCTGCCTTGTTCTTGCCCCCCTGCTTTCCAATTCGAGCACTGCGGCGTGACTGCCGGGAGCGGGCACTCTGGAAGGCAGAATCGGAGGAGTCTGAAAGGTCAGGTTCCTCCCCCTGGCTACAGAGGCGGGAACAGTAAATCAGGCCTTGCTTAGGCAGAAAGGGACGGCCCAGCAGAGACTGACGGCAGCGGGCACAGCAAAAACATTCTTCGGTGGCATGCCAGTGTTGACCCTCATATGCCATTTGGCCTTGGTCTATTCCTAAAAGTAGAGATATATGTCATTTGCACTTGGATGATAATGTTAATGTGTATGTAAAATAAAAAAACACATTAAATGACATACTGAAAAAGGTGTTATTTATGAATGACTGACTATATGAATAATCTATTGTTCACCTCCCTCAGCTTTTCTTTTGCCAGTAAATTTTAATACAAAGCGGAATTAATACTATTAATGACTCAAATTCCAAATGTTTGTTTTACTTAGATCAAGTTATTGTAATGTGTTTAAGTATATTAATTCAAGAATCGTTCCTTTTGTTTCTTTGCCAATAGCAGTCTTTCAAAATTCTGCTCTCACAATATTAAAATCTCATGATCTTGCCAGTGCTGCATATTAACTGCACGGACCAACACGTGTTTCAGAGGAATGACAGCTGAAGCCCAGCCTCTCAACAATCAATAAATGATCAAGGTCGAGTGCCGTATCAAGGCACAGAAGAACGTTACACTAGAATGACCAACTGTTTTTGATTATTCACAAGAGGTAGATGAATAAACTACAGAAAACATATATAAAAGTTTATCCATGTGCATCTGTTTGAATGTTAATACTGAATATAGTTACTAAGAATTAAATGATAATTACAACCCACCCAATCAATGTAATACAAATTACAATCCAGTTCAAAATTGGAAATGAAGTCAATGCTAAAACCAGATGTAATATCCAATTGCACCGCTTCATTCAACTGTATGAATGCATTCTAAAAGTAGGCAACTGTAGTCTGGTGTCTAGCCTATTCCGGTGATTTCCCTATTCAAATACAGTCAGTAAACCTGGCTGTTAACAGCTGAGTTGAACCAGGTATGTATGAACAGGGGAATCACCAAAGTCCTCTTGGATCAGAGTTGGACACCCTTGATGTTTGCATTCATTTGCATGCATTTTTGCTGACTGTTGCAAAAAATTCTTAACAAGAACAACAGAGATGCTTATATACCTATATGCTCTCCACATGCGTCACAGTACTCAGCATATAGTGACTCAAAACAGTTGCAGCAGTGAGGCCGCCCTTCGCGCATGATGTAACGTTGGCCGCCTAGCGGTGCCTCACATTCATAACAGCAAAAGTGCCTCATGTGCCAGTGCCTTCCTTCCGCCTCTGTGCACTCATCTGCAAAGATAATCTATAGATGTAAAAGAAAAAGCCAGAGAAGGCCGTCAGTAAAAAACCTTAATTGCATAGAAAGGCAATTAGTGTTTTCTGTAGACAGACAGACAGGCAGTGAAGATCCATATAACTCAGGTGCAGCTCAGGGTTCAAGGATGAGGACTCTACTTGGGTTTAGGCTGGGCTGAGGACTGGAGAGAAAATACTGACCTCATCGCAAGCTGAGCAGCGAGGCTTGAGTCGTTCAGCATGGTGACGGCCGCAGTAGATCTTGCCATCCTGGTGGAAATAGATGAGGTCCACCAGCAGCTCAGCACACACACAGCATACGAAGCAGTGAGGATGCCAACACAGTCCATGGCCCACTCGCGAAGCAAACACTGCAATGTCACCACCGTTTATCTGCCCTCCACACTATAAAAACAATAGTACAGTATGTTACACTATATATGTCACAATGGTACCGTTTGTTTTTGCGTGCCACAATTTACCGGGGATATTGCTATGGCAATAAAAAAAAGCATATTATGCTGTTACATTGTTCACTGAGCAGAGACATTCTTTTGGAATGCAGATCGTAAATGACAAGGATTTGTTCGAGATGGAACTGTGTGCGCAGTGCTGTGGAAAGAAGATGATATCTTTACGTTTTCCCCATTGCTTGACAAAAACACAAAGTGCAGACTGGAGGCTATCAATGCAGGATGTAGATAGAAAATGAATAAGTTTGTTGCATGACTTGAATTAAATATGGAATTTAAAAAGTCTGCTTCAATAGTTTAGCCAAACAAAAGTCTTAGGGAAAGGATTTGTCCAAAAAATAAAACAAGAACATGGACAGAAACAAACACTAATGGGGCAGTAAGGATATTAGTGTTAGTGATGTTGCCTCATAGTGAGAAGATTCAGGTTTTCATTCTCACTCTGTCTGTTTGCCTTTCTTCTCACAGTCCATAGACAAACATATAAGGTGAACTGCTACATTTCCTCTAGGTGTGGTTGTTGTTGTCTTTGTATCTGTCCTGTGATGGAAGGGTGACCTGTCCAGAGTGTTTCTCTGCCTTTCATCCTGTGAGTGCAAAGATTGCCTCCAGCCCTACCTACGACCCTGGCTGGGGAAAAAAGTAATGATGGATGTATGGATGCAGGTTAGAGAGGAACAAATAGTATACTGATATTTCCGCATTTTAACAGCTTAGTTCTTTCAATTGAAGTATGTCATACCTGTTCACAAACGGCTCCAGTTATGGTGAGGGGGAGTGGGCGGACCGTTCCTCGACCCAGGTTGTCTCTTTTCCTCTGATTGCTAAAGATCTTCAGCTCTCTCTTCTCTTCTTCATCCAAAGAGTTACAGTATCGCACCTAGAGACATGCATAACATCATCTTCATCCTCATTTAAAATTCCATCAGGAAAGCTAATATTCTCAGCTGGCTGGATAGCATGTTAAGTTTAGAATCACTTGTTATATTTTTTGGACTGTGTTCAAAATATGTTTGGAATATAAAATTTCTTAAGGAAGTACATTTCAGAACAGTGTAAATTTGCTGTCCCCTCAAAATAACTATAACAGGCTGACCTCCCACCCCATCAACATCTGCAGCAATGCTGGCAGCACTCATACGTCTATTTTCAAAAGACAACCTCTGGGTATGACGCTGAACACTTCTTTGAACTTCTTTGGTCGATCATAGCGAGGCCTGTTCTGAATGGAACCTGTCCTATTAAACTGCTGTATGGTCTTGGCCACTGTGCTGCAGCTCAGTTTCAGGGTGTTGGCAATCTTATAGCCTAGGCCATCTTTATGTAGAGCAACAAATCTTTTTTTCAGATCCTCAAAGAGTTCTTTGCCATGAGGTGCCATGTTGAACTTCCAGTGACCAGTATGAGAGAGTGTGAGAGCGATAACACCAAATTTAACACACCTGCTCCCCATTCACACCTGAGACCTTGTAACACCACCGAGTCACATTTAGGCATGAGTAACGAGATGACTTTATTATACATTTAAGACAAAGCAGAAAATGTCTAAGAATAGAGGAAAACTAATAAACACAAGCACACTTTAGAACTACAGGATTGTTAACTTAAGGTACATTCCACTACAACTAGGGATACAACTAAAACATGGTGACAGGCAACAGTATTAACAACCAGCAAGGACTGATTCAAACATATGATTCAACACCTGACAGGGGTAGAAGAAGAGAAGAGACCACAGGAAAAAAAATTATGATGGGGCCCAAGCTAAGGTAGGAATATTAACACAAAGCCACACAGACATAGTCATAGCAGAGCAAAACAAAAACATGACATGTCAGGGTACTGGGATGTTTGTGATATACGGACACACCAAGCCCTCCCGGTTAGTATTTAGAGTAATTTAGAATATTTTGCATATTTCAATACTTTTATTTGCAATCCATTTTTTTTTTGCTGCAAATCCTTCATTCATCCGTTCCTGCCTTCTTCACTAAATCCTTTTTTCATCCTAGTCTTTATGGCTCAACTGTTGCAGGTAGTAACATGAAGAGGAAGTGCACAATGCCCTGGAGAGTTAGTAACATGTTAGCACACTTTACAAAAATCACTTCCCCTTCCCGTTCAATTTAAAACTGCAAATAGGCAAACTCACACCACTTTTACTCTACTGCAGACAGGCCTTGAACCCCAGAGCTCTCGAGAGCTGCTATATATATACCATGTGTTTCAAAATAGAAGCCATTCTTGTTCGAGGCGCCGGAAAATCCTAACCTAAATAAGTGGATTTCCTAAGTGCTTTGACACCTGGAGTGGCAAAACTCATTCACACATTTCCATACATTTTTTTATTGCCTGTTGAGATTTGTGTGGGATCGAAAGAACCTGAAGGCACACAAAGTGCATTATGTTTGTTTTAGATTAGATCTTTTGTTGTTGCTGTATATGGTTGTGTACGGATGTGTCTCATGTGTAATACTGGTGAAGGCAAAGCCTCAAAAATACAGCAATTCTTGACCAACCTCGTTGTCATGAGGGGGCAGCTGGTGTAGGAGTTGTTTAATGCGATGCTTCTCCCCAATGCTGTTGACGTAGGGCACCTTATCTTCTGGCAGGAAGCTATAATACTGGTGAACCTGTGTGTGAACACAAACACAAACACACACCCAGGGGAGTCAAACGGATATTATAACCAACAAATGCATTAATATTTTTCCAAGGGTATTTGCATGGCATTTTGTGCATGAGGGTCTTACTTTACTTATAAAAATAGGCTCAGAGTTCTTTAATTCTCTACAGCCTGTGCCACATGCTTCACCACCATATTTCATCATAGCTTGGCATTAAGATAAAGGAAGGTTTCTTTCTAGTCATCAAACATATTAGCTAAGCTACACTGGAACAACCCATCCACACACAAATTACCACATCCTGAAAGAAAAAAATTATTATATTACACTTCAATTTGTGTTTCCCATGGTCTCTCAGATGGCTGCCAAAGTCTATCTGTTTATCAGTCAAAGAAATCAACCGCCTGCCTTACTAAGAGATTAACAACTCACAAAATACCCTACACAGTTTGTCTGGATTTTTAAGCATTTCTTTAAAAAATGGAAATAAGCGGCAGCTGAAAATGTGCCTGGAAAATGTGCATTAATATGTTTCCATTTTCACCCTGCTGATGAAAACAGAAACACACATAAGAGCCATTAGAATAATGGTTTTCTAATAGTTTTGTCTCCTAAAGGGAAGTGGTTTATTGATAACCATTACAGGCCAATGGTTTCCTGTGTATCACCTTAAGAAAATCATAAAATGCCTCTGGACACAGTCACAGACCACTAGTTATTCTTTACACTGTGATGTCAACTCATCAGGAAAATATAAAGTGAAGTGAAAATACTTGTCATTTTGAGTACACACAGCACAGCGGACCACATGCACATGCACATATACCAAGCAGCAAGGGGCAGCTATGAAAACACCCAGGGAGCAGTGACGGAGATGGTACCTTACTCAAGAGTACCGCAGGGAAACCTACTGGTAAGAACCCACAATCTTCCAATCCTGTTGCCAACTCCCTAACCTCTAGGCCACTGCTGTTCCATAGAGCACTAACATTACAATCACCCCTGCACAAAAACATTAAAACCTTCTCAAGGGAGTCTAGAGGTTAGGGGATTCTTCTAAAATTCTTTTGGGAAAAGAAGTAAAGGTACACTTTTGAAGCTTTCATTGTAAAAAGTGTACAATAAAGAATGTGTTCACTGGAATGCAGTCAACTCCTCCAGTTTGAATAAATATATTTGCATTCTTTGCTATGAAGCTTTAGGGGGTGTTTCTTTGCCTTTCAAACTATATAAGCTTCATCATAAGAGGGGCTCCCTCTGACACCCTGGTTTAAATAAATGGCTCAGATAATTGATATTGAAATAAATAAAACTGGTATGATCCCACTGACTTTAAAAAAAATTACACTCTAAATGTGTAATGCATATGAGAGCTGTTTATCTGTTTATTTGTTATTTGAAAATAAAGACAGAAATTTGCATATCATTATATATATATATATATTATTAGAGTGAGAAGATATATATATATATATATATATATATATATATATATATATATATATATATATATATATGCTCCTATTATGTAGGCCTCTAATTTCCTTCTCAATGTATGTTCTTGCACAATAAACTGGCCATGGCAAATTTCTGTCTCTTTATTTAAAAAAAAACAGATAAACAGCTCACATCTGCATTGCGCATTAAAAGTGTGGCTGGAATGGAAGGTCTGGCCAAGACACTCCATGTGTCTCAGAAGTCACATTTCACTCAAACAAGACCAGGAAAAGAACACAACGGACGAAACACAACGAAAAGAACCAAGGACGATGTTCATGATGAATTCATCCTGCTCTTCGCATTACACTCGCCACTCTCCTTTTCTATTTTTTTTACAGCTGTCTAGGGCTGCTTCAACCTCGTCCTTGTTCAGAATGCCTCGGCATCATTATGCCAGAGACGTGCAATCAAGTTGTCAGCGCAATCAACTTGTCACACCCTTGGAGACTGAACAGGTCCGCACTTACTGAATGAATCAATGTAATCTGAAGCTTCTTTTTTCCCTCTTTCTGTGTAGGGTGAGAAGGCCTGTAGTTAGGGTCAAGAAACAAATTGCTGAGCTGGCATACTTAAACAGAAGTTTATAAGGAAAAGGGCTTAAAATATTTGTTGCCTACATCTGAAATCTCCTTGTCTGTCAGTTACATCTACAGACCCTTAACTGAGGCCTTGATCTGTGTAAGCAGTGGTGCTGACGAAAACTTGAATTTTTCATTTTCCCAAATGTTAATTTTTTTCTTTTGCATAAATTTCCATGTCTTTAAACAAACATCTCCCCCACAAATGCTAACAAGCTCATGGAGGCCAGTTAGCCTAATGCAAATGCTTACCCCCTTTGTTTTTTTTTGCATATTTCTTGAATGCTAATTAGATTTCCTTCAGACAATGCAACACACCTTTGACAACCGGCATATTGTTGAAGGATAGTTGAACTGCCCATTTTCAATTGCAATAAAGGCCAAAGATTCAGAAATATTCTGGCGAAAGCTTGGTAGGGTGGATATTAAAAAATGATATCGCGAGCTAGAGGCAAACAGTGCAGGCACGTGTCTCAGCGTTTGCTCTGTGAAAAGGCCAGAGCCATTTCTATAGTCGTCAGAGGGAGGGGGCGAGAAAATCACTGTTATCGCAGCAGGAACTGATTATACATTAAAGCTGCAGTGCATGAATAGAGGATGAGGGAAGATTCGAATGCATTACGCATACAGGTTCCCCAGCCTGGGGTACAAAGCTCTAAAGTCTAAATTAGTGAATAGGTGATCATGTATTGGTTACACACACTGTAAGTGACAGTACAGTGTGTGCAAGCTCCTAAATCACTATGAGAAGGTGAGGAGGCATAATGGCAGATGAAGGAGAACGCATACATCTTTGATTTTCATCGTTCTGCTCAGCCAAGACGTTCATTATCTAATGCACCTTCGTTTCAGAGACATTTCCTTTGACACCCGAATATGTGGCGTCTACTTTAAACAAGTGGCAGGAAGATCATTCTTGATAAAACTCATTTCCTACTCGTGTGTGTGTGTGTGTGTGTGTGTGAGTGTGGGTGTGTGTGTATTTGCAAACACTGTATCAGGGTCTGGTGTTTGGCTTTATTTCTAGCGAAGCTCATAACTCTGCTCTGTACCGTGGGTTGTCGGCTGAAGACTAGCTGTATCTAGGCAACCAAGGCCCAGTTTGTTCTCTGGGTGAGGGAGGTAATTGGTTTGGACTGGCTGAAACATTAGCTGATAACTATGTGACTCTGCTGATTAGTGATCTCTCCATGGATGACAATTTTTAATCAGGGACAAAAGGCACTGGAGAGAGACAAGAGCAACATACAAGCTGGCTAAGAGTTTCGCTACATAATGCATCTGATGCATGGAGAGGGTGTCTAAATAAAGCAACTACTTTTTGCAATGATTACTCTTCATGGCAGGGGTGTCTATGAATTTGTGTCTGAGTAAAAGTCTTGACCAAGCAATTTTGCAAATACATTCCTATTTGATTAAAAAAGCTTTATGCATTGTTGTAATAACCTTATTCTTACAGGGCTGCTTACGGTGACTGATATTTTCTAAATTCTGTTAGTACTGTGGTTTATCTGAACTCTTACGCTGCGTGCAGTAAATTATAACTGTTTTGCTTCTATAAAGAGGCCATATCTAGATTGCAAATAGCAACACTACCTGAATTCTTTAATGGATGACAAAATTAGTCCTTAAATTAGAGGCATAGTATGCTCCATCCTGCAGTATTGTTAATGAAAGCCTTTGCATTTACATGTTGTGAAGTGAAAGTGACTAGCTCTCATTGTGGAACACAGCACACAGTGAAGCACAACAAAATGCTACCTCTGAATTTCACCCACACACATGTATACAAGGCAGCAGCAATTTAAATCGCCCGGGGAGCAGTGATGGGGACTGTACCTTGCTCAAAGGTACCTCAGAGAAACCTGCTGGTCTGGGATTCAAACCCATGGCCTTCCAATCGTGTAGGCCACTGCTGCTCCCTAAATAGATATTTATATCCTAAATAGATTTAAAAATATACTTGGGCATATGAATAGAATGTCATTTAATAGTAGGTTGATGTACCTGAACTGCCTGGAAAACCTGTAGTGTGTAAAATAATAATATGAATTAGAATTTTTTCTAAAATAAAAAGGTATTGGTATAATCAAGAGATCTGGATGAATCAAAAAGTACAGACCACTTTATCATGGGCACTGTTTTATTTCAACTTATTTTGTATTTAGGCCAGCAGTTCATCGAAAGAATAACAGCATCATTCCATTTTGTAGAGCTCTACAGTATAATCTGATATCAATCTCACTCATTATTATTGTGAGTGGTATTACTTCGGGTAGCTGTCAAAGATGTCCAGTGCTTGAAATCCTTCTTTTTGCAGCTGACCTTGAGGAAGATTTTATACACCATGTTAGTGGATTTCAGAGTACATTTAAACACTCCTAGGCTCCATAAATGAATATGATTTCCAGTGAGAACAGTAGGGTAAAAAAGAGTAGAGAGACTGTGACTATTTTTTGTCATTGTGAAACACAGCACGCACATAGTGAACCACAACAAAACTCCGGATTTTTACCCATACACACAGTGCAGCAAGGGGCAACTATTGAAAGTGCCCCGGGAGCGATGATAGAGATGGTAACTTGCTCAAGGGTACCTCAGTGCAACCTAACGGTCTGGGATTTGAACTCATGACCTTCAGATTCTGGGGTCTAGTCTCTAGCCACTAAGAAACCGCTGCCTCTGACCCTGGTCTGTCCAGGTTGTTTCCCCTCCATTTTCTCTTTTTTAGGCAGGAATGGCTGCACCCATGTGACCCTGGTTAAGACAAGCAGCTTTGATAATAGATGGATGGATGGATGTTGAAAGGAATTTTCTGGTAAAAATCAAAGTTACACAATTTTCAGGAGTCAATTTTAATTCTTTATAGATTTGAACTGCAGATGCAAGGATTTAATGTTTACTTTTACACATTTTGACATACAGTACTATGCAAAAGTTTTAGGCAGGTGTGGAAAAAATGCTGTAAACAAAGAATGCTTTCAGAAATATAAATAATGATTGTTTATTTTTATCAATTTACAAAATGCAAAGTGAGCAAACAAAAGAAAAATCTAAATCAAATCAATATTTGGTGTTACTACCGTTTGCCTTCAAAACAGCATCAATTCTTCTGGCCCCCACAGAGCCCTGATCTCAACATCATCCAGTGTGTCTGGATTACATGAAGAGACAGAAGGATGTGAGGAAGCCTACATCCACAGAAGATCTGTGGTTAGTTCTCCAAGATGTTTGGAACAACCTACCAACAGAGTTCCTTCAAAAACTGTGTGCAAGTGTACCTAGAAGAATTGATGCTGTTTTGAAGGCAAAGGGTGGTCACACCAAATATTGATTTGATTTAGATTTCTCTTTTGTTCATTGACTGCATTTTGTTGATTGATGAAAATAAATGATTAATTTCAGAAAGCATTCTTTGTTTACAGCATTTTTTCCACACCTGCCTAAAACTTTTGCACCGTACTGTATATGTTACTATTATTATTATGATTCATTTTTAAAATGAAATCAGTTGAGCTATTTGGGTGACTTTTGACTTTTAGTGTTTGTTAGCAATATTATCCTACAAGCTGCATTTCTAAACTAAGGCGCAAACCATGTCAATGCTAACTAACTAAACCTGGTGAAACAGTGTAATATGTCAGAAAAAAAAAATTTATTTCCTACAACTATTGTATTAACACTTAAAACTGAATTTATTAATAGATATGTTAAAAATGAATTTATTAATAGATATGAATAATGTCATACATGCAATAAAGGAAACTAATGAAAATCTCATGAAGCTGACACGTGATGCTGACTAATGGAGAAAACAAGTCACTGATGCTCATTTTATTTATGTGCTATCATTGATTATTAATGGTTTGTAGGTCTTTAGAACTGGAAGAATAATCATTAATCATTCAAAGGCAGTGTTTATATAGCTACATTGCCTTCTATTGGAGAATCTCATTGGAAAGTGGAAGCAAATCCTTAAATGTATGTGTATAAAACACATTAACCTTTGTATAAATGTCTGTGTTCATAAGTAGGAACAGTTTAAGTATAACTGAAAGGAAAAAAAATCCTGCTAGCAGTTACACCTTCGAGATATCTACAGCACAAAATTCTTTTTTGCAGCATTGTGGTTCAAGCCCTGTAATGGATTGAAGACCTGTCCAGGGTGTTTCTCCACCTTTCACAATGTAAACACTGGGATAGGCTCCAGCACCACCTATAAACCTGGTTACAATAAGCCAAGCCAGCAGCTCAGACTGATTGGTAAATAATCTTCAAGGTCACAAGGATCCTTCTGATAGACCCTCAATTTCAAAATCCCTCATAAATTTCCGACTGATTCAGGAGGTTGAACTTCCCGTGCAAGCACCTTCACCTTCTTTCGAATTTATTCCTAAATTATTTTATGTCCGGGGTTGTTTGTTGGAAAATCACATTTACATTTTCCTCCAACATCTCCCGGGTTGTTTCCTCAATGGCTCAAAACACACCATATCACGAAAGTCCCACTGCCAAACCTCATCTGGGATCACTGCATCCAACCATTTGTTCTCCAAACACGATTAGCTGCACTTTCATGAATTCTTTTGTTGTTTTGTCTGATCTGAATACCAAAATAATTCAGATTTATCTAAAACTGAAATCTTGTTTCAATTTCATGAATTTCTATGCATTTTTGCATGCAGGAGTGGCAGTGGCACTGCTTGTTGCTCTCTGAGCAGTTTTTTGTTCCTGCTTTTTTCAGATTATGCTGCAGCTCTTTTTGAGTGACCTTCCTTACCTGACCATTTTTCTTATCGTTCTTATTAATAATATAAAATACTGCAAGGTGCACTTCTCCAGAGATGATTCGTTGTCATTACAAGAGCTTTTCACTTACATGTTATTGAGCCATTTGTACTGTTCAAGGTCTTTGCTCTGGCTCTATAGTTGTTTCTATTCTGTCTAAAAATGCTGTCTCGGAGGACCCCAGGAAGCTCCTTAACCTTCCCCACGATGTTACTTGTAGCACGAACATAGGAAATTGGTTTTATACACCTGGTGCACAAGAAATGTTTATTTTTGCAGTATTAATATCCTAAACTTATTTTTAAAACCTTTAAATAAATACTTTGTAGGTCTATACTATACTACTATAATATAGGAATATGTTTTCCTTATAAAGTATCATTGTTGATGCTAATGAATATATATTTTTTAAAATATACAAGTACAAAGTCTTTATTTGCATTATTTACATATTATATAGATTTCAAGATTTATACACTGTCAATGTCACAAAAAAGGTTCTTTTTAAAAAAAAATTATAAATGGTTATTGGTTGGATGGTTTAAAGAAACAGCTTAAAATGGAGGCTCTACACACTTATACATCTTATTGACAAAATCATTTTTTTCTGATATTAATGCAAATATTTGAGAAATATCTCAGCTCAATCTTTGGAGCTTATCTATTATAAACACTTGGAGCTTCAAATGCATTCAGTTCCATCTTGCATAGAGCCTGGTGATAAATTAAAGGAAAAACAAAGCACCTCAGTAAAGTGCTGGACCAACATGAGCTGCCCAGACTGCTTCAGTGCACCTTGGCATTGATTTGTTTTGGCATAAAGTCTCTGGAACTGTACTAGAGGGATAGAACACCTTATAGGCAAGCCATATTGCCTCAGCTGGTGTTTTGATGATAGCGGTGAAGGCCACTCCCTAATATGTCAATCCAAAATCTCCTACAGGTGTTCAATTAGGTTGACACTAGGTAACTGTAAAGACAATAGCATATGATTTATATAATTCCTAATCATTTTCCATCACCATCAAATCATGCCAACAAAATGCCCCCAAAGCACAACAGACACTGTAGATCAGCCGCTGTGATTTGACTTTGTAGGGTTTTTAATAAGGGCTTTATAATCCTCTCTTTTCCCTTAAATACTGCACTAAAGCATAAACATCACACTGACTGGATTTTTAAAAACAATACCCAGCCTTATGTATCAATCTTTTCCCCACTGATCTAAATCCAGATATCAATACAATCATGCTATCTACTGAAGCACTTGAAACGTGACCATAGCCTTTGTCCCCTACCAGTGCACCTTCTTCACATCTGTTCCTCTTGCCATTTTAAACTGAGGTCAACTGGGCCTGGTCAGCCATTTATCTGCTACTGAACATGGCAGGATGTTCATTTGTTTAGCGTATCTTGCAGAACAGTTAACAAATCTGGGAATTTCAGCACTTATAATAGTACTCGTCCAGGCTTTGTCTTTTGTCTTTAACTGGTCTTTAACCATCCATTCTTTAAACCACTTTGAGACTGTACTGTATATGTAGACACAGAAAAAGCGTAGGGTAATCTTGACAAAGAACTGAACAAAAGTCTACCAATTTCCAAAGAAGAGCTTTTGAATGTCCCTCAAGAAGCCTTGAGTACTGAGAGCTCAGGCTGTGATAAAGTATATTAGCAGCATTACCAAATTTTAACTTTAAAGCTATAAAGATTTAAAGCTGTCTTTGTGTTTTACCGTGTTAATAAAGCATTGTTATATACATTATCACTGTAGCTTGTCTTGTTTTCGTAGCAAAATATGGAGAAACGAGGGGTGGTTCAATACTTTTGTGCAGCATTGTACATATTTATGGACCTATGAATGCATAAAATCCAGCTTTTTGGGTTTTTTGGTCTTTTTGGCTATGTCATTGTTAATCTTTATGTATTGTGTTAATAAAAGGGGGCTTTACCTGTTCAGGTTTAAGGCCTGGAGGCACCCATGCATACTCCTCCAAAGCGCAGCCAGAGTCGTCATCTGAGGTGGAGTTCCTCTGGAAGTCGAACATGAGCTTAGAGACTGTCCTCTCCATGTCCAGAGCCATCATCACCGCCTCATACCACTCACTACTGAATACAGATATAGAGAGAGGGAGAGAGAGAGATGGAGGGAGAGAGAGCACAAAAATAATGACTTACCTATAAAATCTAGCATGATGGTGCCTCACAGATAGACAGATGTGACCAATCTGCTCATTTAGAGCTCATTAAATATTCACAGCGGCACTGAATATGTTGGGAGAGAGAGTATGCTATGGGCAAAGAATACATCATCGATCCCTCATTACTGTAATATTTTTAAGTTTGGTTTCACAGTGCATACTTGATAGTCACTTATCTCCACCTCTCTTTCTTTTTCTGTCAGGGAAACACACATACACAGTCAAAAAGAACTTAATTCAGGAAGATTAAATTATGGAGGGCAGGAAATGTAGACCATTTGAAACTAATCTTGAATGGTGCGAGGCTTTAGGTACATAGCAGCCTCAGAAGGACTGGCAAATAAGTGGTAGAGGGCTGTTTGTGCTGCACGATAATTATTAGCTGTTGGTTCCAAGATGACATGCCAGATTTGGGGGTATCACAAAGCACTAGTCTTACCAAGAGGACACTGGTGGAGACTGTGTCTGATTAGAGATTTTATTTTCATTTTAAATCAACTTCATCATTTATGAATGATATTCATTTGCTGGTGAACCAAAACTGGAGAAACAAATAATTAAATATGGCGATCATTCATTCAGTATACAGCTCACGCCCCTTCAAAAAGCCTTGAAGCTGGCTAAGTTTGTCACCAGTTTAAAATTTGCCCACATACTTTCGATAATATTCAGGTCTGAGGACAATGAAATCCATTTAAGGACCTTAATGTTTTTTTCCTTAAAGCAGTTTCATATTGATTAAGATGTGTGTTGTGGATTATTGCGTTCTTCTACTTTAGAAGTAGAAGAACGCTAGTTCTAGTTCTCACCTTCAGTTTCTTCCCTTGCTGTAAAGGAGTGATATTCAGGATTTGCTGATATCAGTAGAGTACTTTCTCCCCACAGACTGGGGAGTTATCTGCTCAAACACTCTTGGTATAGCTCACCTCTTAATTGTCTGGTGTAGTGTGTGTATTCGAGGATGGAAACCACCAAACTGTGGCCACAGTGGCCCTCCGTCTGCTTTGGGCACCCATGCTCTATTCTTCAGCAACTCCAAAGCATAATAAATCCACCCCAGAGCTTAAAGACTGGCAAGGTGTTGTTTTATTGATATGCCTCTCCATCCCCTAACATACCTTTGGTGATTAAGATTTTAATATTTTATTTCATCAGAGCCCAGCACTTGATTCATGAGGGTCACTCTTTTTATGCTCTGGGATTGACTACACCTTGCTTGATTTAAGATGCATGAAAAATCTGAAATAATGAAATTACGAAAGATCAGGTTGGCAAAAGCTTTGCCCTTCCTTGTAAATTAGCCACTATTTTAAAACAGTTATAGAAAGACAGTGTTATGACTTAATTTCAGTGCAAACCTTTTTTTCTTGGAAACACTGTGGTAATTTAGAATGGTATGTAGAGGCCTGAGGCCATGCCTGAGATCCTCATGTGAATGAGCCAATCAGCTCCTTTTAAGGTCTCAGTGGTACAGTATGCTCTGTGAAAGATGGGAAGCTGAAATCTCCTTTACACACACAATAAAAGTTAACTTTGTGTAAAACTTGTCCAGTGTGCAGACTATATTGTGGCACCACTTACATAATCAGTACAAACGGTATTATTGTCATCAATATTAATTAGCTCACTATTACCACTGTTGAAAACTATACCACCAATTGCACTAATAACTACACTAACATTATCATCATAATCAGTGAGTAGAATAATTATTGCTGCCAGTCTCTTCATTCAATGATGAGCTACAGTGTACACTCCTGCTTTATTATACCCACTTAGAAATATCTATTGAGTACTACTCTAAAACCCAGTTAAAATGACTAGCACCGACCAACACGCTCTCATATTCAGCTCCTGTTACATTTAGTTTACTGTTCACTGCTTGCCTTGCAGGAATACTTGCAGTCTGTGTTTGAAAGCCAAAAGAGGGAAATTCTTCAACAGATAAAATGAGGTACACTCAAGAAAACCCCTGGTGGTAGCTTCTGGTTCTAGCTATGTAATGAGCTTTTCCAAGCATGGAGAGAAGTCTATTGGAAGAGAATGATGGCAGGGCAGGGTCCTTCTCTCCATTATTGGGACTAACCCGCCAACTGGGTGTATGCCTGGTGTGGAAGAATTGGATATTTGTTATTGTTCTCTGGGTAAGCTGAGGCATTTGGGCATCCACATAAGCATGTAAACCTGAGCGCAGTTACCAATGAAGTCACAGCCAGCCATTGCTGTTTGTCCCTGAGGGCACTGCTGGCACTGCTGATCTTGCTGGGTAGGAAGGATGGCTGAGTTCCTCTCTACCTGTTGACATAGAGCAATGCTTGCCAATTGTAAGCCTTTGTTTGGTTCATTTTACTAAGAATTGATCAGCAGAGTTGTTTCTAGACGTAGACTATGTAGGTTGTTGTCCCCCAAAGAAATATTTTGTGTTTCAATTCTGTCAGTGGAAAACATTCATTACAATGCCTGGAGGGGTGGGGTATGCCAGAATGGGCAGAAATGCCAGTGCCCATCAGTGACAAACTGTGAGAGCAGGCAGCTGCAGTGTTATGGACCCTATAAATACAAGTTTAAGCAGATAGGTGACAAATTAACAGAAATACCTCATAAAAGAGTGTTTTAACAGAGAAACGAGCTTCCACCTATAATTAACTACTTGAAAACCCACCATGTTCTATGGTATGTATAAAAATGCTGAGCATGCCCAGTTGACCTCAATTTGATCCAAGTGACTTTAAAAGTGGGTTCATTAATCAAGAACAAGAGCTTTATTCACAAAGACTGTTCAACCGGCTAAGGCTGGAAATTGTGTTTCAGGGACTTTTAAAGCCCATGCCAAGACACATTGTAACCGATGACTCGTGATGGCCCCTCACCTTAATAAAACACTTTATGTTGTCTTCTTCTTTTCATTGTCACCCATCTGTAGGTATAAAGAGGCATATAGACATTATCAGTCAGATATTGACTGCTATCTTGGCTTATGACCTATTGGTTAGAGAGTTGACCCCAGGATCAGAAGGTCATGGATCGAATCACAGATCAGTAGGTCTCCGTTAGGTACCCTTGAGCAAGGTAAAGTCCCCGTCACTGCTTCCCGGGGGCTTTCAATAGCTGCCCCCTGGTGTGTGTGTATTGGTAAATGCAGAGGTGTCATTTCAATGACAAGAATAGTTACTTTCTTTCACTTTCAAATGCTGTCCAGTTTTCATTACTGTAAAGTATTAAATTCACAGATTTTACCTGCACTGCTGCTTAGGCAATGCCCCTGAAGCTTACACAGCTATCATGTGGAACACAGGACCTAGAAAGCTGATGGGATTTAACAATGACAAACTCAAGGAAAGATAAAAAAAAAACTAGGCCTTTAAAAAATGACCCACTGAACTGAATAATCTTCCTTACACGAATATCACTCATATACCTATTAATACTAATTTGCACTGGAGTGAGGTGCACCTTGGGCTAACGTAGACATTGATTAATGATGGTTTCCAGTCTGATACCCACAATGTGCATGTCTGTTTCCTAATCATTTGCTTGATGAATTCATTGCTTAATAACTGCCCACAGCTGTTCAGCAGATCAGTTATAGCACATTGAATAAACGAAGCCTATGTTAACATAATCTCATTTTCAAACATTATATTATGGAAAACTTTATAAACTTCATATTTTGATGCGAATCATTATTTATTTGAGGCCTAAAATTAGCATATGATGTTGTCATAATTGCCTAATTATTTTCAGAAGGTTTGCATCTCCTAAACTCTTTACAAGACCTGCTACTTATCCTTGCCCTGTCTGTCTTCTGTTCACCATGTGTCTTTATTTTGTTCGGTCATGTGCTTTTCTTTTTGTTTTATTTCCTTGCCCTGCACTAATCCTTTCCTTGCACACCTGATTTCCATTCGTGTGTCTCTGGGTCAGATGCTCTTGGTTTAATATTTGTTAAACGCCTCTGTTAGTGCAGTGATGTGGCAAAAATATAATATGTTCAGACAAGGCAAGAAAAATATGAATACACTGCTTTTCATCAACACTTTACACACAGTACTGCACACTGTTCATTGAAACCAGACTTCTGTGCTCTTTGCAATAAAATATAAAGTTGATGAATGTTCTAAATACTCACAATGTCATGATAAGCTTTCCTTTTACATATGCAGCAATTGATAAATTGTTTATTTTGGTAATATTACCCCTTTACACAATGCTACAGTCAAATTTTGTTTGTATTGGCATGACTTTGTAGCACAACACAAGCCATGTAAATGGATCGAACCCAGGGACCCTGCTGGCCACAAGCGGTTGACTGAATAACCGGATAACATATTAGACAATATACATACATACATACTAATAATATACATACTAATATACATATTAGATATCAAATTAGCACTCTTGCACCATCATGAGAAGGGGAACTGAAGAAAAGTCTGATGAGAAGTTGGGAGAAGTAGGTCAACGGACTGAGAAGCGTAACCTGTGGCTGAAATGACTTGAGATGGTGATCAAAACCAATGTGACCTTTCCTTCTTGCAACACTGACCCTTGGCCAGAAATACTGTCTCACCCTCATGGATATGATCAAGGTTTTTGCCTTGATTATTTTGCTTTTACAATTGTGGGTAGCACTGCTGCCTTTCAGCTAAAAGGTCCTGGGTCCATATCCCAGCTAGTTTCTTTTTGTGAGATGAGATGCTTTCCCTGTGATTGTGGGGGGTTCTTGCAAGAGCTCTGCTTTGAGTCTGCACACATGCAACTCAGGAGGACAGGAGATGCTAATTTGCCCCCTAGGTGTGACTATGTGTGAGCCCCCTGATGGGCTGGCAACCTCTTCAGGGTGTTTCTCTGCTTGTTCATTATGATTGCTCCAGCACCCCATAAAAAGTAAATGTATGAAATGTATGAAATTCCAGAAACACTACTTGTGCCTGATATGGTTGAAATATTACAGATCGTTGCTGTTAGAACAAATATTTCTGTCCACTTCATTTTTACAAAAATGACCAACATTGGAAATATCATCTTCTATCTATACTGTGTCAACACTTCCTGAGGTACAGACTAATATAAAATGGATAAAAAACAAGTCTGAATAACGATTTTTAATTTTGATTTGAGAATGTGACTTTTCCGTCTTCTGTAACAGAACATATTTGGTATATAAATGATACAATTAACTCACTATTTGTGTGTGTAGGGGGATGTTCCCTGCAGACAGACTTGGAGCTTTAATTTGTGTTACGTGTGTCACTAGTTGCAATCCTACTCCCTTGTTTCATCTCTAAATTAAGACTTGAGCCCTTTGTAACGTGTATTGCCTGTTTGATGGTTTCAACAACATTTGTGCTGCTCTTAAAAGCCATATGTTGGGGCAATTGTGGCCTTGTGGATTGGTGGGTTCGAACCCCGGAGCAGTAGGTTACACTGAAGTGCCCATTAGCAGGGTATGGTCCTCATCACTCCTCCCTGGGTGCTGGATATAGCTGCCCACTGCTGTACTGTGTGTGTGTGTGTGTGTGTGTGTGTGTGTGTGTGTGTGTGTGTGTGTGTGTGTGTGTGTGTGTGTGTGTGTGTTAAATGCATTAGATGGATTTGGTTGTGGTTCACTGTGTGCTACCCTCCTGAAGCATGTCTATAATATTTACCTTCCAGAAAGAAAGAGAGAGCGATCAGTACCAATCACAACACTATAAAACTGAGAATATTTAACTGTGGCTTTGTGTGATGTCTTCCAAAGATGGTTCAGGGCTGTGCTCTGTGGATCCATGTCACTTTAAAGCTCATTGTGACACATGGCACAGAATCAAGACTAGGAAAAAGACTTTACACAGACCTGCTTTAGATCTCATTTTCTCATCAACATCCCACAAATAACCAGAGGGGAGAGGGACACAGAGGGGAGAGAGAGAGAGAGAGAGAGAGAGAGAGAGACAGAGAGAGAGAGAGACAGACAGACAGAAAGAGAGAGAGATAGGTGCAAAAGCTTTGCTGAAAGAAACGATTTTCTCTCTCACGTGTCCTGCCTCATCCTCCTCTCTCTCCCTCTGCCAGTGGATTTGACTGCTTCTGTGTGGGTGTGTGTGAGAGCGAACAGGAGCGAGGGAGCCGAGTGAGGAGAGCGAGAGAAAAGAGAAAGAGAGAGAACTCTTATTTATGTAAAAGGCAACGTGAGAGGAGGCTTTCGCAGCTGAAGCACTGCTAACAGGTTAACTCTTTGAGGTACCCTTCAAATCCAAAGACTTCCCTTCATCTTGAAGAAGAAAAAGGAACCTAATATAGATGTACAGCATCTGGGCAGCATTACCATCTTAGTCATCAAAACAAATGCTATATAATCAAGTACAGTTTGTGTTTATTATTTTTTGTACGAGTCATCATCCTGCTGTTCTTCAAAAAATGCATCATACAACATTTGATACTTTTTAAATGAGGAGATTGTTGAATTAATACACTGACAATACTATTAGGTATACCTACCTTGTGTTTGTGCAAGTTCTTCATTTGATAAGCTTAACATACTATGTAGATGCACTTTGTAGTATGCAGATCAGGAATGGTTGTTAATTTGTTCATTTTTAGCCTCTCTTACCTCATTGATCAATGATCAGGACCCACATAGCATCACCAGTAATCAGTAATTCTGTGGCGGGTGGATCATTCTCAGCACAGCAGTGACGCAGACATTTACATTTACATTTACGGCATTTAGCAGACGCTCTTACCCAGAGCGACTTCCAATTCCTGATTACAGGGACAGTCCCCCTGAAGCAATTCAGGGTTAAGGGTCTTGCTCAGGAACCCAATGATGGTAGTACAAGAAGTGGGATTCAATCCTGGAACTTCTTGATCCATAGATCGATGGGCAAGTACCCCCCCCCCCCCCCCGCGACATGGTTGTGGCATGTTAGTGTGTGTGTAGATCAGAGAAAAATCTGGTTTGCCTTAACTATACCCCCAAAACAATAAACCCCTCTAATTTGTAAGCCCATGTGATCATGCTATTGTGATCATTGATCAAATAATTTTCATATAATTTTCTCCATCTAATTTATTCCACTATGTTCCCTCCATTTGGTAACAATTGGGTTTTTCATCCAGTGATGATGATCATTTGAAAATGATTTTGAAAATGCACATAAAAAGAGCTAAAGAAGTTTAGATGAGGTAATTTCCAAAAATGTCTTCTCGAAAAACATGATATCTTTTACAAAAGGTTTCTTAGAAATTGCAAATGATTGAATGGAATAGTGGGGCAGCGGTGGCCTAGTGGTTAGGGTGTCGGCCACGTGATCGGAGGATCAGGGGTTCGAACCCCTTCCCAATGGGTTGCCCTGAGGTACCCTTGCGCAAGGTGCCGTCCCTGCGATGGGCTGGCGACCTGTCCAGGGTGCGCCCCCCGTCCTCGCCCTGTGTGCGCTGGGTTGGAAACCAGCACTCCCCCGCGACCCCGTTTGGGACAAGCGGCAGATAATGGATGGATGGATGGATGGATGAATGGAATAGTTGTTTTTGACTCAGATTTTCAATGAAAGATGGTAAAAAAAAGATGCTCAGAAGAGAGTGAGTGTAACAGAGGTGGATGCAGGATGAATCTTGTTTTAATCACATTTTTCTAATATTCCTAGTGGAACGCTGTTTCATTTCAGTATGTTTTGAGTATATGGTTGAAATGACATCCAAGCAAAACTGAAAAGAAGTAAGAGAATGAAACAAAAGGAAACAAAAGCTTTATCAGTCAGTCATTTTCTAGGCCGCTTGTCCTAGTTAGGGTCGCGGGGGCGTGCCAGAGTCCATCCCAGCTCACACAGGACAAAGGACGGGTACACACCCTGGACAGGTCGCCAGCCTATCGCAGGGAAAAAGCTTAATGATTTGTATAATAAAATTTAAACAAACCCAATGAAAACTACAAGACTAAGGAACAAATTTAAAGATTCCAGGACAGGGTAGAGGAAACATAAACAGGACACAGGAGAACTTGATGACAATGGCAAAGAGGGAACGAGAACATACAGAAAACAAAAGCACATGGAATGCGTTAAAAGAGATAAATGGTACTGAAAACGTAGGGCTGAAAAGCCCTACAGCTTTTAACTTGTTACTGAGTACTTTTTACCCATATTAGAAAGTCTGTTGAGGGTGGCATTGTGATAGATTTGATGTAAAATGTGCTAAGCTAGAAGTGGTTCAGTAGCCACTTGGGGAAATGCAATATCCTCTACTCTACTGTGTTATGATTTTTAGATTTAATTAGCCGATACCACCACAACAATTGAGATAATAGCCAATCATATCCCAGAAAAGTAGCACCACCAACAGGTCAAGCAGAGAAGCATAGGAAGTGTGATTTGAGAGTATAAGGGTAGGGAAAAAAAAAGCATGGTGATGAGAAATCACTCACAAGCCCACACACTGATGGTAACGTCTCATAACTTGACAGTAATCACTGGAAGGGAGTCAATAATTAACCCCTTCGTGTGACCATGCAAGCAATCAGCTTTAAAATGACACCCTCGAGACTACTTTAACAGATGCACGAGAGGCCTTCATCCTGAAAGGCTCAGTTAATTTCCAGCTGTGTTTTCTGCATGTCACACCAATCAGTTTTCAGTTTAAGAAGAGGAACAGCCATGCTAGAAGAGGATGCACAGTACCTGTAGTAAACAAATAAGCAAATATCATAACCAAAATGGGCTGGACAATATAATAGATCCTCTTAAGGGAAACTATGGCTTGCCAGTTGCAAATGCTGAAGGACAATCATCTGCAAAAACATCCCGCCAAACTTCAAGCTGCACAGTAAGAATAAAAAAATATGTCTATAAAATATGTTTTTTATAACTTTTTGTAAGACATTTTGATGCAATTCAACAAACATCTGAATTATCGATCTCCTGCTTCAGCGGAAAACACAGAAAAGAAGCTTCTTCTTCATGTATTTTGACTCCACTGACAAACATTCAAGACACTTTTTTTCCATTCAGCTAAAAAATTAAATGTGCTTTTAGAAAATGTTCAGCCTGTTCCTGCAGGTGAAATCTTTGGTTTTCCACTTGGCCTATTTCATAGAGGTTGTGAGAAAATGATGGAAAGGACACCTTAATGTATAAGTGGGAGATTTTAAGAAGGGGAATTTGTCTTAAATGGAAAATATAGCCCTTGCTAGGATGGTATTGGCGAGAACCTGGATGGATTCTATCTAACTTGGCCCTGCCTCCTGATGATGAAAAAGAACCAAATCTGAAATCTGTAAAACATGTAACAACAGTCTTAAGTTACCTCAGTGGTTCTCACTCTCCCACCACACTGATGATCTGGTAAGAGTGAACCAATGTTCTGTGTTTCTGCCTTTTTATGCCAGTTTACATGAGAAAATACAACCACTACAGCAATAATTATTTCTGTTGAGAATATGTCATATTAGCCCCAATGTTCACTTTAATTAAACATAAGTTGAGTTCAGATTCCCTCCGTTTATGTCTGTTTGTGTGTGGGCTGAGTTTACTAAAAAAGATAAAGCAACTTTGAAAAGGTAACCTTCCATTTCGTCTACATTATTGTTATGGGCAGCGGTGTGGTGGAGAATAATTCAGATTTTACCAGATCAGCAGAAAATTATGCAGGCGGAGTCTTTATTGTGCCAACCTCAGTAGACAACAAGCAACACCCAGCCAGTGTGTAAAATTTTCCCACATCTGGGCTGTTGCCACATTTTTATATATCTCAGAGACATGGTTACATTTGCATTCTCATACTTTCAATATTTCAGTAAATAGAGTAAAAAATTCAAGTATAAAAAGTATCTTCAATATTGTCATTACACAGTCATTCACTGCTCTTACTCTCATATAAACAGAAAGGTGCTCTTGATTACGTTCAAGTACCTTATAATTCGAGGTAAATGATGGATACAAAACCCATAACACATTCAGTGCATATATATATAGCCTTATATACTGCTCCTGGGGAGCAGTGGTGGGTGCAGTATGGGTGCTCAATGGCATCTGAGGGCAACCAACTCGTCCAGGGTTCAAACCCACAACCTTCCACATAAGAGCACAAAAAGTATGTGTGGCATTGTGTACTCTTAATATATGCACTTAGTACTATCAACCTCTAAAGTAAAAAGCAAAAAAACTTCCATAGCGGTGGCCTAGGGTTTGGGCCCAAATAGTCACTTTACTTCACTTTCACTTATGATTTGGGCACAGGTTAAGAAATAAATATGAGAGAGTCATTACATCCCCATTCCCATCGCCATGGGGTTATCTGTAACTGGCAGGTTATTTTTTACTCATTTGACCACTGATACAATATCTGAAGATCTGGGCATTTATTATCATACACTAAATGCAAAGACACTAAGAAGCCATTTAGGTATTCTTGAAGGAAATGATTCCCCAGAACATGTCATGTATACATCAGGTAGTTCATTTTTGCTCATTGAGACTGGCAACTGTTTGTGTAATGGGGGAATAATGTGACCTTAAAGACAATGAGTGTTGGAATTATGAAAATGCTCTTCCAATTACACCAGCTGCTAGCTGCTGATGCAAGCACTGCATGGATTAGCAAGAGCTCATAAATATTCATTGCCTGTGATAAAGCTAATGTTTAATGACTGTAATGCAGTTTTAAGAGCATTGTGTTTATAAGTGTCTTCTTCTGCCATTTAAAGAAGGGTCTGCCGGTAAGCACTAACATGCACAGAGCCCATTATCTTCTACTGATACTGGCCAGAATTTGTTAATGACTCAAGGGGAGAGAAAAAAATAGTGGTTAGAAATGCTTTCAGGGAACTTTTTGGCTAGTTTTCTCAACTTCTATGCATATTTTAATATGGACTAAGAGTTGATTTTTGCTCAAAATTGAAAAGCCAGTTGAATCAGCTTACTGAGTAAATAAGTGTAACCATGAGGTATCTGTCCAGTAAATTGTGCAGAGACTTCCAAAGATGTAGAAGTATGGATGAGCTTCAGAGGGATCTGTTGGCTTGATGCTTGAGAATTTGCATGTAATTAGTTGAGGGCGGCAAGAAATTACAGCAGTGCCTGTCACATCCAAGTGTGTGCTGCGTGTGATAGTCAATCCTGTCCACCAGCATTTGTTGAAGTGGTCATGCTGCCTGTCTTAGGGTCCCTTTTGCAGTGCCCTCTTTATTTTGCCCACATAAGTAGGTCATTCAGAAGAAACTTTAATAGTGGCTTTAATAGTATACTGGCTCACCAGTGTCCCAGTTGGGACTTTTCTTTTCCAGTTCCAGTTCTAGACTCTCTTGGCTTTTATTTCACCTAAGTGTGGATGTTTTGATGATCCCAATCTCCATCAACCACCCAGTCCATAGTGGGGGGTCTTGCTGCTGTGGTTAATCGAAATAATAATCTTGATTCTAATCCAGTCTAATTACTATTATGAGAGGAGACATGCCCAACCTAAGTTAATTGTCATTCCTCCCTCTGTTGTCTTCTTTCTCTGGCAGTGGCTCGAGCGAGATGAGATGATCAGGTTCCACCAGTTCTGTGTTTCTAGCAGCAGTAATTCTTTCTGTACCAGCTGCACCAAATGGAGCTTTGGAGATATATGCCCTGCCTACAGAGGAGATGTATGTTGCCATGCTTTAACCTATAAAGGCAGTACTGTGCTATTGCTGCTCCTGTGCAACTGCTGCTGCTGACCTCCCGTTCCCCAGAAAAATTCAGATCTACGTCCCTCTCTGGGACTTTTTTTACTTACAAAGAATCCATCACTGCTGGACTTATTTCTACAGTCTTTGGCTTCACTGTTATGCTCTGCTTTTTTGACCTGTCACTGACCCAGAGATTCTTTGCTCAACTTCTTTACTCAAGTAAAAATTAAATAGTAGAGACTCTAAGATGTACTTAGAATATAAAAGTAAAAATTAGCATTTTTGAATCTTTGAAGAACATAGTGCCTACATGACAAATCCAAAGTTTGTATGTCTGTGTTATTGACTCATCCATTTTCTAAAATTTGTCTTGATGGTGGGATGCTAAATTGCAAAAGAAAAATAATCAAAAACACCTCTCAGATGCATTCAGACAGCAAAAACGAATGTGTTTTGAATGTGTAAGCGGTGGAATATAATTTTTAAAATATATAATATTTAGGTAAAATCTAAAAGTAAAAAGTCCTCATAAAATCAAATGAAGCAAAGTATGGATACCTGAAAAATGCACTTTAAAAGTATTTTAATATTTCTCATCTCACCATTGACCACACAGGAGCTGCAATTCAAAAAGAGGTTAGGATTCTGAGGGAGACTCAACTGCTGCTTGGGGATTATAGGCTCCAGCTTCATCTTGGCAGATGCAGTTTTCAACTAACCTGCTCCTTGTTTATGGACCCATTATTACCAGGATATATGCTTTTTGGAATTCTATGCAATAATTCTGAGTTGAACATCCAAGTTCCCAGGCTTATGTATGGCCTAGCTCTGTTAGTTCTTGTGAACTTATGCTGGAATGGAGAAGATAAGGAGTTCAATTGCAATAAATAGCTCTTGTGCGCATCGCCTAATAAGCACATGTTCTCTTTCATTTTAACATCTCTTAACCAAGTGCAGTGTAACATGGATGAGGAGATCCAACTAGGTTAGGTTCTGTGTCACTGCAGGCATCATACTGATATGAAATAGTTCGTTTAAGGTCTGCTGTAGCTCGAAGAGTCTTTATCGGATTGCACAGTCATGTTATGCAAAGTATTGTTACAGTGCCTTATGCAGACGCCTACTCGCTCTCATTTTGTTCTTGCATATAAAAAGGTGTCGCAGGGCTGTCAACATTTTCTCTGACACTTTTACAATAAGCCCAGTGGCATTTACAGGCCAGCACAGAGGTAACATTGTGGCAGCAAGCCACTGCCTGAAGCCCTGCAGGCGGGTTGAGGATACAATGCCTGCTCGACCATAGGCTACCCACTGTTAGACTTTGTGTAACTCACCCCACCACTGCACACAGGCCCACACGGTCACTCTGTGGCATTTTGATTGCTCACCCTTGCTGAGAATGTATTAATGATTAAGAAGGTTAGTCCTACAAATCTCTCTCTCTTTCTTTCTCTCCCTCTTTCTCTCTCTCTCACTGAGACATTGCTGTTCGTACAACCTCCCCTCTCTCTGCACTGGTCGCCATGGAGCTCACCGCGACGACAGGTCTCCGTGGAAACCTTGCGCAGCTGCAAGCCTTGTGCGAGGAAACAAAGCTCGCTGAAGCCGTAGCAGGAAGCACAGGGAGATGTGCCTTTAATCTGCACGCAGTTGGAGAGTAATGAAGATGGAGGGAACTCACTCTTTCAGATGCCTTCCCAAATAAAAACAAACCAACCCTGGGAGCCTCTGTCGCCCTTCTCAATATCTCTCCCGCCAAACATCAGATTGGATTTGGAGAGGCAGACCTTACTGTCTTGGAGCGGGCAACCCATTTTGTTCCTTTGATAGTATTTCTCACTTGGCCACCCTTTCGGTCTCTCTCTCTCTCTCTCTCTGGCTACTGCAGAGGCACTTTTTGAGAGTGGTCACCAAAGTCAAAAACCTTTGTGAATTGGCAGCGAATGGAAACATACTCATATCAAAGAATGTTAGGAAGAAACATTAGGCATGGCAACACTATTTTGCAGATAACAATCCTGAAACCATCAGCTTTGGCTAATACCAACTCTAACAAAGCTTTAAGAATGAGCTATTTTCAGTCAGGGGCATTTTATAGTAAAAATGTAGGCTTTAATGCTCAAAATAACCAATCTCTTAAACCACAGGATGTTTTTTTCTCAATAGCTTTGCTAGCATTTTGTTGAATAACCGGTATAATGTCAATCCTATGTTTAATGGGGAGACAGAGGAAATCAGCTCAAAATATCTTTGTAGGGAAAGGGGAAAAAAAGGGAAAGTGACAACCTTTGTCATTGCGAGGTCACAGCACGGCACACAGTAAACCACAACAAAATTGGACCTCTGCATTTAACCCATGCAAACACCGTGCAGCAGTGGGCAGCTATTGAAAGTGCCCAGGGAGCAGTGACGGGGACAGTACCTTGCTCAAGGGTACCTCAAGGCAACCTACTGATGGGGAATCAAACCCACAATCTTCTGATGCAAGGGCAATGCCCTAGCCACTAACCACTAGGCCAGCACTGCCCCTAAGAACCGCTGCATTTAACCCATGCACTCAAACACCGTGCAGCAGTGGACAGCTATTGAAAGTGCCCGGGGAGCAGTTACAGGGACGGTGCCTTTCTCAAGGGTACCTCAGGGAAACCTACCTAAGGGAATTGAACCCACAATCTTCTGATGCAGGGACCATTCCCTAACCACTAGGCCACCGCTGCCAGTAGAGACATATTGCAAAGATCACTGAAACTGCTAATTGTTACCTCTGTGGGTGGGAGTAGCCTAAATGTACCTGTTATCATTATTGATATGAATCCATTAAGATATTAGCGAATATCCTGCTGTCACTGCTATTCCAATGGGAAAGAATGAACGGCTCACTTCACAGGCCTGTTCACACTAATCCAATCACATCCATTTCATTCTGAACACAGCTTATCTGGATCATGCATAAAGAGGCCTCAATTGAAAACGCATGACCTCTGAGAGCCTGCAGAGCTGTGTATGTGCGTGTGTGTGTGTGTGTGTGTGTGTGTGTGTGTGTGTGTGTGTGTGTGTGTGTGTACGACAGCGAGTGGGAGGATTTCTAATCAATTTGATATACAACACAATCGTCAGCACAGGATCTAAAAAGAACTCAAGGAGGGTGAGAAGAAGGGAGACAGATGAAAAGATTTCACCTTTTTATAAATGATTCATGTGTGTTGGCCTTTTATATCTTGTCATCTTAAAGCAAATCAATTCAGATTAATTCCTGATGTCATCAAGTGCTTCAAATTGATCATCCATAATGGATGAGCATGAACCTGGTTAATACAGGACTGAGTATAGAACAGGGACAAAGGTTAGTTAAACTGTAGTGTTATGTAGCGCAATGATGGATAGGCATCAAATATGGTTCCGTTGCACTGCTCCCTTCAGCAGCAACGAAGCTCAGCACTTTTTGTTATTGAAAGCTGCGTGCTGCCATCCATACTAACAGTGAATAAACCGCTGGGGTTAGCAGTCCTTCTCACACACACACACACACACACACACACACACACACACACACACACTCTCTCTCTTTCTCTCTCTCTCTCTGCTACGCAGTGCCAAAATCTTAGATGTACAACCACCATGCTCCCTCGTTCTCTTATCCTCCCTCTCTCGCTCGCTCTCTAGCTCTCTGACGAACCAACTAGAATTCTTGAGCAACACTGACATTATGAGTAGGCTTCATTAGCCACAGCACTGCAAACACTCGAAAACACAAAAGGAACTGCAGCCAACCATTGTGAGCTTCTTCAGTTCACATTGATTATGCTTTCCGGAGACCACATTTACAGCTGTTGTATCAAGAAAGATCCAGACATTTTGAACTCTTTCACCTCCTCCCTGCAGAGCACTGGTGTTCTTTGTCTTACTTACACAGGCACTACCCACCAGCATTCAATAGTGACTGTTTTTTTTTTGTTGGAAGCCCGTTCAAATGAACGAAAAACTGCAGTACACAACCTTCACAATACCTTTCTGTAGCCTATTAGCCTACAAAGACATCAGTAAAGGCTTGTTCCCAGTGGAATAATAAGTTGATCATAACTCATTTTTAAGAGAAAAGTTTTACTGCAGGGCAGAGGGTACATAACATCTTTATAGACCCTTTATAACCCACATAAATATATATTACATATATGCATTAGACTTTCTAGGGTGAAACTAATCAAAGTAGCCTTTAAAAGTGATGCGTATCAGAATAAATCTATATGAACGTGTATGTTAATGTCAGAGAAAGGATAAGTACAATCATATAACCTTATAAACCTTGTGCTCTGATTGTTGTCGATATTTATATGTGAAAGATGACACTATTACAGCTTTGAAGCTATGTAATTGACCAATGTTAGAAAAGCTTTACAGAACACCATGATAAAACTCATGGGATATTGTGGTTCACTTGTTACAGCATGGTTACAGCATAGGCTAGATCAGTAGATAAAACTAAACTAGCTTTGTTGTTGTGTTTCAGAAGCGTTCAGTCTAATCCACAAAAGCCTGTGTGGCTGTATTTTCACTCAAGCAGGGGACCGCTCTTTTAATCACTAGGTCTCGGCCTTCAAATTAACAAGGTGCTTTGTTGGCTAATTGAAATTAAGCAGTTGGAAACGACAAGGTTGTCACTGTGCTAGCATTAGCTTAGCTGCATCGCAAGCTATCATATACTTTTCTTGACAGGATGACCTCTCACATGCATACGAAATGAATAATTTGGAATAAATGACACTCTAAATGAAAACCCTTATCATTGCAAGGTCACTGCACAGCACACATGAACCACAACGAAACTGGACCTCTACATTTAACCCATGCAAACACTGTGCAGCATGAAAGCGCCCAGGGAGCAGTGACAAGGATGGTAGCTTGCTCAAGGGTACCTAAGGGCAACCTACCTAAGGGAATCGAACCCACAATCTTCGGATACAGGAGCAACTCCCTAACCACTAGGCCACCGCTGCCCCGCGCTGAGAAATGAAGGGATTTTGTAAGAAAATCTGTGAAGCATATAGTACTGCGCAAAAGCTATGAACCACCTCTCATTTCTTCATATTCTGCTAAGAAAGTGAGACTATAGGTAAAGTGATTTAACTCCTGCACTCAAAGTTCCTATATTTTCTATATGTTCCTATAAAGTTGATGGCCAGCCCTATTCATCTACACAGCCTGAACTCTCTTAGGTGAGCTTTATGCTATGGGGTGCCGATGGCCTAGTCGTAAGGGAGTTTGCCCCAGGGCCAGAAGGTTGTGGGGTTCGAATCCCAGACCAGTAGGTTGCCCTGAGTTACCCCTGAGCAAGGTACCATCCTCATCCCCAATACACCTGTACCCCCTGCTGTAGTAGTGAATTGGTAAACTGCAGAGGTTGCCTCACTGTGTCTTTTGCAATGACATGAATAGTCACTTTTACTTCACTTTATGATCATTTCTCCAGGCTTCTGAAGGACATCCCAAATGCTTGCCTTTTGTTCTGTTATCTCAAGATGGTCCCACTCTGCTTCTTTCTCTAAAAGTGGTCAGATTCAGGGACTGGACTGAAAAATCTGGCTTTTTGGAGCCAAATATGAAGCAATGAAGGATGGCATAAGATTTTTGCACAGTACTGTACATGAAGTTGAAGGATGAAAGAACACTATTTTAATGGAGGAAAATTACTTTTATTATTTTTCTTGGCAGAATAAAAAATCAGTCACTATGTCACTATGATGGAAACTATATTTCTGTTGTTTGGATGTGCTACTTTTAAGGTGGCCACTATATATTTCATTAAAGGTGTAATGTAGTTTACCTTTTTAAATGCCATTTGCAATTGCATTAAGGCCCATGTTGTACCCTAGAGAGTATATTTGGGGAGTAAAATGTACTCGGATAGTACCAGATTGTAAACTTACACCATGAACCTCATCCAACAGGACCTTTTACAGGGACCATCCCATCAAAAAAGACATTTCCTTTAAAATAATCCTAAGAATTAAAGCATGTTCTTACCCATTCATTTATCGTTATGTTTTCATTACACTTTACTGCTACTAATGCATGCTCCTTGCATAGAACTGAAATGCTGTGAAGCTGATGTGACATCACACATGTTCACCGTTTACTTGTAAATGTATTATATGGAAGAGATCTTGCGTAACTGATTTGCCTTTCAATAGGACGGATGTAACCAACCACCTTTCACTCCCTTTCAGTCTCTCTCTCTCTCTCTCTCTCTCTCACACACACACACACACACACACACACACACGCACGCACTTGGAGTTGAGCTGCTTTTGAACTCTCCACCGTTCCTTGATGTGCTAATTGCCATGAGACCGTTCCTGAAAGCTACGGCAAAAAGTTTTTCTATCATCCTCTCCAGCAAGTGAAAAATAGATAGAAATAAATAAATAAAAAGAGAAAAGAAACATCTCCTTGGGCAGCAGAACACTGTAATTAGGCAGTGACAAATTTCAGTTCCCTTTCTTACCATGTGTGGGAAATGCACACAATGACTTTGTGTGTGCTCCTGTGTGTGTGTGTGTGTGTGTGTGTGTGTGTGTGTGTGCGTGTGCGTCTGTCATTGCAAGTGTGTGGGAAGACCTGAAATAGGAATGCAGTGTTTCAACAGGCAAATTGCACTCACGCGGTGCAGAAAGGAATGACTGGGGGAAACCAGAATGGTCCCCATTTTGTTGCCCGTTGTAATGATGCTGGGTGTTATCCGCATCTTATGCCAAATCTGTTCCCCATAGTGGTGCACTGACAGGTGGCATGCATGAGTCATGTGTGATTGGATACGATTGGACAGAAGAAGGAGGTCATTCCCAGATGGACTGACATTGAGGTATGTCTTCCTTTGGCAAATGGTGATTCAGTCGCTGACGCTAAAACGCATTAGAAAGCTGTAAAGACATACATAGACAAATGCACACACACACACACACACACATGCACACACAGACATACACAGACACACACACAAACTTGTTTGCTTGAAGGTATCTAACATCGAAGCATCGTTATTCCTGCACAACCACTGAAAAAAGCTCTCTTGTTGCTATGCACTTTTTTTTAGAAAGTTCTCTCTCTCTCTTTCTCTCTCTCTTGCTCTCCCTCCATCCACCTACTTTACAGGCCAGGCTAGTATTTAACAAGCACACTTTTCCATGTATCATCAGGTCCTCTGGCCTTCTTTCTTCCATTTCATGGTACTCTGCCAACAAAAACCTTTTTTTAAACAGGTATAATGTTTGAGCAGGGAAATCATCAAACTGTGCTGGTCCCTGGCCCTTGAACATCCCTGCTCTAAACTGGTCACACTTTGCCACACTGACACACACTATCTCCCTGGCCGAGTGCCTCAACCACATAGAGCTTCCCACCTCTTGTCCTCTCATCCGCGAAATGGCATTTCATATTAGCCATTATCCCATTTGACCGATGCATGCTTGTGTTCAGCGGGACAGACGGGCTGGTCGTGATGTTGGTTTTCTCCAACAGAGATGGAGTCTCTCATAAATCCAAAAATATTTTCCCTAATCCAAGTCTCCTTGGCTGATAACAGCCGTGGGAGCTCTTTCTCAGGCTGCTCTCAGATCAGAGAGCAGGCAATAGTGTCTCCATATGTGAGGGATTTAACAGTTGCATATGTGTGTCATTAGGAACAAGCAAAAGGGAGGTTTCCTCTCAGTGACTATGACCTGGCTTTTCCTGATAAACCTACCTATCCGTTTTTAGGCATTCTAGTCAATATCGAGGCAACATTAGCTGAGTGAAGGATTCTGGGGGTCTTCAAAGGGATACTGCAAGGGAATGTTGGCTGTTATTCAAGGTAACTTATGTCATCTCGGTTTGGTTAAATTCTGCTTTTAAAAACATTTAGTACAGAAAGCACAGCATAGCAGAGAAATGTCAGAATGAATATCACCCCAGGTTTGATAACCTCTTTGTAAATTTGTTTTGCTTTGTTTTTTGGAATAATATTGCAAACAGATGGCTTGGCTTCTGACCAACAACAAGTCTTTAAACAGAAACAAAATGCCTGCAAGACTTTTTACACCCCAACTGCTGAAGTGTCTGTTCAAGTCTACAGTCCACCCATCCATCCATTCATCAATTCAGCTGTACTATTAGCTAGCTGAACATCTATCTAAGGGTGGCGGTGGTCTAGGGGAAGGGTACTTGCCTACGGACTTCTGGATCAAGAGGTCCCAGGTTCGAATCCCACCTCCAGCACTACCATCACTGGGTCCCTGAGCAAGACCCTTAACCCTGAATTGCTTCAAGGGGACTGTCCCTGCAATTAGGACATGGAAGTCGCTCTGGATAAGAGCGTCTGCTAAATGCCGTAAATGTAAATCTATCTATCTATCTATCTATCCATCCATCCATCCATCCATCAAACAAGAACATGGATCATAGACAGAAGCAGAGAGATTTAACAATCGTGACTCACTTTCCTGCCTTTTAATTTTTTCATGCTTTTATGCTTTCAATTAACAAAAGCGCTTTAATAACAAGTGGCAGCATCTTTCTGCAGCACAAAGGCCTGTCGACTCAAAGTGTCACTTGTCCTTTTTACATCATGTCACAGACAATGAAGGAAGACCAATTATTAGATCTAAACATGGACCTTATGAAATCTCTGTCTTTCTAAACACCCGCAGACAGAGGTCTAGGTTGATTTAAATAGCCACCACATCTGTTGTTAAGAGGTATGATCCACAGGAACACCTCTATAGAGTGTTATGATATACTGGAATGCCAAGGACTTTTTTTTTTCAGACGGCAGTAGAATATGCATTTAGAAGACTGATGACAGGTTGCACTAGTTGTCATGGCAACTGAAGGCTGTTACGACACACATCAGTTTCTAAGTTTCTGTATAATGCAGCCTTTGGAGACTCACAAAGCAATGAGGTCTGCAAAATCATAGCCTTGCTCAAATGGAAGCAGTTTACTAATAAAATTCCTAATGAAAGGAGACCCACCTCAGTCTTTAATATACAGAAAGTGCAAGCTCGACCTAAAATAAAATCAAATGAATTTTAATGACGTCCCATATGCTTTCTTGATGTGCCTTTCAATTATTAATAACCTTAAATGTCAGGGCAGTGGCTCCTGGATTGTGTTCACGAAGGGGATTAATTAACGAGGAAATCTGCTCCTCGTTAGCGGCGTATTTGTGGGATATCAGGGTAGGCCACATGCAGGGCATCGTGGGTAGTGAACTCGGCATGAGTGACATCATCAAGGCTAAATATGGAACAAAATTCAGCAAAGAGACCAATATTTCACTGGGAAAGAAGGCCCTTATATGTAAAGAAAAATTCACTGGTGCGCTCATACTGAGCTCACTCACAACCTAGTACAGGTTATGTAAGTGCCCCTGTTCCACAGAGAAAACCATAGTGTCAACATGAGTTGAATGCATGCAGAACCTCAACACGAGAGGCAACCATCAAATTATGTTGCAGCATCTTCTGTCAAAGGTCTACTGAAGCAGCCCACCACAGATCAATGAAACATCACAAACACACTGCAACAGATCAATTGGCGCTCACACATACATACCACAGATGTTCTGACGCACATGCAGTGTTATTTGATTGAGTGTTGAGCTATAGTCAGGCTAGACGGTTGACCTGATGGCTCTCACCCATGGTCCTGGAAAAACCAAACTGCAAGCGTTAACTCAATTACCATCAATATGACACCATCCACACTTGTTGATTACAGTGACGAGTCACGGGCTGGCTATTTGGAGGTCATGTGGCTGGCTCGACATTTTAGACATCCCACAGGCTGAGAGGACTGTAACGGCAGGACTCAAAGAGAGCCAACGTCCTTCGAAAGCCTGACATTTGCAAGTCCTTGTGGGAACTGCCAGAGCAGAAATGGACAGACAATTCATAGTGCTTCAGTGATGGCAATCTATACAGAGAGTGAGGAACTCATCTGGAATAACTAGCAGATGCCTTGACCCAGAATTCACGTTTTGACGTTCATGTCATGTTTCACTCTGACGTTTGCCACTGCAGCAGTATTACTTGACCATCAAAAGGAATGCAAAGCAGTAGGCTTGAATGTTCAATGAGGAATTGCTATGAGTTGCACGTCCAGTTTGAGGACTGCAATAAAAGTTGGCATGGTTATACAGCGTTGAAATGGATCATCATTGCTTTTTTAAGTGAAAGTGAGTACTTGTCATTGTAAAAAACAACAGCACAGTGAGACACAACAAAATGCTTCCTCTGCATTTCTCCCATACGTGCAGCATGGGGGCAGCTATTGAAAGTGCCCAGGGAGCAGCGATGCAGATGGTACCCTGCTCAAGGGTAACTCAGGACAACCTGATCTGGAATTTGACAAGCTGGTCTGGAATTTGAGCCCACAACCTTCTGATCCTGTGGCCAACAAAAAAATCTGAAATAGTTCAGTTAAATTTTATTCTGTCACCCTTAAAATAGGCAATTTTCCTGTCATAGCTCTCTAATGATACTGTATGCTGATCACCCAAAAACCTGTCTGCAGACAAAACCTCACTGTTTTAAATGCACTTTTTCAATTACACTGATCAGAACCACTAATAGTCATCCATTTGTTTTTGTAAATACATCTCAAAACATTAAAAATCTTGCGGGCAGCCATTTTAGACAGCAGGTTCGTTCCACCGGAGTACTGATTTAGATGAATCAGTTTTTTTGTGACATTGACCATAATAAATAAAGAGAGATCGGTCTTCATTAAAACTACTTTGTGAGTACCAGCCTCTGAAATGGCTGCCTGTAGAGGTGATATAAGGTTTGTTTTTATAGTTCATACTAACAAATGTGTGCCAACTTTATAAAGAGCAGGCTGATTGATTTTGAACTGGCTGATTGATGTTTTGTGGTGTATTTTTTAGGTGTATTTAGGTTTTAAGGTGTATTTGGTGTATTTGTTTCATGTCTGTTTGCTACATTAACTTTTCAGCTCCAGTGCTAAAATGAAGAAGCCAAATTAGACTAAACATGTATTGGCAACTACAACTGGGGTAAATGGAAAATTGTTTAAATTTGATTTTTCACTTAACTATTCCTTTCATCAAGAAAAAAAAATCTGTTTCTCTCACAAAGGATTAAGAGCTTGCACAAGATCAAAATATCCAAAGAGTAGTCGTTCCTCCAACCCTGCATGCAGAAATCCCTGGTATAAACTTTCAGGTCTTCAGCTTTCGTGTCCCTTAGGTTGGTGAAATAAAGTCCTTTTTTGATGCCAGACTTGAACATAATTAGAGAAGAATGGGTTTATTTTATCTTTCTGTTTCTGGCCACAGCTGAAAGCTAATCCAGGCCTAAATGGAATTTTCACAGGAAAACTGTCATCAGCAGTGTAACTTAATCCGAGGCCGTACTTATTCTGTGTCAGTGAAACAGGCCCATGAAGAATTAATGTTTTAATCATCGGCACTATTGTCGTTACTGTCGTCACATCTGTAGTCATAAGTTCATCGTTCCTCGCTTCCTTCGCTCCTACGTCTCTGACTCATGAGTGAACTTAGCTTGGTGCTGTAACGATAATTACTGAGAGAACATCATGTCTGTGTGTTGGAGGGACTATTCAGCACACACTAACACACACGTAGATACACACACACACACACACACACACGCACACACACGGTCATGTGTACACACTACTATCTAATCACACAATTATTACACGCTTCTTTATTAGTCCTTTTTGTAATGTTTATTTTTAGTCATATGGTGCCTTGATTAGTCCTGGGATGCATATACATAGTGAGTAATTATGTTATTTTTTCTTGTCGTTTAAGTTAACATTTGAAAAGCTGAACAGTTTTGTGAAACTACATAGTTTTGGCTTTTGGGCCATTACCATTAGTCCATTCACATTTCAAAATGAGAAAAAATGAGTAACCGGCATTGGTAAAATTGTTAATTAATAAATAGAATAATTTTGTCCAAACAGAAAAGGCATTTTCTAATACTGTGTAGGTACCCAAACAGCTCAGAATGGTTAAAAAATTGCCCCCACCCAAGACTTCAGAAGATGCATTGGGGTATATTTCTGCAAAAATTAGAGCAGGTTTTTCCAAAGAATGTAGCATTGCCTCCTTCTTCCTATAGTGCCTTCTGGTACCATACCTAGCTCATGTAAACAACACACATGCACCATCAACCAGGCATAAAAGAAAACAGATCCATCGGACCAGAAAAATATTTCTGTTGCTGCATGGCCCAGTAGGAACATTCAGTGGTGAACAGGGGTCAGCATGTGCACTCTGAACAGTCTGCACATACTCAGAAAATGGGGATGATGCCATTCTATGGTCACCATGGATGTTTTTTACAATGGTGTTTCAGTAGCTCTTCAGTAGATCAGACCAGATGAAGCATTCCCCCTATGTGCATCAGTGAGGATACCCATTATTCTGTCCCTGGTTCTCTTGCTGCCCTTCCTTGGATCAGTGTTAAGTGTGAAAATGCCATTCAGTCAGCTGTTTTGGAGATGTTCTAAATTAGTGGCTAGGCATTATATTCTGGCAAAATTCCCTCAGTTCCTGACTACTTCCAACACCAACTTCAATTGTCCATGTTACTCATTTAACCTGTCGGTGGTTTTTGGTTAAAAGGGTTAGGAGTAAACTTTACTAGGATGATTTATAAATACAGAGGTTGCAATTTGATGTGGGTCACTGTGTGACCAACTGTTACATCTCGTAGGTCAGTCAGCATTGGATTATAGAAGCTCTCTATGTGACCTCAGACGTGACATAAGGTCATTTTGCATAATCAAGCAGAACAATTTGGCATTCAGACACTACACCAGATTGGGTGCTAGACTATACCGCTGCTGTGACTCTGGAAAACAACCAGTAGGGATCAAAAGGTATTTCTTAGGTTCATTCTTCCATGTAATGTACGTCACTTGTTCTGTGTAATGAGAACATCTGTATCGCTCACTATTCTTTTTCCAATCCAGTTCTTCTATGAATCCAGTGAATGCTTCACTGATTTTCAAATCAATTCATTCCCACCTTGCGAATTTGACCCTTTCATTGAGTGAGCAGCCCATGAGTTGATCATTTTTATGGTGAAATCTATTTCTTAAAGAACATATCTGGCCATTTTTTCTCCCCATAGCCTCTAAATCAGGTGCCTTGAGAAAGAATCCCATCCTCTTTGTTAGCAAGATTACCAAAAAGCATACCTCTTATTGACTTTCCCCAATGAAGTGTGTGTGTGTGTGTGTGTGTGTGGTGTGAAAGCAGGGGTGGGCTCTCATTGGATCATTCCTCTTGTTTAAAAATACCTACTGGTTACTGTGGCCTAGGCTTCTCACTTGTAACAATTCTCAGGTAACATTGCTTCCAGCAGTTCATAGTATATATTATAGGATGATTTATAAATGCAGAGGTTGCATTTCATTGTGGTTCACTGTGTGCTGTGCTGTGTTTCACAATGGCAAGTAGTCACTTTCACTTCACTTTCACGACGTCCATGCTCAGTGAAGCAAATGATAATATCATATAATGTAATGCTTGCATAATGTCAGTCTGAACAGATACCTACCCACAATTTAAAAAAAATAATTGCAAAACGAATTCCTCTACTTTCATAATCAGTTATGTGCACAAAGTTGCCATATTGTTTACACGGTGCACATAATCTAATTCAAGTTCTTCTCACCGGAGTAGCTGATTGGCCAATTAGTCCAGGAAGGGCCAGATGGCTGGAGAGGAGGGACAGATGGGAAATGTAGGCGAGAACAGGAAGGTTAGCATGTAACTGTCACACCTCTCCCTCAACGCCACAGGATGTAGAAGTGAGAGAGACAGGAGAGTGGACACTCAACAGACATTCAGCTACTTCTGCAGTGACTGACCTGAAGCCAGCGCTCCGGGAACTGAGATGGCCGTCTGATCTGTGTCATGTATTATGTATCAAAACTAATCTGACGGGGGCTTTATCTGCAAGCTCTGAAGGTCAGACAGGGCCTATACATACAGTGCTCTGTAAATGTCATCCATCCAGAGAGAGGGGGGGAAAAAACAGCACATCAAGGTCTGGCATCTTTCACCACACTGCGGGAAAAAACTTAAAGGACGAGTGACGTGTGCATGCACTAATACTCCAAAGTTTCAGTGCACTCATGACATCTAGCATTCTATATACAATAATAATTAATTAATTGGTTTAATAATTGGTTTTCCCAATATTAATCCATCAACAAAAAATGTATACTAATGTGCTAAATGCATCAACAGCACACATGACTTAAAAAAAAGGATAGGTTATAAAATCAGGAATTTAAAAGAAACATAAACTTTTACTGGGATTGAGTTGACTCTAAACATTTTTGAAATACAATTAATTCATACTTACTATATGAATTCGCATTTTTATATTTTAGTGTTTAATCAAATTAGTGTTTTCTGAATAAAACACGCCCGAACAACTGCCCAAACAAAAAGCACTGAAAATCAATTTTTCTTTGTCTGAAAACATTTAACATGACTTAAATCTTTCTAGTGTCCTACAAAAAAACAGATGTTGTTACAAAGAACTAGCATATAAAATGATTTACCTGCACCAACATCGATTTTCAATCATTAGAAGCAAACAAACAAACAAAAAAACTATATTAGACTCTTTACTGATGCTCAAGACTGCACACAGATTGGAAAAAGTTTAATTATTAAGACAAGCCAAAAAGGAACACTTTATCATTTCCTCCTCAGCATGCGCAAGCCTCACCCCACACACCCAAACTGGCATGTTTCACTTCTCTGAGCAACTGTTACATCTCGTAGGTCAGTCAGCATTGGATTATAGAAGCTCTCTATGTGACCTCAGACATGACATAAGGTCATTTTGCATAATCAAGCAGAACAATTTGGCATTCAGACACTACACCAGATTGGGTGCTAGACTATACCGCTGCTGTGACTCTGGAAAACAACCAGTAGGGATCAAATGCATTTCTTAGGTTCATTCTTCCGTGTAATGTACGTCACTTGTTCTGTGTAATGAGAACATCTGTATCGCTCACTATTCTTTTTCCAATCCAGTTCTTCTATGAATCCAGTGAATGCTTCACTGATTTTCAAATCAATTCATTCCCACCTTGCAAATTTGACCCTACGCAGTGAGTGAGCAGCCCATGAGGAGATCATCATGGTAGTTGATCATTTTTATTTTGAAATCATATGAACATATCTGGCCATTTTTTCTCCTCTTAGCCTCTTAATCATTAGGTGCTTTGAGAAGGAATCCCATCCTCTTTGTTAGCAAGATTACCAAAAAGCATACCTCTTATTGAAGTGTGTGTGTTTGTGTGTGTGTGTGTGATGGTGGTGTGGAAGAAAGGGTGTGCTCTCACTGGATCATCCCTCTTGTTTAAAAATAACAAATCACCTACTGGTTATTATAGTTATGTGGTCTAGGCTTCTTGCTTCTTTAAATTCACTGGCAACATCGCCTCCAGCAGCTCATGGCTAAATAAGGTCATCTGCAAAGCTAGCTAAGGCTATGTTCATGTATTTTTATGGTAGTTTCTCTTTTATGTTCATATGGCAAGCCTACCTAACACACATGTATAATAATAAAAATAGAACAAAGGCTAAACTGCATCATGTTATCTTGTGGAGAGGACTTAAATATATTATCCAATGTTTGTTGGTGTACTCATCTGTTTCTTCTGGCCAACATTTCAATGAATTAAATCAGTGTTTCATTGATTTTCATGACAGCTATACTCTCTTTCTCCATTATAGTAGGACTGGATTTGCCAAAGTGAGAGTGATCTTTATGTTTATACCAGATAAGAGATTGGAATTGCAATATATTTTACTTCTTTTTGAACCACCATTTCAATGAATCAAATCAAATCAAGTCAAATCAACCTTATTCTCATTCCCACTCTGTGTGCCGTTGGACTGGATTCACCCAGTGAATCTGATCTCCATTCTTTTACTTACTAGTTTTTACTCAACCCTTTTTTTCAAATGCCCATTACGAAGAATTGACTAACAGCTCTTTTCATTAAATCAACACTTAATACAGACAAAACTGAAACACAAGACAGAAAGATGAAGTCCATCAAGAGAAACTCTTAACATTGTTAATCTAAACATTCATGAATGGAAAAGCAGCAGTTCAAAAGAACAATTCGTTCACAAATTGCACATTTGATAATGTGTTTGTCTGCATATCCGTTAGTGTGTGCTGGATTTGTGAGCATATACAAAAGAATGCAGAGAGCTGGAGCTCATTGGCCATCGCAACAAAGAAAGAGGGAGAGAACAACCTTTATTACTCCCTAATTTACCACCAGTGGGGCAGCCTGGCATCACTACACCCTCTGTGTTCGTTCTGTCTTTCTTACTTGCTCTCTCTGTCTATCCAATGCCCCTGCAGCTGTTAGCTGTCCAAGCTGGTGGGCTGAAAAGAAAAAAAAAAGCTTAATCTGGCGGCCATTTCTTAATTTGCTCTCAATGTCCTCTGAGCATTTGTGTTTGTGTGGGCTTGTGTGTCCGTGCACACATGTACCCCGTGTTAATTTGGCTCATTTCTTGTGGCTAATACCTTCTTTTCTGTCTAATAAGCATAATACTTCAGGGCTTTCCCCTCTCACTGTAAAGTCCACCTCGGGCTGCAAGGTAAATGTGCTTCCCTGAAGATCACTCTGGTGTTCTAGTCATGACTGGATGCAACCCATGCACCAATGAGGCTGCACTCACCAGGACATTATTTTGGTTTGTTGCAGGCATGTTTGCGGGGGAAAATCGATGACTGATACCACCATTTGGTCTCAGAGCAAGACCCTTAATCCCAAGTTGCTCCAGGGAGACTGAGGGAAATGGAACTCTGGCTAAGAGTGTTTGCTAAATGCCATGAATGTAAATGGATTGTAATATTCTTATAGCAGTCATCAATAATGTAGTTAACCAAAGTCCCACATCAAAATCTTCTTGTGCTTCATGGTTACAGCAAAGTTCCTGAAAAGGTCATCTCTGGTCATGTTTTTCAGCAGACAACTGAACACAATATTCATGCAATGCTATGTGTTGAGGTCTCAATGCAGGCTACTGATGGGAGGATGTGGAATACTGACAGACACTGCAATGCTCTTGTGAAAATGACCTGTCAAGGAGCCATGGTATGGAACAGGAAAGTGTACAAAGCCAGGAATAGAGCATTGAAAGAAAAGAGCATATTCTAGTTCTTCAGGAAAGCTCATCTGCTAAGCCAAGGCTCAAGATGACTTGGCGAAAAGTGTTTTCGCCTGTATGTAAAGTAAGCCTAGTTGTGACATCACTGCCCTTTCCTTACTACGATATTCGTTCAGCGGAACAGTGCAGCTCAGCATTGCCGGATGAATGTGGACGGCGAAAATGATGTTATTTGCTGCAAATCCAATATTGCTGCTTTTCTACTTTGTCAGCAGTCTAGCAGTAATGGAGTTATCAGCAGGAAAAAGTACTTGCCGCTTATACAAATGAGACACAGTTGCTTTGCAAAGAGTGCGCTCTATTTTTTGCCTATGGTATGGGGGTCTGGTGAAGTTATCGTTTTTATAGGTTATATTATTTTATTATTATTTGTTAAAGTTAAATGGTGTAACAGTCTGGAGCCACAAGCCTATCCCTGCCTCTTTGTATGCATATAGTTTTGTCTTTTTGGACCCCAGCACAGCCCAAACACCTGCATTTTGGGCCATCAAGACAGAAAGTTTGGGTCCTTCTGCCATCACAAACATTTTTTTGCATTTGAAGAATGTAGACCTGAGTCTACATTTGTCGGATCATTTCAGTGCTGATTTAGTGGCCCAACTTTGAGATTCTGAACTTGGTCTCTTCTCCACTGCCATCACAATTTAAAACCTTTCTCAAAATAAATGATACTGCATTTCCAACATTATTCTCTTCCACTGACCACACTGGCTCTGATAGCCTACTGATATTCAGTCAATGGATGGATTCGACCTAACAAACCACATTTTGCCAGGAGAACAGATGTGCCCATGTTGTGAAGTACATGGCTAAAGCCAGCCACTACTGGCTCCTCACCATCCACCCGAGTATGACGCAATTTCACAGCAGGCAACCATCCAGCATCAGAATTTCAAAAGAAAGATGGAAGGGATGGAGTGAGAGGGAGCAAAAGAACAATGTGCCTTTCTTTTTCATTGCAGTGAAATTGCCCCCTACATAAGCAGGAGCCGAACGAGCTCACGCAAGTTCTAAGGGCTTTGCGTTGTATTTATTTGTGCTATTTGAGGGAGCTCAGGTCAAAAAGGAGCAAGGAAGCCATGTGACTTCCACATAAAGCAATGATCATTTAACGTAATATCATTATGAACAAAAACATCTCATTTCTGCTCGAGCCTCTAGGAAATTTAAACGAGCCACTGCTGTGTCCTTGTGTGGCCACAAACATGCCCAAGTGTTCTGGATTGTGTATAATGGATTGTGTTTATAATCAATATAGATTTCAATCATTTTAATGTGCTCCCATTTTACTGGGGGACCTGGCAGCGAGGCGCTCATTAGTTCAGCATTGTTGTTGGAACAGGAGCATGGGGTGTGCTCTACCATTTCAGATTTATGGACAGTGTGGTGTATGTATGTGTGTGTGTGCATGTCTGTCAGAACGCACACCATTAAGACAATGGTAAAAAATATCAAGAAGTTAATGGCCTGCTCCCTCTTTGAGCACATTATTAACAGCTCAGGCAATCAGGTCAGCCTTTATTTGCAGCTCTGCCATCAGAAAACTCACACATGTGGCTGTAACTCCAGGTGCCACTGACACCTGCTGCTGGGCTGTTTGTGTGCCAGCCATTCAGGTGACCATTACTGTGTATCACTCAGTCCTGGGCCAAACCAATGTGTGGTTTTGAATATAAATGAGCATTAATAATCATTAATATAACATTATAAATCATTGATGATCTATCAGAGATCTGTTTGCCTGCCTCTCACGGTTTCTCTGTCTGTCCCTCTGCTGCATTGTCTTGTGACAGTTGCATGGTTTTATAATCCAAAAAACAAATACACTATTTATTTTACTCTAATGAAATGCATCTATTAACAGCAAAGCAGGCTGTTTTTGTTACAGTGTCATCAGGAATCATGATGTAAATGAACTGTGCTCTGTTTGGTTATTGGTTAAAGCAGTACAAACTGCAATCATGATAACCTGATAGATTTTCTTGGTTTTTGATTTTCTTGGTTTCAAAATCAAACTTTTTTTTTTTTTTAGCAGCATCCATGTATGAATGTTCATATATCAGCCCTTTCAAAAATCAGATGATATGTATTACACAATAGATTGTGGATGACATTCTACATACACACACGCACACACACGCACACACACATACACCTACACACACACACACACACACACACACACACACACACACACACACACACACACACACACACTTCAGTCTGGCCATTAAATCTTTATGACTTTATGGCATTCGGTCAGTTGCATCATTTTGTCATTTTATAGTCACTATGTGTATGTTCTTGTTTTTCTGCCAGGGCTCAGCTCACTGTTTCAGAGTGTAAAGGTGAGAGAAAGTGTAAAATAGCTGCAGAGTTGGGGAAATTGCGGAGGAGAAGAGTGAGGGAGGGAAGAGGAGGAGAGCGAGAGTGCAAGAGAGACTGAAAGAGATTGAGAGAGCTACTCTAACAGTCATCCCTCTCAGCTGTTCTTTCATAGATCTCTCACTCCTCTGCAACTGTCGCTTTTTTCTCACTCTATCACTCCCTCTTTCTTTCGCACACTCTTTTGCGAGCACCCTCCTTCTCTCTTTCTCTCTCTCTCTCTCACACACACACACACACACTGACACACATAGAAACACACTCATAGGCAGAAAGATCTCTCAGTTTCCACCCACGCTCTGGCAGAGCAGTGAAGGCTTTGAACAAGCACATACACACACACACACACACACACACACACACACACACACACACACACACACACAAAAGAGCACACCCTCACCCTCCCCACACACCAAAATGCGTATGTGTTTATGCACCTAACTACCAATAGACATCAATAAAGCCTACTGTGCTCATTCTGTCCCCCTAACATACATACATGTACACCTCCCCCCCACACACACATACATATGCACAGATACTTACACAAACATACACACAGACACATTGTATCCTCTCCTCTCTTTCCCTGCATCACACACTGGCTGAACTGTAACTGCGCCACAACAGCTGTCTTAAAAAACTTTCTGGAGATTTCTAGACACTCCCACCTTGACAACCAGTTGCACATTCCAGCAAAAACCTGAAACAGCATCACACACTGCAGTTTCAGCTCCATCTCTCATAAACACCCATAGCAAGTATGAAATGACCAAAGACTTCTATATATCTCTACAGTTAACATGATGTAAGATATTGTCCATTGTGCAAAAAATTTATCTCCAGAATAATATACTAGCTGTGACAAAATTAATTTAATGACAAAGGAACGAATAGAATATATATATATATATATATATATATATATATATATATATATATTTTTTTTTTTTTTTTTTTTTTATCTGGAAAGTTAAAAATATTATATATATATCGCATTTAACACACACTCTCTCACACACCCCTGACCCATGCAGCAGTTTCAGAAGCTGGGAAGCATGCAGTGACACTCACCGATTTTTCTTCTTTTGTTCCCTTTGTCTTTTTAGCTATTTCTCCTTTAGTGTATGTGTGTGTGAGTGGTAGAGTAATGGGATGAGGCTAGAGAGAGGCACAGAGAGGTAAAGGGACAGAAAAACAGAACAAGAGAAAGGTAAGGAGAGAGAGAGAGAGAGAGAGAGAGAGAGAGAAAGATGCCTGAACTCTTCCTCCTCTCAGATACCCTAGGGGAATGCAGTGGTCTTTCTTTAGTTCTGCGTCTTTTTTTCCTTCTCTTACGCTTGGCTCAGCTCAGCTTGCATCTGCCTAGGAGAATGTATGTGTGTGTGTGTGTGTGTGCATGTGTGTGTGTGTGTGCATGTGTGTGTGTGTGTGTGTGTGTGTACGTGCGTGCGTGTGTGTGTGTGTGTGTGTGTGTGCAGGCATGCGCCTGTTGTTGTGTGTGTATGTATGGTAGATGTGAATCAAGCATGCCTTCTCTCCTGTAAGAGAGAGAGCTGGAAAGAACACCCACCCCATCTCTAAAAGCCTTGTAGGTGTGAGTCATCTGCTCTCAGCCAATCACAGCCCAGCGGAATGACTTTAATTAGAAGCACAAGGGGGGCTTAAAGTGTGTGTTTGTGTGTGCGTGTGAAAGAGAGAGACAGAGATGGGGGGCATTGAAAGAAAGAGATGGGGGTACAATCTGGGCACAGGAAAACTGGAGAAGTGGACAAGAAGAGGTTATGGATTATAAAAGTGTGCGAGGAGTACAGAAAGGGAAAAGAAAACAGAGAGTGCGAGTAGAAAAGGGAAAAGAGTGTGTGAAAGAGCGACAGAGAGGAACAGATGGGATTAAAAGAGAGAGAAAGACTGAATCATTTAAGAGAGAAGGATAGAGAAATTGAAGTGGTAGAAGGAGAAAGATAATGGGAATGGGATGAGAGAGAATGGGAAAGTGAGGGAGATAGAAGAAAATGAAAAATAAGGGAGAGAGTGAGTGAGAGAGAGAGAGGGAGATTGACCAGAAGTAATTACTAAGAAAAGAGAGAGTGAGACAATAGTGAAGAGACAGAGAGATAGAGATGAAGTGAGAGAAAAAGACAGAGTCGGAGGCTTAGAGAAAGAGAGACCCTGGAGAGGTGTTAGTGGGAGACAGGGATAGATGGATACACATGCTGGGGTACTCACTGCTGCTTTTATTTTTATTTTTTCATTAAAAATGTATTCATTAAAGTTGTATTTCATAATTTCAATTTTTAATGTTATTCCTTATTGTTTACTGTCGCTATATCATTAATGCCAGTTTTAGATTTTTTGATCAGCTTTAAAAGTTACTCTGCTTTGGCTATTTTATTCTTGCAACAGTCCTGCCAATAAAGCTACTTTGAATGAAACGTTTTAATTGAATTTAATTTAATTAAGAGAAGGAGAGAGAGAGAGAGAGAGAGAGAGAGAGAGAGAGAGAAAGACAGAGACAAAGAGAGAGAGTGAGAGACACAGAGAGAGAGAGAGACAGACAGAGGGAGAGAGAGAGAGAGAGAGAGAAAGACAGAGAGAGAGAAAGAGAGAGACAAACAGAGAGAGAGAAAGAGAGAGAGAGACAAACAGAGAGAGAGAGAGAGCTCTTTAATTTTATGCAGTTCTGGTCATCAGTGGCTGAATGACAAGTGGCCTTTATGAGTGTGAAGGCTCGGGATCATTTAAGTGAGTTTCGTTATGTGAGCATCAGCCCCTTGTGTGCGATTCCATTATCTCTGCTGTCAAACACCAGCATGCATGGATACACAAACACATCAGAACTGTACACTCCCTCCCCCTTCCCCTCCCCCTCCCCCAACTCTCTGAAGTTTAGAGTCAAAAGCTGCATGTATACCTGACTTTCTGATCAACCCTAATCTAATTTAAACAAACAAAAAGCCTGACAGGAACAGAGCAAACTCAGTTTGGGTTGAATGACCAGCTGAGAGAAGTGAACGGCCAATAGGTTGGATGTAAATTGTCTGTTCGGAGCCGGACTGAATGTGTCTTTAATATAATTCCACATTTACAGGAGATTCGATCAAGTGCACATTGTTCACCAAGCATGTAGCTGGACAGTAATTCAATATCCATTCACACACACACACACACACACACACACACACACACACACACACACACACAGAGAGAGAGAGAGAGAGAGAGAGAGAGAGAGAGAGAGAGAGAGAGAGAGAAAATGTGACACAGACATAAAGGGGAAAGAGACCCGCATTTTCCAGTTAAAGATACAGGACTAGGATGAGAAAGAGATACAGAAATAGGGGAGAAAGACTGAGAAAAAGAGTAGTGGGGGGTTTAAAGAGATACAGAGAAAAGAGAGAGAGAGACCAAAACCTAAAGCAAGCTGAAACAAAGCTAAAAACAGAATGAGAAAAAACTATTCAAGGACAAAACTGCAGACATCGCTATCACCAAATCACCCCCTCAGCCTCTCGCCTTGAGGAAATTGCACACTGTTCGCCTTTGAGATTCATCCAACGTAGCGACAGACCTCCGCCATGAGCCGCCGTTTGTTTAATAACCTCACAACCCTTCCAACAGCTAGCAGTTAGACGGACACAGGGTCAAAGCGCTCATTGCCGGGGACAAATATATAGACAAAATAGACCAGAGGAGTGAATTACTGCTGTAATAGAGGACATGAAGTCTTGGACATCTTCTCTCCTGTGGGAACGCCATTCAAGGATATAAAGGTCATGGAATAATCTTTGTCTAGACACTTAATGGATGGACAGGTTGAGAGGAGTGTGTGGTGGAATCCTGTAGACTTTTATTGAACTGTGAAAGAGTTGGGCCAATTCAGCCTTATCAGGTGGGGCAAGAGCCAAAAAAGAACAGAAAACAGATCTTTGGCTGGAAACTGGATATGGATTGTATGTGTAAGAGGAAGCTAGTGTCGCACAAACAATTGCATTTTCACCGTAATGATTTAAAATAGGCAAAATACTTTCCATACTAAATACAGTGTGCTAAAGGTATTGATTAGATTATTCTCTTACAGAGCATACAGATGCAAGGCAGCCATTATATCTAGAACTCATTTTGATCCATTTTCCTAAAATTCTCTTAGTCCCCATGTGCTGCTAAACCACCTCTGAGCAACTGAGGAGTGGACTCTGATTTCTGACTTACTCATTCTCTCATTCATTTTCTTCACTGCTAGTCCTGATTAGGGTCATGGGGGGGTGGGGGGGGGATAATGGGCAGAGAGACTGGACAGGTCACCAGTCCATCCCAGGGGAGATACACAGTCATGGTTCAATGCTAACTCCATACAGAAAGGACCCAGGCTGTCCCACCTGGGAATCAAACCCAGGAAAGTAATTGCACATAATATAGACAAAGAAGAAGACAAAATATACCATACTTTTAAGTTAATGCATAGAGGTTTTTTTTTACAAGTATTTTCCAACATTTATATTGGTCTGTTAATAATGAAAGTCTTAAACAATGTCAATGTTTAAAACATGCAGAAAAAAAGAGGAAATATGCTTTTCTTTGCATAGCAATGATACATAGTTGCTGTCATATTAGATCAAAACTCCATTTTCTACTCCACTTGTTTCAACAACATTTGCAAATGCCATCAGTCCCCACCATCTTGCATGTATTTCATGATGAAGAGAGCAAATGAAATCTAACACTGAAATGTAACCTTGTTACATTAATATGCTTCAGAATTACACAGAAAATTACTGTTATAAATTATTCCCTCTTGTGGGATTTGGTTACCAAAAAGAAACGTCATGAAACCACTATCTGTTTGAGAATGAAGTCCATGGTAATACATAGAAATGGCTCACTGTTATTAAAATGCTGTGGTATCCATCCCCAAGACATTACTGGCTAATCTTTTAATTCCTGAAAGTTGTGAGGTGGCACCTTCATGAATCAGTTTTTTTTTTTTTTTGCCAGTACATCCCACTCATGTTTGATCAGATTGATATCTGGGGAACTTGAAGTTCAAGTCAAAAACTCTGTGTTCCTCAAATCTATCCCTGAACAATATTAGCAGTGTGGTGGAGCACATTACCTTGGTGAAAAGTTCAGTGCTGTTAGGGAAAATTTGGTCAGCAATAATGTTTATGTGAGTGGGACGTGAAAAAGTAACACCCACATAAATGTAAGCACCAAAGGTTGGTTGCAGAACATGTCCAGAGCAACACACAGCCTGCCATCTTCTCATAATGCAATCTATTTTCATCCCAGGAAGGCAATGAATACACTTGGCCATCTGCGTGACGGAGAAGGAAATGTGATTCATCAGGTCAGGCTATCACCTTTCTTTGCTCCATGGTTCAGTTTTGAAGCTCACGTGCCCATAGCAGTCATATTTGCAGTTGTACATGGGTCAGCATGGGCACTCTGACCGGTCTGTGTAGATCCGCTGTGATGCATTGCGTGTTCTGACACCTTTCTATCAGCATTTTTGAAGTGCTAGAGTTCAAAGCACACATACGTCACCTTTGTCCTTCCTTGGGCTACGTGTGGCAGAGACTGACCACTGAATACATCCAGACCTGCTGTTTTAAAGATGCATTGACCTATTCATGTAGTCATTACAATTTGAAGTCACTTGATTATTTATTCACTTTTTGTGTTTCTAACACAACAAATTCAAGGACCGAATTTTCACTTGTGCTTAATATATCCCAACTGCCATGAGAATGAGATAATCAGCTGTATTCATTTCACTTGTAAGTGGCTGTTATGTTGGGCTCATTGGTGTAGAGTATAAAATTATGTCACTGATATACTGATATACTACGTAATTACTGTTATAAATATCTTGACCTACCAATTCAAAGAAAATGGAAAATCTAATCATACCTCACTGAAGAAATAGGTCTATTGGGTCTTTTTTTTTTGATTGAAGAATGGATTTGATTAACATGGTGTGAGGTAAACTCTACATCAGTAGAATAAATTACATAATCAGCACCGAAGTAGCAGAATTCTGTGGATGCTGCTAACAGAACTTTTTTTTTTATTTCAACAGATTTAAGCACATGTAGGGAAAAGTGATCTGTTGAGTATAATTAGCTGCATTCAGGAGAGGCATTGCACTGTGTTGAAGTTGCCATCATGCTTATTATCAGTGTCCCCATTTCAGGTTTGAGATGCATGTTTCAATATGTTCTGTCATGTCAAATTCATCCATCCATCCATCAACTGAGCCGATAATCTGAATCAGACTTGTCGGGGTACTGGAATTTATCCCAGCACTCAAAGGGAAAATGGCAAATGGTAATGTGTCTTAAAAATATCCCATCTGCCACTCCATCAAAGGGCAGACACACAGACACTCCTTGGGGCAATTAATTCCATCTAAATGATTCTTTTCTGTTCCACCTGACTTGCATGTCTTCTTATACTGAGGGGGGAAACCTATGTAGACTTGTGGTAAAGCTTCACAATGAGGACTCAGGTTTAAGGCATCCCAGACCAGTAGGTTGTCCTGAGGTAACCTTGAGCAAGGTATCGTCCCCATCACTGCTCCCTGGGCGCTTTAAATAGCTGCCCCCTGCTTCATGGTGTGTTTGGGTGAAATGCAGAGACTGAATTTTGTTGTGTTTCAATATATTGCCCTGAGGTACCCAATAGATTGCCCTGAGGTACCCTTGAGCGAGGTGCCGTCCCCGTCCCGCTCCTCCCTGCGATGGGCTGGCGACCTGTCCAGGGTGCGTCCCCCGTCCTCGCCCTGTGTGCGCTGGGTTGGACACCAGCACTCCCCTGCGACCCCGTTTGGGACAAGCGGCAGAAAATGGATGGATGTATGGATGGACTATGTCTCAGTTGAGAAAGAAAGGCTGTCTAAGTGCGTTGATCCCTTAAATAGGTTGTCTGCTGAGGTACCAGGTCTTAATTTGGCAAAATTTTAAGGCAGTATCATATCAATACTCCCCTGAAATGGTGAGCCTGCAATACAAGCTTAAAACATTAAGTAAAGATGGCAGATACAAGTGCTTTTTGCATGACCGTACCCCACAGTGAAGTCTTGCATTATGGAAGTCATTTCATATTTATACCCCAGTGAAAGAAGAAGCCAGGACAAATTGTTTAAATGCTCCAAGGCATCTCAGCCTGCAGAAACTCACTTCCCAATGGATATCTTCAATGCTCTTAAAAACGTGATCACATCCTCTGAAATTAAATGATTCCTCAACTATTAAATATCATGTGGGGGCCTAGTGGTTAGGGAGTTGGCCACAGGATTGAAAGATCATGGGTTCAAACCCCTTTCCAGTAGGTTGCCCTGAGGTACCTCTGAGTAAGGTACAGTCTCTGTCAGTGCTCCCTGGGCAGCTTTCATAGTTGCTCCATGCTGCAGGGGTTAAATGCAGAGGTCTTCATTGTGGTTCATGCTGTGCTGTGTTCTCACAATGACAAGAATAGTCACTTTCCATTTTGGGTGTGAAGAAGTGTTTAGGCAGGTGGATACATCATGGTAAGGTCAAGATAGACCTATAAACTAGTATAAGTAAAAGGAAAGCACAAGCTTTTCAAGATAAAAAAACGGATTAATGAATGCTTTTCAACACTTGTTTTAAAATTGAGGGCTTATGATCTGTTTGAGAAATGGTTTTGTCAACACTTGTTTTAATTACAATCACAAGATCACAACATTTAAGCTAAAATGGCCACTTGACACAGAGTATAATTTTATTCTGTTACATAAGGCCTTATTAAACTAAACTGCTTGTGTGAAAAAATATTTCTACGGGATTTATAAGTAATACAAACAATAAAACTCTCCTTTTAAAATATTTAAATGCTGGTTATATCCACACACACGCACACACGCACACACGCACGCATGCACGCATGCACGCACACACACACACACACACACACACACACACACAGGGTATTATGCAAATATGCTTAATGGAATTAAGTACAGAATGAAGAAGAAGCTTGTTCTTTTGGTGTCTTTGCCATTTATTTACACATGTAAAAAGATGAGGTAACAAAAAAAAATTTCCTTAGGTTGCGTATTTGCTGTCCATTTTATGCAAGATCAAAAGTGGCAAAACTACTAGCCTATGGCTCAAGAGGTCCCAGGTTCAAATCCCGCCTCTGGCTCCAGGGGGACTGTCCCTGTAATTAGGGCATGGAAGAAGATAGGGTCTGTTAAATGCTGCAAATGTGCTTAAGTGGAAGTACAGACAGTTTTACTGCCATCACTTTCGTCATTTGTCAATCATAAACGCTGATGGAAATGTAACCCACTTCCAAGTAAGTACACCTCACTTTATGTTTGTGAGGAGCATGAGATGTGTCAGTGTAACAACCACAAACGACGCAAGCAACCAATGAGTTTGGCAACTGAATTTAATTTACCTTACTTATATTACAACCTCAAGAAAATAAAACTGGGCCCTTTTACAAAAAGGAAAGAGAAGAAGTGTCCTTTGAAGTGTAAATAGTCCTCTAAGTTTTTTGTCCTCGTCAAACTCAGAGTTTAGTGACCTAATCTTACTGAATTCAATTCAATTCAATTTATTCTTATATAGCGCCTTTTACAACACAGTTGCCCCAAGGCACTTTACAATGGTGGTGGATGGTGGAACAGGTTACAGTGATAGATGTTAAAACTGGACATCTACAAAGGAGAGAAACCAAAAACTCCACTATGTGGAGAAAAAAAAAACCTCTGAGGGTCCAAGGTCAACCGGCTACCCAACCCCCTTGGGTATACTAACAGTACAAAGTTAGTTTGGTTTTAAACTCCAGGATCAGTGAGGAGTCCCAAGTTGCTTCCAGGTACCGATGAGCTGCCAGGGTCCCTTGGCGCATCAGATGCATCACACAGACCAGATGGTAGCTCGGCATTGGACTCAGGTGATGACCACAGCGGGCCCACCCGGACATGTGGGGAGAGAAATGGAATGGGGATGGTCAGTAATGAGCAGGATCCAGTAGTGACAGACACAGAAATGAAACAATACAGTGCGATGGCATGTACAACAGCACCAGCGACATTAGTAATGGTGCACTATGGTGATTGGTGCGGGTAAGCTAAACTAAAGAAGTAAGTCTTCAGCCGTGATTTAAAGACTGAGACTGAATCGGCATCCCGTACAGAAGCAGGCAAGCTGTTCCACAATCTAGGGGCCCTGTAACTGAAAGCTCGTGCTCCAATACATTTATTTATGCGAGGGACAATTAGGAGATCTTTATTCTGGGATCTAAGTGGGCGATTAGGTGTATAGGCATTAAGCAGTTTGGTTAGGTATATTGGGGCAAGACCTTTAAGTGCCTTGTAAGTTAAGAGGAGGACCTTGAAGTCAACCTTGTACCTAACAGGAAGCCAGTGAAGCGAGGAGAGTATGGGAGTTATGGGAGTTACTGAACAAGGTCAACATAGTGCAAATCTGTTCTAAGACACACTGCTGTAGGGTGTGTAAGTGTGTACCACTCCAGGAGATTGGCATGTCCCAACCACAAGCAGGTTACTTCTCTGCTGTCTAGCAGCTGCATAGATGCTGGATTCCCTGAAGATCCACTGGGTGGCTCACCATCTCTGGAATCTGTAGATGTTCTTTGCTTGACCTTCCAGACAGTTCTCACTCCAATAAAAGACCTGACCTGCATTTACAAACAGGCTCATAGTCTCTGTTCTGCTTTTTAGATCTCTGTTATTATTCTAAGTACAACATCCTTCCAAAGCAGGGCATCATCAATTCAGTACTGAGTTAAGTTTGTAAGTACCATTTCCAATAATTTACATTTAGTTACAATTTCCAAAATCCTGACTTCATAATCCTTTATGGATTAATCTCACATTATAAAGTTCAGCAATGCAATTATCTACCAAATTATTATACAATATTATTACACAATAAATTCTCTTTAAACACGTTACAGGACATAAAACATGAAAGTGACAACCCTTGTCATTGCGAGGTCAAAGCACAGCAGACAATGAACCACAACAAAACTGGACCTCTGCTTTTAATCCATGCACACTCAAACACCATGCAGCAGTGGGCAGCTATTGAAAGCGCCCAGGGAGCAGTGACAGGGATGGCACCTTGCTCAAGGGTACCTCAGGTCAACCTATTGGGAAGGGGTTCGAACCCCCGATCATGTGGCTAACGCCCTAACCACTAGGCCACCGCTGCCCTGGCGCTGTTCCATATCATTCATAAACTCTGAATTAGTGCTTAACCACCAGAACTACTTGGTTTACAACACAATTAGCTAGCAGCACTATGAGGAAGCTATCTTACTGAGACAGGAGGAGTACAGCTAACCAGTGAAGCGGTGCTCCTCACGTTCAGTAGCTTCTGTATGAGACTTTCTGTTACTTCTGCTGGTTTCTTTACTTCATTTACTGTTTCAGCAACTACTTTATCACTGTTTCTCCCCCTAACTGCAGCAGCGGTGACCTAGTGGTTAGGGATTTGACCCTGGATTCTATGATTCCCTCACCAGTAGGTTGCCCTGAGGTACCCTTGAGCAAGGTACTATCCCCGTCACTGCTCCCGGGGCACTTTCAAAAGCTGCCCCCTGCTGCATGTGTGTGTATGGGTGAAACGCAGAGGTGCTGTGCTGTGTTTCACAATGACAAGGGTAGTCACTTTCACTTTCATGTTCAACTCTCTCTCTCTCTCTCTCTCTCTCTTTTTAAGTTTATTTAGTTTATTAGAATTTATCATTATGAATTATGAATTTATCATTATTTATCATCATATTTTGTTTATTTATTAGTTTAGTCCTCTATATTTCGTCCTCTATATCTATAGTTATTTCTCCAGTTTCTTGTTTGGTTTATTTAATAAAGTCATGTCTAATTTCTGTCACCCAACCCTGACATTTAAAGTTATTTGTGTAAAAATGTATGTAAAGTTAAAAGTCATCTGAAAAATGAATGACTTAAAAAAAAGATACCTGAAAACTAATAAAATACAGTAACCACGACGCTTCATACTTCATAAACCTCATGATTTGCCACCAGAACATTTTTGACACTTTTATGATCATAAGATTAAATAAAAAAGTGAAATATAAACAGGCACATCCATTACTTTTGTTAATAATAGTTTTTAGCTGCACAAGCAAGTGTCATTCTTGTTTAATGGCAAATGAGCCATAATACTGTTTGCTTTTTCTTTTTTTTATGATCTTTTCCCAAAAATGCTAATAATTATGATGGGTAGCTTGGAAGCAAGTGTGAGCCATAGAGCTGAAGTAATTCCTCAGATAACTAGCTGGTCAAATGAACATGTGGACCTCCTACCTACAAAACTCACTTGGTCATCTGTGTTATTAGTCACATTGACAGTTTAGCTGTGAATCTGAAATGACCTGTCCACACTATCTGTTTTTTCTGAGTGTAACTTTATCATGTGAAGTGAAGCGTTACCACATTAATTCACCTGACTACCTAACACATTACTAATTACTCGAAACGTACATGAAACCCAGCCTTAAATAATTAACCTTATTAGGAACTTTGAAAAAATGTTTTCTCTTTATGATATGTTTGTTCATCCAGTGTATTGTGTGAAATACATGCTCCCCCAGAAGTAACAACTTTGAGGTCAACCATTCACTTTTTAGTGTCAACCTGAGATTTCAGCTTGTTTTGACGCTAATATCATTGCTCTTGAATACATATAGTGCCCTCCAGAATTACTGGGACCCTTTATAAACATTAGTATTAAGGCTTAGATAAATCCACTTCTTGGGAAAGTACCTTCATCTCACACTGAAAAAAAATGGGAAAAATCTTAATTTGCAATAAATTTATTCAAAGTAAAACATTGAGAATTAAAAAAGGGCCACAATTATTGACACACCAGGAAATTACTGTGAACACATAATAACAAAAGCATGTTTGCCATTTAATACATGAAACATTATTGTGTTGATTCCACTGGGGAGAGATTTTCAAGCTTTAATCCACGTTTCCTGATTAACTGGGGTAAAAATATGAGGAGATATTATATTAGGCCAAATTCTGTGATTTTATTAAATTCTTTTCAGCTATTCATCAACAAAGGCAATAAAATAGAACCCAGAAGATAAATGAAGGAGAAGTGTGATGACCTTCACTAGTCAGTGAAATGTAATATAGTATATCTAATGTCTGAAATTGTTCATTTCTACTTCTATGTCAATAATAACAAAATAGAATGAATGGGATGTGTTTCAGACTGTTTTCAGACAGAGGACATTAGGGGTTTTTTCTGTAGTGTAGGGAGATGTAGTATAACGTACTGTGGCTGTTTTTCCTCCAAAGGCTCAGGGAACTATGGGCTATATAGGCTCCATGAAACACCGGGACATTTTAATTAAAACTCTAACTGACTCTGTCAAGAAACTAAAGCTAGATCATAATTGGATCCTCCATCAGTACAAGTAACAAAAGCAACACAAAAACGGATAACTGTCCATAGAACCAAAAAATTGTCATTTCCATCTGCGGTGGGCTGAAGAGGAGATAGGTGTCACGGTTTGTGGTGCTCTGCCCTGACTGGGCACACCTGGCGCCTTGTTAGGGCGTCCTGTGTGCCTCATTGGCTCGATGGTATATTGATTCAGAGCAAAGCTTTGGTCATACTGGATTCCACGTTGAGTGACTATTTGTAAGTAATCATGTTGAGTTCAGTGTTTGCATTAGTGCACTTTATGTTTAACAAACATACCGTATTGTATGTAATTGTAGTGGGGAGTTAGCTCAAATGGTAGAGTGCTGGCTTAGCATGTGAGAGGTAGTGGGATCAATGCCTGCATTCTCCAAAGAAATTTTGGGGCAGTGGTGGCCTAGTGGTTATGGAGTCAGCCACAGAATCAGAAGATTGTGGGTTTAAACCCCTTCCCAGTAGGTTGCTCTGAGGTACCCTTGAGCACGGTACTGTCCCTGTCACTGTTCCCTGGGTGCTGCCTGCTGTGCTGTGACCTCACAATGACAAGAATAGTCACTTTCACTTTCAAAGCTCAGCTGCAGACTCCTGGGTCCATGTTTAAGTCAGGTTGAACCCACCTAGCTGGCACAGTAAGGTTTAAAACCTTCTGGAGAGATTCTCCAGAGGGCTCATATGCCCTGCTCTATATTTTCTAACCATATAAAAGAAAAAAATATATACTCAGTGCTGTTTGGTTGGCGAAGGGAAGAGTTAAAGGCTTATAATTGTGGCACATATATTTGATTTGAAAATAATAACTTATTTCCTTTTTTTCTGAACACATTTATTTCAATTTAAGCTTTGACCTTTACCATTTTCTAGTGTGAGATGAAGCAACTTCTCCAGCGATGGATTTTTTTAAACCATTTTAAGAATCACTATAAAGAGTGCCAACAATTGTGAAGGGCATTGTTAGATGTTTGAAAGAATCCTAAAAAATACAGAATAATAAAAGTTCCAATGAAATGAGCACTTTAGAAATATCCCAAACAAAAAAAAAGATTTCAGTATATTTAGCTTTTTTCACAATCAGGCTATATACTGTGAAAGTATCAGGATTCTGTTCCATATGGATTCATCATAGCACCTTCAGTCATGTGAACACAAAAGCAATGTTTTTAGCTCTGCCTCGCAATTCTTGTTTAACTGCAGCCTGCACCGGAAAGAGGGAGCTTCTTTGTCGCCTTTTGTCAACCACAGGAGGAGATTGAGAAAGTGTCATCTGAGATATTGCCTGCTATCATCAAGTACTGCTGGAAAAAAAAAAAAAATCACACATGCGCAAAGCGTGGGAGCAAATACACCAGCGTGCGCAAACACACAATCACAAAAAGTGTCTCAAGGCTGCTGCCACGAGGAACAATAAATACGTCAGAAAACAAAGAGTGTACCGGGAGTAGTGGACTGAAAAAAGAGTAGCCTACTTCCCCTCTTTCTTCCTTTTGTTGTTCTCTGCTTATATGTATCTAAAGCAGGCCGGCGTCATTTCACAGAAAACTGAAGTGAACTTGGAGGACAGAACAAAACATGAGTATTTCTTTCGATTTTTCTTTTTTTTTTTTTAGCAAGCTCCTTTTTTATCTCTTTCTCTCTCTCTCACAAACACACATCCTATTGTATAAGTCAATTCGAAAAGACTCAAAGTGAATGTAAGTACTAGCAGTAGATTAAAATACACCAATCTGTTTTGTCTGTTTTGTAATGGCAAAGGGACTGGTGGGCCAAGGAAGACCTTCACTGCTGATGACAGAAGAATCCTAACTATGGTAAAGAAAAATCCCAAAAGGCCAGCCCAACAGATCAGAAACAGGTACTGGCTCACTTATCTCCATTGATGATGAAACTGCTGATGTAGTTGCAAAACAAAATCTGAGGTGTATAGAAACACCTTATCTGCTCAGGTTCCAGTAAATGACTCTAAACTTTTTGGACAGAGCTATATCTTGCAACAAGATAACGATCCCAAACGTACTGCTAAGGCAACACAGGAGCTTTTCAAAGCTAAAAAAATGTGAAATTCTTGAATGGCCAAGCCAGTCACCTGATTTAAATTCAATTGAGCATGCCTTCCCTATGCTGAATAAAACACTTTAAAGGGACAAAGCCCTGGAACAAGCAGTAAAGTAATCATTGCATGAAAGCGATAGGCAATAAAGTACTAAATATAGCTGCTTTAATTTACCTACTGTTACTTTGTCCCGAATATTATATTGCCTTGAAATGAGGGGAACTATGTATAAAAATTAAATGACTGTAAGTAACTTTAAACTAAAGTCTGAAATGTGCATTTTAATCATGTTTGAATAGTTTGATTTCAAATTCTACAACGAAGAGCAGAGCGCTAATTCAGGGAGAAATGTGTCTTTGTCCCAAACATTACAGAGGTCTTTGTAAATCAACTGCAGTGTCCCTTTAATTAATATGTACATTGCATGTTTACAGTTACAGTTACAAAATTAATGGAAGGTTGCAATGAAGGCTTGTTTAAATATTGGATAAAGAACCTCAAAAAACTTCCAAATACATTCAAGCTCACCTAAGAGACAGGATTCAGCAGAGCTGCCGTTTATCGCCATCTGAATTATATGAGAGACCCAAAAGGACCTTATTGCAGACACAGCGACATAAAAAAGCAATTTGGAGTTTATCAAAAACTTAATATAAAAAGCCAAAATCCTTCTGGGAGGAATCTTGTGAGCAGATAATACCAAAATAGAGCTTTTTGGTAAAACACATTATTTTCTCATTTACAGAAAACAAAATGAGGCCCTCAAAGAAAAGAACATTCAAACATGACTACAGTCAAACATACTGGAGGTCTGAAGATATTTTGGAGTTGCTTTGTTGCTTCTTGCACCAGATGTGCTGACTGTGTGAATGCCATCATACAATCTAATAGCTTCCAAAGAATATTATAGCGCAAAGTCGGTTCCATTGTCACACAGCTGGGTCTGTCGGAGGTCATGGCTTTCCAGCAAGATGATGACTAAGAGGATGCTGCCAAAGCATCCAGAAATGTTTGAAGAAAAAGTGCAAGAGAGCTCTGATGTGACCAGCAATGTGTCCTTTAAAGCCAAAATAACACCTGTGGAGAGATCTCAAAATAGCAGCTGAGAGAAGGCACCTGAGAGACCTGGAGCAGGTGAGCAAAAGATGAGAGGTCCACAAATTCCAGCAAAGAGGTGTAAGAAAGTAAGAAGCTCATTCATAGTAACAAGAAGTAATTGATTTCAGGTACTGTTTCCAGAGGGTGTGTTACCATGCTAGATGAGGGTATGTATATATATCTATACATAAAATGACACACCAGGCCCCCTTCCTCCATTGCTTAAATATCCATTGTAGGTACTTTTTGCAGGGTTGACACTTTATCTGGTCTGCACCCTCGGATTTTCTAAAAGGACTGGATGCTAAAAAGATACTGTTGCACAAGTTAACACAAGACAAGAGTTAATGTTGATAATGACACAAAAACTCCAGCACTGTGTGGGATCCCCTGCACATAGCTGGGGCAGTACTAGTCTAGTGGTTAGGGACAAGGTCCCTAGGGTCCCAAGGTTCCTAAGGTTGAGGGTAAGAATCCCAGACCAATAGATTGCACTGAGGTACCCTTGAGCAAGGTACTGTGTGTTGTGCTGTGTTTCATAATGACATGTTGTCACTTTCACTTCAGATACAAAAAACATGTACCTTGCTTGCTTCTACATTCATGATGAACGAGGGACACGAACATGGCACTGAACTTCCTGTTACCTTTATTGAAATCCACTACTGTTTGTAGCTAGGTTATAAGACTGAAAAAAGAAAACTTCAGACAACAAACAAATCTTGGCTGATCTGCTACATTTTGGGTAAGTTGTGTAAATTTGATTTTCTGCCAACTACCAGTTTAATCCACCCTCGTAAATAGAAACGTAACATAAGACACTCCCACACAATCACCCAGAAACAGAGTAAGATGAAACAATCATTGAAGAGAGAATGAATTAACTCCTCATCTTTCCTTTTAGAGGATGCAGGAGTCCATGCCTAAACCTAAAGCCTGGCTGGTTTACCTCTGGTGACTTCGATCTAATTTGTTCCATAAGTGATGTGGCTGACACGAAAATGCCTGCTGTACTGGCTACGTAAGACACAGATTAAACAATTGCTGCTAATTTTCTCAGGGCCATATACCCACATTGCAATGTATATGTGGGAGGGCAAAGATTATGAGTTTTGGGTCTGGCTCTCAAGGGGCCACAAGAGAACATAAGCAAAGACACTTGCGATCAATACTTATTAAATATCACTGTTTTCGTTTGTAGATGTGTAGTTTACAGGCTTGTTTCACCAAAACCAAAAGATATTTACTTCTATTCTGTTGTTCATCATCACAGATGGCAAAACGTCAGAAGTGCAGAATTGAACATTTTTTGCAGTGTGACACATTGCATCACTCTGTTAAAAGAACACACTGGCATTAAAGAGTACTGTTGCCTTGAAGGGGTGTGCAACCATTTTTAGGTAGGTGGTATGTGTCAGAATAACATTGAAATAAATGCCAGAACCCAGTATTTTAGAGCAGAAGATTACCTTGAGTGTCACAGTGCCTCAGCTGGCAAACAGGTCCTATTTTTCCAGGTAATTTATGTACACTCAGCCGTCCGCATGATGCTCATCCACATCCAGTTTTAATGCTTTATCATGAACTTTACACTATTGACAGGAATGTTGATGGTGACCTATGAAAAAACTTTCACTCCACAATTTGGTCACAGTAAATGTGTTTGATGTGTACCACACACTTACATACCCATACCACAAATGGTGGTGGTGGTAGTCTAGTGCTAGGATACTGGCCTTTGATCCCAGCTTCAAATCCTAACACCACCGCTACCCCCTTTGGATTCCTGAGCAAAATTATCCCAAGTTGCTTCAAGAAGACCGTCCCCATAATCTGGAAATATAAGTCTGTTAAAATGCCATAACTGTAAATATAAATTCAGATGCTAGGAGGCATTCTTCTATTTTATTTTCCCATATGACAACACATGGTCATATGAGCACAGCCAAAGCTTACTTCTGAACCCACCAGTTGGTTCTCAGCACCAGTGTTACTGGGCCCGGGTGTACAGCATGTGTGTTTAAACCATGTTATTTCATCTGGCTAGCTCAAACACTGTAACTGGTCCAGCTCAAGCCGTTCTGTGATCATCCATCAGATGGTCCACATAGAACTGCACCCACCACACACATATACACACATGCACACACACTGAGAAGACTTGGACCATTTGAAAAGAGCACATGATTTTCAATGCAAGATCATGTAAAAGGAAATGTAATGCAGCAGACCAGGACACCTTCTTCCATTGCTCACAGATATATTGTAGGTACTTCCGGCCCTAATACGGGGCAACATGGACAATCAGATAATCAATACAGCCCCATACTCAGCAAGCTGTCATTTTCATTTCAAGATCTGGATCCCATAGAAAAGCTATTCTAGCGCAAGTTCCTAAAAGTAGTCAATGCTCACTCTGATACAGTTGCTTTCAGAACATTCATTGCATCACACTATATTGGATATGGGGTTGCGTAGCCACAGACCAGTCAGTTCGCCCATGCTGACAGCAACATATAAATGGCTACTAATGCTTAACCCCTTCAAATTCATGTTTAATAGTTTTTTGCCATCCGCAACTTGCTTTAAACAAATAACTAGATGCAATTTTTTAAAACTTCTTTTCACTGGAAAGGACCACAAATGATCAAATTGATTACATTTTTAATTCATTCCCACTGAATGCCAGATAGAATGTAATTGTGAAGGCAATTCAATGGTTATTTTAAACTGCTTAACAAGAAACCTGTCTTTATGAAACACGCATGCCTGCAAAAATGCAAATTTCATTTTATGTCCTTATGTGCTCAGCATGCATCACATATAGCAGTGATATGGTGGCTGTGCACTGTATTAAGGTGAACTAAAACCTTGTTAAAACTGTGCGGCTGCTCAGGGTTGTGAGGTTTGTCTCACAGTGTGCACAGTGTTTGCCTGGGGCAGTGGTGGCCTTGGGCTTAGTAACTAGGCTTCATAATCAGAAAGTTGTGGTTTTGTGGGTACTCCCAGACCAGTAGTTTGCCTCGAGGTACCCTTGAGTAAGGTACCGTCCCCACCACTGCTCCCCAGGTGCTGGATGTATGGGTTTAAGGTGTGTATGGGTTAAATGCGGAGGCATTTTGTTGTGGTTCACTGTGTGCATTGCTGCGTTTTACAGTGACAAATAGTCACTTTCAAATATACTGTGATTGTTCTGTTAGCTAGCTATAGCTGATGCAGTGATACACATCCCCGTGTAAACACTTCAGCAGTAAGTAAACAGATGTGTTTTTAGAGACCTTTACTTTACTTTACATACTTTACGTTGCTTATCCCTCAAATAACTGAAAATGTCATGAATTAAACTGGTCTTTTACTAATCTCTAATACTCTCACAGTGGATTATCAGTGAACTTTGTTGATCGTATTAGACAGGGAGCAGGATCTGCCCTCCAACTGATAATGTTCTTTTCCTAATGCCCTAATGTTCTTTTAAAGTTCCTCTTGCTCTTTGCTCCTTTGTGAAGCTAGCAATGAGAAAATATATGCTATGGCTTTCCAAGAGCTTTCTGCAAAGGGACATGTCTCCTTCACAACAGTCCAAGGAGAAAGAGCGAGAGAGAGCATTTGGTTTACTCAGATAAATGCTTTTTTCAAATAAAAGATAGATACAATATATAAAAACTCAAAAGAGGTCACTAAGGAACCAGAACTTCATTTCATTTAAGAATACATTTTAATCAAGATCACTTTATTTTTAAGAATGCATTTGAGTGAAACCCATTTTTTCAGTTTAAGGGAAATGCAAAATATTTCATTTCATTTCTGAGAAAATGATTGTTTTTTGTTTTTTACCTAAGACTTCATTTAATGCTCCCCAGGCAGTCACTATGTGATTACTATAGTGTGTGTGTGTGTGTGTGTGTGTGTGTGAGAGAGAGAGAGAGAGAGAGGGAGAGAAAGACAGAGAGAGAGGGACAGACAGAGAGCGGGAGAGAGAGAAAGAGAGAGAGAGAGATTGGGGGACAGTGTGTGGAAGATGCTACTCTTCTGAATGAATAATTATCTAATAGTGATAATAATAGCAGTAAAGTGATTACGTGCAGTAAAGTGATTATGAGCATAACCAGTAACCAGTGCGGACACAAGAAAAGTACAACAGGTGCATGTTATTGTTACTGAACATTGTTAATCTGAAGGAGCATCTGGGGGATGTGCTGGACAAAGTAGTCCAACTCATGGAAATTCTACTTCCCAATTTACAGGACTTGTAAGGATCTGCTGCTAATGGCTTGTTTCCAATTACCATAGCTTCTGGAGACCATTTCTTGACAGGTTGTCAACAGGTGGATTACACGATAATATCTACATGGTTTCCATGTTTTGACTCATCTTTGATCATTTCATTCATCATCTCAGGATCGGTTTCAAAGGTAGACAAGCTGTTTTGCATTTCCAAAATATTACCTTTAGTCCTTTCGCACATTTTGATAAGGCTTCAAAGATCAGAATTTACGGGAATGCTCCCCAAGAGGCTGGGATAGGGATCGCCCTCTAAGTGGAGTGAATTCTGCCTGGTAAACTTCACACACAGTCTCTGGAGAGCCATTTCTCTCACAGTGAGAGCCAAGGCTTGTAGATTACATTAACATCCCTGTTAATGCTTCTCTGTTAAAACAAGAGCAACACTCTTATGAGCATCCTTGCTTGTAACACTTAACCCATCAACCCAACTTTTAAGTGTTCAATACTGTCTGCAGTTCAATAAAAGATATTACATTATTTAAGGAATTTAGAAATGTAATGATTTCTAAATTCCTTAAATAATGAGGAATCTTCATTTCATTTCTTCAGTTCTTCATTATTACATCTAGCTTCACTGAACGTAATAATGAAGAAATGATTAAAGCATAATTAAAGTATTTTATATAAGGCTTTGTAAGGCAAAGACAACATTTTACACCATGTTTAAAATGGAAGGTTTTCATTAAAAGGTTCCTGATGAAAAGGAGCAACAGATTTTTCAGACAATTTTTCCAGTCCATCATTGATCCCTCCATCAATTCTCTATGCCCCTTGTCCTAATCACTAGAGCGAAAGACTGAAAAAACACCCAGGACAGGTCACCAGCCCATAAAAGGGCACACACAAAGTCACACACTGTCTATGGAGCTATTAAGCATCTTCAATTCACCTGATGTGCTTTGGACTGTGGAAGAATATCCGAGGAGAACAAGCAAACATCATTTAGAAAAGAACCCAGGCCACCCCAGTTCCTGCATTCACCTGCATTCATCTTACAGAGTAACAGTTTTTGAGAAGACATGTTTCCATCTTATGAAGCCTTGTAGAGCCTTGTCTTGTGTCTCAATGGGCTGTTTTGGTGGCACGAGGGGAACCTACACAAAATTATTCAGATGTTTTTAATTATATGCTTGATTGTTGTATGCAAAAGTATTAAAATAATATTATATTAAAATAGCAACTGTGCATGAAAATGAAATTTTGGGTTCAGAGTTTTGTTTTCTTCTAATATTCATTGCTTTGGATGAAGAAGAATGTATTGAACTATGCAGAGTCCATCTCTTTTTGCACCCTCTTTTGTCAGATTTTCTACCAAGCATTGGTTGATCCAATAACCCTCACACACTCAATGGATAGTTTCACACGTTTTAACAGGGATGTGCATTCTAGTATGTTCTTCTTGGATAGTTTGCTAATGAAGTACAAAAATGTCCTGCTTTACTTTGTCCTGTGTGATGAAATGGGGACCAATGTGACTACAACAAACAAATAAGCCCATTTTAAAGCATACTGAATATTTGAGTTCACTCTATTTTGGCACTTGTGAACCTTCTGTGTGCTAAATACTCAGTTTATGTTTAACTTAAAGAGGGGAAGCAGGGAACTCCCACAGATTTTTATGCCGCGTTGAACAGACACTGTTAGTGAATGGAAGTGACTCAAGTGTGTGAAACCTGCCACTGCTTCATACACTCGGGCAACATTTGCTTTCCTAGACTGATGGCACACAACCTGATTGGCTGGTACGTCGCTTAGCGACAGGGATGAAATCCTCTCCAGCGAAAGCGCATCCAACTGAGTTCTTCAGCCACGAGTGGCACATGGCACCACTGGGATTGAAACTCCATCCCAGGGGCAGGGCCAGCAGACGCAGGGTTTCCACCTGATATTAGCATAGCCACTCTCAGTTCTTCAGTTCCACTTAAATACAGCATGATGTATAGAGTTAATGAAAAAATGCATTGCTCTTTCTGTCGTCAGCCTCTGTTACATGCATATCCATGCTGTAATATCACAGTTTAAAACTTTGCAGTATTGCAGTAAAACTCAAAGTAACTCTTGCTATGCATTCTATATTCATTAAACATTATATGCCAATTTTAATGTGTTATAATGCAATAATGCAATAAAACCCATTTATTTCTCTGTAATGATGTTTAGCCATTTTCATGATATTTGTCCAAGTACACTCTTAAAAATAATTTGCCCCAAAGGGTTTTTTGCATGATGCTGCAGAGCCATTTAGGCTCCCTAATGAGCCTGGTAGTGGTTTGTTTAAAAAAAAAAAAAACTATTTATTTATACTAGTTATTTCTAACCTACAGCACTTCCTCCCAGTCCTTTACAAACCCTAGGGTGCCATGTATGTTTGATGGGTATGATCACTGGCGTGACTTATTAAATGACAGTTGCACACTTCTGTGCTCAAACAACAACAACAACAACAACAACAATAATAAAAATGGTGATGATGATAACAAAATTTTATGAAGATGTGAAGTATAAAGTAAAGTGAGTGTGTGTGTGTGTGTGTGCATGTGTGAGTGTGTGTTTAATTTCCAGTGCCATTTTTTAACAAGTGAAAAATAATAATGATGATAACTATTTAGTCTGTGTAAGTGAACCTTGCTGCTTTCCCATAATAAAGGGATTTACAAAATTCCCAAGTGCTGGAAACATTTATATTATAATAAAATAAGAAATTGTTTAATTCCTGACTGTTTTGATGTGTTTTTGGTGAGATAAAAATGAATTCTGTAATAAAAACATTGAGAAAAAAATATTGAGATACAGATTTTATCACAGGAGTGATAATACACAGTGTTAATGTGACTTCATAGCAGGAACACCAGAGCGATTGCTTGTATTAAACAGAATTAAACTAATTTTTGGGCTGTAGGGAAAAAACACATTTTCAACTTGTTCATCATTACATTATAAGAGGCAGGTTTCCAAATTTTGTAAAAAAAAAAAAAAAGATTGTGTGGGACACAGCTTCAGATGGCATCAACTGCAGCTCCTCTCCTCCAAACCACACACTTGAACTAGAACCAGGACAAAGTGAAGGGCTGAGGATTACCTCTCTCTCTCTCTCTCTCTCTCTCTCTCTCTCTCTCTCTCTCTCTCTCTCTCCTCTCACCTCTCTCTCTCTCCTCTCTCTCTCTCACTCTTACTCTCTTGCTCTCTCTCTTTCTCTCTCTCACTCTTACTCTCTCTCTCTTTCTCTCTCTCTCTCTCTCTCTCTCTCTCTCTCTTTCTCTCTCTATCACCCTCCCCCACCCCCCAATCTCTCTTTCAAGCTTTCTTTCCTTCTTTTTTACTAATTTGGCTTTTGAGTAATTTTTTTATTTTTAACTGTAAGGTCAGTTCTGTGAACATGTTGACCTGTTAGGAAGGCCTTTCTCTATTTTTGATCCCCTGTCCCTGTTTGTGCTTCTGTGATACTAGAAACAGTTTTCACTATTTTGCCATTCTTCCTTTCTCATATTTCTATTTTGCTCTTACTCTTACTTCTTACTTCTTTTATTATTACTCTCTCTCTCTCTTGTGTATAAGAGACATCTCTCTCTCTCTCTCTTTCTCTCTCTCTCTCTCTCTCTCTGTCTCTTTTGCTCTACATATATATTGACCATAATATACATATTATATATAATAATATATTGTGATTATTTGATTTGTCATATAGGCACTTGTTGGATCATTAATCCAAATAAAGCTTCATTAGTCAATACATGACCCTCCATTGTGACTCAGCCTTTCTCTGGGTTTGCTGAAATGTTGAACCGAAGCACAAGGCAGTGAGACAATAAAGAGGTCCATTTGTCAGCAGTGTTTACAGTGGTGTCAGTGGGGGATATGGGTTTAGCTGGTGTCACATTGTGCATTCATTTGAACAGAGTTACTCTGACAATCATGGCAAATCCACTAAAGCTCCCTGATCCACCGACAATGTCGCCTTCTGTCCCCAAAAGCTGTCTCTCTGCGTTGCATGTGCATGTGTGTGGGCTACGCACATTTTGTTTTGTATCTGAACACTGATTGTGACAAGAACCCAAGAGAAAAAGGCTATTTAAGTGTACATTTTCTTTTTGCATAATCATGTGATTTGACTTTACACTGATGAACGTTACTGCATGGTATGTAACCAGTGAGTTATATTGTTTGTAAACCATTTCTTTCTTAATGAGTAAGTCTTTCTCTCTCAATCTCAAGGGCCCCATTAACTAAAATGCTTCAGTTTTTCTTCTGCTATGCTTAAGCATTTCAATTCACCCATCAATCATAGCCAATCTATCTAAGGACACCTTATGGATGAAATCAGCTCGATCTCAGCTCTAATTCAGTGACAGATCCTCCAGGCCCACTGTGAGCAACAGCTGAGCCAGTTGACACGACACCTTACTGATCATCTGATACCAAAGGTGCACACAAATATAAACTTGGGAAGATGTAGCATTTCTGGGACAGCAGTGGTCTAGTGGTTAGGGTGTTGGCCCCCCGGATCAGAAGAGGGTTTGATTCCCTCACCACTAGGTTGCCCTGAGGTGCCCTTGAGCAAGTTTCCGTCCCTGTCACTGCTTCCCGGGTGCCTTCAATAGCTCCCCCCTGCTGCACATGGGTGTATGGGAAAAAAGCAGAATTTTGTTGTGTTGTGTTGTGATATGTAGGGAGTGTTGCCTGGTTGGATGGATAGAGGAAATAATGGATTGATGGTGGATGGCTGGATGGATGGATGGTATCCATCTAATTAATTGCCAATCCATATCTTCCTAGAAACTCCTCTTTGAATATTAATTTGTCGATTTCCTCTTATGTTACATTACTTTGGTGGTTCCTTAAGTTCATTCCATTCTGGGGACGCTATAGCCTGTAAAATTATGTGTTTTCTTATCTCTAGCACACCTACTTCCAAATGATACATATTTAATGAGTTTCTCATGTGCTGAGTCAGGGGTGTTAAGTGTAAGGGAATGAGAAAAAAGGTCTGATTTTGGGAGCCACTAGTGTAAAACCAGTGCGAATGGTGAACTAAACCATGATGACACATCCTAAGAGGATTTGTCATGTCTGCATATAATCATGTATAATGATTTTGTTTGTTAGTTTTTATGTTCATGTGAATCCCAAGAGGAGTTGTTAAAAAGCCCGTAAACCAATAAGCAACCATTAGAACTCACACTACCAAACACAGTTCAGTATTTATTTGAGCAGGAAAGATGGGTGGATGACATTCTCAGCTGCCCACTCTTTCTCACAGGATGGTGGAAGGACCCTGGACGACTCTCAGCTTGCCACTCTGTTCCACTTTAACATTTCACGATTCCTTTGGCTGAAGGGAGCTAGGCAATGAATCATAATGCCCCGTTTGGATCCTCGGGAACAATTAAACCTCAATTCTTTAAATGCGTCAGAGAAGTGCCTGGGGGTTGAAGGGGAAAAAATGGCAAATTCATCACCAGTGTCTGAAATAAGTGCATTATTGATGAGGAGAATCAATCTCAGTTAAAGGTTTGTTCGGTCAGGCAGTCCTAGACAACAAGAACACATCCTCACCCAATAGATGTGCTAAGCAGATTCTCCAAATTTCAATAGCTGTTTCAAATGTTGGAACTATGTGTTATTACTGACCTGTGATTCATATAGCCTCACTCAATGGGCTTTCACCCTTTTCTTGAACTAAAAGCCTGTTAACGGCTATTAAGTGATATAAGGAGTTGCTCAAGGACTAATTCAAGGGTAATTCAAAGAAATTACCATTAATAACCCAAAACATTTGAATGAAAAACAAATACTAATATCGAGCAGTTAGCAGAAGCAATAACACAAGGACATCTTTCTTACACCACACAACTAGTGTAGTTATGTTCACAGTTTAGTTGCCAATAACAGTCCTGTTTCCAGCATCTTATTGTAAAAGCAAGCCCAGACACAACCAGATGGTGAAGCAGTAACGTCTGGACATCGATACTATGATTCACTTGTGAGTAAGACGTCAAGACGTGTACCTTCAGAACTGGATGGAGATACAAGTAAAGCTTGGATAGGAATATATAAATCAATTGATTTGCAGAAAGGTATCAAACAAGGCCTAATGATTTCTGGGAATTCAAAAACAGCATAATTTTCAGTTCAACTTTGGTGTGACTGAAAAATAAATCAAATCTCTTTTTTTCTGGGGTTTCTAGATAGATACAGCAATCTACATCTTATAGCTATCCCAAAGGTTAGGTCTTAAGATTAATGTATTTAGGACATTTGTTTGACATTTGACATTTGACATTTGAATCAACCACCCATGTTTTGATTTGCAATGAGTGGGAGCAATTTCATGAAGGAAAACATTAGACCAGGTTCAATTCTCTGTCCAATTTCGTTTTCTTCTAATCCAAGCACTAATAAGGACTTCACCATCAAAATATACCACCAACACAAGGTAAGGGCTTTAGCATCTAGTGTTTTGCACTGCTGGCAAAATATCATTTGACAGCTTAACACACTTGGAGGAGAGTACTTAGTTTCAATTCTGTTTTGTCTGCTAAGAGATGCTCACATATCTCTCCCACCAATGGAGGGCAAAGCCAGTTATGCTCCATTGGACTCCCAGCCATGGAAGTGTGTGGCACCAGTTTAGATCAGAGTCACATCCTCCCAGTAACTGAGCTGATGCTTAGGAAGTTCCACTTAGGAGTAAGGATGTTGGCATCTTGGAATATTGTAACAAGAATGGTTCTGAAACATTACTCAAACAAGATTTCCAACAGAATGGAGAAAATATAAATCTACTAACTCCAGTAGAACTGAGGACTATTTATAGAAGGAAATGATTACCCATGTGAAAGAAATATATATATAAATATATGTTTTCATATGCAAAATATTTCTAACATAAAACAATAAATGTGATGCCTTACTGCTGAGATTCCATATGATTTTTAGGAAGTTGTGAATGGAGACATTATTGTCTAAACACCATGACAGAATAGGGTTTACATCACAGGATCCAATTGGCCCAGCAAAATGGCTTCATATTCTCTGGCCAAGCAGAGCAATCTTCGGGCATAATGACTCTCTTGAGGTTGCTGCCCATTCCATTTTGGATTCACCACAATGTTTGGAAACACATATTAGAAACCTTTGTCCTTTGGCCTTGGATATAAGGAGTTACTCATTGCGAGTTACTGATCGAGAGCCATATATTTCTGCTTTTTGAAGCTTACAATGCAGAGGTTTTACTAAGAAGCTAATTTAATGCCATTTACTTAATTTAGAAGTGATCCTGTTAAATAATAATTCATATATTTGTTAAAGAAATACTCCAATATTTAATGAGGAAAAGTCTGTTTGGCACATGTGCATCATGAGCTTAGTTACCAAACACAATTGTTTTTGTTTTTTTTGCTTGTACTAAGAATGGAATGGTCTATAATTAAAAACAACAGCAGATAATTGATACATTTGTTTTTTATAGAACACATTTGTGAAATCTTTAACCAGAGCCATTAGTAAATTAAATAGTAAATCTGTATAATTTGTTCTTGTAGATGGAAATAGTTTTTCAGAGATAGCAATTCCCAATGATTGTGCAAACCAGGAGTACTGAGAGTTGCTTTTTTACTGTTATTTCAAGAGTTGGAAAAATGTTCATGTGACAGAAGAGTTAAAACATTCTATCTGACTCATCAGATTCAATAGTGTAAAAGTATATACTTTACATAGTATATATGATATGTATGATACATATGATATTTATTTTATTTATACTCTTCTTTTCATATCCCATGAATGCTAAAGCATCCTTTTCATTAATTGTGTCCAATTTCCAAGCAAAAAAAATAAAAATCACTGAATGATTTGGTGATGGAATATTATATGCTATGGACTTCAAGGTCACCAGCTATCATCTCCATTGAGCACCTTTAGAGGTGATAGACCACGGTGTGTCACCATCATAACATTAGCTGAAGGAGTATCTTAAAGAAAAAATTATGTGTCATCCCTTCAGTACTGCAAAACCTTCCTTGCTGAGGTTCATTGACGCTCCAATTGGTTAGTCCTCAACCAATTGTGTGTTTAAATATATAACTGTATATTTAGAACATTTTCAAAAAAAGTGAATTTATGATATTTATACAAATGATAAATGTAAGCCTTTCATAAGTACAGTGTAATATTTCTTAATGATTGTCGAAGGTATTTGGTGGTTGAATACAGATATAGCAGATAAAGATCTGCCATGTTTTTCTTTCTGTGAGTTTGATTTATGCTTTCTTTTTGTCAGGTGAGACTCCACTTTAAATGCACCCTTTTCATGTCAAATGCACCATCAATTTTTAATGCTCAGTCCCTCAGTCCCATATAAAATGCAGTGAAGATCTTCTCCTGCATGAGTGCAGCACATTTAGAATTTTCCCTGTTCAAATACAGGCAAGTGAAAAACAACATATGGTGTCCCAGTGAAGCATTGGTCCATCATGAACCACCAGAACAGCTTCAGTGCCCCCTGGTATAGAAAATTCAGCTCTTTGGAAGCATACAGAAAGTATCTAACATGTTGACTCTACTGATGTATTGATTATTGCAATGTTCAGCATTGACTAACACAATGCTCCCTCTATTCAATGTTCAAATGAAGTTGACATCTGGTGACTGCGAAGGCCACAGCATGTGACTTACACCATTAAATCATTAATTGATGTTTTATTCAGGGCTAGGAAAAAAAACAATATGTGCACATTCAGTGAGTGTGATGCTTCTGCATTGGCGTGAGATGTTAAGAAAAATGAGCAATTTTTGATCCGATGAATGAAAACATCAATACAGATTTCATCCACTCATGCATAGACACAGATATAATTAGAGTTACAGTGCATAAATCCCTCTTCACCATTGCTGGGCTAGTTACTCAGAGTTAAACTTAATTTAAAACTATTTTCCTAGTTATAGTTAAAATAGTTCCTAGTTATAATAGTTATTTTGCTGTTATTTTGTTTTATCATTAATCCACCACAATACTACTCCATAAATCTCCAGTCAAACCTATATTAACTGGAAAGTACGAATGTATGGTGTTTGTTTAGTTGTGACTTTGGCACTTATTCCAAGTGCTGGAGTGAATACAGCACTGAGAAAATCAGGAGTGGTGAGTAAGCTATAACAGAACTAATAACAGTAATAGCTAATAATAGGACTTATAAAAGAACTAAAATGCCAGGAGGAGCAACTGGCCAGCTCTTAACCTGAACAAAACAAAAAGCAGGGGAATAAAAAGACAAATGGACACAGAAAAGTTTGGTTTTTTTTTCTTTTACTTATATCTTGGGGCACGGTTGCCTAGTGGTTAGGGAGTTGCCCTGGATCCGAAGATTATGGATTTGAATCCCTTACCAGCTGGTTGCCCTGAGGTACCCTTGAGCAAGGTACTGTCCCCATCACTGCTCCCTGGGCACTTTTAATAGCTGCTCCCTGCTTCATGTGTGTATATGGGTGAAACTTAGAGGTTGAATTTCATTGTGTTGTGCTGACAAGGGTAGTCACTTTGTTTAATGTGTATATTTTTGTTAATGCAAACCTGAAATAGCAGATTGAGTACTCCAACCTCGCAGTCAGCCAAAATTCAAAATATTAAAATAACCAGTTGATATTAATCTGCTTGACTGCATTAGGTAGTTGCCTAACCTGAACTCCCAAGAGAATTTATGAGGCTTTGTCATGAAGAAGACGAGAAACACCCAAACAAAAATATAGATGAGCTGTAGGCTGCTATCAAAGCAACCTGGAGTTTAATACCACCTTAGCAATGCCACAAGCTCATCGCCCCCATGCTATGCTGTTTTAATGCAGTAATTTGTGGTGAAGGAGTCCCAACCAAGTGCTGACTGTATAAATAAACATACATTTCAGATGTATTTCTGTTTTGTTAATTCTTTTCAGAATGATCTTAGATTTCTGATTTTCATGAGCTGTAAGCCATAATCATTTTCTTTATATAGCTGACACAGTGCAAACTGGCATTCAGTCTACCGTGACTCACCTGTGTAGGTGCCATTGTTGTCCTGATTATGTCAAATGTAAAGTGATTTTTCCCATGTTATTTCTTTTGCATGGTCTATACATAGTGCCACTTTACTTTGTAACTATACAGTACTCCTAACATATAAACAAAAGGTTACTGACCTTATAATGGCAACACTGGCAGGCCAAATTCCGGTGTTTGAGAGAGGGTAATAGACTCACTTCAGGACCATTATCAACCCACAAGAGAGAGGGAGCACACACTCCCCAATTCATGGTCACACACATACACACACGCACATCGTAATCAAAGCACCAGGAACAAAATAACACCATTTTTCAGTTCTGAGTCAGAGCCTGCGAGCACACTGGTTGTGTGATTAATTTCCTACAGACAGAACAGCGCATTATTTTGTCCACTGTGAGCGGATATGGTCTGCAGGTCTATAGCCTGCCTGGCTTTAAAGCACTGATTGGGAAAGAATTGGAGGGGCCAGACTCTTCTCTTTCCACAGCAGCAGGGAGGGAGTGGGGTGAGTGGGTGGGGTTGCTGGTTGTGTGGATGGATTGATTAAACCAAGCCATTGCTTGGCACTAGAAAGACCTAGGCTAACTACAGCTTAGAACGAGCTCCTCCCTCTCCAACACTCAATGCCATGGAAACCAGACGGGGTGCTATTAGTCTCGCCACACAGGTGCTATGATACTGCAGTATGTAAATGATTCAGGCGAATGCAAATCATAGCGCAGGAGCAGCGGCATGAGCCCAGAGCAAGCATCCATTTGTAACAGAAGATCATATGGTTCTAGAGATCAGTGCTTCCAACACTAATACTGGTTAAACGTGTCCAATACCCCTCAAGCCACTGAAATGATCAGGTGAGAAGGTAGCAATGACATATGGCTTCATATACAGCTTATGCGCATGACTGGTAAAGATGCAGCCTTCATCATAAATCAAACAAAATTTGATATCTCTGACTTGCTGTCATTATAAGCAAAGCAAAACAACAAGTTTAGGTTCATTTTGTTATTCAATTTGTCATGAATTGTTCACATATCACCAAAGGTAGCTGGGGTAAAACATAACCAATGTGTTATCAAGAATAAACTACAAATACAAGGACTAGATTTGACTGTTTCATGCCTTGTCATCAAGCAGGGGAATGTAATATTGCGCCTGTGGTCCTAATTTGATTTGTTTACCACAAGAGGACAGTTTACTATAGTGGTCCTGCGTCCCAGTGCCTAGCTCCCACTGACAGTTTATTGTTTTCCATGCTCATACACAAAAATTATCTGATTGTACTCATCAAATAATTACCCAGGCCTTCCAGAGCCAAAATCAGGTGTGTGAGAGTTGGGAAAATATGAAACTGCAGGAATCAAGATTGCTACTGAGATTTATTTTCAATCAGCAATTGCATAAAAGACAGAAGATGGCACTTTGTAGTGTTTAAAGCTTTTTGATATAAATGAAAAAGTATATGATATATATTTTTCATTTTGTAGCATCTGTTATGTAGTTGACAGTTCATTAACCATACTTCCTCGGTGCTAAGGCCATAGTTTAACAAAATATAACTTTCATAATGGCCCATCCATCCATTCATCCATCCATCCATCCATCCATCCATCCGTCATCTTAATTGTTTATTCTAACCATGGATCAGTCAAAACATATATGGTCTTTGAAAACTCCTTCTTTAGATTTGAACTGGAGCTATAATAAATGCTAGTGCCTGGAATATGAGATGTAGAAGTTAGCAGGGTGTTTAGTGAAAATAATGTATTGGACCAGGCAAGAAGAGGTAAGTTAAGAAGGCTGCTGTAGTTAAAATGGTGGATACTTGTAGAATTTTCTTCATTATTTGAACAAAAAAGTTCCATCATACATCATCATTATACCCCTGCTGGTAAACTGGCAAATTGCTTCGCTAACACAGCTAAATGTGAAGAGTGGACACCCCTGGGGAAATGACATGATTACATGTTATGTTGAAGTTTACAGTAGACCATAACTTTTGCACAGGTCACATTTGTATGTTATGCATATATATTATTTCAGCAAAAAAGCAATGATGTAAACATATGCATAGCATAGTTAGTACATATAGCAACACATTTTTATCAGTTACAAACCTTACAAACCTTCAATTATTCTCAGATCATAAAACTTATTTCTAGACATTTCTAGACAGTTGGTCAATGATTTTGCTTGTCTCAAGCCTTTATTTGTTAAATGATGTGAATAATTGGTAATACATCACTGTAGAGGAGCTTATGAGACTACATACGGAAATCTTTTATAGTTGACATAACCCAAAATTACCATTTATAATGGTTTAGTCCAACAAGTATCACTAGATTTAACTAGGTAGAACTAGATTTAGTTTGTAAGTGTACATCGTCAGTTTTGGCATTGTAGAAGATAATTCTTAAGAAGAGTTATGAAGAACATAATTATGAAGAACATAATTCTCAAGAAGAGTGGCAGACTCTGCATTTCACCCATACAGAAGGGGGCAGCTATTGAAATTGCCCGGGGAGCAGTGATGGGGATTGTACCTTGTCCAAGGGTACCTCAGGGCAACCGCTGGTCTGGGATTCAAACCACAACCTTCCGATTCTGGGACCTAGTTCCTAACTTTTAGGCCAAAGCTGCCTAATGGGCTGTATATTTGTGCCCAAGGGTGGTGGTGGTCTAGTGGTAGGATGCTTGCCTATAGACCTATGGTTCAAGAGGTCCCAGGTTCGAATCCCACCTCTGGCACTACCACCACTGGGTTCCTGAGCAAGACCCTTAACCCTAAATTGCTCCAGGGGGACTGTCCCTGTAAATAGGACATGGAAGTCGCTCTGGATAAGAGCGTCTGCTAAATGCTGTAAATGTAAATGTAATGCCCAGTTGGGAGTTGTGGGGTTAAGTGCCATGGCTTGAGTCAAGGATGTGATCGTTCACCCACTGCACACTGCCCACACTTTTGCTGCCGGTCAAGGGGAATGAACCTGCAAGTACCCTTCTCTATTAGGCCACTACTGCCATGATGTTGCTTAAATATAATCACTTATATCTGCTTTTAGTGACCTCAGTACCAGGACTATAGGAATATTTTAGCCCCTGGAACAGCTATTAAATCCAATCTGTTTCAATAAACCTGGCTGACGCAGAACAGAACAGCAAAATAACACACAAGCTTGTGTTGGAGGCTCTTTAATGGTTCTTGGGCTGGACATACACTTTGTAACAAAAACCTATATTATGAAGAATTTTGGAAAGTGCATGAACACAAGTCCTTAAAGGAACCAGTATTTGAACATTTTTTTTTAGGAAGCCTAAAATAGTTCTGTTGGACCATTGTTCCAAAGAACACAATCTTTTAAGAGTGTATGAGAGGGAGCAGTATGGCAGCCGTTAGGCTTCTCTGGGATACAGACAGACAGGCAGACAGACAGACAGACAGACAAAGCATGGTACTTAAGAACATCCAGACAGTGAGATGTTTCCTAGGGGAAATTTGACTTCATTTTAAGGTCCATTTCTAATAAAGGGTAGCATGCATAATGTGCCCACATTACTAGTGCGTGTCTTCTGCAGAGCGTTTAGTGGTTTTACTTTGCATGCTTAATAATGTTTTGAATAAAATCAAAAGGTTTTGATGAGAAAGTAATGGCAGACCTGCAAACACAGACACACACACACACACACACACACACACACACACACACACACACACACACACACATACATATATATACACACAGTACTGTGCAAAAGTTTTAGGCAGGTGTGAAAAAATGCTGTAAACAAAGAATGCTTTCAAAAATGGAAGTGTTAATCATTTATTTTCATCAATCAACAAAATGCAGTGAATGAACAAAAGAGAAATCTAAATCAAATACATTTTTGGTGTGACCACACTTTGCCTTCAAAACAGCATCAGTTATTCTAGATACACTTGCACACAGTTTTTGAAGGAACTTCCAAACATCACTGTGTTTCAACCTACGTGTGACATTGATGATCATCAGCACCTGTTTGGTAAAATTGGTTGATCATACACCGACTATAATCCTACAAAATCCCTGACTTTGTGCAAGTGTACCTATAAGAATTGATGCTAGTTTGAAGGCAAAAGGTAGTAACACCAAATATTGATATGATTTTGATTTTTCTTTTGTTCGCTCACTTTGCATTTTGTTCATTGATAAAAATAAACAATCATTATTTATATTTCTGAAAGCATTCTTAGTTTACAGCATTTTTTCACAACTGCCTAAAAGTTTTGCACAGTACTGTATATACATGTATTTATTTTTTCATTTATTTAAAGGATCATTTTCTTAATTGCAGGAAAAAAAATGATCACAAATTCACACTTTGTTAAAAACTAATAATACAATAATCCTCTTAAGCCTGCTGAATCTGAACATCACTTACAGAGAACCTCACTAGCAGTATAAAGTAGACTGCAATGTCTGCACGCTATGATGACGTGATCAAAAGACATTGTATATGAAAGATTCATTTGAAATATAGCAGCTTGTAAATACATACGAAGTCATTTCTGAGCACTGAGTCTTCCCAGTGGTGGCTCATCTACCAAAATTTCCACTTTGTAACATCAGAAAAGATTCACAATGTTACATAGTAACTCAGATTGCAGCAAATCCTTTTCAAACTGAAATTTTCTCATCGGCCCTTAATTTTTTTTTTTATCATGGCCTTATTCCATAGTTCGTTTCCAGTATTTTTTCCTCAGCATTTCTCAGGTTTCTCCTGTATTATAGCCTCCCTAGTAGCTCCCCCTGTCCTTTTTCTTTAAAATGTTCCTGGTAATCTCCCTCATATTTAACCTTAACATTAGGCCTACATACCTGCAGCAATCAGTTTCTGACCAATTGCTCTCGCTTCAGCAGTGGCAGTCTGTGGAACAGGAGCTACATCTAGTGGCAAGATGGGAAAAACTAACCAGTTGAGTCTAAGATTATGCCTGGGCAGAACTAATCTAAAATCTTGGGTGTAGTTGATGTGATGATGATGGATGCTGTGTGTGTGTTTGTGCATGTGTGTGTGCTGAAGATTTCTGTCCTTGTCTCTCACACTGCTCTCACTGGCAGCGGTCATTCAATGTGCTTTGCTTAGAGAAAAAAAAAGAAGAAATACTGAAATCAATTAAGACTGATAAAAGTAAGATTCTGAATATTTTTACGCAGGTGTAATTTGGACTGTCACATACTTATTTAACATAATAGTTTACTTTATTACCTGAACTGCAGGTCATTAATGTAACAGTTTACATCCAATAAAATGATTTACAGATAATGTGTAATAAAGGTGTCAATGCAAACCCGTTAATGATGCCTATATGAAAAAGATATTCAGCATATACGATGGAATAACACTGGATTAATTTTTGTACAGTGGAAATAACTGAACAAAAAGCAGATATGGACTAAATATGAAATGGCATCCAGTTTTACATAAACCGCACCAAAGGCACAGCCTAGGCTCTATCTGGAGCATTCTATAGGGAGTTGTTTTAAATTCAGCCATAGTCTGAATCTTTCTTTAGCTACATGCACTTTTTAAATATTTCATTTGGAGCAAGTATTGTGCACAAGCAACTGGGCATGAAAACATCTGCACATGCACTCAGATGTATCTCTGAATTTGCTACAGATAAGGCATTTAAAAAGTACATAATACAATGAACTGATTAATTATTTAATAATTGAATAATAATAGTTGATGGATTAACAAATGAATAGTAAACTTTGAGTAAAGTTTTAGTTTCAGCCCATAGATGAATAAAGCAGAACAGGTCATTAACATGCTAAATTACTGTGTAATCCTTTGCTTCGTTTACTTCCCTGTCCCCAAACACCCCTCCAACCATCTAACCTCCCGCAAAAAGAAATGTAATTTTCAACACTAATCTTATATTTTTACTACGGTACTACAAAGTTATTACATGGGATTTTTTATTAGCTCTCCAGCTTACAACGACATGATCCAGCTGATTAGTTCAATGGGTCATTGCCTGCTTACCCCGCAGTTGAGCAGAATGCTGAGTCTACAGTAATTCACTTCTTGCGTTGTGACCCGATATTTAAAATGAGCTGTCAGTCCAGATGGTCAGGAAACTGGTCAAAATGGACCTGGAAGAAATCTGAAAAACAAGAATTAATCAAGAGTAGATGATTTCTCAGTGTGAATTATTTATCCGTATCTAAATTATTATATTACAGCAATCATAAACTGGAGGTTGACACAGCGAGAAGGTCCTGGATTCGGTCCTTTCTGTATGGAGTTTGCATGTTCCCCCCTTGTTTGTGTGGGTTTCCTCCTCCCACCATCCAGAGACATGCATGTAAATTGGACTAGAGGTGATAAAATGCTCCCTCTGTGTGTGTGTGTGTGTGTGTGTGTGTGTGTGTGTGTGTGTGTGTGTGTGTGTGTGTGTGTGTGAGTGTGTTTGTGTGTATGCTCTGTGATGGACTAGTGAGGATGTGTTTCCCCGCCTTCCATCCTGTGAGAGCTGGGATAGACTCCAGCAGCCCCCGAGACCCTAATTAGGACAAGCGGCTCAGAAAATGAGTGAGTGAGTGATTATAAGCTGCTTATTTTCTTTCATTTACAACTATACATGTGTCATGAGATTGAACATAGTGCCTTGTGTAACTGAATTTTTTAAGTGAGCAATATTATTGGAACATGAGAGGCTGAGAGGTGTTGGTTTTTTCACTGGCTTGTCCTGTTAAAATGAATATTTAAACTATGACTGTTGGTCTCGGTTGAAGCTTTGGATTTCACCTGTGAAACTGCATTTGCTGTTAAAAATAGGAACATCGTGCAAAAGCATAGAGATTTATTTTGAAGCTGAAAATTATTATTATTTTGAAGTTGATAGCCCCCCCCACCAACAAAAAAGTTGGTGAACTTCCACTGGGCAGGGTTTGAGGCATCTCTCACAATCCAATGTAAAAAAACAAAAAAATTAGAAACAAATATAAAACATAAAAATCAAGGCTAAGTATATAATATCATATCATATCATATCATATCATATCATATCATATCATATAATCTAATATAATACATGTTGAAAATATTAGATTGTAAATGTAAATATAAATTATTCTAAAATGTTCTGCACAGGCATCCAATATGTGTAAGATTTAAAAAATCACAATCCAGTACTGAGATAAAGCAACATAAATATTTTAAATAAATATAATATATTATATTTATAAATATATTTTATAAATATATATAATTTTTCATAAATATATATCAAAATAAATAAAATAAAGAAATAAATTTTACTAAAATGCATTTTTGTCCTTCCTGCTGATGGCGTTATACCTGAGAAATGAACTAAACTTGTAAACTTGTTGTCTAGCATTTAAATGTGAATAGTTGGCAATTATTACGGTTAATTAATGATATTAATGATATAAAACAAAATCTTAACATGTAAGGCAGTTCCAGACCTTTGAAGGGTTGCATTGTGTAACTTTTGTCACGTGCACAGACTTTTACAGAAAGATACAAAGTCCATAATTACAGAAACTCCTGTAAGATACAGTTCCATGCAAGATCCTACACAGTGCACAGAGGGTGAATGTGTAAAAGCCTAACAAGCTTATAGCCTCTAAGTGTATAACTACACTCTTCCTAATCTTCAAATCCTCTCCATACAGCCCACCACTGGAAATGTGCTGAGGCCAGTGCATGCTCACCCTAGGCCAGAGTCCAAGTCCTTTCCTATATGGAGTGCTTCAGGAGCAAGTTTTAGACCCTGCTGCGGATCAGGAACAGGTCTTCAGAGTGTAGAGATGATCACCATCCAACACAGCTGTGTCTAATATTTGTAGCATCCTGAGTACTTTATTCAGCTGAAAAAGGTGTGTCTATATAAGTTCACAGACACCCACATGCAGCTAGGGATGTGAAAGTGAACAACACAGCAGAGGTGTCAAAGTTGAGTGGCATGTCCTACATGGCCAGGAAGACTAAAGCCATTTGTGGTCTCTGGGACTCTTTTTTCATGAGTTTAAATTTCACAATCTACATTTCCATTGGACTGAAAGTAGGATGTTCACTTCTACTATTGCTGCTGGAACGAAAACTTGTATCACCAGACTTGCAAATTATGTCAAAAGTGAAAATAAGCAGTTTTCAGAGTGTTTATGTGATGTCACATAGGGATATGGGGTTTTGTTCTACTAGTGATGCAATATGTTCAATAGTATCCAGACATCGCTTTTAATTTAAATCTTTAAAGCAAGCTCATTGCCAAATAAGATGTTCAATTTGTCACTGAGCCTATAAAATCTCCAAAGGAGGCACTGATAGAATGTGACACTCTGGAGCACATCAGGCTCTGATGTGCACAAGGATCGACTAGAGGGCTACAGCATCTTGGGCTGGGAAGCACTAGAACTGCATTCCCCAGTGGTTGTGATCCATAAAAAATTATTCAACCTTTCCTCACAGCAATATTCTGATCCAGTGTAAAGCCTTTTCAGGAGAACAGAAGTTGCAACTGCAGCAAACTTAAAAAAAAAGTGAGCAAACAACAAAAAAAAAAGTCCCTTAATTGCACAAGATAATTGTTGAATAGTTGTCTACAAACTTTGATAATGTTGGTGCCAAAGTCTTGTAACTTGCATTTAAAAAAGAAGCAAATTAATGTCACACTTAACCCTCTTATAAATCAATAATCAAAGTTCAAATGTGACTTTTTAGTGTCAGTGACTGCTTGAGAATGAAAGCCTGACACCACAGGTTGCTTAGCAATAACAAAACATTAGTTGACATCATCTCGTAGTCTTTGAATCTAAAGGCTCTAGTTGTGGAGGTGTTAACTGAGAAGCAGAGATCACATGCAGGCTCCACCATCACCGAAAAAACTCTATTGAGGTTTCAACTTCCATGCAGCAGAAGCAGTCAGGAGGAAAATGGAGCATGATGGAAAATCACAGACTGTGAGTGGCGTTGGGGAAATACTAATTTCCTCATCTTTCTCAGAGATCTGCCCTCTCAAAGAGACGTCATCTCCTGTGATGGCGTTCCTGCAGATTAAGGTCAAAGACATCAAACAGGGCATCTTTTGATGTGAGGTGAATATTATCCCTTGCAATCTGTGGTTAAGCTGGTACTTAGATGCTGCTGGTTGTAATTGGCAAATATCAGCCATATATGTTGTCTTTACTGGTTAAAATTGAGACATATTAAATGTCTGTTAAATATGCTGACGTATATTGTCATGGCTGTATTGATATAAAATCCTAAATGCTGTGGGTCCAGAGAGACAAAAACATGGACATCAGACAAGGCTTAAACTGTATTTTTCTTAATTTTGTTTCTGATAAATGTGGATGTGCTGATTGATTGACTTTGTGTCTTCGGTTACAAAACAAAAATTGCATCAAATATTGCATAAAATAACTACTTTCATGGGATAGATCTTCATTCGATCTTCACATTGTTTCTGATTCTCCCAGGATTTCTATTGAAACATGTATAGTTATCAACATAGTGAGAATCTGAAGTTATTCTGATTCTGTACTTTAGGAGTGGGACCACAAGAAGAAAAAAAAAAAAAAAAAATACAATCCAGGGGTAAATGTGAGGGTAAATTTGACAATTCAGTACCCTGTAGGCTCAAATTTTTTAATTTAATTTTCTTAATGCTAAATGAACAGGGAAGCACTTTTCTGCTTTCCATAGTGATCACTTTCACCCAATTCAATGAAGCTTATTGCTGATTATCAGAGCGGGACTTAACCAGTCAGCAGGTGTGGGTCTCTGTGAGAACTGGACCAAGCACCTTGCCGGACAGGTAACCTTAATAACTTAATGAGTTGCCAGTTATGCAGTGCCGAGATGGATGGGATTATTTTATTATCTGTGGCCTAAATCATTTTGTGCTGACAGCCTGGAAAGCGCTGGTAATCCCAGGTGTGTTATAAAGCACAGGGCTTCAGCACTGTCCCTTTGTAGCACGGTCCTGACTCGTTCCTGCACCAACCCTCCAGCATAGCCAAAGACCACCGCAGAAGGGGCACTGCAACCGCTCGACCGCAGCCATGAACGGTACAGAGGGACCATTCTTCTATGTGCCCATGTCCAATGCCACTGGCATGGTCAGAAGTCCATATGAGTACCCTCAGTACTACTTGGCACCACCATGGGCATATGCCTGTCTGGCTGCCTACATGTTCTTCCTCATCATCACCGGCTTCCCCGTCAACTTCCTCACGCTGTACGTCACCATCGAGCACAAGAAGCTGCGCACACCCCTAAACTACATCCTGCTCAACTTGGCTGTGGCTGACTTGTTCATGGTCTTCGGCGGTTTCACCACCACAATGTACACATCGCTGCATGGCTACTTTGTCTTCGGGCGCCTCGGCTGCAACCTGGAGGGCTTCTTTGCAACCTTTGGAGGTATCAACTCTCTCTGGTGCCTCGTCGTGTTGTCCATTGAAAGGTGGGTGGTTGTCTGCAAACCCATGAGCAACTTCCGCTTTGGAGAGAACCATGCTATCATGGGTGTGGCGTTCACCTGGGTAATGGCACTGGCTTGCGTTGTTCCACCACTCTTCGGATGGTCCCGTTACATTCCTGAGGGCATGCAGTGCTCATGCGGCATTGACTACTACACCCGTGCCGAGGGCTTCAACAATGAGTCATTTGTCATCTACATGTTCTGCGTGCACTTCCTGACCCCACTTTTCATCATCACTTTCTGCTATGGCCGTCTGGTCTGCACCGTCAAGGAGGCTGCCGCCCAGCAGCAGGAATCCGAGACCACCCAGAGGGCCGAGCGTGAGGTCACCCGCATGGTCATTCTCATGTTCCTCGCCTACTTGTTCTGCTGGCTACCCTATGCAAGCACTGCTTGGTGGATTTTCACTAACAAGGGAGCTGAGTTCGGCCCTATCCTCATGACCCTCCCGGCCTTCTTTGCCAAGAGCTCTTCCATTTACAACCCAGTCATCTACATCTGCTTAAATAAGCAGTTCCGTCACTGCATGATCACCACCCTGTGCTGTGGCAAGAACCCTTTCGAGGAAGAGGAGGGCGCCTCCACCACTGCTTCCAAGACCGAGGCCTCATCTGTGTCCTCCAGCTCCGTGTCCCCAGCATAAAGGTACACATCGACACACACCAGATCAAAACCTGCAGTGCAACGGCCGCCAAGACCAAGAAGAAGATGTCCAAAAAGAGAACCAAGCGACCGCTACCACTACCAAAAATAATGTCTCTGTCATCTCATCTTTTTGTATTCATACAAAACCCAATTGGTTCAACCTAAAGACAGTTGAGAGAAAGGACGAGCCACGTCCAAGTTGTTTCTGTACATTCAGCAAGTCCAACGTATTTGTGCATAAGGTATTTTGGTGTTTTGAATCTTTTTTTTTCCTTTCCTTTCCAAATGTGGCGAAAGGAAAAAAAAAATCTTAGCGCTCTTACTGTTGGACTCCTAATGTTACTGGCTTTGTTGTGATTGTAGAGGCATGTAATCAAGGCAACGTAAAAAATAAAATGCACTTTGCAAAATGAATCACCCTGTTCATGTTTTAATTGAGCTGCATTGTTAAACATGTGGAACTAGTTTTTTGAAATTAATAAAAACAGACTTATCTGAAATCAAAGGTTTAATGTGGTGTATCAGATTCTTTGAGGTCTGACTGAGTGAAGGGTGACTCCTCTTCATCTCAGCTCACCTCATCTCATCTCATCTCATCTCATCTCATCTCATCTCATCTCAAAGAAATCATAGACTGCGTCAAATACACATTTTACTATATATAAATATATTTATATATATATATAAATGGTCTTATTTTATAAGACCAAATATAAGTGTAGATGAGGAGAACACAGAATTTAGAGCCTTAAAGAATGTGCTGCAAATACAGTGGAAGCAGCTCTCTTTGTAGGTAATAGTAAGTTTATCATAGTTGAAAATCTAAGTGGTTGGTCATCCTCACAGTCACCTTGGATTAAGAGCTGTGTGAGGTTTATGAGGAATTATGTCACAGATATTTATGGTTGTGGTTCAGGTAGGATCAGCACTTATGGGTTAACCTTTCCTGAGGTCAGTATGGCAAATGATGGATAAGAAGATTATGATAATATATTTACAGCTCTAATTGTACACGCATATGTACACTGCCTGAAATGAATGAACTTGTGTACTCTCTCTCTCTCTCTCTCTCTCTCTCTCTCTCTCACACACACACACACACACACACACACACATGCACACACACACACACACACACACACACACACACACACACACACACACACACACAAACTTGTGTTGCTTTATGATGAAGCAAAGCATTACAACACAGATAGATTTTGGATAGATGGTAGTAGAAGTAAAAAAAGTACATGATTTTCTTTATCTCAGAGACTTAAGGCAAGACTTTTCTTTTGCTTGCATCAGATAACATCACAGCTGACAATGATGCCAACGTGCATACAATTCTTCTACTGTACATGGTCGCATAATCCTAAGAACTTCTTATAAAAACAACAGGATACAATGGGAAACTCTCAGAGACTTGTCATGGGGTGGTACCCCTCAAATCACTGGGGTGATACATCTTTAGGACTTTGAGGTAGGGAACATAATTGCAGTCAGAGTGCAGTTGTATTTTTATATCCACAAACACCTTAAAGATCATGTCATTTTTTGTCATTGTGAAACACAGCACAGAACACAGCACCTGGGGAGCAGTGAAGTGGACGGTACCTTGCACAAAGTTACCTCAGGGCAAACTACTGATCTGGGATTCGAACCCACGAACCTTCAGATCCTGGAGCCTAGTCCCTAAACACCAGGCCACTGCTGCCCCACATTTGATGGTACATTTACATTGTTTTATTGGTACCATTATGGAAAACATGGGGCTTTATGTTTCATTTATACAGTAATTCCAAGTATGATTTTGGAAGATCTGCAATATATTCAGTAACATTGAATGCACTCACTCTCACTTACTTTCATAACTGCTTATCCTTAGTAGGATCATGGGGTGGGTGCTGGAGCTTATCCCACCACTCATAAGGTGAAATAAAAACACCCTGGACAGGACACCCATCCATTTCAGGGCATTAATGAATATATGCACTTAATTATTTTTCCAAGAGAGTTTTTTTTTTTAGCTTATTTGAGCTTAAAGGTCCATTACAATCCATTCTCCCTGGCAAGGACCCATTCATATGTTTGGTTGGGGGAATTTGGTCACAAGTGTAAAATTAAACTCTAATTTGTGTTAAAACTGCTAAGCACACTCCACTGCATCCCAAACCAAAGAAATATAGAAGGCTACACTTTATCAGTTAATTGGTTTATATTTCCATTTTCTGAAAGCTTGTTTTTAGCTTTGACAAAGTACTCATTCTTTTTCCAAAAAGTTAACTTTTTGGTGCTGTTTTTCCAGTCCCAGGAAAAGACACTGATATGTTAATGTACACCACAGTCTTTAAGATGCATTTCAAGTTGTCAAGTTTTTTTTGTATTCTCTTTTTAAACACATACAGAGTATGCAGTGAAATAAGACGGTATCACCAGGCCCATGGTGCTCCACACAAGACAACAAAAGCCTACTTCTAAAGTATAAAGTGTGGGCATAAATACACACACAGCGCAGCTGAAACGGAGCAGAAAAGATTATAAGCAAAATTTTCTAAATGACCAGAGTTTGCAAAAATGGAGCAAAATTGATCTAAAATTGCAGCAATTACCAATAAATATGAAAATAAAAAATATATAAATTTTTGCTGTGGAGCTTAAAAGCCCATTGCATTCATATCCCTTCAGTAATGATACAACATTATAATAAATTTTATTGAAATCGCAACTTTACTAAAATATAGCAACAAGCACATACAAGTACCACAAAATAAGACAGAAAAATAGACAAAATAGAAAAAAAGTGATATAAAATACAAATTAAATTTGTGAAAAGGACACAATAAATGTAAGGATTTACCTAAAAAATAAATTTAAAAAGTAAAAGTCAAGGCCTAATGTTTTGTTCATTTAAAAAAATTGTTTTCTCTAACTGATTTTACTATAGAGGCTCTGGACTAGTTTGAGGGCAGGGTTATTAACCAGAGGAAGTGCACACAGTGTGTGAACCAGTAAATCCCTCTCTGAGTAACAGTTTTATAGCACAGGAATCCTTAGGGCTCTTCAGTCTGCTTAACCCAGTACACCAATCAACACGCAATAGTTGGGTGATAATAGTTTTAGATCTGCTAAGGACACATCTGCTGGCGCACAGAGGTATGGGGTCACCTGTGTATATGCATGAATAGTTATGCTTATTATGCATTTATTGCATTTAAGCACATTATTGATTTTTTAAAATTTCCTGAGTATTTTCAAATTTTAAGTGTAAAAAAAGTCTTCATTTCATTTTCATTTCATTATCAATTCCAGCCATTTAACCCAGCCACTAGGGATGTACAAGCCAGTGTATTTCTTCGTGCCGGTCCCAAGCCTGGATAAATGGGGAGGGTTAGGTCAGGAAGGGCATCCGGTAAAACTTTTGCCAAATCAATATGCAGACAGCTGTATTTGAGGAGGGTTTACATTGTTTTACCATGGTATGGATGGAAGGAGGAATGGGGGAGGTGTTGTCCTGAGGGAAGAGTATGTGAAGAGTGCTTTGGAGGGTGAAGAGGGTGTCAGGGAAGGTGATGATTTTGAAGCTGGAAGTTGAAGGTGTGGTAATGAGTGTTGTTAGTGCTTATGCCCCGCAAGTTAGATGTGAGATGGAAAAGAAAGAATTCTGGAGTGTACCCAGGGGAGAGAGAGTGGTGATTGGTGCAAATTTTAATGGACATGTTGGTTGCAGAAGTGATAAGGCAGACGGCTAGAAATGGATTTGATGTGACATCTGGAAGGAAGAAGGATGATAAGGAAACCTGGTGGTGGAACCGAGAGGTATTACAGAGTTTATACAGAAGAAGAGGGAGGCAAAGAAGAAGTGGTTAGGATGAGTAGAGGTGACAAAGGTGGAGGAGTTTAAATACTTAAAATCAACAGTTCAAAGTAACGGCAGGTGTGGAAGAGAGGCGAAGAACAGAGTGCAGGCAGGTTGAAATGGGTGGAGAAGAGTGGCTGGTGTGGTTTGTGACAGACGGGTACCAGCAGGAATAAAAGGGAAGGTTTACAGGATAGTAGTGAGACCAGCTATGTTGTATGGGTTGGAGATGGTGGCACTGACGAAAAGACAGGAGGCAGAGCTGGAGGTGTCAGAGCTAAAAGATGCTGAGATTTTCGTTGGGTGTGACGAGGATGGACAGGATTAGAAATGAGTATATTAGAGGAACAGCGCAGGTTAGACATTTTGGAGACAAGGTTAGAGAAGCAAGGTTGCGTTGGTTTGGACACATCCAGAGGAGAGATGAGGATTATATTGGGAGGAGGATGTTGACGATGGAGCTGGCAGGAAAAAGGAAAAGATGAAGATCAAAGAGAAGGTTTATGGACATGGTGAGAGAGGACATGCAGGTGGTTGGTTTGAAGGAGGAATTTCAGAGGACTGGAAGAAATGGAGATCATTGATCTACTGTGGCAACCCTTAATTGGGAGCACTCAAAAAAAAGGAGAAGAAGTCCATTTCAGCCCTTTGAATTGCCAGTCAGTCAGTCAGTCAGTCATTTTCTGCCGCTTGTCGCAAGCGGGGTTGCGGGGGAGTGCTGGAGTCCATCCCAGCTCACACAGGGCGAAGGATGGGGGACACACCCTGGACAGGTCGCCAGCCCATCGCAGGCCCTTTGAATTGCATTCAGGCATATTGATGCAGTAGTTAGTGCTGCACGTCACAGAGAGAAAGTTATGGGTTTCCTCCTACCATCCAAAGACATGTGAGTCAGGTGGACTGGAGACGCTAAATTGCCTCATTGGTGTGGTGTATTTGTTTGTCTGTCTTTTGACAGACTGGCAACCTGATCACAGCACTGTATGAGATCCGGGGTACCTTGCCCCCAGCCTGGGTTAGGAGAAGCAGCTGGAACAATGAGTGGATGGACACTACTTTGCACACATGGTTCATGATCTATTCTGTTTTGCTTACTTTCCTCCAAGTACTGGATCTTTAATGGAGTAGGTCGAAGATGCTCAACTCCCCTATGAAATCTACGCTGCCCTGCAGAAGTATTTTGTAAGTGAACAAAAAGAGATTTCTAGCCAAAATTCAACACATTATGTGATGCATCACATACTAAACATACTAAACATCACCCCAACTGTAAAAGAAAAGAGAACCAGTATTTTGTTTTTGTTTTACCTCTGAAACATTTAAAGTGCTTGTCTTTTTCATGTTTAACAGAGCCTTGTTCCACATATCAGTTTTGCTATTTGAGAAGAAAAATCTTTAAAACTCAAGGTATAAGTTCATCTTAAATTTGATTTTGTATAAAAAAATTATACAAAAAGGTGCTAATAGAATCCAGGAAAATATCCCCGTAACCTCATAACAAGACTGTCTCTTGCATCTACACACATACATTCACACTAATGTAACAAAATGTTCATGTCTATACTTCATCTGATTGATAAACCTTTCCTTTAAAAAAAAAAGAACATGATGACGACACACTGTGCTGTAAAATTTGATTTCATTGATTACTCAAAATGTCAGAAGTGAAGGTAGTTAAATGTAGACACTGCATGAAGAAGAGGAGCTATTTTCACCCTTTATACAGAAAAGATCCCCCAACACTAGTTGCATTCTGCTAAATAACCAGCTAATTCTGGCCATTCATTAAATGATTTTCATCCCTTTGTTAATACAGCCAAAAAGACAAAGAAACAAAGAGGTGTGATAAGTGAAGACTTAAACAAATAAGGTACTTTTTTGACCTTTAGTCTTTAGAGAGAGAGAAGGAAAATTGAGAAAATAAAAAAACTTTGAGTGAAAGTGACAACCCTTGTCATTGCGAGGTCACAGCACAGCAAACCACAACAAAATTGGACCTCTTCATTTAACCCATGCAAACACAGTGCAGCAGTGGGCAGCTACTGAAAGCGCCCAGGGAGCAGTGATGGGGATGGTACCTTGCTCAGGGGTACCTCAGGGCAACCTACTGGTGAGGGAATCAAACCCACAATATTCTGATGCGGGGCAACTCCCTAACCACTAGGCCACAACTGCCCCTGCAGAAGCATTAAAAGGTGGGTTTCTAAAAATACCTTATTTCCAAAATAAAATGTGATTTGAAAAATATATAATATATAATAGATCTCTGGAAAAAACAGAAATAAAAGCCAAAAAAAAAAAATACACCTTAAGTTACAGTTTATTTAAGCATGAAATCAAAATATTTTTAAGGTCTGATTTTTGTCTAGTAGTCTTTTAGTCTAGTGCTCTTTCTGCTGAGGGTACCTGTTTCCTTAATCCAGCACATTTACTTTACTGTTGACTGGATCTACACTTATGCTAAAAACAACCAGAAAAAAATCAGCCGATTTGATTCAAGTTGACTTTAAAGGATGTCATTTGGTTTCAGACTCAGTCCAGATCCTTTAGAACACCTTTGCTTCAGTGGAGCCGAATGTGCTCACTTAGATTAAACTGATAGATTGATGGAGTTGCTGCTGAGCTACTCAAGTCCCAATTAGATGAAATAAGCCGCGTACTTGTTATGAGTGAAGCAAAACATTTTTTTCTCTGTTTTTGTTTCCCAGATTTTGAATTGGCATACCTTTTTAGATTTACATACCCAGTGCATACATACATACTCAGCCTTCTCTACAGGCTCCTCAAAAACCATCTCATCAGGGCCCACCTACACCACCTTCTAAGACACCCCTACATCTCCTCCTAAAGCCACCCACATCTTCATGCTCTACACTCACTTTCTCCACAGACCTCTTCAGATTGCATCTTCATCTCCTCAAGTTAGCTTCACCAACTTCTCAGGCTTCGCCTTTTCCTTCTCCCCAGGCTCCACATACACCTCATCAGCCTTGTTCAGTTCCCAGGCCTCAGCTAAACCCAAGGTATAAATACTTAATATGGAAGCAATACATAGAGCATGTTTTTATTTACTGATAACTACACTTTCCTATCTGAATCTTCTATCAGATAAGTTTCCAAAGTAACCACTGTATCATCAACAATATTACCTTAAATGCTTCAAAGTGTAGTGCCACCACCCTTCCTCCTTTTGTATTTTAATGGACTGTTCTGAGTGACAGCCAGCACTGCACTTATGTAAGTGTGCCAGACAGGATTATTTTTTTGGGCGGAGGAATCACTTCCAGTTCTGAAGACGATTCATGTCGTTTGGGAGACCAATCCATTTTTCTTCTTTTTCCTTTCCCTGACCACTAAACCACCACCTGGATTTCGGGGCACTCTGCCACACTTCAAAATCTGTTTTACTCTAAAAGCTAATCACAAATGTATCATTCAGTGCCTCTGTCATCAGGCACTGTGTTCATAACCATTTTGTGTAATAGCTTTCTGTCATGTATTTTCTAGAGGCATCAAATTATTCAGTTGTCTGGTTTCTGTCACAAACACTGTTTGAACTCACTTTCTATAGAATGGAGCATTTCACATCAACATGCTCTGAATTTACTTTATTAACATCAGAATGACTGAACTATGCAGAAAGTCTGAAAGATTGATTTACTTCTCCAAAGCTTTTTGATGCTGCATTGCAGCAAATCAGCCTTTTATCGGCCACATCACATCCAGGCTTGTGGATGACAGTTTTTGCTTTCAGTTTTACCACTTCAGTGAAATAGTGAGTACTGTTTCCTGTTGGCTTAAGAAGTGTAAGGTTTTGCAAAGAACATGGTGAACAATGCAAAAGCAACAATAAAAAAAAAAGGCAAACGGGGCACCTGTGGCTATGTGGTTAGGGACTAGGTTTGAGGATCAGAAGGTCATGGGTTTGAATCCCAGACCAGTAGATTGCCCTGAGGTACTTGAGCAAGGTACCGTCCCTGTCACTACTCCCGGGTGCTTTCAATAGCTGCCCCCTGCTGCTCCTGTGTGTATAGGTAAAATGCAGAGGTATCATTTTGTTGTGGCTCACTGTGTGCTGTGCTGTGGTTCACAATAACAAGAATAGTCATTTTCAAAAAGGTTGCCAGTGCTGGCTAACTGAAATATGAGAAAGTCTTTGTATTTGATTATTTGACTGTCAGATGCCACAGGCTATGTGGGCAGTCATCAGAATGCAGTAGCCTAGTGTTGTCTCACACAAATGGGAAAAAAAAAACCTGATTTTTGCTGGATTTGAAAAAATAATTAATTTTCATTTATGTTTATACACTGTGTTTGTCTAAATTTCTGCTATTTATAGATTGTGGATTTTTTTTTAAAATACACAAATAACTGGGGCTGATAGTTATAGTAACTATCAAAACCGATAAATTCACTTTTTGTACAAAAATTATTTTCTGTAGTATTGAAGGACAATGTTGGTTAAAGGACAGAGCTTGTGTGCTCTTCTAAATCCAATTCATTTGTACCTTTTTTGATGGCATCTAGGAGGAATCCTATTAGCCTTAATAGATATTGCGAGTAGATGTCAATGCTCACACTGCCCCCATCTCCTCATGAACTTTTCTTGTGATTTATTTGCCTTCTGATTACTGTTTGCAGTGGCTTTCACATTGCTATGCACAAAACATCCTTTAAATTATGTTAGTTTATATTAGGAAAGGAGGGAAAGGAGAGTTTTAGAGCCTTTCAGGAATTACTTTCTAGAGTTGCCATAGTGACAGGCTCACCATTATATCTAAGTCAGAATACTTATTAATACAGAATACATATTAAATCAGCCTGTGCGCTCTCTCTCACAAACACACACACATGCACACCCACAGTACCTTGGCTCTAGATGTTTTATGTTTTGATGACTGAACAATTTATCACATTACTTTGAAATTTGAAATACAACCAAGGAAGGAAGCTGAGGATATGACTGCTGTACATTGTGACATTTAGGCAAAATTACAGTTTTGCACAATATATTTCTCGTCAGTTTGACAGAATTTATAATTCCATATCATGTTTTTTTTGTTCAGCGTGTGTTTTCTTTAAAATGATCCTGAAAGCTATTAACAGACATATTTATCCCAATAATATTAAATGCTGGTTTATAAAAAGTTTTTTCAACAAATAGGATGTATTAAGTATATATGCTGACTGGTCAGTTAATAATTCAACAATCCACCCTTTTTGTGTTGTTCAGATGTTTCACTCCTGCCTATCATTTATTATGAAAACCCATTACAGGACCACTAACACAACACTAGAATACTGATTATTTGGTGAACATTATTTGCCTTCAGACTCCACAAAGGTCCCAGAGAATATGTCTCACTTAGTCTCCATGGTAACCACCCATCAAGGTCAGCCGGCCACAGTGTGCCGTTGGAGCATTTGTCTAATGGTGATGTCACACTTGTATGAAGCAGTGCCATTAACCATGTGATATGTTTACACATGGCACTCCCTCATGATCCCAGCAGACAATTAAAATGTAACTCAGAAAATGGCCACCAACCATGCACTGCAGCGTGAAAGGCTCTTAACCTTAAGTGTGCAACTATCATTTCTTTTACTATTACAAAAATAGTATTAGAACTATATAAAATATCTTTGTTTCATTGTATGTGATGTCCAAAAAATAGCATGATTTAAATCTCAGACATTTAATTTGATGTGCTCCTGACTGTTGAGTTGAGCGTGAACAACATGGGGAGATCAGAAGAGCTGTCTGAGGCCTTCAGAAAGAAGATTGTAGCAGCTTTTAAGTCTGGTAAGAGATTTAAAAAGATCTCAAAAGAATTTGCAATCAGTCGTTCCACTGTCCAGCAAATTATCTACAACAGTCTACAAAGAGACTGCACAACTTTAAGCTGTGTGGGAGATGTGCAAGGAGGAAACTTTGCTCTCTTAGCGAAACATCAAGGCCAGACTGAAGTTTGCCTGAGAGAATGTAGACAAAGACCAGGACTTCTGGATTAATGTTCTTTGGACAGTTATTTCAGCCAAAGGTGTTAACACTAGCAATAAGGTGGAGGGTGTCCTAACTTTTTCCTCAGTTAGAATGCACATTTTTGTTGAAACCTTTTGTTTAATGAATAAATCAAGGTTAATTTAGGTTGTTTACCTGCCATTAAATCACTTTCCTTTCCAGAGTTAAATAAAAATAAGATTAGACATAGCTATGTGAACATTTCTTTATAAAGAACTGAATATTTAATGGGGTGTCCTAATTCTTTCACATTGACCAACTATAGAGGGATAAAGTTGATCAGCCACAGCATGAAGTTGTGGGAAAGAGTAGTGGAAGCTAGGTTAAGAAAATAGGTGAGGATTATTGGACAGGCTGGCGACCTGTCCAGGGTGCGTCCCCCGTCCTCGCCCTGTGTGCGCTGGGTTGGACACCAGCACTCCCCCGCGACCCCGTTTGGGACAAGCGGCAGATAATGGATGGATGGAATGGATTATTGGACAGCAGTATGGCTTCATGCTGAGAAAGAGCACTATGCAATGTTTGCTCTGACTCTAGGTATTGATGGAGAAGTACAGAGAAGGTCAGACAGGGTTGCATTGTGCCTTTGTGGACTTGGAGAAAGCAGATGACAGGGTGCCTAGAGAGGAGATATGGTTTTGTATGAGGAAGTAAGGTGTTGCAGAGAATTATGAGAATAGTTCAGGATATGTATAAGGGCAGTGTGACAGTGGTGAGATCTGCGATAGAAGTGACGGATTTTGAGGTAGATGTTGGATTATATCAATGATCAGATCAGGTGGGAGTAGGGGGTGAGGGGGATATTTTTCTGGCCACTTATCTTCTCAGAGGGGTCACTGTAAATCTGTACAAAGTAATTCTGACATCTTTACACAATGATTCATTTCTGATGGGAGAGATCTCTTCCAGGGTGATAATCTATCCTCAGGGCACAAGGCGTCACTGAATATTTGATGATGAAAATGATCAACCCAGTTTAAACTAGCATGTTAGCACCATCCACTATCATCATCAAAATGCCCGTTGAGGCAATATATTTCGAAAGAGTGGTTTTCCAGGCTGGCCAGCATGGTGGTACTTTGAGTAGTGCGGTAACCTCAAAGCAAAAAGGTCCTGGGTTCCCAGGCAGAATGGTATATCTTTCTTGCTGTGTTTGGCAGCCTGGCAACCTGATGAGGTTCTCCTAATGAACCTGATGAGATTCCCCGCCTTTCACCCTATGTGTGGTGGGATAGGCTCCAGCACCACCCATGACCTTAGTCAGAATAAAGAGGTTAGCATAGCATTAGCGAAAGTGAGTGTTCCATGACTCCAGTGTCAAAGTGCATCGAACGAGTTCTAGATGCTTACTGTGGAAAGGCAACTTACTAAGACCCTGGTTATTCCCAGTCACCTGTCTGCATATGCAACTTTAATAAGTATTAAAAGTAAGCATAATCACTTTGTCAGGCTATTTACAGTTTCAAACTGTAACACAGTCGATTGACTTCATCATCTCTCATTTAAATGAAAACAGGTACAGAGAATTTGTGAATTTGAATGGAAAACTTTATTTGATAATAAAAATAGCATTCACAGACTTCTTTTTGATAGCTACATATACATTGCGATTTTTCTGAAGGAGAAAAAAAAGCTTTACTGGATAAGTCAACATCTACTTGTACTTAGACTAATGTTATGTATAGCTTCAAGAGTCAAATAAAGCTATGGACAATGTTGTATCTATATATGCATAGTGTTTCATAAAAAAGATTGGCCCATATACATGTACTGCTTTTCATCGACACAGAAAAAGCATTTAAGTCCAGATAACATTGCAGAGAGACCACAGACAGTATACAAGTGCTCCATAATAAAAAGGCAGGCTATGCATCACGAGAGATATTCAACCCCCTCCCCAAGAAAGGTCAGATCAAGCCCATTCTTTTCCCCGCCCCGAGAAACGGATGGACACGCCGTCCTCTCTGGTTTTGAAATGTCTTTACACATGCCTGATTTGGAGTATAAATTACACATAGTATCTATGACTCACAGCCTCCACTTGAGGAGTAGAAACACACTGTATCGTGTTCCTCAAGGTGGAGGTCTCTCATAAATTCTCTTTTGTACAAGAAAAGGCAACGGTCTCCACTCTCCCCCAGGTTGCTTGTAATTACATACAGTAGTAAAAGTCTGTACATGAGATGATGGCTGACAGGTTATTGGTTTGATACAGTACTATGAAGACAACAGTGATGGAAACTTAGCCATCGCGCTTAGAGATCTCATCATGTTCTGCTTGTTAAATCCTAGTAGGTCATATGCACAGGCACATACACACAAAAAGAAAAAGAACAAAGGAAAACACATTCATACAGACGAGCATAGCTTGGCCTAAGTCATACTCCAGTGCAAAGACAAAGAATGGCTCAGTTGAACAGATTGTACCAGATCGTCTGCCATGGTTCAGGCCTCTTTTCTTCTTTATCGGGTATGGTAGGTTTTATCTGTTTTCCAGGCCAGCACTGATTTAAAAGTGCTAAAGGGAGTCTAGAGACACTAAGAAACCTTTTGCCAAACCCTGGAAACTTGTAGACTACCACAAATGATGCCCCTGGGGCCTAAACACATAGGCGTCATTTACTCAGGTCAAAATCTGTCAGCCATTATTCCTGTCAGTTCTGTACTCTTTTCTTTCAGCAGACCAGACCTTCAGGAGGAATGGTAATTTCCTTAGCTAAACCAGATACAATCGCATTTCAATTGTTCCACTGAAGATTACTGATGAATATCGCCTGGTTAGGGACTTTCTGAATAATGTAATGGTTTTGAAAATTGCAGTTTTTCTTGGTGGGGACGTCTAGGAAGAGGAGCGCTCTGCCCTTGTGCAGCAGTCCATTGCATTTTGTGAGAGGAATTCAGTATATCAAATGCAGCACATTGGATTTCCTTTTGTAGGGAGGAGAAACCATGACAAGCATTCTTTCGAATTCCTTTATGTGCCAATTCTTCAAAATAAATACACTTTAAATATATTACTTCATTAGACAGTAGCATCTTAATTTGCATTTTTTATTATTATAATTATTTTAATTTTGCCTTCATTTGAGATGATCACACAGGAATGTAAACACATGTATTCATCCATAAAACGTACAAACAAACACTCTTGTGCTCTGGTCTGCTAAACTGCAGTTATGAGGAATGGAGGACATGCAGCACGCAAAAAAACCCCCAAAACCTCCAAAACAAGTTGAGCATTATCTTCACACAGTTTTTCTGGTGCATGTTGAGGAACTCGCAGGAGTGGACAGAGGAAGAAAATTTTAAAATAATCATAAAAAATTCCTTGATTTTTCAACTGAACTGAGATATTTGCAAAAATCTTACTCTCTGCTCAACACAACACTGTAGAGATGTAAAGAAAACAAAACTAATAAAACAAAATGTTCTGCTGCTGCGTTTGTGGCTGAACTGTGGGGATCTGTGGCTTGGAAAATGTGTAGATGTAAAATCAATCAATCAATCAACATACCACTCATTCTATCACCCATACATCATCCACTTGTTTAAAAAGGTGTGATGACCTAGTTGTCCAGCTCCGTGAGTGCTTTTGTGTAGGTGGAGTCTTGTGGCTTCCCCGTGCTCAAATGCTGAGGTCCGTGTGGTTTTCTTTGTAAAGCCGCCTCTTGGACTGAGGGTGCTGAGTAGGTGCTCTGCCCGCATTGGTCCCATTTGCGCCGTTGGCCTTCAGCGCGTTGTAGTAGTCTTTCAGCCGGGGGGTGGCGGCTTCCTCCAGGTAACTGCCATTGCTGCTGCTGTCCGACTCCCTCCGATAGTATCTCTCCGGTGTGCCATTGCCCAAACTGTTGCCGCGGCTGGAAGGTGAAACGTCCCTCAGCACGTTGCCATTTTTAAGGCCCCGTTCAGGTGTGCGACCACGGGCCAGCAACAACGCTTGGGAGTTATTGGATCTTTCTGGAGTCGAAGTGAAGTATCCCTCCTCCCTTAGGAAACTTCTGGCTGGAGTGTGGGGCTCCTTCTGCGGAAGAAATGGCCTCTCGGGTGTGGCAGCCTGCCGCAGCAAGATCTGGCTGGATGTGCGAGAGTCCGGAGAATAATCGCGCTGCCAGCGATCTGCCCGCCGGTCCATGGACTTGGCCCTGCGGCGGTCAGGAGAAGAGTTGCGCTTGCGGTTGGGGGAGCGGTCCAGAGAGCCACGGCGTGTCTGAGGCCTGCTTTGGCCCCTCCTTTCTGGGGAGCGTTCATTACCTCGCCCCCGAAGGTCCCGGTCAGAGGACTTCTTCCCAAAGCCACCCTCCTTACGCAGTGTCTTGAAGAGTTTGGCAATGCCACTTTCTGAATCTGATTTCTTGACTTTACGGCGCAAGTTCTTTTTGTCATTTCCGGGGGAAGGGGAGGGTGATCGGGCACGGGAGCTGGAGTGGTTGCTGTTGTTCCAGGTGTGTTGCTGGGAATGGTGAGGGGCTTTGGGATAATGGGCATAGTCCTCCCTCCCTCTCTCCTTCTCTCGTTCTCTCAGCCGCTGCTCCAGGGGCCAGGGTGGTGAATGGTATTCTGATGTGTAGCTGGACTCTGATGAGAGGTGAAGTTGGCCATTGGACGGCAGAGTTCTCATTTCCGAAAGATTTTGTGGCCCGGGTGGGGCAAGGTACCCGTCATTGGGCCCGTCTGAAAAGGAGCAGGGAGAAAGTTTAATTAAGCACAATCTTGCCAAGAAACTTTTAGTCAGTTAGTAATGTCATCAACTCTCTTTAAGCATTTAACAAACTTCTGCAGAATGTTGTAAGCATGAAGAACCAAAATACTCACATACACATTTTTTAATAACATTCAATAGATATTATGTTCAAATCATTTTGACAAAATGTCTAAATGGTCATACATGCTTAAAACTAGACACATTTGGTGGATATTAAGCTTTGCTGTATCTAATATAAGTGACCTCTGTTGTTATTCTACTACAAGGCATTTAGTAAGCTCAGTAGCGTCCCAGAGGGCTGTTAGCTTTTGGCTAAACTAGCACTCCAATTACAGAAGTGATTTTGACCTTCAGTGTCACTCAAAAAACAACCTGACAACAAGATCTGTCTTTCACAGATCTGTCACAAACAACACAGAGTCCATGCAATACAGGAACATGCACTGGCCAAAGCCTTCTTGTACCTCAAACGAAGACAACACGAATATACTTTTTCTGTGCACTGGACATACATGCATTCTTGTATTCATCCATCAGTGTGCAGTGTGTTTAGTGATGTGCATAAGTAGTGGTTAAATCCATACAAACAATGAATCTTGCTGCAAATGGAAATCATCCTTCACTTTCCTTTACTTTGGTCTAACATCCTCTACGGGTGAGCAATGGCCAAACATTTTGAAGAGTTCAACATAAAAAGTGTTATTTATTAGGACTTTTATTTATTACGTCAATAATATCACATTTTGCTAAGTTTAATTGAGTACCTGTGCTGAATTTGTTTCAGGCTTTGCTTTTTTAAATTAATGTAGAGTAGTTGATGTGTTAATTTCAAAGATTGTTGATTTGCTTTTGTATGTAGAATAGTTAACATCCAGTGCTGATTCTGAAAAATCTCAACACTGTTTAAAAGTCAGCCAGCCAGCCAGCCATTTTCTGGGCCGCTTGTCCTAATTAGGGTCGCAAAGGGGTTCTGGAGTCTATCACAGCTCACACAGGGCAAAGGACGGGGACACACCCTGGATAGGTCCTGTTTAAAAGTGTGTTATGCAATACAACAATCAGAGATTATTGGGGTATGTGTTCTTAGGGGCAGCGGTGGCCTAGTGGTTAGAGCGTTAGCTGCATGATCGGAGGATCAGGGGTTCAAACCCCTTCCCAATAGATTGCCCTGGGGTACCCTTGAGCAAGGTACCGTCCCCGTCACTGCTCCCCGGGCGCTTTCAATAGCTGCCCACTGCTGCATGGGTTTGAGTGTGCATGGGTTAAATGCAGAGGTCCAATTTCGTTGTGGTTCATGTGTGCTGTGCCGTGACCTCGCAATGACAAGGGTTGTCACTTTCACTTTCATAAATTGGCAACAAAGGGCCATCTCTTTGTAGGGTCCTACTCTTGTATATAGATTGCTACTACAAAACACAAGCGTCTCAATGTGCCACAGACATGAGTTTAAAAAAGTACAGGTAACCTAACCATGATGACTGAGATTTCTCAGCGCTACCTTAATAACTTAAAAATGTTTCCTGTCTGTCTGTCTGTCGACTCTGTCTGTCCATGATATACATATGCCTGACAAAGCAATTCTGAATGTAAGCCGTTTCTAAAGAGATTAACCGAGTTGTCTTTCTTTGCTCCATGTTAGCAAGCCAAATTCATGTTGCCAGATTGGCTGCGCTGCTACACAAGTACATTTTTTTTTTTTTTTTGCAAGATTAGTCATATGTACTCTGCACTTTTGCACTTCTTTGAATACATGGTTAAGCTTAGTGCGTCAACTGTTGACGACATCAACTATTTTTGTTTACACCGGGCTTAAAAGGCTGCTGAGTCAGAATGTATGGGTGGAGCAAGAAATAATGCAAAACTGATTGAAATGCAATCATCACAGAACTGCATCATAACTCGAATCAAATGGCCTATCACCTGCTTTTAAAGTGCACACTAGGTGATTTTTTTCTACTTCATAAAAGTACGCAAATACTTGCTATTGGCTCAGAAGTGCAAAGATATGTTTCACATCTGTGCGGGGCAGGTAGTTGCTGACATATTCGCAATACTGACATTCTTCCTTGATAATCCTACGTATGAACATCGCCAACTGTTGGATATTTGCTTGGTCCAATACTGATTTATGGTCTTGTTCTTTTTATAGCTTTATTCACTGTGTTTTTGCATATTTGAGAGACATGACACATTCGGACAAATACTGCAAAGCACAAGAACGTGCATGCCACACAAAAATGGATCTTTGGGTAAACCAAAACTACTGTAAGGTCAGGACTGTTGCCTGTGATTCCAAAGCCAAATATGTAAAAATTAACATTATTCCTATTGTAGTGTTAAAACAGCAACATTGCAAGTCATCAAAACCTCTATTTAAGAGCCAACTATTATGAATTCCAATGTACAATAGGAACTGGACAGTATCAGCGTAGGTATGGATATCCCTGGATTAGGATTAGTTAACATGCTGCACTGTCTGGTGGGAAAGCATTAAACTGCCATATGGCTGCATAATATGCTAACATTTTAGCCTTGTGGTCTTGCTTATTTTCTACTTTTATTTAACAATTTGTCTAAATTGTTTAGCATTTAATGATTAGAAATCAACCTTTCTACAGCAATTAGGTTCCATAATGTAGAGAGAACTGATTAACTAAATTCTAATCTCAATTTTCTAACCACAAAAAGTCTTGAATTGGCCAGATGGATTAATCTTTGCTCTTCCAGACCTTTTATAAATGTTAATTTCATAAATGTTACTGAATAATTTGTTATAGTTCATAGATAAAGATTCTTATGACTAGTTACTCAAAAAAACATATGCCTGCACTTTAAGTTCTAGATTTTTTTAGTTTTACCCGTTGACATGGGACACAGGACATAAATGCATCAAGTGGCAAAAAAGTTACCATAATGTGTGGTGACAAGATTAGAAAGGATTACAAACAAAGTCTAAGTATATATAATATAATCTGTTAGATGATAATATGTGTCATACATACATGAACATATGTCAACAAAGGCCTTGTTGCATGTGCCATGTTGCCGAAGACCCATACGAAGCAAAATGGTCTTAAACACAAGCACAGTGACAGACTGACAACATCAAAGTTCTTTTCACCAACTGTGCTCAAGAATTTCAAAAACATGCACATTTGAGGTGAAACTCCAAGGTACAAATCCATGTGCTTTTTCATGGATTCTAGTGCAGGGTAAGAGTCAACGCAGTGTACTATGGGTAACATGGATTTACAGCGGTGAGGTGAAAGCGTAGCAGGGGTGAGGTGGCATAGCAGGAGTGGGGCTGGGATGGTATAAGCAAAGTCCACAGGCTTTAACCAGTAATAGGGAGGATTCACAAATACAAATGGCGCTCTACAAACCGTGGTTTGGTTTTGGCCCATTAGGTAGAAGCAGGGCTCTCCCAACTTATCATTCCTTAGACAAGCAGCGAGATGGGGAGCCATCATCGCTGAGGCGGGAAGAGCGAAAGCCCACCAGGATAGAGGAGGAGAGAGAGAGATAAACAAGAAGAGCAAATAAAGAAAGGAGAGAGATGTTTATAACTTTGGCATGGAAAGAAAGAGAGCGAGTTCTTTAAACCAGAGTCATCTGAAGATTGCTCTCTGAAAACAGCCCAAGTCTTAAAGGCATGTTCCACTCATTTTTCAAAATTTCAGCATCATTAAACGAGTGTGAAAGTCATTGAGAGTGGCTTGTGAAATGATGCATTAGAGAGAAACATTTTAACTCTGAGTTCTTTAAAGTTGACGTTTATAGGAACCAGGACACCACCAGTAAACCTGCACAAGTTCTTAAATCACATGTTGATTAATTCTAAAATGAAGTAAAATAGTAGACAAATATGTGAAAACCCTTTCCACTTTCTAGGAAAAGTGGATTAAAAACCTTATTAAAAAAATTATAAAACAATGTTTCAGGCTTCGGATAGTGTATTCATGTACATTAAGTTACTGGTTCCTGTTACCACTTACGCAGACAACTGGTTCACTAAATTTTCCTAAAGGGAATATTTCATGTCACATAAATATGATTCTCAACCAGATAATTGTGCAGAAATTCTGAAAACATGGTGGCATACCTCTTTACCCAAACATAGTAAAAAAAAAAAAAAGAGTTACTGAGATGATAAAACCTTGTTCGAAAACAGGAGACATTATGAAATTATAATTAGAAAAGGAAGCTCCAATTAAGTTAATGTGTTTAGAAAAAAATGAAGAGAAATGAAAATAAATTAAGAGTTCATTTAAGAGCAGATTATCCATAAACTGCTACAATAGAGGAGATCAGAAGGTCTGTCTCGACCCACCATATTCTGGCACGGAACCGTCTCCTCTCTTCAAAACCAGTCTTGCTCGTCTGCCCCCATTCTTGATGAGCTCAATGGCACGAGAATGCTTCATATTCTTAGTGCTTTCCCCGTTGATTTCCAAAATCTCGTCTCCCACCTGAAAGCAAGAAGATTGCATACACACGTTAAATTGGGGGGATGGGTGTCTGTTTGGAAGCTGAACCATTTTGCAAAGGACACAGCAATGAACCATCAAACACTCATCCTCAGGAAACGTACACTGAGCACAATGAGTATTCAGACAGTATGCTGGAATTTAACTGACTAACATGGTGTATGTTCTATTATGAACAAGTTAAAGCCTGACTGAATTCAGAGGGAGAGCACTGGAAGAATTTTTGCACTGAATCTTGCTTCTTTTTAACATGGACAACAGTCACGTTCCAAATATTCCTCCCCTGAACACACACGGTACTCTGGCATGCTTTTAACTACTAACATCCTTTGACTGGAGACTGCTTTAAATGATTAATTAACATGAGGAATAATATATGTTACTCCTACTGATAAATGCTCCTTGACATAATAGGCCTACTCTCATATGTTTACCAGAAGTAAGAAACACTTTTCAAAAATGTCTGAAAATAGGTTTAATGCTGCCCGAAAACATGTTCAGATTTTCTTTTTTTTGGCTGCTCCTAATTAGGGGTCACCACAGATGACCAAATGATTCCATTTCTTCTGGTCTTCTGCATTTTCCTCCTTCAAACCGACCTCCTGCATGTCCTCTTTCATCACATCCATAAACCTCCTCTTTGGCCTTCCTCTTCTCAGCTCCATCTTCAATATCTTTCTCCCACTATAATCATCGTCTCTCCTCTGCACATGTCAAAACCAATGCGACCTTGCTTCTCTAACTTTGTTTCCAAACAGCTCTCCACTAACATTCTGTCTTTTTTCAAGAGGATATACAATTAAGTCAAGACCACTATGACGTTCATTGCAATCCTAATGCAGAAAACTATTTACTATGTTCCATGTTGTAGGCTGAATAAGTTTTGGCAGCAGGAAGCAAAGTAATGGAGATTCCAGCAGTGCTGACAAAGGCAAGGCTGGATTTTAAAGTAAGTCTCATCATGTCTGGTTTAGGTTGACCAGGCACACAAGGACCTACTGATATCTGTCCAAAATTCCATCGATAAACATCACTTGTTTTTTAATGGGTGATTTTGGGGAGAGACTCATGTGGTGAGAGGTGAATGTAGCCCGGGGCATTTAAGCATAAAAGCCATCTCACCCTCATCTTGCCATTCCTGACTGCAGCTCCATCCTCTGCCAGTCTCAGCACGTAAAGGTCCATGTTATACTCCTTCCCTCCACGCAGGCTGAAGCCGAAGCCCTTGTTGTCTCTCTCCAGATCCACAGAGTAAAACTCAGCATCCTGCTTTCACACACACACACACACACACACACACAGACATGCAGAAACATTCATTAGAAACTGTGGAAGAAATTTCAACAGCACAGCTAAAGGACTGCTTCCAAATTATGCCTTGAAGGTAAGGTCAAGTGTCATCTCCATTGGAGGGAATTCATTGAATCTCTGTTTTTAGGAAGGTATAAAAGACTGGGGATGATCAGTGGTGTAGTCGGTCATTATGGCCCCTTAAAAAGTTTGCAATCAATCACTCATGTGTAATCATGAATGCATAAATATGACTCGACAGGCAGTAACAATGGGACAACGTTACTCGACCAATGTCTAATTGCAACTGTGTACCCAAATACATCAACTGCAGTCTCCCGGGTTTCTGTTCTGCAAATATAAGCCCAGAACCTGCTTCATAACTTGTCCTCAGATTCACAAATGAGTCAAAAAACAAAGCAGCAATGCTGGAGAATGCTGTGACCATCCTTTAAAACAATTTATAGAAAATTACTTCACAATAAATTTTTTGATCCAGTGGCTGGAATGTCTTTCATGAATACATAAGCATTTTGATAGTACAGTATCTGAAACGTCAACACAAAACAATTTGCTAATAATCACGTTTTTACAATAACGTATGTTTATAATGTTACATTTTACATTTAATGTTACATTGCTTATTGTGGATTGCAAAAAAGTCAAGTATTTTGCTATATTGCCCCATTGATCAATACTGAAAGTAAAACTCTCTTCTGAAAGATGTTGGAGAGGTAAATGCATGCACAGCAAAAATGGATAAGGAAGACTGCAGCTCTTACCTGATTGGACGTTTGTGTTGTAGGTGGGGGAGGGGCCTGTTTTGATTTGTTGTTCCTGAGGGAGAATAAAGATGGATGACTACAAACATAACCCTAATGCTGTCTATCTGTCAGCCTGTCAGAACGGGACAGAGATATCCCCAGCGGGTCGTCAAAACAGAGTGGGCTGGATTACGGTTCTGGTTTTGTAGGCGTGAATGTGTTTTGTTTCACAAAGGAGGCGAATCAAATTCAGTGGGCTTTCAGGCTCTGTGTTCTGCAAGTGAATATTAATTTACATGTGTGTGTTGGTGTGTGTGTTTGTGTCACTCACCTGGGCTCGCTGCTGCTCTGAGGCGTATGCGTGGTGGTGATGGTTGCTATCTTCTCCGCATTGGTCAGCAGAGAGGCATTCGAGGACTCTGCTCCGACAGAATGAAAAAGAGAGAGAAGCAATCAAATGTTTCTGTATGCTTGTGGGTATCAAACAGGTTCATTTAATACTGTTGCTGCATCCAGAAAAAAAGAAGCTCAACCTGTAAAACAAAGCACTGCTCATTTCTTTCACATCAGTAATTAAAAAGTAGCCCAGTGAAAAGGAACTAGGCACCAGGATCGGAAGGTCTTGGGTTTGAATTCCAGACCAGTAGGTTGACCTGAGGTACCCTTGAGCAAGGTACCATCACCATCACTGCTCCTCAGGCGCTGGATATGGCTACCAACTGCTGCACGGTGTGTGTGTGTGTGGGTTAAATGGAGAGAATTTGTTTCGTTGTGCTGTCTTTCACAATGACAAAAAGTCACTTTCACTTTACTTTGTTAGCTTCTATATTTTTATTAGACCTCATTGAGACATTTCTTGCACATCTTGTTTGAACAAAAGAGAGCATGCGACTCTGAGTGAAAAGCGAATGCAGAAAAACTTTTCTCTGTTGCTGGTTTTAATGGCACACTACTGGGCCTGGAAAAAGCTAAAGATGTGCCCACAGATACCACCCGCATTTCCCATCTTTTTTGTTTTCCTTTTTCTCATACCCTCTGTCCTTAATCTTTTATTTATTTTTTTCCCTTTCTACTTGTTCCTTTCTTCTCTCTTGCTCTCTGCCTGTTCCAACTTTTCTTCTTACTACTTCAGCCGTGCCCTCCTTCCTTCACTCTCTCACATTACGGCAGGCTTCTCCCCCTTTCTCTACTTTCTTTCTCTCTCTTCCTTTATGCCGTCACGCCATCTTTCTTCATCTCCTAACCTCCCAACTCTCTCATGTTCTCACTAATGCTGTCTCCGTTCTTTCCTCCACAGTCTGTCACTCTCTTCTGTTCTCACAACTACAGTCTCTTTTCTTCATTCCTTTTCTCTCTCATTCTTATCCGTATCCTTGCCATCTCCCTTTTTCCCTCCATACAATGTCACCCATTCTCTCTCCTCTATTATGAATATCTTTCCTCATGTCTTTCCCTCTCCCTTTCTTTTCCCTTTCTCTCTCTCTCTCTCTCTTTCTATATTCTCCTGCAGTGATAAGGTTAAAAATAGCTTCTCCTGTCATAGTCTTTAACACAAGATGCCATATTCCTTGCATGTGTGTGTATGTGTAGAGGACCGCCAGGCATGCAGCAATTCTGCCTCTAAAATTCTACCCCTTTTCTCTCAAAACAGCATGTGCTGTTCCTTCCATCTCATGGAAACATGAGTTGTGCGATTGGACGACCTAACAAACAGCAGCTGTGATTGGTCCTCAGATGACAACACTCAGCCAATGGTCAGACCCCAGTTTCTACTGTTGTATGGATGAACAAGATGAGCTTCTACAAATACAAGTGTGTAGGTGTTGTTGCTTCATTCTTTCATGAATAAACAAGATGCCTTGCTGATGCACAGTCAGCCACTGCATTACAATGAAGTTGCAGACATTTCTGTCACACTCACACACACACACACACACACACACACACACACACACACACACACACACACACACACACACATATAAACAAACAAAGATAAATAGGACAAATTAAAAGCTGTCTTATGACTATACAAATATAAAAGATTAATAATCATGTAATTATTAATAATCGTTTAATAATAACATCTAAAATGTACTTTTATGGAGTAACCCTGTCCTAATATGAACTACATTCTGCATCAGTATTGCCTACCTGTATGTGGTCATCCAATACATGAATGTAAGTAGAATAAAACATCCTGTGATGTAGTTTTAGACCATCAGATCACCCTGACCTTGTTTACATCTTAAAGACTTAGTTGTGAAAAATCACTGAAATCCCCCTTTAATAATGTCATTGTAGACTCCATTATGTGTTTTTAATCAGTTTCATTCAACTCATTGCAGTAAGGGCCTTACATTGCAGACATGTTTAAAATAAATCCTGAAGAAATCTATTAAGTATGACTCCTCTGCTTAGCCAATCCACCTCTTCAGGCAAGCGTTCTCAGGCCTAACAGTCATTTTAAACAGTCAGTACAGAGTAATAGGAAGTGGTAGATTCAAGGTAGAACTGCTTGACGGATGCAGGTGGATGAGAAGGTGATGCTCCATAAATAAATAAAGCAGTTAATCAGAGAAACCCAGGACTACTTCTAAAGCATTACAGTGCCTCTAGGATCATTTTTTTTCATCACAGTTTTTTGCGTAGGATCAGTGAAGGATTCTTATTCTACATTTATCTTTTCAAAAACATGGTTGAACAATATGTAATAAACTCATTGCCTGTTTAATTAAACACCTACTTAGGGAGTCCATTTGGCTGCAGACAGACTGCAGCACGGGGTTCCGTTATTTGGCATAATTTTAATGTATGATAGCCAGAAATTTATTATAAATATCACAATGTAACAAGTATTACAATACAGATCCTATTTCACGAACTTGTGTTTGATAAGAAAGATAAAAGTCACACTATCGCCATATTTAAAAAATACTACCATTAGTTCTGATCACAAACACTCTTGACTCGAAAATCTGGGCTGTGAAAGTGACTTTGATGCGTGTAGAAACATGTCCCCCAACCTGTCAAGTTTGGTATAATAACTGGGATAGAATTCTCTGAGAAAACTCACAGAGCAATAGTGCTGAGTGATTACCCATCACAAGCCATAAATTAGCTCAGTTTTATCTGCCTTTAGACAATGTTGTCCACTAACAAATCTTAGCTGCCACATATAATGGCTGCTTTGATCAGTTGCGCTGCTTTATGTTGTCACAGCAACCAGCAACAGTCACCATAATGCAGCTGTTTGTTGTTATGGCAATGCATTTTTATAGTAATGACAGTTGTTGTTATGGTGATATATACAGGTCACTGGGAGGGCAAAAGCAGGCCCTGTCTGAAGCAAGGCTAGCTCATGAATAAAACAACACATTTAAATAGCAGTCTTTGAATAATAGACATGCTCAACACTAACAGCCATACACACACACCTACACACACACACACACACACAAACACATTTGCATTCTACCTCATGCAAGTCTCTTGGAAGACTTGCTCTAACATACACACACACACACATATATATATATACACATGTGACAGACCAGCACTTTCTGCAATGGAATTGGCTTAACTCACCGTCTCCTGGGATGATGCGCAGGGTGACGGTGTTGCCGGCCTCTTTGATGAGATTGACGATGTCTGAGTGGGACTTGTTGGTGATGGAGCAGCCGTTGACAGCCAGGATTCGGTCGCCCACCTTCAGCTTCCCACAGCGGTCTGCTGGACTGCCCTCGATGATGCGACCTATTTTATGGGGCATGGCCACACATGCATTTCCAGCTGCCGCGTCAACAGGAGCATATGTAGTGTGATTATATTGGGGGGTATGAATATGTATGTTCAGAATAGGGAAAAAACAGAAAAGCAATAAGTGCAAAGAGAGAAAATGGATGTGGGAGATGAAATTGGAGTCATATTTGGGTTTTGAAAAAGATGGGTGAGGAGGAGAAAAGACAGAAAAAAAAGAAAGAGCAGAATTAATTCACCAAGCAACCAAGCGAGGTCTTCTTATTGCCCTGTTAACCAACCCAGAAAAAATGACCCATTCAAATCAGACCCCATCAAAACCAAACCCAATCCTAATCAGACCCCATCCAAATCTGACCCCATCCATGTTCCAATTTGCTGATAGGCTGGGCAAGCTTTACAGAACTTTGATATTAAGCCCAATCACACCTACTGAGGAAATGAGAAATCAGGAAAAATAAACAAAAACAAAACCTAAAGTGTGTTCTATATATTGGAAGTTTTGCTTGTGTGTGAATGACCACACTGTTGAATTGGATTAAATCTATTTTTTTTATCATAAATCACAAAAAAATTGCATGGCTGTTTGTATAGAAAGTACACTAGCTTCTTGCCTTAAAGCCTGCTTTTGACTTTGCAGTAACTGCAGCCTTGTGCTCTTAGTGCATGTCACATTGCCTGTGCTGTAAATAAAATCTTGTTTGGATTTAATGTCAGACTGCCCTTATAAAGTTTTGCTGCTTACTTTACCACAACCTGCACAATTTCTAATGAATTTTAAAGGATTTTTCTCAGCATTCTGTAAAGCATATCCAGCCTCACAACAGCTGCAATGAAAAAATCCTGTTCATGGGTGGAGCGTGGACAAGTCAGCTGGATGCTGAGCTGATAGCTGATAGCAAGAAGAAAAGTGACTGGTGAAAACCAGTGCAGAGTCATTATTCAGCACGAACAGCACCATCACCACCCAGTAGTGTAGAGACGTGTGTATCCCTTTAATGCGCTGCTGTGGCTTTGGGCATGTAGAGCTTTAAATCAAAGAGCTGACATCTATGTGTTATAAGAGTTTGGGGTGGATTTTGCTGTGTGTGTGTGTGTGTGTGTGTGTGTGTGTGTGTGTCTGGTGGGTTAGACCTGTAAATCACTGTCATGTAAAACACACTGCTCATGGCATCTCTAATCATACTATCTCCAGTCTCTGCATGCAACTTCAGCTGCTCCTCTTGACACCATTACACACACATATACACACACACACACACACACACACACACACACACTCTGACTAGGGAGACAGATGGCTGGATGTGCAGTAATTGAGTTTCCGTCGTCTCTCAGGACCTGAGGATGGATGGACTTTGTAGTGGTCGGACTCTCCCTCTCCCCTCTCCCACACACACACACACACTCTTGCACACTTCTAATTCATGACCACACTGACCACTAAGGATACCCCCAGTGCACTCTTTTCATAATCTGTCCTTTGTCTGGGAAGAAAATTCTTTTAAAGGCTTCAAATTTCTTTTAGTACGTCCATGCAAGGACTCAGATTCTCTCAAAGTACTAAAGAAACTTTAGAATGTATGGTTATCCAGTGGGCATACGTAGCTCCCGTGCCTTTAGCTATCTTTTCTTTTCATCTGAAACTATTGGTTAGAGGGCTTGTTTGTAGCCTTCTGCATACTTCTTCTTTCAGCTGCTCCTGTTTAGGGATAATCAGTTCCCATTTCTTCCTTTCCTCTGCATCTCCTTCAAAACAACCTCCTGCATGTCCTCTCTCACCACGTCCATAAACCTCCTCTTTGGTCTTCCTCATTTCCTCTTTCCTGGCAGCTCCATCTTCAACATCCTCCTCCCAATATAATCCTCGTCTCTCCTCTGGACATGTCCAAACCAATGCAATCTTGCTTCTCTAACTTTGTCTCCAAAACATCCAACCTGAGCTGTCCCTATATATTCATAATATATTCATTTCTAATCCTGTCCATCCTCGTTACACCCAATGAAAATCTCAGCATCTTTAACTCAAATCTCAAATCAGGATAAGTAAATGAAATACTTTGCAGGCCTTGAGAGGACACAAAAAACATAAAAATGGAGGTATAATGCAAAGAATAGAGGTTATTGCAGCTTAGGCAGGTGTAGCACTGAGAAAAAAACCTATGATATTGTTAACGTTGCACAAAAATCTCCAAAATGGAGACTGAAGACACAGCTGTTACTTAAATGCAGTGTAGTTTTTCTTAATTCATTATAAAATGCACTAAACGTATGAGCAGCTGAAGCCAAATAGTGTGAAGATATTGGTGTGAGCATATAGAAGACAAGTCCACAACAGACGCAGGCGGGTTCAGCTCAAACAGATTAGCTGACAGCAAACAGTTAACTGTGAGACACACATACACACACCTGGCAGTCACAGATCAGAGCACAGACACTGCACAAACACGGCCACATCTGCTCCGACCCATTCAAAACACTCATCAATTACCTTCGTTCCAGCGTGCCACGATGAGATCATTATCATTCTCCACAGAAGTGTGGCAGTCATCAGCTGACACACAAGACCTTGTGGCGACATTGCAGTAGCAAATCACACACACATGCACAAACAGACACACACTCTTGCCCTTCCTCTATAAACTGCCATTTTAGTGCTTGAGCAAAATTAATTGACATTATTTTGTCTTTGGCTCTTTTGTTTAAACAGTGTAGACGGCTATGGATTATGCTCCTTAAACACCAATTCCATGTTGGCTGAGAAAGTGGGGAAGGTCAATGTGTGAGAATGAAGGAAAGCATGCCTTTGGAGAGCATAAACACACACAGATGCAGTACTGTGCAAAGTCTTAGGCCAACAAAGAATTGTTTTAAACTATTCACACTATAAGTGTTTTTCCACTTGTAAAACTATTATAACACAAAAGAACAAAAAAATACACAACAAAAGTGACATGAGTGAAAGAAGTCAAAAAACGTATTGGAGTGTTCTGTGGTGTAACCTTTTTCTTCGGAACTCTAATGCAACCTGGGAACTTTTTGCCCGTGTCAAATCTGACTCAAACCACGTTTTGACTTCAAAACTGACCCAAGCCTTCTAACATGCCTAATAAAACCTGACACACCAGACCTAAAATTACTAACACGTGAGAATAACATCAGATGTTAGTTTATGGATAAATGAAAAGGATAATAAGTTCACAACTTAAAGAATTTCAGCCTGGATAAGCTTTACAAAGTGTGTTACTTTCACATTTTGTAGTGCTGATAGCCTATAGCTCGATGTAAGTCTTCAGCTGCTTGAATATAGGTATCCTATTGGCTACCTGATCTGAGCAGTCAAGTCCCATTGAGTTTAGAGAGATATTGTGCCTACAGAAGCACAGCTTCCTGTTTGGTTCCTGTTCTCTTTGCTGCACTCCAGTTATCCAGCATGGATTTGTTCGATTCCATCACCTGCCCTGATTTACCTTGACCAATAGCTCAACTACATATCAGATTTGAACTTTAAATAAGTGTTTCAAGCAGAGCTTTAGAAAGAGTTAGATTAACACACGGTTAGCAATAAATGTTTATATGTATCGATTGTGATGTTGAGGTTTATTCTAGCAAATACTGTACATATATGACTTTCACCACAATACTTTTAACTGAAGCAACTTAACATTACAACTTGTGTATTGAAGGTCTCAATGCAAAACTGGCTATAAGATATTAACATGTAAATGTCAGAAGTGACCTTCCTGCTAGGTAACTGGATGTCCGCCCTGCAAAAGTGAAGACTGCATGTTAAGTTCAAATGTAATTAAACTATGGATCAACTAAAAGCTCTTTCAGGGTCTTACTTGAAAAGAATATAATTTTTTTAATAGATCAAATTATTAACAATTAAACAAAATTAACACTTAAATTATTATATATATATAAAACACTTAAATGCTACTTAGGTTTCTTACAACAGGTTTTGATAACTAGTAAAGAACTAGTAACTAGTAATGTTTTGCTGATTCTTCTTTTTCTTTTGACTGCTCACGTTTAGGGGTCGCCACAGCGGACCGACTGTCTCCATTTCTTCCGGTCCTCTGCATCTTCCTGCTTCAAACCAACCACCTGCATGTCCTCTCTCACCATGCCCATGTCCCCCTCACCCCCTACTCCCACCCATATATATATATATATATATATATATATATATATATATATATATATATATATATATATACACACATACACACATATATACATATATACTTTCTGTCTTCTGCAACTTCCTCCTTCAAACCAACCACCTTCATGTCCTCGCTCACCGTGTCTCAACCTCCTCTTTGGTCTTCCTCTTTTCGTCTTTCCTGACAGCTCCGTCTTCAATATCCTCCACCCAATGTAATCCTCGTCTCTTCTCTGGACATGTCCAAAGCAATGCAACCTTGCTTCTCTAACTTTGTCTCAAAAACGTCTAACCTGAACTGTTCCTCTAATATACTCATTTCTAATCCTGTCCATCCTCATCACACCCAACGATCTTTGACTCTGAAATGTTTTGCTGATTAAAATGGGAATTTTCTATTTTTGTTATTGCTTGAACACATCGCTTGCTGTTAAAACAAGACATTTGCACAGTACTGTTACCCAAAAAACCTTCTATTTTCTACCAGTCTTAGACTGAGGTTTAAAATCTTACCGAATGTCGTCCCGGCATCGGGCCGCGACACTGATGAGACGATGACAAAGCCAAAGCCTTCGTTCTCGCCACGCTGGATCTCTACATCGTAGGGCTGCAGTGCAGCTGGAGCCACAGCAACCACTGCACTTCCGCTGCCTCCTCCGCCCCCGCTGCCAATGCCGCTGGTGGATCCTGAGCCTGAGCTGACAGTGTTGAGAGAGTTCTGGCTACCCTGAGGTGTGCGCTTCTCTTCGGTTAAGGATGGAGCCTGCGTGCTGCTATGATGGGACGAAGCAGGGGAAGGGGGTACATCTCCCTCACCCTTGCAGACTTCCAGGAGAGAGGGACAGAAAAGCGATAAAGCAATAAAGCTGAAGTAAGGTGCTTGGGGCAGGAATTAGATGAACTGTGACTTTTTTTGGGTAAATACAGTAATGTGTTTTTTATCTGCATGTTTCCGCATTTCCAAAATATTTCACCAAATTAATTTTTGCATTAATTTAGCATCTTCTGTAAAAGTCTGTTTCGTCTTTGTGCTACAGCCTTTCTGAACTGCGCAACCAACTGCACATGTACCCAAACCATACTATTATTTTAAACCCAATGACTTGAACTTTCATGGTGTGTGTTTATATACATGTGTGTGTATGACAGTGTTTGTACCTCCATAGCTGGACTTGCGGCGGACCGTGAGATTGACGTGACCCTGTTTCGCCGCCTGTTGCATGAGCTGCACAACTAGCTGATGAGACTTCCCCACCACAGCTGTTCCATCCACACAAATAAGTTCATCACCGGAGCGAAGGCGCCCATCCTCATCCGCAGCCCCATATTTCACTATGTGCCCAATATAGATCTGTACGAAAAAAACCTCCTTGTTTAAAATTTACTCCACGGGTTACTAACATCATAAATTCTGAAGACTCAGCAGATACAGAATGCACAAAAGGGAAGACATAAAGATTTAAAATATATAGAACATACTTTTGCATACTTGAATGCATAAATAATGTTTTTCTTTGTTGAATTAAACATATTTTTAAGTGCACTCAAATTTGCTGGGGCACCTGAGGTGTTCATACTTTATATGGGATTTCGATTTTTCCATACATCATGAATTTTGTACAGTTGGGATTTTCAATTAATGTAAAATAAATCAGAAAAACCCATTTTTTATACCCTTATACTGTTTCTATTAACATCTAGCTTGATGTTTTCTAACCTGCATGGCTGTGTAAAGTAGGAGTCATATTCTCTGAGAAGAAAATAACCCGAAGAGCCATGAAGCAGAGGGGATTTTTTGAATGTTTTAGTTTAATTTTAATCTATTTTTAAGACTCCAAAATGTTATATGAGAGCAAGCATGAATAAGAGAAAGACAGACGGTGATTTTAGATGAAAAGGAATCACAGGAGAGGAAAGAACAGAAGAAGGGAGGATGCTTCAGGAAGTATATCTCATGACAACAAAAAAAAAACTATGTAGTAAAATGTTAGTTCAGTTGAAGTTACTGTGATTAATATTCTGAAAGTCAGATGTTTGAGGTCTTTCAAAGCCTCACTTTTATGGTGCAGTTATGGTTCTTAATTAAATTCGCCAGTTAAATCCCTCATAAATTGTGGCACGATTGACATAAACAGGCTGCAAACATAAACTGAGTCATTAAACCAAATTTGGCCTAGAAACTCCTCTTAGTGTTACATAAGCTGCTATAAAACAGCTGAGCCTTCAAGTCTGAAAAATATTATAGACGTGTTGATGCATGTTGATGTTTATTCCCATTATCAGACCACTTATCAAACATGAAAGTTCTCAAATTTTAGTAGGGATGGCAAATTCTAGTTCAACCACCTCCACAAATATTAGAACTGAGTGTTAGAGGGATGACTTTCTTTTAGGATATGATCTTCAACACAGCAATACTACAAGAGAAATAACATCTTCTTATTTTCTTACCCCTCACATTTGGAAGATAACTGCCATTATATTGTATATTTGCTGATGAATGGATTCAGTGTTACTTGGAGTATGGAATTATCATTCTCACTCTCAGAAGCAGTGGTGCCCTTGTGTAACCGAAGGCTGCCAGGCTGGAAACTGACAGCTGTAAGAATGTGAAGCATTCTTTATTTGAATTCAATTTCTTTACACTCAGAGATACACTCATATTGAGTGATTCAATACATCTCTCATTACAAATAACTGCTGAATTCAAAACCATGCAATGTTATTGGTGCAATTAACCATTAATGTAAGCTCAAATGCAACCAATGAAAGAACCGATCAGCCTGTTAGCAGCAGTGACCTAAATCAAACAGAAGTTAAAAGCAGGCAGTGGTATTGAATTTAATTATTTCTCTAAATCCACTGTGTATGTGCATGCAAGCAAAAAAAGAACTGCTGAATTGAATCAGTAAAAATGAATACAAGTTTTTGTACACTGCTTTCTGGACCATGCACAAGATCAACATGTCTGAGAGAGCTCTAGCTTGAGAGTGCAGTCTCAGACGTGGCACTTCGGGACCACTGGTTGCTTGAGTCGAGCCAAGAATAAAGCAGCGACAGTACTCAATGCAACAAAACCCCAAAGCAGTGATATAAATCATTTTATGACAAAACTGATTCTACAGTCCAATAAAGTACATCTAGTTCTACTCCTTAGACAATGTGCTTCTCACCGGTTCTCCAGGTTCATTCCCACCAAGGATTCTGAAGCCAAATCCAGTGTCTTTTCTCCAGAGGAAGATGTCTTGCTCTTGAGAGTCCGGCACTAAAAAAAAAAAAACACATTGATGGAGAATCGGTAAACCAGTGATCTTCAATACATCACTCCCTCCTGAAATAGATCTGCTTTTTCTAAAATGATTGATACTGTTATAATGTATCTTAGCCCACACGTATTCAAGCTTTAATTGTATAGGTTAACGGTGGAGCTACAAAACTAAAGTAGATAACAAGTAATAGAAGCTTAGAATGGCTGATTAGCGAACGCCAGCACACCACATCTACACTTATTCGGCAATCTCAGATTGAAGCGTTATTATGGTTCCCTATAAAGTTATTATACACGGTTTTAACCCTGTTCCTTTGACAGCACTAGAGAAATAGAATGGCTTCACCAACATGCTTGCCCTATAAACATGCCACACAGACTTTTTCATTTAACATCTATTTTTTTGCTCCCCTGCTCATACACACGAGCACACACAGGAGGACACACACACAAGTGCACACACACACTCCATTGATGCATACATTCTCCATCTCTCTAGAGATTTGAAAATAGGGTCAGAGAGAAAGAAATTGAGAGGGTAAGAGAAAATAGAAGCAAGAGAATGGAAAGGCTTTCTTTTTCCCATTATAATAGATCCACATGAGCTGATATCTCTATAAATACTGCACTAAACTACTAAATCAATCTGATAAAAAGCATACTAACGTCTAATTTCAGAAGATCTTGTAGGGCTCTAAAAGGAGGGGTAATAAAATACTGAATATGATGCAAAAAGCTTATACAGATAGCTGCAAGCATACAGGCACCTTTCACTCTTCCAAATACATGCATATGAAATGCCCTTATGGCTTCACTAGCGGGATACTGGAGGACAAAAGTAATTTTGTGGCAATCTGTTAGCCAGTCAGGCAAATCACACTTGAGAATGGACCATTTCCCTCCTCTGTGGAAAGATGTGGAGATTAAGCAAACAAGACTCCACTGGACTTGTATTTCAGGAACATATATTACATTATATAGTGAAAGAACATGACAAAGTGAATACTGGGCAATAAAATGATAATGATATTTAAGTAGAACCCTTTCTAAACCAAACCCTTTCTATTTCCCATAGTTATGCAATGGGTATGGGTACACTAGTTACTTTGATACATTAGGTGGCAATGTGTGGTTTTAACATGCGAGCTGGGAAGGGGAAGAATTCTAACCATTCACCCACAACAGCAACACAAATAGCAAGATGTGTTTTTGTATTTTTAAAACTGATAGTAAGGTTTTGGGATAAGAGGAGGTTGTGGTGACTCCTTTGTTTCCTTCATGGATAAATGCTCAAATTTAGACTGAGCCAGAGAAAATGGACATGGTATCCTATTCAACAATATAGCAGTAATTATCAGCATTTAATGATATGAAAAAAGCAGACAAATCTGACGCTTGGGGCCCAAGGGCTGGTCAACCATGAGCAAAAATTATGAAGCTTTCACACAGACGAATGACAAAACGGCCTCCGCAGGTAACAGCACGTTTAACTGTCCTGTTCGCAGTGGGGAGCGGGGAGCGGCTCGTTTGAAAAGGTCTGGCCATGGCCTGGAACCCAGCATGGATCGTTTAGCTGTCCTAGCCCTCCTTGCGGATCGTTTAACAGGCCTGATTGGGTCCTGGCAGCGTCAGTGGGCACATGGGAGGCACCAAATGTTGCTATTAGTGAACAATCTGCCATCCAGCACACACTGAACTTATGCTGACCTACTCTCTACAGCAATTGCTACTATACACATCCAGCGCTGAAGATGAGCGTTAAGGACAGCAGAGTGCACACTTTAAATATTAATAACTTAAATGTAAGAAGGACTTCAGCACCATATACTTGTAACTGCCGCCCGGTTAATTTTTATAGCGTAAATTCTATGTATTTCCAGAGTTAAAGACAAAAAAACAATGTTTGCACACATTTTACATTTTTTAAATCCAATTCTGCCTTTCCCAATAATTGGTTAATAAATTAACCAATAATTGTGCACGAACATGTGAAAGGATGTGCATTTGTCAATGTGAGCGATGTGTTTTTATTAAGAATATGTTTGTGTGCATTTAAAGCACATTGACTCCTCCTGCAGACTGACTTAAGGGCTCATGTAATAAAAAAACATTTTCTTCACTTTTGTGAGAGTTTGATTTACTATTGAAATGTAGTAACATGTCAAAATGTCCCACTCACATCCCAGTTCATGCGCTGAAATGTGGAAGCAAAATTGGAAAAACCCTCATTTTAAATATTATATATATATATATTTAAATATATATAATTTAGCTCAATTTACTTAGATTTTATATACATGATTTTAGCTGTCATTTGCGATGCATCAAAATTATATACAATTATATACAATTGACAAAAAACAAAAAAGTTGTAGATTAACAACTATTGTCACTATCAAGGCCAAAATATTTATTTTGTGTGAACTGTTTTTATGTTAAGCAAGGATTTTCATACCTCGTCAGCCAATCAGAGCATATATCTGCCCTAAAAGCACAGTGAATAAAAACAGCCTAATGGAAAAAGAGACACCAGGAAAATGCCATGTAACACAAATCTGTCTTGATCCTCAAAAATGTCAAGTAGACATGAGGAACAGGATATGGACCCTTTTAAGAGGGAAACGTTTCCACACTCTACACACCTTTCCATTTTTATCACAAGTAAGGAGTCTGACATGATGGGCACTTCTTAACCACTTACATGCAGAACAAAACTTGAGTGTGGGAGCATATGGCATAAGAGAGATTATATAATAGAATAAGTACCCGTGTAAAGCTTGTCCTGCATCGTTATTTCCAACAGGGTCACTTTGCTATAATGCAAAATACTTCTGCAGTGAATATGCATGATTTTTTTTCAGATTTTATAAGTTAAGCTTCACTCCTCATATGTTCCCTAGCAGTGTGTGGGAGGACGCAAAAGGGTAATACACAATGTATAACACAGTCAGATAGGGAGGAGGGCTAGAGAGTGTGAGAGAGAGAGAGAGAGAGAGAGAGAGAGAGAGAGTGAGAGAAAATCTCTTTAGGCAATTCTCTCTGATTCACACTAAGCCCTTCCAGTTATGAAACCTCATTAGCGTGTTAGTCAGAAATGAGCTCAGAGATTCCATGTAAAAAAAAATACAGACACACACATACACACACACTGCAAGTTCCTTAACATCCACACACACACACACACACACACACACACACACACATACACACCCCCACAGACAAACATAGATGAATGCGATTGGACATTCTCAGACAAAACCACTCAAATCAGCCCTTTAGACCTGATGCAACCCAGTCTCATGTTTGGATGCCTAAAAATGAGAAATGCTCACATAAATCAGTGTCGGGTCCATCTGCCTACACGACATGTGTCAAGGAGTGCAAAGATCACCACATCAGCAGTACATTTACAAGAAGTGACACCTACATATCTCCAGCTAAGAAAAACCAAGAGCAATTCTACCTGCCGCCTGTAGGACACAGAAAGAGGGATGTTATCTGTTTCTGTGTATGTGTGGCTGTATCTGACATTTGTCTTGTATTTCTCCCCTCAAGATCTACCTATGATGCTTGTGTGGGTTTATGGACAAAGAAAACAAACAAAAAAAAAACATTCAGGTTTCATTTTCATGCGACCATTATTCAACTTCTTTTTACCTCTACTAAAATGGTATTTGTGCACTTAACAAAATCAAGACCATTTTTTCCTCATTGCTTTGATTCATTTGATGAGTTATATGTAATGAGAGATATGTATTCACAGAAAAGATCTGGGTGACTATTACCTTCACGTTTTTGTTAACAATGTTAGATCTGAGCACCAGTACTAAACTAAGGAAGGCAAATCTGGACTCCAAACATGTGATGGCTGATTGACTTGTGTAGAATTGTGATAATTGCCAAACTGTCCCTTTAAGACTCATAATAAGATGCAATGCAATACTGTTTATTCAACAAGCAGTCTAATCTATAATACTCTTTATTATTTTGTGCTAAATGACAGGAGCTTTATTGTTTTAGGCTAAACTAGTGGATAACTATAAATGCTTTGGTTTTGTTTTAATATCCCAAAACTGAAGCTGTTCTAAGGCCTTAATATCCGTGTAGATGGGAATTAAGCATACAATTTAAAATGGTCTTTGACATAAACGCTACGGTGTGGTTACTTTGGGTGCCCTGAGGCACCCTAGAGTGATCTAGAGCGACTTCCATGCTTCCATCCTGGAGCAACTCAGGGTTAAGGGACTTGCTAAGGAACCCAATGATGGTAGTGCTGGAGGTGGGAATCGACCTGCAACCTCTTGGTCTGCAGGCGAATATCCCACCACTAGACCACCAACACTCCCAGTTTCAGCAGTTCAATACAGGATTTGCTTGAAAACAAAGTGGAATTTATTCATTAATCTCGTTAAGCTGCATATCCTCCACTCTTATCTCTCTTGAGAGTTACACAGATGCATTTTGCACATAAATGCTATATGATTAGCTAGCTAGAAACTGACCCCCTAACCTAATGTGCCTGGCATTTCTAAAAAGTAATAACTGCAACTGAAATGAGATATCTGATCTAAGTTATTAGACTTCATGGGGCAGCACCTGGTATTTCGGTCCTCATGAGAGAAAGAAGCCTCAGGGGTTTGGCCTGCTTCCATTTCAGACCAAACAGTATTTTAACTGACTGTAATTATTTTGAGAAGTGACTGATCCTGTTCTAAAACTGCCAGCCTTCTATTGTTTTACTGCAGAGTGAAAATAGAAAAGAGTCTGAGCTCAAAGAGGCTGATTTTGGATCAGATTCCCAATTCTTCTTGCTGATCTGAACTTAGACTGAATGATCCAGAAACAGTTCATTTATGATGCCATGCTTCACGAATGTGGCTGTTTGATCTGTACACTTAGAAAAAGAAGCCAAGAGAAAAAAAATCTGATAGATTTCAACAGCAATGAGAGCAAATATACTTCCAACTGCCTTTGTTCTTTCCTTAATTCAAAAGCAAAACACTCCAATAAGGCGCTGCCAATAGCAGTCTCCAAAGAAACACTTCCAACACGGGTCTCCAAAGAAACTTTTAAGGGAAAAAGTTTTTTTCTGGAGTTACAATTAGATATTTGCATTTTTGTTGATGCTACTCAATACTTCACATACATGAAACTTGGTCTTCCAAAAATATCATTTGTAAAAAATGATTAGACTTGCATTTAGCAATTTGAAAATGATAAACCCATCTGAAATCAATATTTAAACATTTGCTAGGTCAGGTCAGATCCATATTCATACTTCTGGAGAGTTTGAAATGGCAGATGTAGAAAGCTTTCACTTGGCTACTCACTCCGACTCTCGTACATACTCCTGGACTGTGCCCAGATCTTGAAGGGGTCAGGTTTCTTCTGGAGGGTTCCATTGGCAGGTGGCTCCAAAGGGGGCAAGCTGGGGAGGGGCTGGGTGGGGGGCGGGGGCACTGGGGGCGGAGCCGCCAGTGTCTCGCTGGGCACCGCGGGCACCGCACGGGCAGGAGAATCAGTGTGGGTGCTGCGATGACTACACACACTGTGCTGAGAACTGCCCTGACTGTCCTTTCTCTCCAACTGCTGCAAAGAGAGAGAGAGAGACAGAGAGTGATGAGATAGAGAGTTGAGAGAATGAGAGAAGGACATGGAAGGAGAGTGAGTGAGTGATGAGAGAGAGAGAGAGAGACAGAGACAGAGACACACAGAGAGAGAAAAGATACAGATAAAGAGTTGGAGGGAATGAGAGAAGGACACACAGAGAGAGACAGAGAGAGACAGAGAGAGAAAGAGAGAAAAGAGAGATAGAGAGTTGGAGGGAATGAGAGAAGGACATGGAGAGAGAGAGAGAGAGAGAGAGAGAGAGAGAGAGAGAAAAGGTAGAAGAGATAGTTGCCGTGCACTGCACATTCTACTCAGCCCCCATTTCAAGAAGGCTCTGTTGATATAAACCAGAAAGCCAGAGAGTGACTGAGAACAAGAGCAGGAAGGAATGGGCTGAGACTTGGACTGGAGTGAATACTAAAAATGAAAAAAAAAAAAAAAAGAATGAGAGGACGAATGACAGTAAGGAATAAAGAGAAAGTGAGAAACAGAGGTCGAGAGAGATAGCGGGCTAGTACAGAGAATGATGACTATAACAAGTTAGAGGGAGATGAAAAGCAAACGGAGAGACAAGCGAAGGAGAGGTGAAGGGGAAGGACAGATGGAGGAGGAGAAGAGGAAGGTAGAAAGGCAAGTAACACAATGCACAAGGCCATGCGTGTGTAGGTGCACACATGCAGGCAGGCAGGTCTGTGTGCGCTTGCTGCTTTGAAAACATCACAAATGGTACTGAGTTCTTTAAAAATACGTTCAGCTACTTCCTTTCCTCCACCTCTCTGTCTCTCTGTGAAACCGCTATGAACCGAATCTGTATCAACAAAGTAATCAATCTGTATGGGCTTTAAAATCACCAATGTGTGCTACTATATTATATATAACAGCAGCCCATTACTATACACTGTAAACCTCTAAAGAAAGCAATCACTCAATGCGATAATCTCACCAAATAAAGCAAAACAGTGAGCAGTGAATGTGCCTTTTGCATTTAACCCACCCAGACACACCTGGAGCAGGAACCTTATCAGGGGCAGCTGTAGGGTTAGGTGCTTTGCCTAAGAGGACCTTAGCTGTGGATGTGGGGAGTGGGGAAAAAATTATTTACCGTTATCTACATGCGTTATACACCCCATATATCCAATATATGGTATAACTTCACTAAAGCAACCAATCTGTGCTACAGCATAACCACAGCAGCCAATTATACACTACAATATCACCAAATCACAACATACTACAACAGTGCCAAAGAACCAATTCTACATGCTACGGTTTCACCAAGCAACCCATCGTTCTTTCTCCACATCACCAAAGCAACCAATCACTTTTTACTATAATACCAAGCGACCAGTCAATCTCAACTAAAATGCACCAAAGAAACCGATCCATCCACACTACTGTATTACCAAAGCAATCAATTACTTTGTGCAACAATATCTTCCTAGCAACCAGTCCCGATATGTTGCTTCACAGTGAAAGCAAACAATAAAAACTCCCAAAACAACACATAGATTCTATTTTGACATCTGGAAGGCACAGAAACTTCTTTTAATTACTCACATGCACACACACACACACACACACACACACACACACAAACACAAACACAAACACACACACACATACAGCTGAGGCTAACTCTAATAGATGGCTCACTGGAAAGGCCATTGCCCAACTCTGACCCTCAGACACAAATGACTGCCCTTAGCAATCTCTGTGGTCAGAAACTAACAGCACATACACCTCTGCTCATTTCCTTTCTCTCCCACCCAGTTCCTCCATTCTCTTCTGTCTTTCTACGCTTCTCTTGCTGTGAAAACTGGGACTGTGTTCACACTATTCCTAACAAATCTTTTCTATTCCTAATGCAACTCTCCACTGAGATCCTACCCTGTTCATTCTCCTTCCATTGTAATAACCTCTCTGTTTTTGTTCACCTTAGATACACTCACGATTGTAACTATGCATTTGCAAGATTATCTTCTTTGTACTTTTAGATGTTCTTTAAAATCAACCATAGTCATATCAAACCTGTTAACTACAAACTCTATGTACTACTGTCCTTCTCCCGGACGGTTCAATCTTCACACTCCATACCAGTCTACACCTGCATTTGAGATCAGGGAGAAAAATTATAATTTTTTTTTTTCGTTGCTGAACAATTCTTTTTTTAGACAGACTACCTGTTCGAGGACAGCATGAACACATGCGGTCTTGCAAACGCAAGCCTGATTCACCACACGTGCTTTCAGGGCTTCTTGGTAAAAAGAGCACAACCCTAAAAGCGGTTTAGCATTCATCACTGGCTTTTCTAATTAATGTTTTAGCAGTCAGTAGCACACTGCCCGGCGTGTGCCGGAGAAATCTGCAACTAGTGTTATTCCTTCCTTTTTACAGAGCAGACACTTTCAAGCGGTGAACTGATTGTTATTTTTTCCCTAACCAATCATTATACTCAATAAAGGATTGGAATTCAGATGGCAAAAGAGGAGTGATGGAACATCTTGCAACACAAGAAACTCATGCAAGTAAAACACAAGTCAGAGAAAAAAAAAGAGAACCACCAATAGAGTGAGCTGAGGAGAAGAAGAGGCAAAAGAAAAAAGATTAGGGCAAGATAAAGGAAAAGGATTAAAAGAGAAGTAAAGACAAAGCAATAAAATTCTGAGACAAAAAGGAGATGAGACGAAAAGAGAAGAAGCAAAAAAGAACTTTGCAAAGAAAAAGGAGGTAGGGAGTGATTGAAAGATAGGGAGAGAGAGAGAGAGAGAGAGAGAGAGAGTTCAGAGGGATTGAACTCACCACCACTTTAGGACTCCTCTTGGCCTGCACCACGCCTGTGAAACAGCGGCAGAGAGAGAGAGAGAGCATTAATACCTTTCTACCGAGACTCAGCCTTCAACCGAAAAAGTAAAAACGACAAAGCAAGGTCCTGAAGATGAACGAGTGCACAGCCCAGGTAGAGCCGTTTAAATCTCTTTCTTTTTCCCTCCTTTTTCTCTCTGCTTCTGCTTCCTGCTAAACTGAGCGTGCCGATCTCAGGTGATCTACATCTCAGAGCGACAGACTGAAGGAGGGAGCGAGACAGCGAAGCGGAGGAATGTGAAGGATGCTGAGAAATCAGCTGCAGCCTGTGGATGCTGCTACATCCTGCCTGTCTGCGTGTGTGAGTGTGTGTGTGTGCGTGTGTGTGTGTGTTAGACCACCACACAGCCTCCACAGCTCTGAGCACATACACATACATGCACACATACACACACACACACACACTGTAGAGCAGAGCTCTCTCAATCTCTTTGTTTTTGCCCTCCGCCTCTTGTCCTCCATCTCTCTCTCTCTCTCTCTCTATCACACGCACACACACACACACACACACACACACACACGCACACGCACACACACCTGTGGTACATTACAACTCCTGTTCAAATCTGCATACTTAGCCACGCCCCCCCGCCATCCAGGACCCAATTATAGAGCTGAACAAAGACATCATCGCAAATTCACAATGCAATTCACACAGTTCTGCAGCTTGAAACATTAATATCACAGCAGATTCTACCCAATTATAATAATGTTTTACTGAATTATGCTTTCAGTTTTGAAACATTATACAATTTGCAGGCTATTTTCAAACCTAAAGTCCCTCCAAAACAGAAAAAAAGACCAGAATGATTTACAGATTCTATACTGTTCTATACTGTGCCAAAACTGTAAATGGCAATTTTCAGAGCTACATGTATTAATTCGGCATCAATCAAAGTAAAGAAACATGAGTATCTGTTAGCCTGATGATTCACGATGATTTTGAAATGATGATTGATCCGCATTCCTTTTAAAAGTAAAACTAAGTGACAATCTTGTAATATTTTAATAATTCGAACAATAATATGATATTGCTTTATTGTGGTACCTTGGTTTTATGATGACGTTCCATTTGCCCACTGATATTAACCCCTGTGTATTGCTACAAAAAGGTCTGAATCAAACCGAAGAATCAAACCTAAATTAACCGAATCATGAGATTTCATGATGCAATGAGAAGAATCACTTGCCAATGAATTATAATTGCAATGAATTGCTGTGAGGACGGAGGATTAAACTCACTCATTTCAGATTTGATTGACATGCTGGGACCATCTGGACGGGTTCAGTGCAGTGAGTCAAATATTCACACGAAGCCGGACGCGCGTCAGCCTAATCATCATTTGTGATTCTTCTGCCAGTGGAGGCCTTCATATAGTTTCATATGGCAAATTAGCATTTGCGCGCGTGTGTGTGTGTGTGTCTGTATGTGTGTGTGTGCGCGTGTTATATCATTCTCTCCTCCTTCCATTTAGTATCTTCATGAATATTGCAAGTGGCATTAGCTCTTTCTGTAAAAACATAACTCTGAAGTCTCTCGCATCCTCCCCCGCAGTAAAGAACATTCGTTCTCTATCCAGAACATAGCTATTTTATTTTTATTTCTTACTCTTGCATGTACATATGTGCTGCATCCCTCCAAAAAAAACAACCCCCAAGACCACCAAAACAAATAAAAAAAACCTTCTATTACAATCTCTCTGAAGCGCACATCTCCAGCAGTGGATCACACTCAGCTCAAGTCATTAAATGTTAAACTCTCTCCCTCTCTCTCTCCTTTCCCTTTCTTTCTGGGGTCCTCTCTTTCTTTTCCTATATTCTCTCTCACCATATTCCGAGTCCCTTTTCCTCGTTCTCACTCCTTTCCTTAATCCTTTCTCCAACTCCCTCTTTCCCTTCACCCTTCTCTTCTTCCTCTCTCTCTGCTTTTCCTTTGTTCTCTCTCTCCCATTCCCTCACCTTTTCCCTCTGGCTTATTCTATGTCTCCTTCTCACTTTCTCTTTATCTCTCTCCGTTCCCTTCCTCCTTTCACCAGTTCCCTTGTCTTCTCTATCAATCTCCGACTTCCTCTCTCTTATTTCATTCTCTGTTTTCCCTTCCATCTCTTATTCCCTTGTCCTCTTTCTCATCCTCTTTCTCTTTCATTTGCCTTGTTCTTTCCTCCTCCCGTTCATTTGTCCCTTTTCTCTCCCTCACTCTCATTCTTTCATCCCTTTCATCTTTCTCTCCTTCTCTTTCCCTGCTCAATTTCCTCTCCTTCATCACCTTTCTCCTTCCTCTCTCCCTCTCCTGCATGCTCCTTCTTTCTCTTTTCTTCTCACTCAGTCCTTGTCTTCTGTTCCTCTCTCTTTCTCATGCTCGCTCACTCTTTTCTCCACTTCTTTTTTTCTGTCTCTTCTGCTATTTCTCTCCATTTCTCTCTCTTGCTCCAGCAAATTATTCTTTCACTTTATCAGAGGCTACAAAAAGGCAAATCAATTCCTTATGCCAGCCAATCAATGCTCCACCCCAGTGAAAATAAGTACTTAAGCAAATCACTTGATTTGTTCATTCCACCAAACCACAACACAGCCACACACACACGCGCACACACACACACGCACACAGTGAAAAAGTAATTGACCGTGGATAATTGTTTTAATAGAAATGATTGCAGTTTTTATAAACTACAGAGAAGGGAGTGTGTATATTTTATGTTGATTTATTATCTTACATTTACTATATTTAGCAGACACTCTTATCCAGAGTGACTTCCAGTTCCTGATTACAGGGACAGTCCCCCCTGGAGCAACTTGGGGTTTAGGGTTTTGCTCAGGAACCCAGTGGTGGTGGTGCTGGGATTTGAACCTGCAACCTCAACAACTTCATAGATGAGTATCCTACCACCATCACTATCTTACCAATAGTAATACCAATAACCTACATTTTATAGTATATTATATTATATTATAATCAGACACAGCAATATTGCACATTATGATGCTACCATGTCAGTGTCAGTGCTGTGTCAGGAAAGATCTACCACCCAGTGACCCATGCTGGCTGGTAGTCCTGTGAGGGTCCTGGTTACCCTCCTGGAAAAAGGGGCCGACAAGTGATGCAGTGAAACAGACGGACAGACAGACAGTCTGTAATTGTACTTTAAAGTTCCCCTGTATGGTCTCTGGAGCTGTAAAGGAAACGGAAAATGAGTGAAAATCGGACTATTTGCATGACTGGAACTAGTGGAGGAAAGTTGGCTTGTGACTTCTACACACTTAAATAAAATCTGTAAATAGGATGTTCAAGATCTCAAAAACAATGCCCCAACTCCACCTCCGGCTCAGCACGAAGCAAGAGCTCTGAAACTGAAAGGCTACAGTGGTAAAGAGTTCACCTATGAAGGATCTCTGACTGTATTACATCCTACAAAACAGAGTCTGCCAAGAGGTAGTAGACACCCTTTTCGATACATTTACAGGGAAATGCTATCTGTCCACCGAAACCTGCTTTATTTCACACCCTGCATTCAGTTTCTCTGAAATACAAAGTATAAGTATACTTTATAACTGTTTTTCATGTATAATGCGATTTCAGTTAAAGCATCTGCTAATCATTGTAGAAAAGCCTTTTTAAATCAGCTGCTTCAGGGGTCAGACGAATGCGCTCAGATAGGGGTGACAGAAGTTTGTGAAAGATAATTTGGTGGCGTCCTTGAAAAAGTTCAGATCGTAGGATTTCTCAGCTGTATTTGAAGGATCCTTCTGATTTAAATGGCCTTCAATAATGTAGCGGTCTAGAAGCACGGCTCACTTGGACCAAGGCCCAGTTTTTGGGTTTGCAGCTGCTGTAAAATATATAATGCCTTTAATTTTTTCAATGGTTAAATAGACTACTGCTGTTAATTCAGATTGACGCTGCTCTGTTCTAACTGTGACGCTTTCTTCACTCTAAATGCTCTGGATATTGCAGTTTTTACCGCATCATCTGTAAGAGTGTGTGCGTGTGAGTGTGTGAGAAAGATGACATATTCTTATACTGAAAATGTGTCACTATTTTCTGATTACTTTGCATTGTGACTATGTAGGTGTGTGTGTGTGTGGGTGCGATCGTGTGGGAGGTTATATGGCCTTGGAAGGTTGTCCTGGCCATCTGTCTCCCAAGACATCAGTAGAACACACGCACACACACGCACACACACACACACACACACACACACACACACACACACACACACACACACACACACACACACACAGGTTAAAGTCCACAGCTGCCTCTATATTACTTTCCCCTCTCCTTTCATTTATTTCGTCATATTTCTCCGCTCCCTCACTCCAACTTTTCCCCTGTCGATATTCCTCCCTCACCCTTCTCTCTCTCTCTCCCCTTTTTCTCACCCACAGATTCCATACAGCTTTCTATCTGTAAGCATGGTGCATTACTAACAAGCTGAAGTTGTGTGGTGTTTTGATTTCGACGGGTCTTGCTGTCATAGTCATTGAACCTGCCTGACTCTCATTACCTTTTGTTTACTCTGCTCTGCTATTTTTACACCAGCATTTCTTTAGCACAGTAAGAGAAGCTGCAGTACCATTCTTTCAACACATGCTTTGAGAAAAAATAATACACTTTTGTATGTGTGTAACTCGTTTTGGCTATTTTCCTTTGTTTAAAAGCTTGACAATAAAATATCCTCCACTAATTTATCTTGCTTTAGTCTTCCAAGTGGTCAAAAAGGGGTGTTAGCCAGCATTACCTGGGTGTAGGTAGTGGAACAGGTCATTAAATCATCATTATTTTATAATTTTATGAGACCAATCGCTCATTTCATAGTCTTACTTAATTGCAGCACCACTGTTTTCATGTACTCCGTAAATTCTTTTAATATGCTCAAAAAGCCAAATGCAGCCATATTTAATGAAAATGCATAAAAATACCATATCTTTATATTTTTTCATCTCCCACCCTTAAAAGCACGCACAGATTAATCGTCTGCCTGACAGTGTATGATGTATCTGTATGGTCTGATGTCTTTCTGGAAAATGAAAAATGTTTGTGTACTTTTCCAGTTTATTTATGGCAATTTATAGCCCAGAACCTCTATGTCTCTCTCTGTATCTTTCACTCGTTCTCTCTCCTCCTACTGCAGTGCAGCGGAGCATCGTCATGGAAACAAGCAGGAGGCAAGATGGCAGAGATTTACAGCAAGCTCTCAGTGGGGTGTGTGAGTGTGTGTATCTGGTCGTGTGGGTGGGGGTGAAAAGAGGAGCTACAACTCTACCATCAACTCTGACCATGAGAACGCTCCCTCTCTCTCACGTACAGACTTTCCGCTTTCTGTCTCTCTCTCTCTCTCTCACACACACACACACACACACACACACACACACACACACACACACACACACACACACACACACTCCTGATCCAGTAATGACAGGCTCTGGACTGTCTTCTACACTCATTGCTAATAGCTGCCAGAATGAACTGCAGCTACACCACTGACATGCCTCATTCAGCTCATAAAAGCCTTGATGACTGGCTGTTATAAAGGTTCATCCGATATGAATCTGATTGTGTAACACTGGTTAAAAGGAAGGACAATTTCTTGGTTTCTGTTTTTGCTGTTGGTTTCTGTTTTTTGTTAAAAGTACACCCACAAGCTACGTCTCTTCCTCTTGCACGATATCAACAACACTGGGGGTGAAGGATAGTGTGTACCTCCTCTGAGACACATAAAGCAAACCTCAGCACCTTCTCACACTGCTGTTAACGCAAACAGACTGTGAAAAGATGACTAAACATGACACTATAATTAAGCTCGAACCATGAATGCTGAACCATTCTCACTCACTGGGGTTTGGTACAGCGGATCAGAATATCAGTAATTAATAAATTGATAGTTATCAGACATCAGATCGTTATCATTAATGAAAGGTCCCAGTCTTCAAAACTATTAGTTTAATTCTCTCTCTCACACTCATTTTATGAGCTGCTTGCCCTGATTTGGGTTGCGGGCGATGCTAGAGCCTATCCCAGCTCTCACAGGGTGGAAGACAGGGACACACCCTGGAAACCTTTGCACCTAAGACAATTTAGCATCTGCCTGATGTGTTTTTGGATGGTGGAAGGAAACCCACTCAGACATGGGGAGAACATGCAAACTCCACACAGAAAGGACCCGGACCCTCCTGCTTGGGAATTAAAACCAGGTTAACACTGGGGTGTTGTGGGTAGGACATATATGCATAGCCGGGAGTCTGGTTCTTGACTTTATTTACCATAGTGAACATAACAAACTCAATGAACCTAAACACCACTATTACTTCGAAGCTTAAGCTTCATCAATGACTGACGCTCTGCTCTGACTCATTGGAGCGTGCAGAGCAGAGTGCAGTCTACCGTGAAACCCAGGAACTCCATGCTGTGAGGTGCTACCCACCGTACCATCCTAACTGAACTTTACTCAAAATATGTACTGAAACAGGAAAATGTATTTAAGTACTACAACAGCAATACATTAAATGTGTTATCTCTGGTTGCAAAATGTTGTCGAGCTATAAGTCTTTCATAAGTATTTCATATGTTTGCGTCACTGTGGATTGACTCAGCCTATATTCCTGCATTAAAACTGAACTTCTACAGCAGTCAGGCTCCTCAGAAATAGTTTTCACAACATAGGTGTTGGTATAAGTCACGGCGGCGGGGTGCGGGAAGGACGTCAACGCAGAGCCAGATATCCAAAACATACTTTTATTCTCCATGAAACCAGAAACTAGAAACTAGATACCAAAACAAAACCACCCGAGACTATTGAATGAACTGCTCTCTGTTCTGATTCATTGAAGCTTAAGTAGTCAGCCTCAATGTAGCACACCTTTGCCTAATGAGCTCAGGTGTGCTTCATCAGAAGAGAGCGCCCTCTAAAACAAAACAAAACGTGAACAAAACATCAACAAAACACTCAAAACCATAACAGTATATCACTATAGAATACACTATATATTTGCAATAGCTTTGCAGCTGGGAGTTTTTAAAATAATGCAAATGCATATGCATTATGTAAATATCAATAAATATTATTGGTCAAATCATACTTAGGTGAAGTCTTACTGCACACCAAGCTACACTAAAGTGTTTCTGGCATTGTAACTGTCTTCAGCTCTGTGTGTTACAACTCTGAAATCCCACTCAGGCCACATTCCAGCAGTCTCTGTTAGGAATCATGCCAGTTGGCAGACTAATGAACGCACTAGATGAACACAGGCCTTCGTAATTTCACTACAAAGTGCAAAAAAAAACTAGTGCAGATAGCAAAATCCAGCAGTATGTACATCAACTCTGCTTTGGTTCTTCTGGGAGATCAAAATACAGTCACAGTTTGAGTTATTTTACATGCATTCACTGCAATCTTGCCCCCCATTGTGTCTTTTTTCATCGAGTGTGAAGCTCTATACACCACTGAAAGACTCAGCAGCTGCACACAAGAGCAACACCCTGCTCTCACAGTCACCCTTGATGTGATAATATAATAGTGTAAAATCCAAGACTCTTCATAATCTATTTTGGGAAAGGAAGCAAGTAGATGCTCTTACTGAGCAAACGTACAATCACAGTCTTATTATGCCAAGAGCTATAAAATATAGAAGATGGAAAGTATGTTTTTATATCATATCTATGCAATTTTAATACGCTTGCCTCGAGCGCTTTGCAGTAAAACAAAGAATGCTTTCAAATATTAAAATTCTAATTAAAAAAGTGTAAAAAGGTAATATGTGTAAAAAAGTGTAAAGTATAAAAAAGGTAAAAAAAGGTAAATCACTAAAATAATATCTGTTTAACACTTTAAATAATGAAGTTCACTTCACTTTCACACATGCTAAATAGAGCACACAGATCCAATAGAATACAATTCAATAATGTACAACAAAAGAGAGCAAATATTTCTATAAATCAAAAGTGCAAAACCAGTTAGTGTGATTATATATCATCTCAAACAGGGTTTCCCAACCCTGGTCCTGAAGCCCCCTGCCCTACATAGCCTGCTATAACACACCTGAATAACTGAACTGTTAAGAAACTGCAACAGGTGTGTTTGGAGCAGAAAAAGTGGTTTGGAAGCAGTGATGGAAATGTAAGAAATCCTAATTCTGCAGAGTCCTGGCACATCTTGCTCTTAAATTCAGATCAATTTACCTCAATTTACTCCAGATGTGATGATCAGGACTGGAACTCATCTCTACAGGGTTGTACATCACCAGATGTAGACTACTATATTCCAACCTTGGTCTTGGAGATCTTTCCTTCACTTTGACTGGATACTCAAACACATTAAAGCTAGCAAACTAGTGTCTTTAGCACTGGATCCTACAGACAGGTATTCTGTTAGAACAGTCATCTCTGGGATGGGCGCTATAGGTCAAGATGCTAGAAAGATGTACCAGTGAAACACATGGAGAAAAGTAATGCCTTTTATATGTGTGTAAATATATTTACATTGACGGCATTTAGCAGATGCTCTTATCCAGAGCGACTTCCATGTCCTAATTACAGGGACAATCCCCCTGCAGCAATTCAGGGTTAAGGGTCTTGCTCAGGGACCCAGTGGTGGTAGTGCCAGAGCTGGGATTTGAACCGGGAACCTTTTGAGCCATCGGTCCATAGGCAAGTATCCTACCACTAGACCACCAACACCCCAGTATATATATTAAAATCCCTACTATTGTGCCTTAGGACTGCTTAAAAACTGAAACTATTCTTTCAAACACCTGTGAAGAGATTACAAATCTAGGAACGTGTGAAAGCAGCATCAGAAATTATTTTTGCACGTTCCAAAGTGGATGCTCAGATGAAACATTCTGCTTTTGATCCATTTAGATATCTCTGGTCCATATTTAAACTTCAAAGTGCAGCAGAGCTGCAGAGGAACCTGTTCAAGGGGACCTTGATTTGGTTGCTTAGTGCAGACCAGGGTTCACAACACAGCATTCTGTTATGCATTAACCAAACACACTCGCACCAGGATCGCAGCAGGACTGGTTTTAATCAAACCAAGCTGGCCATGTCTGAACATAAAAGCATTAAGTCTACAAGAAAGCAGATCTCCAACGCCTTGTCACACCCACAAACACACACCCGCATAGTTCCCTCACCTCTTTGCACCAGCATGGTGACCTCGCTGCCACGTGGGCACTTGCTGAGCAAGTCTACCACCTGGTTGTGGCTCATGCTCTGCACATTCCTCTTGTTCACCTCCACCAGGATGTCTCCCTCCTTCAGGCCACGGCAGCGTGGGTAATCTACGATTTGCTTGACCTTCTGCCCTCCGCTGGTGCCACTGCCACAGTCAGCGATGGTGAAGCCAAAGCCCTTGTCGCCCTTCTCCATGTGCACGGTGATGAGCTCCGGCTGCGTGGCGATGGACGACGCCAGAGTCACCACATCACTACCGTAACCCTCTGTTATCGCCGCCGCGGAGCCGGGGCCCTCCGCCGTGGGGCTGTAGGGGCGGGGCTCTGGAGGCCCTGGGGCTGTTTGGCCTAGGCCCAACGGGGGTGGGTCAAAGGCCTCCTGGCCATTGACAATAATGGGTTCCTTGTCTAGAATGGCCACAGAGGTGACGAGACTAGTGTTGGGGTCATCAGGGTCAAATGGTAGAGGGTAGCCACGACACAGCTCGAGCTGGACCATGGAGCCAATGGGGATGGACTGGAAGATCTTGACTACCTGGGCATGGGTGTAACCCAGGACGATGGTGTCGTTGACACTTACGATGACGTCACCTGGAGATCACACATGCAGTAGATAGAGAGACAGAAAGACAGACAGACAAATGGACAGACAGGTAGGTAGAAATAGTGATTAAATAAACTTTCTTGCAACAAAAAACACCACACATTTTAAAAGATAATGCACAAATTTACAGAAATATTTACAGAGACATTCTGTAAAAATTGTGATCTTAGTGTGTTTGATACCTGGTACTGTCTTTTCCATTTACGTACCTGGCTCACATTTTTGGACAGTGTATCTGCAAATGCAAACAAATGCATAAATGTGAACACACCTGTCTCCATCTTGCCATCCACTGCAGCTGGGCCATCCAGTACCAGGCTCTTGATCTGTAAAAACTCATCTGGTTCATCTCCCCCAACAACAGTGAATCCGAATCCACGTCTGCTCTTCAGTAGTTTAGTACTTATAAAGGTGCCCTTTAGTTCAGCAGGATTCCGCGTGAAGAATGGCTTCCCTCCTACACACAGACAGACATTTCGATGAGATTTTGGGTGATTTGTGCACCACAGTGAACAATTCCTTTCCCATGTATGAGGCAATGATTTGTTCAGTCTTCAAGTCTTCACAGAAAGATTTAGAGCTAGAGTTTGCATGTTCACGCACTGTATATCTGACAGTATCATAAGCAGACAAAAAAGCATTCTTTTGCTCTGGCAGGAGGAGTCTCCATTCCATCATTTTTTGGCTGATATAAATGCCTTCATAGCTCTGCAGTGCATTATCCCACAATATACAAAAGGAAATGAGATAATAAACACTTGCTCTTTTCCAGTTCCTTAAGTATCAGCTGATCAGTATACATAAAAGAATAGAAAAATCCAATTCATAATTTTCCTTTTAACTGAGAAGTCAGTAAGGCAAAACATGTTTGTTTTTTTGTTTTATGATGCAGCTCTAAGGCTAATGCAATTAACAAGTAATTAAAATCTATTGCAACCAGTTAAACCTGTAGTCACTTACATGGCTGTTTTATTCAGTTAAACCTTTCAAAGAGAACCAAAAAGCAAAAAAGGCTGTTAAAGTTAAAACAGATAGTCAAACTCACTCTACATTGGCATAAAATGTTTTAGTGGAATCAATTAAAAATCCTAGTCACTAGCAATGGCAGCAGATGGATGCTCACGTTTAGAACCTGGCACTGGAGGGAGGGGAGGGCCACTCTGGGGGTCCCGGTACGTCTCCAAGTGGTTGGGAACATATGCTGCAATGGGAGCTCCTGCAGAAGAGTGCTCTTCTATCCATTCTGTAAAGAAAAAAAGGAGGGAGAGAGAGAGAGAGAGAGAGAGAGAGAGAGAGAGAGAGAGAGAGCGAGAGAGAGAGTGAGAGAAAGAGTGTGAGAGAGAGATAGAGAGTGAGAGAGAGTGAGAGAGAGATTGAAAGAGAGAGAGAGTGAAAGAGAGAGAGTGAGTGATGGTGAGAGAGAGAGGAAGAGAGAGATAGAGAGCATGCGAGAGCGAGAGAGAGCGAGAGAGAGAGAGATAGAGGGAATGAGAGTGAGAGAGAGAGAGACAGCGAGCGAGAGAGAGAAGAGAGAGAGAGAGACAGCAAGAGAGAGAGAGAGTGGTGAGTCCATATGCCAGAGAGATAAAATTCACCATTTAACAGCATGCTTACAATCTGATATAAAAATTAAACAAAGTACACTTTAATAAAAAATGAAATCCTTATAAATATAACATTCATTGCATATTACATTCATTAATAATACATTCATAACAGCAATCTGCATGAAATTTGCAGGATGGCTGTAAACACTTGAGCAGTAAATACACTTTGTGGGCATCTTAATAAAACCATCCTGATAAAATAATATGTAGGTAAATGAGTAATAATATGTAGGTTTTTTCATTTAATTTTATTAAATATGATATGGTATGGTTGAGCAAGAGCAGGGTGATAAAACCAGAGCAACCTCCCAAAAAAAAAAAAAATCTAAATGAGAATTTTTTACAAAGTTTTTGAGCTGTTTATGAAAGTCTTCACTGCGCAGACACTGTAATAGTGTTGATGCTCCCAGAAATGCTATCTTCTGCTCAACGTAATGTAAAATAACCCATAGTGGAATAAATTATGGACATGTGTCATTAAAGCTTATCCAAAGCCCTTTAAAGCAAAATTAGCAGTGTTAAAGAGTGTCAGACAGACAAATGTGTCTAAAATTAATCAACAACTTGTTATGGTTTGAGGCAAGTGTGCGACGAGGCAACTGCGTGAGTCTTAGAACTCCGTCGTAAAACAACACCAAAAAACAAGCATATCTTACCTTGACTTTTCAGCTAAAGGGAAACCTGTAAATTAGATTGTTTCTACTATTTATTATGTTTCATCTATACATTACTGTGCAAAAGTTTTAGGAAAAAAAGCTGTAAACAAAGAATGCTTTCAAAAATGGAAGTGTTAATCATTTATTTTCATCAATCAACAAAATGCAGTGAATGAACAAAAGAGAAATCTAAATCAAATCAATATTTGGTATGACCACCCTTTGCCTTCAAAACAGTGTCAGTTTTTCTAGGTACACTTACACACAGTTTTTGAAGGAACTTGGCTGGTAGGTTGTTCCAAACATGACTGTGTTTCAACCTACATGTGACATTGATGATCATTAACACCTGTTTGGTAAAACTGGTTGATCAGACACCGACTATAATCCTACAAAATCCCTGACTTTGTGCAAGTGTAGCTAGAAGAATTGATGCTGGTTTGAAGGCAAAAGGTAGTAACACCAAATATTGATTTGATTTAGATTTTTCTTTTGTTCGCTCACTTTGCATTTTGTAAATTGATAAAAATAAGCAATCATTATTTATATTTTTGAAAGCATTCTTTGTTTACAAATTTTTTCACACCTGCCTAAAACTTTTGCACAGTACTGTATGTTTTAACTATTTTTTTATCCAAGTGACAAAATTAAGGGGAGGTTGCTGTAACAAGCAAGTGAGCGAACATGAAAGAGAGAGAGAAAAAAATGGGACGAACCTCTGACGTAGCGCTCACCTTCTGGTGGCTGCTGGATATCGACCTGTTTTTTACGTCTGGCCTCCAACACTGGATTCTCATACTGCGTCTTTCTATTAATGTGACTGAGAGAGAGAGAGAGAGAGAGAGAGAGAGAGAGAGAGAGAGAGAGAGAGAGAGAGACAGAGAGAGAGAGAGAGAGAGACAGATAGAGAGAGACAGTGATTGTCTCTGAGATGAATGTCTTGAAAGGGGGGTTTTGATGCACACACATACCCACAAATCCCCACGGTGCAATAAAGCTGCACACACCCACACACAACACACGGATCTATTAAAGTGGGGAAAAGAATCTTAACCCAGACCCATATCAGGTTGCTTGTGTGCCTTTTGATGAGAGACGTGTGATCGAAATGGTAAGGAAAAGGAACTGAACCTCTGATACTTACTCTACATAATATACACCATACACTGGGTCATCTATCTTCTCCCAACCTGGAGGCAATTCTGGTTTAGGAAGAGAAAGAGATGAAATTAATAGATGATCCAAGATCCGGTGAAACCCAGTTCTGCATTTAGCTTTTCTTCATCTCAGCTTCATAGATACATCTCCCATGTGTGCATCAATTCCACTATAAATAGGCAGGAAGTGTCCTGGCTGAATGATGAAGTTGTCATCCAATGACTTTTGGTTTTCTTCCGCAGCAAACGTAAAACAGAATGATTTGATGCGGAAAATGTTTCCCTTCCTCAAAAAAAAAAATTAGCTGATCAGCCTAAACTTGATTGCTAACGTAGCTACGAGGGATTGCACAGAAAAGGTAAAAGAAAAAAATAGTACACGGCTGGTCTAAAATAAAGCAGTAGAAATGACAAATCTTGTACAGGATGAAAACAGTTTCAGTGTGAACAGCATGAATCCAGATGGAAACTGTTTTTAAACAGTAAAAAACTAAACCTAAAGCATTTATTATGACAACTACGAATCCATCTCAGTTGCCGAGCAGGCATGACATGCCTGTTATTGTTATTTAGGTGGAGCAGCATGGTTTGTTTTCAAACACAAATTATGTAAGTTGAGGTTCTGAATTATGTGGTGATTCTTGCATGGTTTGATTTTGTGGTCTTTTGATTTTTAACTCCTTGAGATTAACTAAAATTCTCAAACATCTCACAAAATGCAGCATCCGCAGCCATACCATGAAAGCAAGCACAAAACACATTTCACTGATTCCTGGAACTTCTCCAAACTTCTAGCTGACTAGGTTCTCATGAATAATGGAAATTGATGTGACCCAAAATCCTTTGAGTACAAACTTAAGAAGCAAAGTTAAGACAACACGCATGCCAAAAGCATTTAAGGAAAGACAAGGCAAGGCAGAATCATGTATATATTAAATAATCAATTAAAAATTATTGGTAAAAAATCATATTAAATATACGGAATATATGAAATACATAATATGCATTTTATATTTATTATAAATAACAAATGGATTTTAAAAGAAGAAATGAAACAGAAAGTACATTTAAAATAAGCAATGCAACATGAGAATAAAAACAGTTAAAGTCAGAATAAGGTTCGGATAGAAATGGAAACGCAAGCGAGACGAGAGTATAATTAGGCTGGAGTAAAACAGAAATGTTTTTAGCCTGGATTAAAAAGAAGTAGAGTTCTTCTAATAAAGGGCAGAATAAAAGCTAAAAGCTGCTTCACCAAGTTTAGTCTCTACCTTCGATCACAGATCTTGACCACAGATCTAAGTGACCCGTATCTAATGATCTCAGAGTTCTTAAATTGCTGTAGCATTTCAGACAGACGGTACCTTTAAGTGATTTATCGACCAGTAATAATACCTACGGTCTATTCTGTAATACATTGGGAGCCAGTGGGAGGACTTAAAATGAGGCTTATATATATGAATCAGCTGGAGCTTTTTGTTCCTTTTTTTTTGTTTGTTTGTTTTCGTGGAGACCATAAAAGGAGCAAGGTGTCAGTTTGGGTGCATTTTCTTGACCTTTGATGATCAGAGACAGAAAAAAAGCTAAACACCTTCAATGAAAAACTCAAATTCATTCTATCATATTAATCCAAACCACCAAAGCCGACCACATAACAAATGATCAAGCTACATTCAGCTCCAAAGAGTTCAAGGCACGAGGCATTAAAGCTTTCTTTTTATAATCTTTCCTTTTCTAGCTTTCTTTTAAAACATTTTAATTACACAGACCCTCATATTCGGCCACACAGGAAATGGCCCAGTGAAGGGATGCTTTTGACCATGATGGTTCCTTTTCAAATGCTGTCCTATTTCTAAAAACCTAGTGGAATGGAAAAGGTAGAACACAATGAAAAGCAAGGATACTGCTTTTCACCTCCTCGCTGTGCCTCTGCGTTTCATAATATGCCTTTCTTAACTTTCCGTAACACTAAATCTGTGAACTTTGCTGGCTTTCTGGCTTCTCTGCAGGCTTTTCAAATTTACACGCTATTAATAATTCCAATCTTGACGATTATTTATAACACCTCCACTGACCTTGCTTATCCTAAAGTGACACGTTAGCCGTAAAACAAATTTGCTACAAATGTAATTAATCAGCCAAGTCCGAAAATACAAATGCCAGGACACAAAATTCAGCATTCAAGATGGAGCACGGCGCTGCTGATTAAAAATCACTTTTTGTGATGTTGACCATCATAAATAGAGAAGATCTGGATCCGAGATCAATCCTCCTGACAACTGCTTTGTGTAAGTGTGTAATCTGTTATCTAAAATGGTTGCGTGTAGTGGTGACTTGCTTTTTATTTTTATAGCTCACAGCAAGTACAGTGTCTTAACCAATGAGCCTGTGCCATCTTACGACGAGCTGGAAGTGGTTCCAGAAGTTTGAGAGAAGTTTGGGGAAATCTTTCTAGAAATAATGATGATGACTTCGAGTTCTAGTGTTTTTTTCGAAAGATTATTTTGTAGCATCAAATTTTGACACCAAAACTGTCTCTGCTGATCGACTATAAATGGGAAAAGTGCAAAAGTGTGTAAAATGAATTATTTGTTAAACATGCCTTTCTATGAAACACCCCTAAACTTGCAGATAAGCGTTTCAAGCAGCGATGGCCTATGGGTTAGGAACTAGGCCCCAGGATCACAAGGTCATGGGTTTGAATCCCAGGCCAGTAGGTTGCCCTGAGGTACCCTTGAGCAAGATACCGTCCCCATCACTGCTCCCTGGGTGCTTTACCTGTCCCTTGCTGCACGTGTGTGTATGGGTAAAAAGCGAGTTTTGTTGTGTCTCATTGTGAATTGTGCTGTGTTTCATAAAGAGAAAATAGTCACTTTAACTTTTTAACTTTAACTCACTTATGTAAGAACCCTAACCTTGCTGTTTGTTTGGTGCTCGAGTGACGGGATTCTTTAAATGTTGCTCATTATTCTTTTTCTTCATTTATTAGCATTAGGATTAATCTGAAAAAATAAAAATTAAAAATTGACACTATATTAAGCCTCATTCAGCAGCACCACCAGTTCTGCAGACCACTGCAAAGCTCTTCAGTGATAAAATCAATGCCATCTACCAACATTTTTCTTTGTCCCTTCATATCCTGTTTACTCTGAACATTGTTTCTAGCACTCCCTGACCTCCTTTTCTCTTTCACAGATCCACATCCCGCCTCTATACTTATTTCACAACAAAATCTCTCTACCTGAGAGATAACCTGCTTATCTTCTATCTCCAACCTCATTAATAAGTCTCTTGAGTATCGTTCTGTTCCTCTGCCTCTCACAACTGCTGTTGCCATGCTAGTTTCTAAGAAAGCACTCAGGACTATCCCCACAGGCCTTTCATTTCTCACCAAACTTCAGGAAAGAGAAGCTACTTTGAAAAACAAAACTTTCCATTAACAATCGTATTTAGTGTTTCTGGATGCAGCTCTGAGGCGACTCTTTCTGCAGCCTCTAATGATCCGACCTCTTTCAACATTATGGTACCCTTAAAAGCATAGCTTGCAGAAGATAGCTACAGCATTATTCTTTTTTATTAAACTCCAATATTATTATTATTATCATAAAAGTGAACAGCACATCACACAGCAAACCGCAACAAAATGCATCCTGTGCATTTCACCCATACACAGTGTCCGGGGGACAGTAATGGCGACGATACCATACGAACGGGTGCTTCAGGACAACTGACTTGGTTGATTTTACTGATTTGGGATTTGAGCCTTCTGATCCTATCTATCTATCTGTCTGTCTATTTATCTATCTAACAATCTATCTATATAGATATACAATATATCTGTTTTTTCTATTCTAGTTTTAAAGTGAAAGTGACTATTCTTGTTATTGTGAGAACACACAGCACAGCATGAAATTGGACCTCTGCATTTAACCCATGCACACAAACACACAGGCAGCTATGAAAGCACCTGGGGAGCAGTGACGGTACCTTGCTCAAGGGTACCTCAGGGCAACCTACTGGTAGGGGGTTTGAACCCACAATCTTCAGATCCTGTGGCCAGCCCCCTAACTAGGCCATCACTCCTCCATTATGTCTCCAGGATAGCTTTGGATTATCATCCTTGGTGTTTCATCTTTGCTGATATTGCTTGCAGTAGGTAATACAGTGCACAACCTTAAAAAGGCAAATGTTAAAGCTGTTAGAGAGAATTTTGGGAATACTTTCTGGAAAACATTTTGGTGACTATTGACTATTGACAGACAATGAACTCGGTAGGTTCTCTTCTCTTCTCTATTGTGACTATTGTTTGTCTTCTAGCATTGCTGGCTTTGAAGCTCCAGTTCTACAGACTATGCCTTGGCTGCATCCAGTTGGGGAGTGGAAAAGTGTGTTGCCATGTGAGCTGTAAGCCATGGTGTTCTTTTTTCTTATACTTTCTTCTCTTAGTGTGTCTGGCACCGCTTTTACTTACTCAATTAGAAAAAAAAAATCACTGTGCATTCAACAATACGAAAGCCTTGTGCGTCTTTCATCTAACGGCAATGGTAATCACAATGGCACAAAGAAACCCCTGATTCTGTATACAGTACAGATTTTACTTTTCGTAGTGTGGACGCATTACATATATATATATTGGTGGTGAGATGTTTAGTACAATAAACGCAACTCAAACATTCTTTGAAGCATCTAATCCCAGTTTTTACTTTAAAAATGTAAAAGTTTTTTTTTGCTGTACCTTTAAGAATGATATATGATATTTCTTTTGATTGCTTACTCAGTATTGTGAATCATTCATAAAGCAATGTGAACTGAAACACTACATATAGCTGCAATGTGGTTGCTCCCATCACCATCAAATATTACACTTTATATTGGACCAAAAGATAAAAAAACATTGTCTTTTAAATACATCATTACTGAACTGATGGAACATAAACTTCATGTAAATATCTGAGATAAAATTGAGATATTTATATTCAAAGCTGGCTTCAGTTGATGCAGATGTGAGAGTGATTGTGTGTGTGTGTGTGTGTGTGTGTGTGTGTGTGTATGTGTGTATGTGTGTGTGTTAGCATGACTTGATTGATGTGTAATGTAAAAAAATTGAGCTACTAAATTAGAAGAGCCTCAGGGAACCAGATACAAAGACAATGACATACAACCTGTCTCCCTCATGCTCATTAAAATAGAGACGTACATACACACACACACACACACACACACACACACACACAGACAGACACACACACACACACAAAGACACAGACAGACACACACACACACCATCATGAAAATTAATATTGTCCTAATGTAACACACACACCGCTATCCTCAGATGTTCTTCTAATAGAGTGTCATTAGCAGTTGAGCGGTTGACTGTATTGAGTTTCAGATGCAATCATTAACAGCTTGAATGTTGTACACTAGCAAGCTGCCTCGCTCTCCCTGCAGATACATCACACACTTTAGTCTGACTCTTCGTACTGTTTCAAATATCACTCTGTAGTTCAGTTCACTCCAACTCATACAATAGGGTTTCATATTTAGCGACCAAATTTTGCTTCTCTAGGAGTTAAGCTTTGAAGCTAACGCCATCAACAGGCTTTAGAAGCCCAGCTCTTGATTTTAGAGATTTCTGTTCAAGTACCTAAACATTCAAGTCTCATATTACAGCTGCACTAGCTTGAAAATGCTGAGGAAGATACTGATATCGATGCTGATACTAATTTCAATTTTAAATAGACATTTTATGCCAGTAGTTTTTAACACCGGTTTTACTGACAACCTGATAGTTATAAATATAAAAGAATTGTACATGTACATATGTACAACATGTTCATATTTCTAAATCTAAAAAAGACACATACATTATACATTATACATTATATTTATAATTAGGTATAAAAAATCAGACTTGCATTGGGAGAGAAGAGGATGGACAGGATTTGAAATGAGTATAGTAGAGGGACAGCTCAGGCTGGACGATTTGGAGACAAAGTTAGAGAAGTAAGGTTGCGTGGGTTTGGACATGTCCAGAGGAGAGACGAGGATAATATTGGGAGGAGGATGTTGAGGATGAAGCTGCCAGGCAAGAAAAAATGTCTAATTTTTTTTTTTTTTACAAATACCAACACAAACATGATACACAGGTTCAAACACTATAATAGCAGACGATCACAGAAAATATGGGTTGTTTTGTTTGTGTGTATATATATATATATATATATAAAATCATAACATAGATGTAGAATCAATCTGCAAATCATACAACTTGCAATCATCTACTGGCAGAAGAGAAGAGAAGAGAAGAGAAGAGAAGAGAAGAGAAGAGAAGAGAAGAGAAGAGAAGAGAAGAGAAGAGAAGGAGAGAAGAGAAGAGAAGAGAAGGAGAGAAGAGAAGAGAAGAGAAGAGAAGAGAGGAGAGGAGAGGAGAGGAGGAGAGAAATAAGGAGAAGAGGAGAGGAGAGGAAAGGAGGAGAGAAGAGAGGAGAGGAGGAGCGAAGTAAGGAGAGGAGGAGAGGAGAGGAAAGGAGGAGAGAAGAGAGGAGAGGAGGAGCGAAGTAAGGAGAGGAGGAGAGGAGAGGATAGGAGAGGAGAGGAGAAGAGAGAAGCGAGGAGAGGAGAGGAGGAGAGAAGAGGAGAGGAAGAGAGAAGAGAACCTACCAAGTTCATTGTCCGGTTCCTCAGTGTGTACCCCTTCTTCTCCAAGAGGAGCAAGAGAAAAAAGAAAATGTTTGCGAAAATGAAAGAAAGAAAGAGAGAGAGAGAGAGAGAGAGAGAGAGAGACAGGCAGTTTATTTATCTGAGGTGGCACAATCACACTCATGTATGAAGTATGTTCACTATTTCACATTAAAGAGGTTTTCCTGTTTATTATCACTGTTTTCTTATTATTTCCAAAAGTCTCCACCAAGTGGCACTGTTCAACAAACCCTGACGCGGCACCCATTTAACAGAGCTTTAATATTTCCACCACAAACACAAGTCGATCAGCACCATGCTATTAAAAACACCTCTGTGTTACATGCAAAAGCCACACACACTTTCTTTTCAGGTGATATGTGTGACTGATTCAATTCTAAAGAAGGATCTTTATATTTTTAGCTGAAAATACAGGTAAAGGCATTCTTTCAAATGTTTTAATGGTTCGTGTGCATGTGTACTGTATTCTGTGCAATGCAAAATGCCATTTGAAATGAATCGGTTAAAACATAAATATGAAATGGGCTTTCTTCCTGCTTCAATGCATATTTAGCTTTGCTTGCCTGCCTGCAAAAATAACTGTTTTTGGAGTAACTGGAATAAGCATTTTAGAAGCCGGTTCAAATGGCTTTCCCTGTTTGCTAGGAGTGGTTGTATTGAAGATCTGACTGGAAGAGGCTGGACTTACATATATGTATTATGCCAGTGTTTACTGAGGATCAAGCCAGAATTATGGCTCAAGTGCGCTCTCTGCCGGAGTGCTTAGGTAACACAATCTGAGATTTCGTACACAATGAAATGAGCCACTTAAAAAGCATCCATGTTTAAAAGTCAGCAGAAAGGGCACTCCAAAGATTGTGCCTGATAAAAAAGCTGCTTTGTGCTCTTACCATCATCTTCACACTCCTCTAAAGGCTTCTGCTGTTTATCTGCACAGCGCGGGTCCATCCATGAGGTTGTCTTTGTGTTGTGGCTGAAGAAACAACAGAACAAACAAGAGACAGGAAGAAACATGGCATTAGCTTTCCCTCTTCGATCAAAAGCATGTTAGAGATGTGTGAACTGCAAGCCTGTTCAGAACAGGAGAACCAGCAGCATAGATCATGTAAGTGATAAAGTGGTCTGACTGTCTCAAAGATGGCGATTAATTGCATCAGTTAAATCTCAAGTGAGTTTAAGCAGTCAACAGAAAACAGAAAATGGAGAGCTTTTAAAAAAGATTCACACTTGTGTAATAGACAGATAGATAGACAGACAGACAGATAGACATAGATAGATAGATAGAGATAGATAGACAGACAGACAGATAAACATACAAATAGACGGTTTTGGTGGGTGGGTGGGTGGGTGGGTGGATGGATGGATGGATGGATGGATAGATGGATAGATGGATAGATAGATAGATAGATAGACAGACATAGGTTTGGTGGTTTGGCTGGTGGGTGGGTGGATGGAGGGATAGATAGACATATAGATAAACATACAGATAGACGGTTTTGGTGGGTGGGCGGAGGGATAGATAGATAGATAGATAGATACATAGATAGATAGATAGACAGACAGACAGACAGATGGGTTTGGTGATTTGGCTGGTGGGTGGTTGGATGGAGGGATAGATAGATAGACAGATAGACAGATAGACAGATAGATAGATAGATAGATAGATAGACAGACAGACATATATACATAGATAGATAGATAGAAAGAGATAGACAGACAGACAGATAAACATAGACAGACAGATAGACAGAAGGTTTTGGTGGATGGATGGATGGATGGATGGATGGATGGATGGATGGATGGATAGACAGACAGACAGACAGCAAATGCATATAAATGATTCTATTATAAAGGTTATTACTTATTATTCATATTATTCATGGAGGGATGGAAGGATAGACAGACAGACAGATAACTAGATAGACAGACAGACAGACAGACAACAAATGCATATAAATGACTATTATTCATTTTATTATTTATTATTCATATTATTCATGGAGGGATGGATTATTATTATAGATATTATTCATTTAAATTTAAAATATGTATCACAAACTACCACTATTTCATCAAGAAACTGAGAATATTTACTCTTCAGTTTATGAAGAAACCATTCTAATAAGTTCAGAACATGAAATTAATTCCAGAGGGATCCCATTGCTCCCTCACACTACATACAGCGCATACACCCTTCAGTGCTACTGAAATATGTACTGATTTCATATTTATTATTGATGTCTCAGGGACAACACATTTTTTACACTGTAGTCCCAAAAGCTGTCCGCTATATGAGCCTGTTTGTGATAACAATGTCAGTAGCCTAGTTACTGTAGTTATGTATGTCCGAGGTAGAACAATGTTGGTGTTGGACTTTTAATAGTTTAATAGTAAAGCAACAAAACTTTGCTGCAAAAATGCAGCAGTGAGCAGCCGTTATTATCATTTATCTAATTAAAATAATTAAAATTATGTTTTTTTAAGGCTTAGCTCTTCCCATTAAATGCGCACCAGGGTATATCACATATAGTATAGTGTAAGGCAATGTGAGTGTATGTATGTATCTCTGATGTGAAATTAAAAACTGTGTTTGTGTTCATGTGTATAAATGTCTGTCTAAGCCTCTTGTTTGGATGTTTTTCAGGATGTACAAGCTGGATGGTGTGACAAGGCCTTTGACTTTGTTGCCCCCTCCTGGTGCAAACAGAAACAAGTTCCTTGGTTTTACTAAGTGTTGCTGTAAAATACCCGATATTGAAATATTAAAAAATATCAATATTACTAATAATTATCAATCATTTTTCCACTTTTGCTCCATTTTAAAGATGTAGTTCCACTCTAATTCAGCCAAAGAAACACTCCATAGTTAGATAATGATGAAAAAGTTCAATTGACATTTTAACATAGTATTGTTTAATATAAAGATTTTCATCTGTTTAACTGGTCTTTCAGCTAAAAGTCTTCAATTATATATTACTTACAGCTAGACAAGGCAAGGGACTTTTACAAGGTAGGAGTTTTGGATAGTCTGGATCTATTCAGCTAAAAGCAGTACCTGTATTTAATGTGTTGACATTTAAGAACCTCACCAAAATTTGCATAATTAAAACTGCATTATAAAAACTGCATAAATAGCCTTGGCTGTGCGGGAACACTGAATATTCATTGATATGACTGCTCAACATAGTAACTGTAGTTGTCACGTCACGACTGATATTTCAGATCCTGCCAGTCTAGTGCTTCCAATAATAATAATAATAATAATAATAATAATAATATAAAAAAACTATAGCATTTCTTCTAGAGCTTTTTTTCTGGCCAATATTTAAATTGTTCCGAGCAAAGAGGAAGAAAAGAGGAAGAGTGGATGAAAGGGTAAAATGATGAAACAATTAGTGATGAAGCAACAGAGGAGTCAGACAAACTGCAAATGCCGGGAATGTGAAAGTGCATTAGGATAATATGAATAGGCCACTGATCACAACGAAAGAGAACACACTCCTTCAGCCTGAAATGCTTCAGGAATATAATGAAGGAATGATGCCAGGCAGACTGGAGACATATGGATAATGCGGTTTTACTCAGATGGCCAATCCAGGCTCCTGCCACAAATGCTTTTAGTTTCATAGGTTCATCAAAAAGGAACTCTAAATCCACCCGACTGCCACTGAGAGAGCGTTGTAATAATGCAAACAATTCATTCAGTTTTTATCTTTATAATTGTATTCTTTAAGTATATTAGGCACAGGATAGAGTGTAATGTTAGGAAATATGTTTGTTGGTGGCAGTGGTCTAGTGGTAGGGTACTTGCCTACGGACCTATGGACCAAGAGATCACAGGCCTGAATCCGACCTCCAGCACTACCACCACTGGTTCCCTGAGCAAGACCCTTAACCCTGAGTTGCTCCAGGGAGACTGTCCCTGCAATCAGGACATGGAAGTCGCTCTGGATAAGTACGTCTGCTAAATGCCGTAAATGTAAAAAACTATAAAAGCATGTTTCCCGCATTATCGGCCTATCCAAACTAAATGGGCAGCCTTGCTCCAGCAAAGAATTGCTGACCATTTCCTCCCTGTCGCACAAATTTCGAATGGAAAAATGGAAATTACCTCCATTCCATTGGCACTGAAAAAATAGCACTGAAACTTAAAATCTAACCAGGCTGCCACCATAAAGAAGAAAATGTTCTTAATGTCTTGCCTGGTTTAATAAAACTCTAAATTGAGGTGTTTACACATTTCCTCATGTCATTTTTGCTCATTTCTTTAAAGCATCTCCAGCCTTGCAAGAGAGCATGAAGGGCAACTGGAAAGGGCTCTTACTCTATAAAGTACACTTCTCCACTCTCGGTGTAGGCCATCTCCCAGTTGTCTGGCAATGGGCCGAGCGGGTCGTCCTCCGGAGGAAGCTGAGGAATATGGGAGCTGGCCATGGTTGCTGGGGGAGACACAGCCACGTTGCTGAGCGCGTTGGAGGGGGCGTTGTCTCGCACCACGCCGTGCACTTCCTGCCGGCTGGAGTCTCCTGTGCACAACAGGGGAGAGGGGAAGAGACTACGCGCTAAAAACTCTGGGTAAAATTGAAGGAGAAGGTAGGAGGAGACAGAAGAAAGACCATTTACGATGACATGCAATTCCAACATGCACACAAAAACAAAAACACACACTCACACAGAGAAGTTGGACCTTAAACCCTTGGCACACTGCCTGTGACATCCATTAAGAAGAAGCTTGTCAGGCCGGACTCAAGGAGAATGTTAATACATCTTATGTGCTAATAATCACTTATATACACACAGACACACACAAACACACACACAAGTATGCCTGTCACGACTGTGAAATTTTAGCTGATGATAATTGCCTTTAATTGTTATAATTTTCATAATAATTGCAATTAGCCATTTATTTTTCCAAGACTATTCAATTCATAACAAAAAAAAAAAAACAAATCTAAAGGGGGCAATTTGTCTTTTTCACTCTTTTGCGTCCTTGCTTTGAAAGGCTAACAGCTCTAAACTGATGACAGAAGCAGAATGACAACCAATACTACTGCTGAGGATACTGTTTCATGCAGCTACAGTGGCTATTCTCATTGCGTATTAGAAAGATGTTCGCCAGTTCAAATTGTTTAATGGTCAAATAATCAGCCTGCATTGTTCTGAAGAAAATGATAAGAATTATATTAACATATTGGATTATATGGATCTGTGGTGCTCTGGTGGCCTGTTCAGGATGGTTCTCTGTCTTTCTTCTTATGAGCACCGGGACAGGCCTCTGAAACCCTTGTTAGGATAAATGGCTCAGACGACGGATGAAGGAATGGATGGATGGATTAAATGAATACCCAGATTCATCAAATCATCCACAGAACTGTGAACATGCTATGAAGATAACAAGAATATAAAAACGGAGAATCAACAATATATAGCGCAGCTCTAACACACACTCCCTGATTCCTCCATCCTCAGCTCAGATCTGCTTAAGAGCATTTTCGACAGATTTTGTGTAGCAATTATACTTCGGTATGAAGTACTATAGTGTATACATTCTGCTGGTGTTGAATAAAGAAATGAAAGAAATAAAGGACTATAAAAAAAAAAATCAAAGATTAAGTGTAACATTAGTGACCAAAACACTGAATGTCTCATATTGATTGACCCCAGCATTTTGAACAGCAAGAATAATGCAATATTCCTTCCTGCGGCCGACATGTAGAAAGTTTAAAAGGTGTAAATACAAATGGTTAACTTAGTGTAGCAAAAAGGATTTCTCTATTCTCTATTTCTCTCTCCTGCTCACACACACACAGAGCCCTCATGATCTCTGCATGTGATTTGATTAACACACACACACTCCTCATAGCCAGATGGAGCTGCCTTCCTCACTGCAAGCCAACAATTACATTCACAGTAACTCCGCTACAAACACACACACTCACACACTAGAGCCTGACTAATAAAAACTTTACACCACCAATATATTACCAGCCAGAGGAACTGAACAAGATCAGGTTTGAGTTAAGCAGGGGGTAACTGACCAGTATCGCTCTAATAACCACAAGCAATTGGTTACTGCAAGTTTAGCATTGTTTTTAAGGCTTGCCTGAAAGTTGTCAGAGCAGTGTGTTCATGAAATCAACCCAAGTAATCAACATCAGTTTAATCAGCGTTACAGATACCGATAAAGATGGGGAACTTCAGAGTGTGCAATAATGTCATACATCTTATTAATTTGAGAACATTTTAACATAATTGTATAACAAACTGATATCCAATCGCTATCAAGATGCTGAAGAAAAGGGTCTAATGCAGTCTGATGGCCCTGTGGATTGAAAAACTACATGCCACACTTTTGAGAAAACTCAAAGGAAGAGGAGGACTGGAGTCGTGGGTGTGTCATGATGTGGTATAAACCAGAGTGTTTTCTTTGACCCTATTGATGGAAATCTGCAGTAGAGACTACAATCGTTCTTTAATGACGTTGTTGTTGTTTACAGACTCTTTATAATATTAAAGAATAACATTTCATCCTGTTTCCTGCACCTGTTAAAAAGCCCAAATGTTGTATCAGTCAGACCCTAACAGACTCTTGTGCACACACACACACACATACACATATACCTGTGAAAGTGTTGTTCATGTCTGTGCTGAAGTCTGCATCTTCCGTCTGCTCTACTCGTGCATGTTGCATGTCATGGTAGGACTTGGTGCGTTTGGGTGTGGAATTCTGGGAGCCAGGGAGGCCGTCTTGCAAAGCATCCTGAGTAATCACTGACCCGCAGGGGGGCTGGCTGGGCGGCTTGGGTGTTCCATAATAGTTACCTAGGCAACCAGGAATGGATGATGAGAGAGAACATTATCGTTTGTGAGAGGAAGAGAGAAAAAGTGTGCGTGAGTGTGTGTGTGTGTGTATGTGTATGAGGTAGAGAGAGAGAGAGAGAGAGAGAGAGAGAGAGTGAGGTGAGAGCAAGAAGAGCGAGTGAACTTGTGCTGGTATGCGGAGAGCAGAAATAAGAAAAAAAAAAAGTGCAGCAGAACGGTCTAGAACAATGTGTGGGCTGAAACAGTACGGTTGGAAAGGAACACGGTGAGGCTTTTCTCTGGCCTGAGACTGGCACATGCACGCACACAAACACTCACACACAAACACTCGCGCACACACACAAACACACATGCTCAAAGAGACCAGACAGCTACTGCTTAACTTCCAGCTCCTCACTTTCTTTAACGATTTCGCTAAAGCGTCAAAAAGAAAATGCTGCAAAACAATGATCTTTTCAAAACTTTTAAGCCTTCAGTTTGAGGTTTGGTTACTTACTGAGATTAATATTTGACAAGGGGAGAGAGGGAGAGAGAGAGAGAGAGAGAGACAGAGACAAAGGGGGGGGCTGGGGTTTGCAAGAGAGTGTTGCCAGGGACACACACAGTGCCCAACAGATTAAACCTGTGTGCCAGAGACAGTACCCACTAGAGGAACTGTGAGGACAGCATGAGAGTTTGTGTATGTGTGTATGTGTGTGTGTGCCCGTGTGTGTGCACGTGTGTGTGTGTGTGTGTGTGTAGGCTCCTACCTTTCTGTCCAACTGTGGCAGTGCCATCCCTACACCTCTCCTCTTTGTGAATATATATAAGAGACAAAGGGGGGGAGAGAGAGAGAGAGAGAGAGAGAGAGAGAGAGAGAAAGAGAGAGAGTGTGTGTGTGTGTGTGTGTGTGTGTGTGTGTGTGTGTGTGTGGACCAGACCATTACATCCTGTATCATCAGCAGTGGTTTCTGTTTCACATCCTTCTCCAGCTCGTGATGTGTACTCCATACTCCAGAGTAAGATTTTGCTGATGTAAGTGTAATGTGTAAATGCTGAACAGCTGGATATTTTCACCTACCCTCATACGTTCCTATTTCCAAAAGAGTCCCACACTGCTCCAACTCCAGGAATTCCTGCACGGACAGGAAGTTGTAGTCCACCCCTGGAACCTCGCCGTCACGCGGAGGGCGGGTGGTACCTGCAGAAAGAGAGGAAAACTAAGTTGACTCAAATATCTGTTTGTTTTTTGTTATTGCAGCTGGGTAAGCTCAGCTGTTCAGCTCATCCTTAAACTTGTTTAAAGGAACATTCCATGAAATTGCCAGTTTTCCTGTCAACTCAAAGGCCAACTGATCAGGATGCTTAACCTGCAGTTTACTTTAGTTTTCTGTTTAGTTTCAAGCCTAATGTAAGTAAGAAGTAGTGAAACAATTGTCAATTAACTTATCCAGTATTTAATATATTTAAAATTTCCAGTATTTATTCCATAAGATAAAAAGGGGCACTACTGTTTTCAGGCATTCTGACCATGGCAACCGTTGTACTGTAATAATTAACGTAATTAACGATTGGCGACTGTAAATTGAGTACTACATCTGCTATTTTTGAAACAAGTTGCAGAGGCGCTCCATGTAGACCTCAGCCTTTCCGTTTGACCTGTTTTTTTTTCCATTCACAGTTAAAAACTGATTTCTGGGGGCAGCTCCTACAGAGACGTCTGGTCATTCTGTGTTACGCAGCGTCACAAACCACATAAAGCAAGTCTATTCGAGATCCCTGTTTGAGTCAAGTGTGTAATGATGAAGGATGCCAGTTATTTAAGATGGTATGAGGGCAAAGAGAGCAAAAAAAATTCACAAGGAAGCAGCGAGTAAATGCTACCAAGAGAGGAAAGTCAGAGGAAGCCAAGCAAAAGCATTGTTGCTTAAACCCCATTAGTGTTTTTGGAATATTAAATCATAAGAAAACAGAAGATCATAGCGGTTGGCATAATGAAATATGTGCAAAATAAACAGTCGAATTGCTTGTTCAGCAGAGCATCTTTGGGCTTGTTCGACTGTTACTGTAACTGTATATTAACCCTGGGAATGGTGAGAGCTTCAAAGCAACAGGAAGTCATTCAGGAGTGATATTTATTGTACATTGAGGATGACAAAATTGAGCTGAAGTGCAGTTAACTTTATGCTAATGAATTCTGATGTGGTTCAGTGGCAGCCAATCAGAATGTAGACTCTGAAGTCTCATCCTGTCACAATCCTAGCCCCAGCTGTTGATCATCTAGATGGTAAAATATGATTCTCAATTTCAGATTTTGAGGATCCTTAACAATGAAAGCAATTTTAGGCACTAGGGTCCAGGGTTAGAAGGTCTGGCGTTTGAATCCCACACCAATAGTTTGCACAGAGGAACTCTTGAACGAGGTACCATCCCCATCACTGCTCCCTGAGTGCTGGATATAGCTGCCCCCATCTGCATGGTGTGTATGAGTTAAAAAGCAGAGTGGGCATTTTGTTATGTTATGTGTGCTATGCTGTGTTTCCAGTGACAACTAGTCACTTTCACTTGCTGATGTACCTAAAGAATCGGATGAATCCACCAAATCTCCCATGTCTTTGCTGCAAGTAAAACAATTTTGCACCAAAAGCAGCTACTTCTCGCTTATTCATGGTAGAAATCTACATTAAATAGAAGCATTTTATGGACAAATCTTCCCCTGGAAAGACTTGTTTTAAGCAGAAATGCAATCAATTGGTTGTAAACAACAGCGAGTTGACCAGTTTGCTCTATGTGTGGTCTCTCGATATAAACATAGGCTATAGGTCGGGCATTTGTTTGCTTTGCAGTCCCTTTACAGTACTTACTGTTCGGGAACTTCATCTACATCAGTGTCACTGGCATGGCAGCAAGAGGACTGCTGACACCACCAGTGTGAACACATAGTATTTCAGTGCAGAGTATTAAGTTACAAAAAAAATACTTTCATCTTGCCCACTCTTGAGAGATCTCTAGTAAAAACTGCCATGAGAGAAAAGTCTCTACAAGAAATCAAAACGAAAACACATGGAAATGATTACTTTTAGGCTAAAAAATCCTTTACTGCTGCTGAGAAGCGAGCCATATGATTAATTTTTTGCTGGTAAACCACAACAAGAGAGGAAATTCGTGGAGTTTAAGCAGCATAAACTAGTGTACCTTGGGTTCTAAATGTACATGAGGACCGTTTTTCACGAGCGGTGCTATCTCACAGCATTCTGTCCGAATCACAGATCCGCAAGCACTAAAGCGAACAACTGCCTGCAGCTGTCAGCGCTTCTTACAACAGCTGTGTCTGAGTGACCCATTCTGATGCATATGAGCAGGAGGTGGGACTGAAACCTTCAATGCAGTGAAATGACACAAAGGCTACATGAGCAGCTTAGAGAAACAGAACTGCTCCTGCAAGAGTCTGAGTGTAACCAAATGGTTCTGTCTGAGAAACCACACTTGCTAGAACACTATAACAGGTCAGTCAAATGAGAGGTGAGCCAAAGCAATGAGTTCTAAACTGTATGTTATAAACTTCACTGCAACTATTTTTGACATAAATATGGCTCCTATCTAACCTTTACCCTTTGTCCTTGCTTTTATCTATCTGCTGGCCTCCACTAAGAATCTGTTGGCCTTTGTTTCAGGAAACTGGGCGGCAGTTAGTACTTGCAGTCATTGTTTTGTCTCTCACCACTCACTTCCTTCATTATGAGCTTCTTCCATTGTCTTTCAGGGCATTCCCAAAGTCACCATTGTTATTCAGACTAGTGAAGATGAACTTTGGTGAAAAGGAGCTTTTCAAATCCATGGTCTCCACAAGGGGTTTCTCTTTTTTAATAAATTAATTTGTTCTATGCTGGGAGGGGACACAAAGGCCAAAAGGACACGAGTACTAAAACTGCTCATTCAGTTTCACTTCACCAGAATTATTGCTTAATTTTAACACCAGATCCAACATACGCAGTGTAAACTCCTTTTCGCTAAACTTCATTGAGATGTATCAATTATTTCCCATCAAAGAAGTAGGAACATGTTCATCCGTGTCCGCACTGTGCATAGTAAAGTGTCAATGTTCAACATCTTCAGCTGGAGCCTACAGTGTTCTCCATCCTTATAAAAAAAAAAAAAAGCACCATGCTGTCCTTATGGTTGCTTGCACCATAGCACAATCATAAACACACATTCAGAAGAGAATTCAGATTCCGTTCATTTTAGATTTCACTCAAACTACTTGTTCATGACGCACAACATCACAATGTAAAGGTTTGTTATAAAAAAGCATATTTTCTGAAAAAACTATTCATGTCATTTTGAACCGCGGCACCTGGGGAGTAGTGATAGCGACAGTACCTGCTCAAGAGCACCTTAGGTCAACCTACTGGTCTGGGACTCAAACCCATAATCTTCTGATCCTGGGGCAATTCCTTAACCACTAGGCCACTGCTGCCCATATTGGTAGCGATACTCTTTGCAGATGTTAAGAGTTCATTTAGACCATGCTCTAACTGAACTACTTAAAATCAAATATTATAGATTACATTTCAACCAGTTTGCGTCACACTTAGTAGCAAAAAACTAGAATGAATGTAATGCTTGCATGTTAAATCTTAGCTAACTGTTCCACTGGGTCATAGAGCGATGTCTAATTCTGTTCCAGTACGCTAGTCCGCTATCTCAGACAGGCTAATTGTATTACAGGTCCTTACTGCTGTGGGGGATTAAGGTGCTGTTAGGTTGGAATGTGCTTAAGGTCAAGCCACTGTTGTACATTTGCACACTTTTTCCCCCCTAGTGCATTAAGAGTCATTCATTTCACATTTTACTAAAAGTAAATGTAATACCAAAGCACAATGCCACAATTTCTTGCATTGGCCATGGTGATCCACAAAAAGGTTGGAATGTGACAGACTCCCCAGTATAGCAGTATAGACTAATCTGTGTTGTTCACGCATTTGAAATAAGCTTGTATGTACAACAACCATTGAATAAACTGCAATTTCTGGTCAATGTCATGTAGAGCTCAATTTGAAAGTGAAAGTGACTATTCTTGTCATTGTGAGTACACACAGCACACCATAACGAAATTGGATCCCTGCATTTAACCCATGCATGAACACACACCATGCAGCAGGGGTTAGCTATGAAAGCACCCAGGGAGCAGTGACAGGGACAGTACCTTGCTCAAGGGTACCTCAGGTAAACCTAGCCCAATCGTCCCTAACCACTAGGCCACCGCTGCGCCTTGTATTTTGTTAGTATGGAACTGTCACAGTAGGTGATTATAATTAAAATGGCAACTAAATCACAGTCATTTAAAAGCTGTTAAGGAATTTACTAACATATCATCGCTCTCCAAGCAAAACTAGGCCCACAGTTTTGTTTTTTATGATCATGGTTTTTCTAGTTTTATCACCACGAAGATCACTCGACACAGCTTTGCAGTAGTAAGAAAAGCAACTTAGTAGTCCATTTGAAAGTGACTATTCTTGTCATTATGAGGACACAGCACAACACACAGTGAACCACAACAAAATGACACCTCTTTACCCACACATGCAGCAGGGGGCAGCTATTGAAAGGCACCTGGAGAGCAGTGATGGGGACAGAACTTTGCTGAAGGGTACCTCAGGGCAACCTGCTGGTCTGGGATTTGAACCCAGGAGTTTCTGAGCCTGGAGCCAACTCCCCAACCACTAGCCCACCGCTGCTGCATTTTGAAACGTTACTTGGATCCCGATACATCAGTACATGTTAAAATATTTTCCACTATAATGTCAAGCTGATTCCCAGACCTCTCGAGCTTCCAACTTTCTTGAAGGAATAATCAAACCGACTTTCAAACCAACTATATCAGAGATAAAAAGGATAACTTCAGTTTTTTTCTCTCTATAGCTCTGCTCACTAAACCTCAAAGCCTGATCATATAACTCAGTGTGCAATACATTGCAACATATAACTGGCGTGTCAAAGGCTCTTTCACCTGTTGAAAACACAATCCCTCCTTTTACACCACGTGAACGTTTCATGATGAGTAAAACAACAGGAACTGATAAAAGAAGCGTGCAATGTAACCTCACGCACAAATGAGGAACTTTTACTAAAGTTACGAAAGGTACTGTAATGTTTTGGGTGGTTCTTTTTCATTTTGAAGAAAACAAGACTGTGTAATGAAAGTGAAGACACAGAATATCATAACTGACTTTACTGTCTTCTGATGGGTTAAATTCTGTTTTGCAAAAAAAAAAAAAAAAAAAGCTAGTTCAGAAGATCCCTACACACATATATAGTACTGTGCAAAAATTTTAGGCAGGTGTGAAAAAATGCTGTTAACAAGGAATGCTTTCAGGAATATAAATAATGATTGCTTATTTTGATCAATTTACAAAATGCAAAGTGAGCGAACAAAAGAAAAATCTAAATCAAATCAATATTTGGTGTTACTACCTTTTGCCTTCAAACCAGCATCAATTCTTCTAGCTACACTTGCACAAAGTCAGGGATTTTGTAGGATTATAGTCGGTGTATGATCAACCAGTTTTACCAAACAGGTGCTGATGATCATCAATGTCACACGGAGGTTGAAACACAGTCATGTTGAACAACCTACCAGCTGAGTTCCTTCAAAAACTGTGTGTAAAATTATTACCTAGAAAAGTGACACTGTTTTTGAAGGCAAGGAGTGATCACATAAAATATTGATTTGATTTAGATTTCTCTTTGTTCATTCACTGCATTTTGTTGATTGATGAAAATAAATGATTAACACTTCCATTTTTGAAAGCATTCTTTGTTTACAGAATTTTTCACACCTGCCTAAAACTTATGCACAGTACTATATATATTTTTTTATTTTTTATCTTTTTTTATTTTTACAATCTATATATATATATATATATATATATATATATATATATATATATATATATATATAGATTGTAAAAATAAAAAAAGGTAAAATGATTTGGAGTTTATCCTTTGCTGCATTACAGTTTAAACCCCTATGTGAAGGAGGTATGTTGTAAATAACCTTGCAATAACCTTGCTATTCACTGTGGTAACAACAAATACACCAATTTTGGTCATTATATGATCTGACAGATATTTCAAACTGATATATGTACAGCACAAAATAAGCTACAAAACCGTGCCTGACAAGACCCATCAAATACCCGTCAAAGTGTTGTAAAGTGATAACAATCTTTCGTCTTAGACTGCATCTGGTAATATCAGTGGTTCCTGATATTTTTCATGAACATCCAGTTTCCACTTTTGCCATCTTTTAAACATTTTTTTTTTTAAAAGAACTAAACAGCCTAATGCCTTTTCCTTCTAACCCCCTTTTTTGTTTTAGGGGAGTAGGGGTTACAAATGCAATAAAATGTATTAAAAGTTTAAATAAACGCATTAGTTAATATTGGTTTAAAATGTGTCAATGTGTATCTACGAACACCTATACAATTCTGATCTCATCCTGTATCCCTTCGCATTGCATGGTCTATCCCTAGGAGATACAATCAAGAAAATTCTGCTGTTTGAAGGGCGAATGCAGGCAATTCTCCTCCGTCGGCCACACGCAAAGAATGCAAATTAACTCTTCACCCTAAATGTTCGTTGGTCAAGGCCCCAAAGCAGACGGAGGTCACTGTATCTCTGTAAACATGCCAGTCAATCATCAAGGGGTGGCAGTCTGCCAGGCTACACGCAACAAAAACAGCTAGCCAAGAGCCAGACCCCTATTTACAGTTAACAACTGAAAAACGTGGGGATAAAAAGAGAGAGACAGAGGGACAGAGAGAATGAAAGACAGGCGAGCAGGCTATAAAAAACAATCATCTAATGGCCATTTAAATCCCTGTCTAACGTACACACTGTATCTATTAAACACAGTGGAACACACTAAGAACAAACAGCGTGGTGTTGACACTCTCCAATCACATACACTGTGTCTGACAGTGAGTATTCTTATAGAGTGTATAGAGCGTATTTGTGAGCAGTCATGATTGGTCCCTTCAGAACTAAAAAAAAAAAAAAAAAGCAGTGAACAGACATGCCTACTAACATTAGAGGGCTCAAGCTGCAACTGGCAAAATCAGAATCCGTTGGTTTTACCTCCAAACACCTCCTAATGATCAGTATTTGGACAATTTAGTTTGTGCAAACGTATCATAGTGGTGCTTCTAGAGGTCCACTGGCTCTTTTTTTAAAATCTTAGCTAACTGCCTTTTTTTAATTATCAGATTAAGCTTTATTACAATTATAAATACTTCATATACAAAAAAAAAATTATTAAATGTCACAGTTCTTTCCAGAAATAAACATATTTTGGCCAAATATGTACATGATTGTTTTAGTCCAGATACAACATTTGTCTTGATAATATGGATTCCATTCATTCTTAATAACGGGTACAAAAATATTTGCCCTTTCTACATCGGCTGAAAAAAACGATCATTTTGACTATATTTGCGACGATAATATCTCATTTTTAAAATGTAATAATATTTAACCATCCCGCCGAGAAACTATTTTCATGCCAAGCACTCTTCCGTAGTAGCCCGGGGGGCTTGTCCCCCCACAACCTCCAAGAACATTCTGTATTAACATATTAACATTGTTTTACATTGCATGAATTTATTAAATAGCAGAATTTCATGGAAAATTGGTCGTAAGCAGCCTTTCTGAGCATGTAATAATTAGGTAAATAGTGTTTAAAAGTGCTCCTACATGGGCACTGCAATAGTTCTGCATTCTACATGCTTAGCCCTCAACTCCGACTAGGAAGTTGATATTTGTGAAGGCTACACAAACTATGTTTGACAAGAAATCTATGAAAATGTGAGCTTATCTTAATGCTTTATCTAAAGTCTGGAAGAAAAAAAACAACTAATAAATATCAGCCTTAAAGATTTGTTTGATAAGAAATCAGTCATAAAAATTTTATTATAGCTTCATCCCAGGTGGTATTTCAATACTTTAAGGAACATATTTAATCATGTTCATGATTACAACATGATGTATAGTAAGTACCTGTTGAAATGTTACTGTACAATGGCAAATCAACTCATTACAAACTTTAGAAAAGTGCAGAGTGTCTCAGCCAAACAACTCAGAGGCATCATGACATCTGTGAATTACATGAAAGTAAATAATTACTGTTAACCTGTATCTGATAAACATACTATTACGTATGTGTATGAAACTCTTACTGAAAAAATGAATGCATTGGCTTTAATAGTTTCAAAGGTGTCAATAATTTCCACATGAACAGAACACATTACATCAGCCCGATCTGGGGGAATATGGGAATTGGATATGGATGAATCTGCATCTGCTGATGGCAAAACATTTTTAAAACGCTGAACTGGAGCAGCAATACAGCAATCCATTCTTCATTTTGTTTTGTTTTCAAGGTAAGATATTCTGTAAAAAAAAAAAAAGCACTGTCCTCTAAATCAGAACATGTTTGTTTGCGGCGCAGCGGTGGCCAAGTGTTTAGGGACTAGGCCCCAGGACTGCAAGGTTGTGAGTTCAAATTTCAGTTGATTGACCAGTTGGTTATCCTAAGGCACCCTTGAGCAAGGTACTGTCCCCATCACTGCTCATTCTCAACTACTAATTCATTTGTTATCTCCATTACCGGGGCAGCAGGGGTCTAGTGGTTAGGGAGTTGCCCCTGATCGGAAGATTGTGGGTTCAACTCCCTCACCAGTAGGTTGCCCTGAGGTACCCTTTAGCAAGGTACCATCCCTGTCACGGCTCCCCGGGCGCTTTCAATAGCTGCCCCCTGCTGCACATGTGTGTATGGGTGAAATGCTGAATTTCATGGTGTTGTGTTGTGCTGTGCTGCATTTCACAATGACAAGGGTAGTCACTTTCACTATTGTTGTATACACATGTATCAGCACATTCAATAATTCAATGGTAATTCATAATGAATAACTGTACAGCACAGAAATGTATGACAAAGCTTTAAAAAGGCCAGTTTGTCTTTATAATCATACAACAGGCTAAAAAGGACTGAAATTATGAAATTATGGGGCGCTTAAACACACATACACACACACACACACACACACACACACACACACTATAAATAGCTAAATGTGACAAGAGTTCAGGGAACCCTGACCTGACCTACATTCTCACCTCCACCACAGTGCACTCTGGGAAATGGAGTCTTTCACCAAATTATAGCTACTGATGCCAGCAAGATTGCCATCATTTTAATCAGATTTTGATCGACCAAAGAACTCCACTCTAAGCCACATGAGAAGTTCTCCAAATCCTTCAGCTCTAAAGTTGATGTCAAAAATATGATTCTGCAAATGCAGTGCTGAATGGAGGTGATGCTCCGCATCATCTCCGATCTTATCTGATGATTAAATTTAGTGTCTGTTTTAAAGAAATTCATGCCAACTCTTTCATCAACCTCTAGATTAATCTCACCGACAAGGATCTTTTCACTGACAGCATGAAATCAAAGCAATCTAACATCATCTGCTCTCGAAATCAGGACACCAGACGGTGGCAGTTATGACTCGATCGATATGAAGTTTGACACAGATTCCAATTTAAAGGACACATAGAAATATATTGATAAATAAATGATAATGATCACTTCTAGTTTCATAAAAAATGAAACATATAGTTAATCCCAGCCACAAGTGTTTAGCCTACATATAAAGCAAATTTGGCTTATAGGAGTGTGAATAAGTCAAATTGGCAGCACGTGATGCAGTGAGTAGCACTCTTGCTCCACAATGAGAAGGTTCTGGGCTCAATTCCCAGGCAGGTTGGTCTCTGTCCTTTCTGTGTGGAGTGGACATGTTCACCCTGTGTCTGTTTCCTCTCACCATCCAAAAACATGCACGTCAGGTGGATTGGAGATGCTAAAATGCGCCCTAGGCATGAATATGTGTGTGTGTGTGCGCGTGTCTGCCATGCGATGGTCTGACAACCTGTCCAGAGTGTGTCCCCACCTTTCGCCCAGTGAGAGTTGGGACAGACTCCAGCACTGCCTGCTAACCAAATCTGGACAATCGGCTCAGAAAAAGAGAGTTAGAGAATGAATGTTGGTTTTCAGCTGTTAATTTTTTCAATTTCGCAGAAGAGATTCTCTTAAATCTTAAGGTCAAAGTGAACTGAAATCCATAAAGCATGTATCTTCCATATTTGAAACAAAGGTTGAGCTAGCTGGGCTAATAAGTAGAACAAGGTGGCGAAATTATTGGTCAGTGCATCAAACACGGTGATAGGAGAATTTAGAGGTGAGTAAAAGATGAGACCACTTCATTTAAATGATATAGAATTACTGTTGCTTAATATGACAAGGAGCATAAATGAACAAGGTAAAATTCTAAATCTCTAAAAACTCTAAATAATGAATGAATTTATCTACACATTTATACTTTCTGGAAAAAAGTTACAAGATACAGTACTGTGCATAAGTTTTAAGCAGGTGTGAAAAAATGCTGTAAACAAAGAATGCTTTCAGAAATTGAAGTGTTTATCATTTATTTTCATCAATCAACAAAATGCAGTGAAGAAACAAAAGAGAAATCTAAATCAAATCAATATTTGGTGTGACCACCCTTTGTCTTCAAAACAGCATCAATTCTTCTAGGTACACTTGCACACAGTTTTTGAAGGAACTCGGCTGGTAGGTTGTTCCAAACATGACTGTGTTTCAACCTATGCGTGACATTGATAATTATCAGCACCTGTCTGGTCAAACTGGTTAATTATACACCGACTATAATCCTACAAAATCCCTGACTTTGTGCAAGTGTACCTAGAAGAATTGATGCTGGTTTGAAGGCAAAAGGTAGTAACACCAAATATTGATTTGATTTAGATTTTTCTTTTGTTCGCTCACTTTGCATTTTGTAAATTGATTAAAAAAAAAAAAACCATTATTTATATTCCTGAAAGCATTCTTTGTTTACAGCATTTTTTCACACCTGCCTAAAACTTTTGCACAGTACTGTACAATGTAAGTTGTAAACCTTTTTTTTCTTTTTTCTTAGAGGCTGAAGAAGTACCCTCGAGGCACATCTGGAAAGCATTTGAGGTGCATGATCATTAAAACATGAGCGTATAAAATGAGCAGTGATGCTTTATCATTAATATTTCTGTAGAATATTACTGTGTTACTGCTGATGTTCTCCAGTCAGCTGTTATATCGGTCAGGCCCCAGTAACAATGCAGAGTCTGCAAAGCAGCAGTAAACTCAGAGTGAATGAGCTGTCCTAAACGTTCCCAAAATATCCACCAGACGAGTGACATCTCACTGCAAGGCCTCGCTGCAGCTGTGCTTCATAAGTGAAGACACACATTAAATACTTCACAAAAGAGCCTGATTTGAAACCCAGCTCAGGGACACCTTTGTGGAGGATTTAGGCTTTTATTTGTATTTCCATCTTATCTACAGCAGCCATGCTGAGAGAGAGAGACATGCTTATTTTTCCCTCCCAGATGAAGCCAGCTAAATATTTGATTAGTATGACCCACACTGTGTGTGTGTGTGTGTGTGTGTGTGTGTGTGTGTGTGTGTGAGAACAGGCACTCTTGAAGTGCTCCGTGTCTCTCCGTGCTCAAGACTGCAGGCGGCAAAGACCGATGAACTACCCATGAATCATTGCTTCTTTTATGCAAATTCTGTCTCCTCTGAGACTTGTGGTTGGATGCTTCTCTGTGAGGGAAAAAAAAACACATGAAGAAATATTCACCGCCATGCTGAGGACAAGGCACTCGCCACATTCAGCCCTTTTACCTGTGCTCATAGTGGTATTATAACACAGAAAAGGACAGGATGCTTGCTGATCCCTTAAAACATTATGCAAATTAAATTTACATTCACATTTAATCAGCAGGGACTTTTATCCAAAACAACTAACACGTGAAAAAGTTAATTTCAGAGTTGCTGTGATTTTCGTTGGGTGTGACGAGGATGGACAGGATTAGAAATTAGTAGATTAGAGGGACAGCTCAGGTTATTAGGAATGAGTATTTTAGAAGCTCAGGTTGGACATTTTGGAGACAAGGTTAGAGAAGCAAGGTTGCATTGATTTGGACATGTCCAGAGGAAAGACAAGTATTATATCAGGAGCAGGATGTCGAAGATGGAGCTGCCAGGAAAGAGGAAAAGAGGAAGACTAAAGAGAAGCTTTATGGACGTGGTGAGAGAGGACATGCAGGTGGTCGGTTTGAAGGAGGAAGATGCAGAAGACAGGAAGAAATGCAAATGGCTGAGAGAAGAACTAAAAAGTGAGGAACATACAAGCTATCGTTGAATTGGAGTGGCGAATGAGTATAAGGATTGTTAGAGTGTTAGAGATGTTAGGAAAGGACATCTTTCACTGAAGAGGTGTGTCTTCAAGAGCCTCTAGGAGGTAAACAGGGACAGCTCTGCTCTGATAATATTTGGGGACTTGTTTCAGCATCACGAAGATGCTTTTCAATTTCAACCCTTTTCACTTCAAATGCACACCTTCAGACCATTTCTAAGACATTATAAGATGCCAACCAGACAATTGGACTGCTGCTGGAGAGTTGGTGCTCTGGTGATGTGTTGAGAGAGGACATAAAGGTGGTCGGTTTGAAGGAGGAAGATGCAGAGGACCGTAAGAAATGGAAACCGATGATCCGCTGTGGTGAACCCTTAATGGGAACAGCCGAAAGAAGAAGAAGAAGATACTAGCTACTCTTTAGCTATAGCTTCACAGTATACACTGGGAAGAATATGATAAAATGAACTGCCGGTCACCTTTCATGGCATGATATCATGATTGCTCAATAAACTGGACACAGGCCTATTGCTGCACCATAGCTACGGCTGGGTGATAAAGATAAAAAAAAGTCAGTATTTTCCACTCTCAATGATAAGCAGTTAAAAATATGGCTCAGTTTTCATGAAAGGTTGCTGAAAAGAAGGATTTTTAACTTTGTTTCTTGTGTCTTTCATATCTGCAATGAGACTCTGAAGTAAACATGTTATTGGCCAGTTTTTTAAGGTACTAAATCTTTGCCCTGCCCATCTCAGTCCTTCAGATATTTACACCTTCAGGCACAATTTGGTTTAGCAAGTTCGGTGTAAAGAAGTCTCTGGACCTTGAGCTTTGTTGTATCCATATTTTGGGGCAGATCATTTTGAAGCTGCCGTGCTTTTTCGAATCAGGTCATCGGTTTCAGATTGTGCAAGCGGACAGGTTGGTGAGTGAGTGAGTGAGTGAGTGAGTGAGTCAGAGAGAAATGGAGGGAGAGACAGAGCGAGAGAAGTGACACCATGTCTCCTGCATGCTAAAAGCTCTCGGAGGAATACACAGATATTGATGAGCTGGGCCAGTAGCAGTCACTCTCCCTTTGAGGCCTAGGGTCTGAAAACAGTGTGTGTAGTGAAATACACAGCCAGCATAATGTAGAACTTGCTTGATGACGTTAAAAAAAAATGAAGCTACCTTTTGTTTGAAGATATAAGAAGAAATGGTTTATTTTCACTCAAACTCAGCCTAACCTCAAACATAAGACTCTTAGACTAAAAAAATGTCTTTCCATGCTTTCACTATATCAGCTGCCATGTCTGAATCCTGCTGCTGGTGTAGAGCAGTTTTCTATGATTTTGTCTTTTCAAAACATGGAATATCTGGTTTGCCCTCATCTGTCTGATATAAACACACCATCAAGGCTATGTGTCTGTTGTGCAGAGCCTTTAGTCAGTGCAGTAGTTTTTTTTCTGTTTCTTTTAGTTCTAATCTGATTTCTGATCTCAGTCTAACAGATCAGAAATCAGATTAGAACTAAAAGAAACAGACTCTTCGTTGCATTTAACAGTTCCTAAAAATGAGCGAACATGACAATAAAGAAAAGCCAATTTGCTTATCAAATCTTCTGCCTTGCTATTTGATTAGGAAACAGAGTTGAAAAATGTATCTCATTTTTAGGAAGGCGTAAACATTTTAAGAATTATTTGAGCAATGGCTGAATTCAATAAATATGAATATTGTGTACATAAATAATGAAAACAAGGCTAGACAGTATTCAGGTGTACACACACAGACACACACACACACACGTGCGCACACACTGCAATTGGAAAGCATGACCATTAATCAGTTTTATGGCTGCAGAGCTTTGCTCCCCCACCTCTATTTCTCCCTGCTTTGCTCTTTCTTTTTGTCCCTTCATCCCTTGCTCTCTTTCTCTCTCTCTCTCTCTCTCTCTCTCTCAAACATTGTCCATTTCACTTTGTTTTGTCTTCATAGTACACACATCCACTAAGCCTCATATATTTCACTATTGCCTGCTTTTACATCTACATTTATTCAGCTGTGCTCATGAGTTCAGGGCACACAAAGCATTTTTTGGCTAAATCGCATAAAAATTACATCATCAAATGTAATAAAACACACAAATATGTCCCCTCAGCACCCATGCAGCAAAGAACCAGGACTACATTCCATATAATCTGTTTTAAACTGACTATTGGCAGTTTATTTACCAAGTGAATGAGATTAAAACCTTATTCGATTTAGCATTAGTCTGCTGCAGTGGCCTAAAGGGAATATATTTGACATTTTCTTACAAATTTTCACCTCTAAATTATGTTGAGCTATACATATCAAACTATATATATATCAATGTCATACTTAATTTCTACATGACCCTTATCCAGACTATCTTAATCAATTAGAAATAAACAGGACATTTATTTTACTGTACCTTTAAGACTGGTGTACTTAATTAAACTCTGCTCTGATTGGCTGCCCATTTGTGTCACATATATAAGGGGTCTATGTTGTAACATTCCTTATAACTTCAGCATGTCAGTAGGCTGAATTTCATAATACCACATGGACATACTGAGTTCATAATACCATAGAAACAATTCAAAACAAGTTACTTTTGTAGTTTAGATCTCAAATACATAGTCTTGTTGCAAAGGATTTATGGTAGACAGTGCTTACATGTGACATTAAGCTAATTTATTTTATAAAAAATGTGAAAAATTCCAAAACTGATGTGCTTTTTTTATTCTTATTTAATGTACAGTTATGAGGTAAAGTAGAGGTTCAGAGTTTTTCATTTTCAATTCATTTCAATCTGGAACAAACCCAGTGCTATCATCCATCCATCCATTATCTGCCGCTTGTCCCAAACGGGGTCGCGGGGGGGGTGCTGGTGTCCAGCCCAGCGCACACAGGGCAAGGACGGGGGACGCACCCTGGACAGGTCGCCAGCCCATCGCAGGGAGGAGCGAGACAGGGACGGCACCTTGCTCAAGGGTACCTCAGGGCAACCTATTGGGAAGGGGTTTGAACCCCCGATCCTCCGATCATGTGGCCAACGCCCAAACCACTAGGTCACCGCTGCCCCCCAGTGCTATCAGTCAATCCAAAATGTTAGTAACCTTGAAACCTGAATGTTTTACAAAGGAAATGTGAGTGTGAATGTTCTCAGGGGAATATATATGTGTGCACAATTATTACATAACTGAATGGCAAATTAAATTTTTCCCATCTCACTTGCAAATTTGCATCTGTTAGTGAGAATAAACATTTCTGACAATGAAAAGAATGGTGGCTTTATTGCTCACTATTTTTTTTTTAATAACAGTCATAATCCTTCCTTTCATGGAATCTGTCAGTTTCTTAATCTGTTGACTTAATCTGATCAACCTTTTGTGCTACAGCGACCACAGCCTCACAGACACTGTTCAGAGAGATGGACTGTTTTCATTCCTCGTAAATCTCCCATTTAAGAAGATCCCCTAGTTCTCAATAGGGTTTAGTTCAGGTAAAGAAGGGGGTCATGTCAAAATTCTTCCATCTTTAAGGCTAAACACAAAATGGAGTACTTCCATGCATGTGATGGATCATTGTCCTGCGTTAAAATCATGGTCTTCTTGAAAGATGCAGACTTTTCCTGAAGCACTGCTTGAAGAACGTGTCTTCTACAAACTGGCAGTAGGCTTGGGAGTTGAGTTTGAGTCCATCTTCAAACCAAAAAGGTCCAACTAGATCATCTTTATTAATACCAGCCCAGACCAGTACCCCTCCTTGCTGGTGTCTGAGTGGAAGTGAAGTTCTGTTCCCATTACTGATCCAGCCACAGGCCCATCCATCTGCTCCTTCAAGAGTCACTCGCATCTCATCCGTCCATAAAGGGTCAAGACGGGACAAAGAAATATCTCAGGACAGATTTTTATCTGTTTCAGCTTGTACTTCTGGACACTTCAGCCAGGCTGCAGTTCTGGAATTTGACAGCACTGGAGGATCATGGGTTCCTGGTAGCTTCATGTTTGATTCTTCTCAAATCTTTGGAAGATAATTTGTGTCTTTTTACTTTTCTGCGTCCGTTTCTTGCGACCCTGTTAACCATTTGCAACAAACCGTTTGATGGTTCTGTGATCAAGCACCAATATCATAGCAATTTGAAGAGTCCTGCATCCCTCTAAAAGACTTTTTTTGACTTTTCAGAGTCAATCCTATCTCTATTTTGACCCGTTCTGCCTGAGGAGGAAAAGAAGCTGCCTAATAATTGTGCACACATTGATAAAGAGTGTTGATCTTAGGCCACACCCTCCCTCATTACACAAATATACCTCACCTAATCTGCTTCAATCCAATCAGCATTCAGGTTTGTACAGCTTGGAGTTGGAATTATGCATAGAAATGATGATAGGGACAAAATACTCACATCATAGTCTTATTTAAACATATGTACACATTTTTAGATCATTGTAAGGGCATGGGGTCATTCACTTTTTTCAGCATAAATATCTTGAACTGATTTTTTTTCCCATGTAACCTCACACAGACAGACAGACAGACAGACACACACACACACACACACACACACACACACACACACACACACAGAAGACACTGATGCTGAAACTCCTTTAAAGAGATTTAAAGTTTCAATGATATCTTGTTTGTTTATGGTGTTTATGGGATTTTAAGATTTCTGTGTCAGACATTAAGGTGGGGATGGAGTTGATTAACATAAATACATAATATCCAATGAAAATTTAAAACAAGGTAAACACGAAATGAAATGAAAGTCCCTTAATACATGAATCAGTTTCTGATTCTGTAAATGTGTCGAGATTAGATGTAAACAGGATATATTTATGAACAGAACATATATAAGTTTGGAATATGTAATGGCCATTTTTGAAGCCTATTCATTATTCTAACCTTTCAACCTTTTTAAATAAAACATAAAAAACATTACTTTTATAAAAGCATGTTAAATACACCATTAATACTGAATATGTATGAAATAAAACTGCACACACACAAAAAGCAACAGGTGCAAACCACTCACACCCACAATGACTTTCTAAAGAAATCCTAATAGCTTGCAGGGTTCTTAACCTAATACACACACACACACACACAGACACACACAGACACACACAGACACACACACACACACACACGCACACATGCTGAGAAAAGATGGGGTGATATGTGAAACCATGTCGTCTGCCTGCTGTCAGAGGCTCTGCAAGGCAGCAGCTCATTGTCTGACCGAACGTAGCCAAACATCTGTTGCATCCAACCCCCTAGTGACTACTTGTGTGTGTGCTGAGGAGGGGGGTTAAAAGACCAAATCAACTATGGCTTACACACAGTAAGGACCTCCTGTGTTCTACTCAGCCAGCAGGTCTTGTTATTCTTCCGTGTGGTATGATCGAGCATAGGCAACGGTGCGTTTATCAATTTCTCTCTTTTCCATCCATCTGAAGAGTAAAGCCCCTTTCCAGCTGTATGAGAGTTACATAGGAAGAACCTAAAACTGATGTTTTGCTGAAAACTTCCAAATCATTCTAAGCTAATGGAAAAAAAGTAGCTTACAAAAAAAAAAGAAAATCATATAAATTGCAAAGTTCATTCAAAGTATCTTCTTTCCAGTGTAAAGGGGGCATTTAGTAAACTCTTATAACTTTTTTTATTTCAGTTTACGTGACCATTTTCCAGCCTTTCTACATTCATTATTAGGAGCTCTGCTCCAATTGGCTGACCTGCACTCCTAACTTTGATGTGATGGAAGAGGGGCTAACCTGCTGTAAGCTGAATAAGAGGATGATGATTTTGTTAATGCAAACCCATCGATCCATTCATTATCTGAGCGGCTGTTCTTAACCAGGGGCATAGTGGGGTGTGCTCACAGGGCGAAACACCCTGGACTAGTCCATTGCAGAGCAGAAACACAAATATGCTCACACGGTCACATCTTATGGACAATTTAGCATCTACAATTCAACTGACATTCATGTCTTTGGAGCACCTGAAGGAACTACATGGAAGCATGGAAAAAAAAACTCCAAACAGAAACAACCCTGGCTGGAGGTAGATCTCAGGACCTCCTGACTGTGAGGAAACAGTTTCCATACATTGACTGCATGGACTTCAGACAGACTGTGCGAGAGGCAGTGGTGGCCCAGTGGTTAGAGACTCTGTCCTAGAATTGGAAGGTTTGTGGGTTCGAATCCAAGACCGGTAGGTTGCCCTGAGTTACCCTTGAACAAGATACAGTCCCCACCACTGCTCCTCGGGTGCTGGAAATGGCTGCACAATGTGTGTGGAAGATGTATTTTGCTGCGCTGTGTTTTGCAATTACAAATAGTCACTTTTACTTCACTTTAAAATGGTGCATTACACTAATTAAAAGTTCAGATTTCCAATATATATGTCTTTTAGAATGCCGAGCTTAGAACACACCAAGCTGGTAGTACAACTTCTAAGCTTGATACCCGAGAAACTACAGGCAATGCTAACAGTGTGACCTTTTACACTATTATTCATCTTTCAAATCATTTTCTAGTTGAATTTGTTTTTAATATTAACAAACTCTGAATGCATAGAGTTTCAACTTTTTCACCAACGACTACCTAACAATTTATCACAGGGTCCGTTTTTGGAGGCTACAAAAGAATACATGTGAAAAGGCAAACAGATCAAGTGACTACAGAGGTTCAAATAAAGAAGGAATCTTCGAAAAGCAACTTAAACAAAAACAATTAATAACTCGACCCTGAGAAGATAATGGACGTCTATATGCTCCCTCTTTAGCTGACAATGCAAATTACATGGGCTGACCAAATCATACTAATGCTCCTTCGCTAACTTGCTATGTTTTATTTATTCATAAATGTATACATTTATATTGACTAGGGTGAAGAAAACAATTTTTTCTTTATTACTTAATACATTTTTGTATTTAAATGAATACTGTCAGTAGATATGCAGAGTTGTATATTTGAAAGACGGCATTCTAAAGCTAAATATGGCACATGGGCAGCAGGGCTTCAGCATAAGGCTTCAGCTAAGGTCAATATAAAGCCTAAACAGTAATAATAATAACAATAAATAATAATAAAAATAATAATAACGATAATAACAATAATCATAATAATAATAAGTTTAATCTATACTGCATTTCTAGGACCCAAGGTCACTTTACAAATTTAGTTTACAAAAAAAATCTTAAGAATTTTATTCTAAAACCAAATAATCTCAGTAAATACTGAAACCTTTAAAAAGCTATTCCGACAGAGAAACAACAGAAAACAGCCAAGGATATTTAATTTTAGACAATCTGTCATAATCTGAGTTAAAATCACACTGATATTTTATCTTTGTATCCGTCACTTTGAAAGGGCTTGAGTAGGATTTTGGCCAACGTTCTACAAAGCCTGTTCAACCGCGCAGCAGCGATGAAAGAACAGATTGATGGGCAGAGCACAGAAAGGTCAGTGACATTACAGAAGCTCCTCTGGTAGAAGTAACCCGGATCTAGCATCGCTCTACTGTATCAGTGTGTGTCACATCTTAGGAGTTGAGATTGATGCTGCAGTCTGTCACAAAAACCAGCAGCAACATTAAAGACGCTCTCTTACACACAGCATTTCCCTGAAAACATACGCCTCAAAGGATGGATAGAAAGACAAAGTCAGACACACATCTGCAGAACCGCACACACTACACCTGTATCTTTCTTCTTACCCCTGCTGTGAACATTACATCACCACCTTCACTAAAGTTTCTAGAACAAACATGCTGCAAAGTACAGACTACAGCAAGGTGCAATGCTGTCAAATACAGAGAGAGAGAGAGAGAGAGAGAGAGAGAGAGAGAGAGAGAGAGAGCGAGAGAGAGAGAGAGATAGACACTCACTCAAAAGACAGAGGGAAAGACACTCTGAGAGAGATGTTCTGAGAGACATGAGAGACAGATGTATAGTTAAAGGGAAAAGAATAAGGGGGGGGCACAAACAGAAAGACAGAAAGTAAAAGATGGAGATTAGGCAGTATAGAAATAAGCAAAGAGAGAGAGAGAAAGAAAGAGAAAAAGTAAACCAGAGGGAAAAACACACAGTGGAAGAAAGCAAGTGTAAGAGAGACACAGGGAGAGAAAGAAAGGGAGACAGAGAGACAGAAAGAGAGAGATCATGAGACAGAGAGAGAGAGAGAGATAGAGAGAGAGAGAGAGAGAGAGAGAGAGATAAAGAAGAAAGTGTGAGAGCTTTCACTAAGATGCTGCAAAATATTCACACAGGGAGAGGACTCCTGGGCCTGCAAACCAATTACTGCAACACACACACACACACACACACACACACACACACACACATTGATTGAACTCCACTTTAAAGCTCATCTACTCAAGTGCTCACCTCTGCATGCCCTATGTGGACCATAAAGCATACACACACACACACACACACACACACACACACACATTCATGCACGCATGCACCCACACACACACACACAGACAATCATGTCAATTACAATCAACCCAAGATGAAGTGAAAACCAAATTATTAGGACTGAGGTGATCAGCAGGCGCTACAGGTTAGATGAAGTGTCCTCCAGAGACGTGAACGCACACAATTCAAAACCGTACCAAACGCCAGCACCCAGCATTGACTGAGCTTTTCTCAGCAGCTACACACCACACACACACACACACACAACAGTATACATATCCACACACAGATCTAAAGGGCTTTTGTTTCCGAGAGTGACAATGTGTATGTTAATGATTAAGCTTGACTAAAGAGGAAGCCAGTGGCCAGAAATGATCATTATTCGCATACAAGTCACACTAAACATCTTAAAGTCATTCAGACATTTTGAAAACACTTTAACCACAAATGAACTCCAAGCAGACTGACCTGGAAACAGCACTCATTACTACCATCTCTCTTACTTTCTTTCTTTCCTGTCAACCTCTACTGGTCCCTTCACTTTCCCTCTTGCTTCTTTTTGCCCTATCGCTCCTTCTCTCTGTCGCTCTTCTCCTCTTTCTTTTTTGAATCACTTTACATCTCTTTCTATCCATCCTTCTCTCAAACCCTGTTCTCCCTTCTCTCACTCTTTGTTTTATTTCCTTATTGCTCCCTCTAGCTCTCCTTTTCTCATAATTTCTAGCTCTCCTTTTCTCATAATCTCTCTCTCTCTCTCTCTCTCTCTCTCTCTCTCTCTCTCGACTGATTCAGTAGAATGCTCTCCAGCTGAGCTTGTCTCAAGGGCGGCTGGACAGAGATCAACAAGAGGCCAGACACACACACACACACACACACACACACACACACACACACAATGCAGGCGTTCACAACAGGCCTTTTCTTTAAACCATTGCCACCACATTCACAGCTGAGCCTTTGCTTTCTCCTCCAGCTCTCCCTCTCTTTCTCTCTCTTTTCATTTACAGGGGAAAGGAGGAGGGAAGGAGAGAAGGACTGGACTTGGGGAGGAGGAGGGAGCATGGGAAAAAAAAATTGAGAACAGCTACAAGGATGAAAAAAATGAGGAAAAATACAGTCTGAAGCTTAATTATTCACTAAAGCAAAGGCCAATTCACTACTTACAGCTATATACTCACACACACACTCACTCTCTCTCACATGAACTCACTCTCTCTCTCTCTCTCACACACACACACTCTCTCTCTCTCTCTCTCTCTGTCTTTAGCTTTTTTATCCATAATAGCCCCGTCACTGTAGGAGTGAGAGATGAGAGAGATGAAAGAAGATAAGAAAAAGGTTAAAGGAGGGAAAAAGATTTAAAGCTCTCACTGAGTAGAAGCATTATAAGTCAAGTAGGTTTTAAAGAAGAAGAAAGAGAGAGAGAGAGAGAGAGAGAGAGAGAGAGAGAGAGAGAGAGAGAGAGAGGAGAGAGAGAGAGGAGAGAGAGAGAGAGAGAGAGAGAGAGGAAAGAGCAAAGGAAGCAGGGAGGTAGTATGAGACAAAAAAACAGAATAAAAGAAAGAGAGGGGGGTGTCCAAGCATCTAAGCTGTATTCTTTTCCAGCAGAACAGCAAATAAATGGATGCTGAGTTTCAATCAGCACAGCACGCAGGCACACAATACACCTGATGATCATTTTAAGTGAAGTTTTACTGATGTGTCAATGCATGCGCCTCTCTTAGCATCATTCCACAGTCAACTCCACACTTCCAGCAGCACTGTGACTGGCCCATCTGAAGGCCACCACTATCTCGTGCTGTGAATCCTTTCTTTCTGAGCTGAACTCAGCAGCCTGCTTTTCCTGCTCCAGGCTGAGTTTCAGCAAAGCTCCAGCTTGGTTAACCGTCTCACTACAGTGCAGCTGACGCTAAGGACAAGTGCAAGGGGGGCTAGTTATGCTTTGCTCTTCACACAGTGGTAAAGGAATAAACAGGACAGGGATTAAATAGTGTTCAGCATTGAGCAGGAAAAAGGGAGCGACATACACGTGTCTTCGCTTTTATGGAGCTGATCGCGGTACATCATCCACCACACGATCGTGGATGTTTCATAGCTAAGTGTGGTCAAACTGGACACAGTAAACAAGTCACGCATTTTCACACTTTTAGCAGTCATTCCTTCTCCTTCTCTATTCTCCCCTACTTGTGTGTGTATTCCTGTGTCTCTCTGTTATGAAAATCTCTCTCCTTTTTCTCTCTCTCTCTCTCTCTCTTCTCTCTCTCTCTATTTTTCTCTGCCTATACATCTGTCGCTCAGTATGTCTCTCTCAGTGTCTTGCCTCTGTCTTGGGTCATTGTGTGTGTCTCTCTTCTCTCTCTCTCTCTCTCTCTCTCTCTCTTCTTGAATCAGATGATGTGATGGATCCTACAGAGGAGGAAGCGGAGGGAAAGGGATTTGTATAAAATGGACCAAAGCAGGCAGCTTTAAATATCTTTCCATTTATACCATACCTGTATTTGTGGGAAATATGTTTATTCCCTGGTGTGTGATCTGTGTGTGTGTGCATGCTGGGTGTGTGTGTGCTGCCAGTGTAAGCACATTAACCCGAATGTGACCTGCAAGGACATGGCAAGCCTCCTCACACCTCGATAAGGTGGCGCTTCATCAATAATATAGATCGGCCAATAATCAATACTGCGGTGCTCTGGCTTGCAGTGAGAAATCCTAACAAGATCTTGTCGGAGCTTATAGTATCTAACTTTGTTCTGCTGCATGTTCTACCGGCCCACTTAACTCTAACGCAAACTCACACAGAGTAAAGAGCTTGGCCCCACCTGCTTAATTCATATTTACTCTCTCTTAATTCACTCGAAACATTCTCAGTCAGCTCAGTGATCAGTCAGCAATCTGCAGAATGAAATGTCATTTGACTGTCCCACCTCTGTGAGAAATGGCAAAAAGAAAGGCAGTGAAAGGCCATGAATCATTGAGCTGAGTCCGTTTTTGGGGTCCTTATTTTTTTGTTAGAAATGCTATAATGCAATTAATCATCACTATAATCAGTAGTAATCATGTGCGCTAAGTGGCCTAGCATGGATGAAGAGGTAGCCTAATGCTTATTGCTGAGTGACTTTCCAAGCTCTGCCCAAAATGGCTTTAATTAAATTGACATAAATCCCATCTTGCTAACTCCTTTAGGGACTAGAGGCCATCTGACATATCATGATATTTTCAGCTGCAGGATATAACGTAATCTAGATGTGTTTTGTCATTCGATTCAACACAGCACAAGCTTTTCAGGATTGGGGTAAGCCAAAAACCTGTCAAAAAAATGAAAGATGAAAATAAAATAAAATAAAAGTCCTTAAACTAAAATAAAACTTGCACTACTGGAATTACTTTGACAAAATATTCAAGACCTATTTAACTGAATAATAAAAATATTAGAGCTTATAAATAAGTCATAACGGTCAGTTAAATTCTCTTTTTCATATCATTATATATACAGGCATGTGATCATTTAACATGCTGCACAGGGGCGGTTATCTATTGCTTGTGATATTTATTGCTGTCTAGCTGCACGGGGTCACATCACACACCTGCCATTGCTCAAGCGTCCCCTCTGCTGCCTCTGCTGGTGGAGAAAAGATTTATAAATGGTTCAGCACCAGTCTTTTTTTTTTTTTTTAAAAGATCGTTAGAAGTCAATGGAAGCCACTGCAAAACTCTGTCAACAGTCATGCTTTTAAATTGCGCACGCAATACACATCGAAAGCACACATGGTATATATGTTAGATATATTATCATAAAGTCTTTATAAGCCCTTTATTATAGTAAAGAGAATTTTTAATTTCATAAAACTGTAAACGATAAAGTTTAATGTGATGTCATTAATGCACCAATGGGCAAAGATCAATTTAAAGTGAAAGAACTTTTCTTGTCATTGTCAGTACACACAACACAGCACATGGTGAACCACAACAAAATTGGATCTCTGCAATTAACCCATGCACAAACGCACAGCAGGGGGCAGCCATGAAAGCACCTGGGGAGCAGTGCTGCCAGATGGTACTCGCCTGGCTGGAACCTCTGGGCAACCTACTGGTAAGGAGTTTGAACCCACAACCTGCACAGACTTGCAGCAAACTCCCTAACCACTAGGCCACCATGGCCGGTTCATTTTAAGACTTTTGTTTTGCTGGAGTTATAGGTCATGAAAGACCGCTTGCCTTATTATTGCCTCATCAGATAAAACTGATGAGACAAACCGAAAGTCACTTTCTTTAATGTTGTAAACAAGGCAGGGCTCTCTTCAGTTTCATATAGCTTGATTGATAGAGTTTGCTGCAAGATTGGCGTAGATAAAAATTCTAATTTATGAAAATTCCATTAGCTAAATCTCCCTGCTAGGTACAGGTTAGCGGTGTTTTCCAAGATGGGTGTCTTAATACAGCGGAAACTGGGGAACTTTACTCTCAGTCTATCAGATATCAGATTTTCACCGCAAAACTCACAATGGCAGAAAAATGACACTTCACCTATCAGTCTGATGTGTTCTTTGCACTGCGTATTTTATCAGATATTTTGCTATTAAAACTATCGACTGTGGCTGCTACAATTTCTTTTTTTTAGGATAGCTACGCATACAGAACCCAGTATTGTAGCTAAAGGGATGCGGCTGGTTATGGAGAATAGATGAGTAAAGGATCAGGTTGATCTGCTTTACAGCTGCAATGTACCAGAATTCATCTCCATTTCCATCTCATGCTATCATCAGATCAGTGTGCATGTAAGTACAGGTGCAGTGTCGGCCCTGCCGAGCCAAAGCTGAACTGTTTAAACTTCCAGCATCCTCTGTGGACAAACCCCCCACACACACAATTTCACACACCACACGAGCACACACAGAGCTATAAGCAACCACACACACAGCATTAGGCCAGAAAAAAATGGGTCACACACACACACACAACCTGGCACTGTAGCTCCTAAAAGAGGAAAGCTTAAAAAAAAAAAAAAAACTAGGGATGGTATTTTTAGATCTCAATGGATGAGATTCATATCCTCCATCCATGCTTTCTTTCTACTGGAATGTGGGAGAACTTCTGCAGAGTGACTTTCGTCTCCAGGATCAATCAGCTTATTAGCGACCTTCATCCCACCTCCTTAAATATCGCACAGCAACACGCACAAACTTCCTCGCAAGTGTCGAACTGTAAATCTAAATACTCTGAAAACCTCATTCGTTGTTTACTGCACATGCTTCAGTTTGCTTATAATCAAATATATCACATGAATGCACAGAAACAAACATATCAACATTGTAAAGTCATGTGATTTTGTGTCATCACCGAAGCTTGAAACCAGGCAAAATGAACATAACATGGCAGGGAAGCTGTGCATTAACTATACCAACTAACAATTAACTTATTGATAGAGGGATCCGTTAAATGGCCAACCTGATCATAAATGCAGCAATTTCAATAATATTATCCAGTATATACACATATATTAGCCTTTAAATTTGAATGACCTAAGGTCAACCATTGAACAATCACAACTGGAGTATATTATCAAAACTATTGTATTCAAGGATCAGCAGTGATCTGTATAGACAGGTACCAGTGAGACTGAAAGGGAAGGTTTAAAAGATGGTAGTTAGACAAGCTATGTTATACGGGCTGAGATAGTGCACTGATTTAAAAGACAGGAGGAGCTAAAGAGTTAAAGAGGCTGAGATTTTCACGGTGTGATGGAGATGGCCAAGATTGTGTTCATTAGGAGGGACTAGCCTAGTTAGACGCTTTGGAGACAAAGCAGAGAAGTATGTTATGCTTGGTTTGGACACGTCCAGAGGAACGACGAGGATTATATTAGAGGAGAATGTTGAAGATGGAGCTGGGTTATGGATGTTTTGAGAGAGGACATGCAGGTGGTTGGTTGAAGGAGGAAGATGTAGAGGACAGGAAGATATGGAAACAGTTGATCACCTGAATAGGAGCAGCCAAAAGAAGAAGAATATGTATTAGTCTTTAAAAATGCTAGGTGTCATGGTGTCAATACCATTGCCTGATATTTCACAACTAAATATATATGTTGGCCATATGCTGCTACCCTTATACATCCTAATCTATCACGTGGTATGATTTGGGTAAAAACAAAAATCTGGAAGTCACTGAAGACCACTTTGAGAAACGTTATTCAGAAAAACCCCAAAACAACCATTATGCAAGCTTAAAGGATAATGGGCATACATCTGTCAAGTGTGCAACTTTATAATAATTATAGCCAAATCGCTAGAGAAAGAAATTGAGAAAACTCCAGCACTGGCAATACAATCTTGAAAATATAAGAGGAACAATTAACATTATAGTAGCCGATCATCATTTGCACTTCTGTCCTGTTTGTTTGTATTGTTATTCTGTGTTTAATGGGAGCCAGAGCAATTCATTTGCTTTAATTAGGTTTCTAACAGTCCTTGGTTTGGTGTTGTCTCTCAAGAAATCTCTTGACCTTCAGCACTTTGCATGTAAGGGTACATCTTGCAGTTGTCTGTATCCAGGAATCATCTAAGGATAAACTCTAGAATGTCTCTCTACCCATTTATAATTTGACTGCTGCGGAGGAACTACCTTTGTCTAAGGTGAATGGCATGGATTTCTGGGAAAGATGCCAACATAAACTCAGCACATACATCTGCCTTCCACTTCCCCTTTATTACAGTATCTACTGTTTGCTAATTTTTTACCTGTTAAAAATGCATGGCTGCTAAATAATGTTTGACCAATATTTTCAGTTTAATGTGCATGATGTGAAAATCTGGATGGAGGTGAACACCATTGATGTTAGATGCTATTAATATTCATCTATTTCAATGTACTTTGCAGCGGTTATTACCTAAAGCATAGCTATAGCTGGTAAAAGCTTTATTCTTTAGTCACAAGTCACAGGTTAAAACATGGCAGAAGTTGTGAGCTGTTTCTGGTGGCATGTTCTTCTCAGTAAGCGGCAAAAAGGTAGACTTGAAGCGTTATAGCCACTTTAGAGAAATATGGCCCATGTCTGTCTCAGAGATCCTTATTTATAAAAAGCTGTATTACATCTAGGACGAAGAACTAAAATTAGACCTGAGTTAAAGGCTTAGTTCTTCACAACATGTGAAAAATGATCATTGTCATGATATTAATACAACAAAATGTTAGTTATTGAGGAATGTATGCTTGAATGGGGAGGTTTTAGGAAATAGTTATCGAGGTAGAATGAACTGATTTAAAACTGTGATAGACGGATAGACAAATAGACAGATAGGCAGACAGATAGACAGATAGATAGAAAGCCAGTCTTCCTTGTATTTGTTTATTGTATAGTTGAGGAATAGTTCTCCAGGTTTCTGGAAGACAAAGTCATTGGCTCTCATTTCCAGTTCAGTCCCTTAAGGCATGAAGCAGTGAAGAAACAGATGATAACAGATGAATAGGCTGGTCAGATGATAACAGATGATCAGGGTGGTGATTAGTTTACTGGTGATGCTGATTGGAGGAAACCTTTCATTGTTAGGCACTTTGCAGCCCATCGCATTATAAGGATCTTATTTCTTTAATTGAATCTAATGAACATGACTACAATACAGAAAGTTTGACAGACACAAAATCGTCTTTTGCACTAACAAGGTGATTCCTTACCAAAACAAAGAAATGAGGAGTGGCTCAAGATTTCTGCACAGTACCGTATGTCCATTGTATAAAGCAGCTTGTGTTGTTATTAGCCAGTAATAAATAGCCAATCACTGGCCTGCAACAGGGATCGGATGGATTCTGTGTCTGCTGTTTCAAAGTGAAAACTAGAGAGGAAGTTAGCTGGAGTTCAGCTGATGTGTGTCTAAAGGAAAAAGGAGTAGAAAACTGTTTTTATGGGATCCTTTGTTTTCGATGAACTTTTTGAATTATTTTTTTTATTTATTATTACTTAAAAGCATTTCAGGCTGGGGTGAGCATCTGGGCAAAAGTCTTGGCCCACCAACATGCAGTTTGGGAGGCAGAGAGAAAATTCAGGTTCCACATGAGCTCTTCAATGTCCAGATAAATCAAATCAGCTCATCTGTGTGTTAAAGGCAAGATTTTTAACAGTCGCTTTCTGTGAAACTCAAAAAAAAAAAAACCATCAAAAAATGCATAGAACTGGCTTCCTGGTCATGGATAAAGCTTGGTTTTAGACTAAATCCAGCATCAGGGGTAAAAGGCTTAGCTTGCTCTGAGTCTTAGAAACTGGCCCATAGTGTCAATGTACGTAAACAGTGATGTGTCCTGTGCCCTGCATTAATAACCTCCTCATTTCCTTTATGTCCATTGGTTCTTAGGCAATTATTAGGAACATTGTTTTTGATGATGCCTATAATACATTATTATCAGTTATACTGTACAAATACGGATTCAAATATTCTTTTTGGCAGTATATTGAGCTCTTTTGTAGCTCATGCTAAAAAAAATTAGCCATCTGAAAGACCTATTGTTATATACCTAAAAAAAACAGTGCAAAAGGCCAATGATTAATGTTTGACATTTGTCGAGAGCCAAGTATCCTCTGAGCTGACGCTGTTCCGCATAGAGAGGTGACTGATACAGGGGATACAGGAGGAAAGAGAGAGAGAGAGAGAGAGAGAGAGAGAGAGAGAGAGAGAGAGAGAGAGAGAGAGAGAGAGAGGAGAGAAGAAAAGGTAGCTCTATCCAGCATTTACTTGCCCCGCATTGTTATTCCCTACTTAGCTTCCTCTACCAATTTCCTTCCCTTCATGCTCGATGATAAAAACCCAACTCTCATTTCTACCATAATCAGCACCCACAGCCTTGTCCATGTGTGCTGTAACAATGTGTAAAAACAGACACACACACACACACACACACACACACACACACACACACACACACACACACACACACACACACACTACAGGCCTGGGAGACAGTGAATGCTACGTTAAGAGAGTGATACTAGAAAAACACTCTGCAATGCAAGTGAGATTCACACACACACACACACACACACACACACACACACACACACACACACACATACAGTGACAAAGATAAATCACACACACACACACACACACACACACACACACAGTGAGTGCCACGCTCCTCTGCCGCTTCCTTGAGAAAGACTCTTTGTTTTGGGAGCATCTGGACTCTGGACTCCCACTGTTTTTACTTACAATAACCACCTCCCGCCTCTTTCTCTCCTCCTCTCCCTTCACCTCCCTCCTCTCTCATCCTCGTTTTGCTTCCTCTTCCTACCCTCACATATTTCCTTTCTTTGGATTCACAGTCCCTCTTTTACTCCCCTTCCACCTATCTTCCATCTCTTCACTTTAATTCTCTCTATCAGCCTTACCTCTGATCTTTTCCTACTCACTCTTTATCTGACTCTCCTTTTCCTCGCATTCTCCATATTTCTTTCCCTTGTTCTCTCTCTCTCTCTCTCCTCTCTCTCTCTCTCTCGCTCTCTGCCAATCTCTCCTTCTCGTCCTCTCCTTTACTCCAGCTTCTCCCTTCTCTCATTCCCTCCCCATTCCCTCTGCCTCTTTACATCTCCCTCTTCAGTTCCTCTCCCTCTCTCTTTCTCTCTCTGCAGCCGGCCGCTTTAGCTTGTGAAAGAGGCTCTGTATGCCACTGGGCCCTCCACAAAGGCTGGAGATGAATTAGATAAATGTGTGTGTGTGTGTGTGTGTGTGTGTGTAGACGTGTATGTGCACGTGTGTGTATGTGCGTGTGTGTGTTTGAGAAAGGAGAGTTAGAGCAAGCAAGTGAGAGAGAAAGAGTGAGAGAGAAAAACAGAAAGAGAGAAAGAGAGAGAGAGAGAGAGAGAGAGAGAGAGAGAGAGAGAGAGAGAGAGAGAAAGAAAGAAAGAAAGAGAGAGCACTGGCCATCTGTCCTTTGTGAGCTGGACTTGTCTGATATTTTTCTTTTCGTCCTCTTAGCCTACATTTCTCCTGCTCTATGGCCCACCCACACATCCTCATCAACATCCTCCTCCTCCTCTTCCTCCTCCAGATCTGCTTCACCTATGTCTCAAGCTTTTCCATCAAATGGCAATGTGAGCAGACAAAGCATGCATTGAACTAGACTCAGACATCAAGATGGACTAAAAGCATGGTAGATGCAAAAAGACTTGCTGAGCAGGAATTTCAAAACACTGGTCTAGGGACCCACCTGGGCGTCAGCACACATTTAATCAAGTACTCTTCCAAGATCCTTCTGACTGCCACAGAGTGAGGATTTCTAATTCATAGTCTCAAAGATCCTGTTTTTAAACATGAGAATCTTTCCATTTCCACTGCTGCACTGAGTCTATGTAATCTGCTCCGTTATCATTCATATTTATATTTTGACATCCTTCATGTACAATTAAACCTCAGGCTACAAGCTCCACCACTGCTGTTTACAGTGCAAGCAAATGTCTGGCAAGCAAGGTTTACGGTTTACTTTCTTTTCTGATCCAAACAAAGATGTAAATCCTCACTGTTTTATTGAGGCTGACCATTTTATGTTTTTGCTTTTTTACATACATTTTGGAAAGAAGCACTGGTATAAAAAAGACCAACCATAAAAGACTGTAAGCATAATCTTATTTTCATAATCAGACTTATACCCTGTTGTTTAACCTTCTTCTCAGTGTCAAACTGAAAAGTGTCCAGGCCTCTGGCAGACCCTCTCAGAGGTAAGCAATAGTCCAGTCCTGCATGTAAATCGTACAGCTCTTCATAAGCACACTTTGTTCTAAATTAACACTGAGTAACAGCATGGTCTAGCTGCTCCTCGACACCAGCAGCCTCGAATCATCCTGGGTGATTTCCTTACACAAACTCAACGCGACACAACACCCAACGTTCACTAATGCTAAATACACAGGGCAGCATCTGCACTTGGCTTTATGTCCCAAAACCTTGGGATGAACCCAGACCTTGCAACCTCAGAATCCTGTCTACTTGCCACTTCTGGTTGACCGAAATGGCCTTTGGTCAACCACCACAGCAGAACCATGCCAGCATAATTCTTTTTGCCATTTATTCATGCCTGGCACAAGCCAAACTAGATTATATATCTTTATCTAACTCCTCCAAGCCAGCTGAATCTTTAGCAAATCTGCCAAAAACAGGAAGATATATGACATGTTATCTAACCCATGGAAGCTAGAATCTTTAGTACATGTAGCCAAATCAGATAACATGTGAATCTATATTTAATCCATGCAATCTAGCTTTAATTTCACCTATTAGCAGATCATTTTGGTGCTGTTATTCAACCTAAGCCTGTTAGTTGGATTCCTGAACATCTAGCTAGATCAGGTAAAATGTGGGTTGTTATCTAATCATAAGTTTAATTCAGCTTAGGCACGCCCATTAAGATCTGACTTATACCTATCCACACACGCACGTCTTTATTTAACCCCTACCCAACCAGAATATAAAGCCAAACCAGGTAACATGAGTCTATCTAATGCTCTTTTTTAAGTAAACCCAGCCAAACCAAATGATTTATATCAGTCTCCATCCAACCTATTAAAGCTTGATCTTTAGATCACCTGCCAAGCCAGATTCCAGGCACAAAGCTAAAAGACTGATTTCCCCAGTCTTCACCTTCTCAAACCACATAATAGGGGTATTAATTTAACCAATCAGCTCAATCTATAGCACATCTAGTCAATGCAAGTAACATATGTGTCTTAATCTAATTTGATCTTATTAGACACACCATGCCCACAAAAGTTACATTCATAGGTAGTGTCTAAACTAAACTGTTGAATACAGAAACCAACTCTATCTTCATCACCCTCCTTCCCCAGCCATTTCTCGATCAAAACACCCTTACACAATCTGAATGGACTGAAACAGCTTCCCATCATCAATGTAGCCTTCATCACTTGAGCCCACCTAGGACATATTAAGCCTTCTGCATACTGCTTATGGCACTCCAATTCCCTAGTGTGACACCAATTTTGATGGCTTGCTGATGCTTTCCTATAAAATAATCATAGCTGTCATATTCCCAAGTGACCGGTCCAGCCATTTGCACACCTACATTAGCTGGACTGCCTATTAAAAACAACAACAAAAACCCAACAACATGGTGTGAGGCTACAAGAATTATTTACTGGTGGAAGGTAAGCAGATGTTAAAAAAGAAAGCAGAAGATGGAGACACTTGCCTGGATGTCGATGTGAAGTGCAGGAGAGCAATCTCTTCTAGCGCACACACACATACACACACACATGCACACACACACGCATACACGCATGCACACACACACACACACACACACACACACACACAGGGCCCCTCTCCTCTGATTACAGTAATCTCTTTGTGTCAACGGCTTCAGAAAATGTGTCTCTGCACAATGATCCTTCTGAGAGGACGAACAGGATAAAAATAAAAAGAATGTGCAAACAAGATGAAGAAGGAGAGAGAGAAAGAGAGAGAGAAAGAGAGAGAGTGATGGAGAGAGATTGAGACAGAAAGAAAGGAAGCTGAGGCGGGAATGAGAGAGCAAGTGAAGGACAGTGTTGTTGTCTCTCATTTTCAGTCCAGTCTCTGTACCTGAGCAGTTTGATAGTTCTGTATTGGTTAATCCACACAGTGATCTACGTCTGAACCTTCAAGCAGAACAAAGCATCTAACTTAAGACAGGAAGCAGTGAAGAAACAGGTGCAGATGATTCCAGATGATCGGGTAATTAGTTTACTGCTGATGCTGAACGCTGAGTGGCTGGATCCCTTTTATCTAGAACCATCTATCTTTAGACACTTTGCAGCCTGGAGCACTAAAACTACTACTCAATATGCCAAAGATTAGACCATCTGAAAGGCATAAAATAATATTTGTTCTCTTGTAAAGTATAAAGAAATAAGTGGCTTTTGTACTTTTTACGAAGAAAAATGTATCTCAAAATTGTAATAAAATAATTTTCAGGTATCAAGCAATGTATTTGTGCTGTGGCTTGGCAAGAAGATGTCACTACCCCCACTGCAACTTCAAAGGTTTCTGCAGAAAGAAATATCTCATGCCAAACCCACCTTCTTCTTTTAATTATGAAGGAATTTTGGAAAGTTGATTTCCTTCTTTCTAACTGTGAATACTTTTAGAAAATCCATTAATTTAAAGTGTGAGTAAAAAATAGCCAGCCAAACAGCCTGTTCAGGTAGATAAATGTGTGTTCATTGCCATGCACATGGCAGCATGTTTTTGTTAACATTATCAGTGGTTAAAAGAGCAGAGCACTGACCTCGCCTTTTACACTGTTCTTCTCTTAATCTCTGCCCTGAGGCAGCAGGCGACGCCCCGAGAGCACAGAGCCACAAAACAGAGGCAGTCAGAAACAGATGGATTTGAGAACGTGATATGTTTGCCTTCTTGCATCGCAAAGCGAAGGACGAAAAGAGGGAGAGAGAGCGATGGAGAAAAAGAGAAATAAAATCAAATGGCAAACAGATGGTGATGTTTTGAACGGCAGTGAAACAAACAAAGGCATTTTAAGGGGAAAGGCAGCAGTGCCGTTGGCCCTGAGGAGAGTGAGAGAGAGAGAGAGAGGATGAGTGTTATCAGCCCCGAAGCCACGGCTGTAAAAGTGCGGTGGGGAGAGCATCTCTCTGCGCTTTAATGAAGAAGAGAATATCTGTGTTCGGAGAGCATGCCTGATGAGCAGGCGTGTGTACCTGTTTCATTTGTCTTTATCTGTTTATTTCATCCGCTCAGCCAGCTCCATCTGTCTTCATCTTCTACGGCTGGTTTGCAGTCTTTCTTTCTTTTTTCTCTTGCTTTATATATATATATATATATATATATATATATATATATATATATATATATATATATATATATGGCCCCCACAGAGCCCTGATCTCAACATCATCGAGTGTATCTGGGATTACATGAAGAGACAGAAGGATGTGAGGAAGCCTACGAGGAAGCCTACATCCACAGAAGATCTGTGGCTAGTTCTCCAAGATGTTTGGAACAACCTACCAGCCGATTTCCTTCAAAAGCTGTGTGCAAGTGTACCTAGATGAATTGATGCTGTTTTGAAGGCAAAAGGTGGTCACACCAAATATTGATTTGATTTAGATTTCTCTTTTGTTCATTCACTGCATTTTGTTGACTGATGAAAATAAATGATAAACACTTCCATTTTTGAAAGCGTTCTTTGTTTACAACATTTTTTCCACACCTGGCTAAAACTTTTGCACAGTACTGTGTATATATATATGGCTCCTTAAATAAAGTGTTAGCAAACAGAAAGTGTGAGTAGATTTGTGTGTTGACTATTTTTTTATATTTTGCCAGAAGGAAGAGGGAAAACCATCATAACCATCCTTCATTACTTTTCAAATGGCCAGCCAGGGTCCACCTGAGTCCACTTTCATTGACGTTACCAGCCATGATGGATAGAATGTCTTCTGTGCTTTACTGAAGGCACATTGAAAAAAAGAAGTTTTATATTCTATTAAACCCTACAAATGTTCTGTCAAGGTCAAAAAATTTGCACACCTGACAACACTTTGCTGACCCTTTCCCTTCCTTTCTGCCATTAACACACGACGAGCACATTTAAATTCAAACACACAACACTCCAGCACTCACTGACTGTGCATTCAAACCCCCCGCCGTCCCTGCACTGGGGAAGACATCAATGAAAAGGAGACATCAGTCTATTGTCCTTCACTCTTTAGAGATGCAAAAACACTGGGCCCAATAACCCCAGGGCCCTAAACACACACACTCTGACACACACACTCTGACACACACACACACACACACACACACACACACACACACACACACACACCACATCATTGGTGTTTAGGGTGCACTCTCTTTGACCTGCAGGTTTATGTAGGGAGGAAATCAAAAAAAGCTACGAGCTGATATGCAGCTGTGTGACTCCATCTTGTCCTCCATTCTGCAGCATCACCAGTGAGCGCGCACACACACATGCGCACACACACACACACACACTCAAAACCTGCTGCTCTTAAAGGGACAGTGTTGATTTTCTTACCTATCACAGTAGACTCTTAGATTTGTGCGTGCGTGTGTGTATGTGTGTGTGTGTAATGCACATCTAATATACGTTAACTGTAAATCTCTAAAGTTACTGGTATTTAATGGCTACTTTAAAAGGCTTTCTTATTATTCAGATGAGACTGCTTTTATTGTTCGGCCCATTTTAAAGCTCTGATTCTGATTTTTCCATTGTTAAGACTACTTTGTCAAGCTGGCGTGAGAGTCATAGCTAGAAGACCAAACTCTGGTCAGTCCCTGCCCTTTCATGCAAACTATGCTTGCAAATGAACATGTAAATAAGACAAAAGGATGTACCTGGACAACATGCAGTTGAAACAATACAAATGACACTGATCTGTCTATTGTCATCTGTATTTCCTGAATAGGTTTCAGACCGTATTCATTCTGGGCTTGAAAAAACCGACAGCTGAACTTCATTGCACTGGTTCTGAATATATAAGGATTATATTCCTCCCTCACCACAGAAGGATGACAAGGTCAGCAGAGAGCAAACACACTCACAGCCAGTGTAACTGTAATAATCCCAAACCAACTAAATTCAGATTCATGCATTTGCAAAATGACTTAAATGAGAAAAACAAAGTGCTAATTACATGAAGAAGTGGCAAAAGCTTACGCTTCAACTTAATTAAGTGCAGCTATTTGTCAAAAAAAAGCACCTTGGAGAAGCAGAAGTACTGAATCATCTTAACTCGAGTAAAAGGACATTCATGTGCAAACCAAACTGAGTCTCACAACATGTTACAATAATTCTCCAAATAACTCCAAATACAATGAGAATAATGAACATTAACTTCACTTTCATTCATGTCACTCCTAGTTCTCCCATCATGCATTCGTTTTTAACACATTTTCACAGTTTCATTTGGTTACTTTCATAAAGTTTGTTACTTTAATGTTGTTCATGCCTGTTTGGTGCGATCTGCACGAATGGATTCACCATGGGAACATCTTTTCTGTGTGTTATTAGTGTGAAATGAATCTGGATTTTTCAGACAGCGAACGATGAGGCAAAATAAAAATAACGGATGCAAGAAATGGAAAGAAAATATATTTATGTTCAAGGGTGAAGGGAAAAAGTCCAAAAAATAAATACTCAAAATAATCTATGCAAGCACAGTGGCAATGCAAGAGCATCAGACGTGGTTATACAGTACTATTAGCAGGTCTGTGAAGCACAGATACACGTAGACACAGCTACAGGTTTTTGGCGTTGCTGTGCTACTGCACACGCAATTAGCAGAACATTATTTTAGGAATGCATGTGAAAGTGACTAATTGCCATTGGAAACAGCACAGCACACAGTAAAACACAACGAAATGCATCCTCTGCATATCACCCATAAACACCGTGCAGCAGGGGGCAGCCATATCCAGCACCTGGGGAGCAGTGATAGGGAAGGTACCTTGCTCAAGGGTACCTCAGAGCAACCTACTGGTCCAGGATTCAGGCCCAGGACCTTCCAATCCTGGGGCCTAGTCCCTAACCATTAATTACTATACTATTAATTTAAAAAGTGGTTGTGATGAGTGGAGGAATCCTTTCTTTCTTCTGCAATAGCCAAACAGACTCGAGCTGAAACAATATCTCTCCTGCTGTTCTGGTGCAGAAGAATCAAGGGACGAGAACCACTACTTGCTCCTTTCATCTCTACATGTGCTAATCATTTTTAAGGTTTCATGACGCCACCTAAATTCTTAATTCATCACAGAGGTGCACAAAGGTACAAGCAAGCCAAATCACAAATTCAGCCTCATTGCTATCTGAGATTCTTGCGTTTCTATCTGTGTTTGCAAGCAGCATCAGGTTTGCTCTCAGTGCTTGTGTCTGGCTTCTGTGAAAATTTGTCACATTGTAAATGCAGACTGGCTAAATAGTTACTTTAATTCATGTTTACAGCATTCATCCTGTAATGTTTATTGTAAAATATTGTTCCGTATATTATGAACACAATCCAAAACTGTACAAGACTGTAAAGTTGTATCACTATTAAACTTTCCATTTAAATGTAAAACGCCTGTTAAATGCAGAAACCCTCCTTAAGCCCTAAAGAAGTACCTGCTCAGTATGAAAGCTATTGCTGGGTAAAACTCAGCTTTGTGGCCTATTATAGTCCAATCATATTTGGTTTGTGTCTCAGCTGAATGCTGATTGCAGCATGGGCAGCTTGGTTTTAACGCAATGAAAAACGTGACAGGCAACATCTGCACTTACTCGCATTAACTCGCAACATTAGCATGAGCTGCATCTGTTATCTGTCAACAGATTTGGCCGATCACATTTTTACAGAACTGAACCATTCTTAAATGAATTAATTGGGCTCTAATCATAGTGCTCATGGTACACAAAGTGGCCCGGCTATACTGCATAGCACTGGAAGCGAATCTCAAGCAAACAATGATGGGGAATTTAGTGCAATATCAGGGTAATTTGTTATTTAGACTAAAATGCATAAAAAAAGCAAATTCTATAACAAACAAAATGCATAAAAATATCAACATCACATACTACTACTAGATTAACTGCTAGAGTGCCTCTCTCTCTCTCTCTCTCTCTGACTCCATGTGACAGGCGTGACTCCACATTTGAAGCAATTATGAAAAATGTTAATATTTCCAGTATTACAGTCATCTATTGTGATTTCTAGTGATTTATCAGTGATTTACAGAGTGCTCATATTCATGTGATAATCTCACATTTCCAGGGGGGTAACAACAGGCTGCCAGTCTGACTAAGCAGACTCTCTCCACTCTTTCTCCACCCCTAAAATGTAAATGCTGGTCACATGACCGCAGAGGCATTCTATTTCCAATACATCAACATCAGAGATTCAGCAAATCATTATAATCCCAAACATCCAGGGGATTGGAGCAGTTTGCCGGATTTAAACGTCACATGGCACCAAGGGAGAAGAGAAGGAAATAGAGAGAGAGAGAGAGAGAGAGAGAGAGGAGAGGGAGAGAGTGAGAGTGAGAGAAAGGTTTAATAGAGAGCGGCAGTGAAATAATTTAGGTAAATGTCCAATAAATGTCCATAAATTGGAGTTGCTCTCCCTGGATGGGTCGGTTGCACCCATCTCCTCCATCACTCAGCATGATGGTAGCCAATGGCGGCATCAGAAGGAACAGAATTGGCAGTTAGATGCAGATACTGGTTTCACAGGTCTCTGAGAAACCGTCGCCCTTCCCATCTCTGTTGGAGACACAGCGACGAGGTGAAAATTGCCATTGAACCAATAGGTGGACTCAATTGGACAAAATCATTTCAAGTGTTTACATTTCCTACTCACGTCATAAAAAGAGCATCCTTTTCTTATTTTATTCTATTTAGGGGTTCACATTTATAACAGCAATGAGACAAGGTAAAGATATCTTGCAGCAAAAGGATTACACTCCTGCAAGAGTCCGAACTAAACCTTGCATCTCCATTGTTTAGATGTTCATTTACTGTTTTGATACTGATATTTACACTGTCAGCTGAAATGGTCCACAATGACTTATTGTAAAGAGGGATGACATGATGATGATATTCGTGGTTTGGAACATGCAGCCACTGACATGGGTGATGAAAACACGACCTCGCTAGATTATCAGTTCTAGCATTTCTAAATCAATGCAGCATAATGTTCATACTCAGATTCATTGAAATACTCTCATTCAGCAGTGTGAGCCGGAACCTGCAGTTCACATGGCAATTTGTTAATCCACCAGTGCCAGAGTCTTAACCTGTGTCAGCCAGCAAGTACCGGCAGGCAACACTTCAGTGGCAGGAAAACTGGGAACAGTTTGAGACAGAAAATGAGCTCTTGAGACCAGTGATGATATCTTTTAAGTATGTGCATTGGACAGCACATTTGTCCATACTCTTAAATACTGTACCAGTGGCATTTTTGTGCATCAGAGACATGAGATAAATACTCTCCTCCAAACTAAAAGCCAATAAATGAAGTGAAAGTGACTACTGTGTAGCACAGAGTGAACCTTCTCTGCATTTAAACGATGACACTATAGTGGAGCATAGGGCAGCCACATCTGGTGCCTGCAGAGCAGGGATAGGGACAGTACCTTGCTCAAGGGTACCTCAGGATAACCGACTGGTCTGGGACTACAATCCACAACCTTCTGTTGATGGAGCCTAGTCCCTAAACACTAGGCTCCTGAATGAGTGAGTAAGGCAACAGTGGCCTAGCGGTTAGGGACTTGGCCACAGAATCAGAAGATTGTGGGTTCAAACGCCTTACCAGTAGGTTGCCCTGAGGTACCCTTGAGCAAGGTATTGTCCCCATCACTGCTCCCCGGGCGCTTTCATAGCTGCCCCCTACTGCACAGTTTGTGTACATGGGTTAAATGCAAAAGTCCAATTTCGTTGTGGTTCACAGTGTGCTGTACTGTGTCCTGTGCTGTGTGTTCTCACAATGCCAAGAATAGTCACTTTTACTTTCATAAAGAGTAATTACACCTTATTGAAAGTTTAACAGTGTTTCCCCAACTGTCAAACTTGCATCACTAACGTGGCCATTTTTTGCTGCACATTAGATCTCCTTCTCATTTCATACCAGAACTGCTTTTCTATGTGGTCAGGATGATAAAAAAAACTTGATAATTTTCAATATAAATGGATAAAACTTAAAGAATGTGAAAATAAAGAATGATTAATATTAGTATCCAATGTGAGCGTGATGCATGTCTGGCTACAGCAGGACTTACACCACCATGAACCCATTCTCATCACAAACACTGTGATGTCTGCTTAAGCATGTTTTAATACCCAGTGTAAACAAAGCCATAGATGATTCATGTCCCACCGCAACCTTCGCGTTTGCTTGGAGAACACTCATCGCTTTAATAACAACAGCTAAAATTCCTGAGAAATGAGATCAAACCAAACTTTTAACACAGCCTAAAGACTGCATACCTGTATGATTTGATCAACAACCAAAGAACTTGTCCCCTTTATGCAGACTTCATAAGAAAAAAAAAAACATAATAGGAGGGATAGATTATCAAACCCAAAACTAACCAAGAGCAGGAAAGTTCTTCATTGTCAGTGGCAGAAAGTGAGGTCGCCTTGTAGACGAGACTGCCAGAGATGACTCAATTTGATGTAAAATGACTAGGACTTTGAAAGTTCAACCTGAAGCAAACCTCTTAGTCATGTGTCGGGTCAGGGTCTTAATGCGAAAATTTATGAATGTGTTTTAGGACACATGGACCTGATTTTAAAATCGCTGTTAGGACATCAGATTGGCATTAACCTTAAGTGAAAAAAGTGAAAGTGAAATCTTAACCTGGTCATTTACAATTTAATGTGCTTTAAGTGTGCCAGTGTGAAAAGCCTATAAACTTCACAGTTTAAACAGTAAGAGGCACTTAGCGATTTGGGACAGAGCCCATAATTGGAACAGCATGTTTGGGTCCCAGATCAGTAGGTTGCCCTGAGGTACCATCTCCTGCGTGACCAAGGTCCTTCGATGACTACAGCGAGTGTGTGAGCATCAGAACATGGTTGCCCAGGTGTGTATGTCTCACCTCTGGGGAATAAATGGCCCCAGTTTGGTCCAGGCCCTCATGTAGATTTCATTTTGACATTGACAATCTTCACTTGCATGTAACATGGCGTAGGTCACGCCCACGCGACAGTATCCAGTATGTCCCGCCACACTGCTTAAACTATCCAGGAATGGTGTAAAGAACATGAGACAGAATTCAAGGTATTGTCTTGGCTTTAAAATTTCTTGGGCTCTAATCAAATCAAGCACTTGCTGGAAAAAACTAGTGCCAGACACCATCAGAGGTCTTTAAATGTCTATGGCTTGCCAACTCCAATTTTAGGCAGGTGACCGATTTTAGGCAGGTGGTTTTATACAAGTATTTACATGCAGAAAGAAAGCGATAGGGAGGGATGGAGAGAGAGAGAGAGAGAGAGAGAGAACAAGAAAGACAGTGAATACTAGTCACTTGCCACATATACTGTGAATATACTGACACCATCTGTTATGGCTTTTTTGCTGTCTGTCTGACCGTATCTCTCTCCCTCTACTCACATGTTTTGTTGCTATAGCTTTGTTAGGCAATAGGATACAGGATACCCCAAGGGACAACAAGAGAGATTCGCCAGACTGTGAAAACACACACACACACTCAGCACGTTGCGGTGGAGAACGTGGTCGAGTCTATAATGTGAGGCATGGTCGAAGCTGCGTTTGCTGTGTGTATGTGTGTGTGTGTAATTATGTAGGTAAATAAAGTACTGTCTGTTGGTACTCACAAGGCACAGCATGGCGATACAGATTGTCTCTGATGGTCTGCTGAAGATCGTGATCTGATGAAGTCTTCTGGAAGCGCAGACTTAGGTAGTGCTTCAGGTCCTTATTTAGTTTATGTCCTAGACACACATAAGCACACACGATTAATTACCTACAAAACCATCCATTGGCTTCCATCTATCACTCTTGACGATTTAACAAAACATAACATCAAAGCATCTTCATAAATCAAAACATGTCATGATATTTGATGCAACTGGCATTGTGACAGAATGCAGCTGTAAATCAATGAGACAAACCGAGGTTTAATTAACGAATAACTAGAAGTGATGAAACACCATCAGATATCTGCATGATGAGAGTTGCAAATCCGATGGTGTTACTGCATTAGAAGGGGGTATCGACTACATATTGACCCTCTTCATTTCAGAAGAAACACTTGAGTCTCTACATTTTTACTGGTTTTAACCAGGGGAGTAAATTTCAGTATAGAGGAACATTTGATCATTTTCCGGAATTCCATTTTCAGAGTAACGAGGAGTGTGAAAGAGAAGTGAAGAAGAGAGTTCGGCAGGTTGGAAGAGGTGAAGAAGTGTCTGGAGTGATCTGTGATAGACGGGCACCAGCAAGAGTGAAAGGGAAGGTTTACAGGATGGTAGAGAGACCAGCTATGCCATATGGTTTCGCTGACTAAAAGAAATGCAGCACGACGGTATCTTGCTCAAGTGTACTTCAGGGCAACCTACTAGCCCAGGACTCAAACCCACAACCTTCTAATTGTGGGGCATAATCTCTAACCATGAGGCCACATCTGTCCAAAATAAAAAACAATCAGCTCTTTGCATTGAAGCAACCCTAGTTCACTTAGTCTCACCTTCAGCTGTCATGTGTACATCATGTTATTTAACTGCTCTACACACAGTTTGCAAGCCCTGTTAAAGGGTTACGTTTCCATATTTCTGGTTCGATGTTGACGATGTAGGCCATGAATAAAATGGTGACTGCTGGTTGCTGGAAAAAGCTCTTAATTTCCCGTAGTCTCAATATAAAAATAAAAATTATTTCGGCTCTGATGCTTGGTTAGCGGCGGTTTGAAAAATTGAGGCTGACTTGACATGTCTCCGAGGAAGCACATGCAAACTCCCACCCTCACAGCTTGGTAGCTTTGTGTGATGGGGGAGACCTAGTTAGAGTGTGGGAATTGGCCATGACTAAATTGGGAGGAAACAAATCCTGGATTTAGAGTGGCAGTGCTTACACACAGCATGAGTCATCAGGAAAAGATGCATTTATCAGCCACAGTAGCTACCCGCATATGTGTTTTAAGCATTTGCATAGTAAAAATCTACCATTGGGTTTAAGACGAGGCTGCGACTGGGCTTAGGTTTAAGGTCTGCGTTATTGGTAGCCAAACGTTGCGGACAACCTCTATCAGCGTCGTTGAGACACACATTCATACCTTCCCCACGGGACTTGATGAAGAACAGTTGGGATTAACATTCTTTATGCTCAAACTGCAGGGTGGAAATGTCAGAAAAGAAGTTCAACACCATCTATGTCTCGCTTTCTGTCTGTATCCGGTCCATATGTGTGTCACTAAGCGGCGGCAAACCACAGTCAGGTAACTGTTACCTAGCAACCATTTGCAGCTGACAACCAGTGTTGCGGTCCCTACTGGGCGCTCTGGAGAAGAAGGGAAAGGAGAAGAAAGAGCAGGAAAATAAAATGGAGAAGAAAGCGGAGTAAGGCATTGAGTGAGCGCCCCTTGGCCACTGTGTCCACTGCCGGAGTATGAACGTATGTGGTGTTAAACTAGAAGAAGATGTAATTCTCATCAGCATGCTCAGTGAAGCCGTTAAGAACACTACACCATTTTGCAAACTGTAAGGCGAGTCACAGCTTGATGTGTGAGCACAAACATGCATGTTGATCTGTATTTATGTGAAACTACAACAGGAAAAATGTGTGTTTTTTATAAAAATAGAATTGAGTAAGACAGGACTGGAACATTTTCGCCCAAATTAAATTATGTTGTATAATAGATTACACCAATATATTCCACTAAAATGTTATATATATATATATGGTATCAAGTGAATAAAATTAATTTCCCTATATACCTTTGGTTATACCTCTGGTTAATGCAACATATATTACTTTATACCAGTACCTACATGCAATTTCCTGTTATTATTTAGCTTAATGGCACCACACACTGATTTTCCCACTTTATGGGAAAAGAATAATTCACTAAATGCTTCAGATCACAACTTTTAATGTTAACGGAGTGAATTAATAAGAAAATACATTGTAGCTCTCTAACTTTAAACAACACTCTTTACCTATCTGTACACTTTGAGATCCATAGAAGCAACATAACGGCCCTTTTTTATTGTTGGGAATCATCCTAAATCCAGAAAATCTGATTTTAAAGCATTTTTAAAGTATAATTTTACAAGCAGTAAGCTATGAGAGGCCTGGAGTTTCACTAGTTTTATCACAGGAAGGGGACGCATGCAGCAGACAATGTGACATACAATAGTGTTCATCCACCGACCATTTTAGTATAGATAGAAAAAGATAAGATAAAAAGGTGTTAAATATGAAGTATATTTGTTTCTGCACCTAAAAAACTGAACCAAAAATATATTTTATATGCTTTGAATCTAAAATTTAAGGTGAGGATTTATCATTGTAAACAAAAATGCCCTGATTTAGTAGAAAATTGTTGTTATATGACAAACATTCTTTTCTATTTCACTGTAATACGTCCTCCTGCTACAGCTGGATGGGAGGAAGCCCAGGTGTCCTCGCAAATCAATCACCTGATCAATTATGTAACACGTCCCAACGTTCTTTGCGAGCCTCCACCACACACATTAATGCAAAGTGAGCAGGGAGTCTGTGCCGAAGCAGGACACACATGGTGTTGACACACACTGGCCGTGCAGGGAGCTGGCTGTAAAGAGCACACACTCATGCCTACACACATGTTGTGTTGGCGACATGTTCTGGCTGGTGGGTACACATCGCAGTGTCTCAGCACAGGTTGCTGCAGTCCATAAACTCACTGCTATCACAATAATGTGTTCAACATCTTTTGATGCAGTCTGAAGATTTTTTTTGGTGTTGTTCATTTTTATGTGTCAGATGTTGTTCAAACTTTTTTTATGTTTAGACAGGCTGATATATATTTTATTTTTTACTTTTGTTTGGTTTATATATATATAACTGTAGTTCTCTTCATATATATATATATATATATATATATATGAAGAGAACTACAGTTATATATATATAAACCAAACAAAAGTAAAAAATAAAATATATATCAGCCTGTCTAAACATAAAAAAAGTTTGAACAACATCTGACACATAAAAATGAACAACACCAAAAAAAATCTTCAGACTGCATCAAAAGATGTTGAACACATTATTGTGATAGCAGTGAGTTTATGGACTGCAGCAACCTGTGCTGAGACACTGCGATGTGTACCCACCAGCCAGAACATGTCGCCAACACAACATGTGTGTAGGCATGAGTGTGTGCTCTTTACAGCCAGCTCCCTGCACGGCCAGTGTGTGTCAACACCATGTGTGTCCTGCTTCGGCACAGACTCCCTGCTCACTTTGCATTAATGTGTGTGGTGGAGGCTCGCAAAGAACGTTGGGACGTGTTACATAATTGATCAGGTGATTGATTTGCGAGGACACCTGGGCTTCCTCCCATCCAGCTGTAGCAGGAGGACGTATTACAGTGAAATAGAAAAGAATGTTTGTCATATAACAACAATTTTCTACTAAATCAGGGCATTTTTGTTTACAATGATAAATCCTCACCTTAAATTTTAGATTCAAAGCATATAAAATATATTTTTGGTTCAGTTTTTTAGGTGCAGAAACAAATATACTTCATATTTAACACCTTTTTATCTTATCTTTTTCTATCTATACTAAAATGGTCGGTGGATGAACACTATTGTATGTCACATTGTCTGCTGCATGCGTCCCCTTCCTGTGATAAAACTAGTGAAACTCCAGGCCTCTCATAGCTTACTGCTTGTAAAATTATACTTTAAAAATGCTTTAAAATCAGATTTTCTGGATTTAGGATGATTCCCAACAATAAAAAAGGGCCGTTATGTTGCTTCTATGGATCTCAAAGTGTACAGATAGGTAAAGAGTGTTGTTTAAAGTTAGAGAGCTACAATGTATTTTCTTATTAATTCACTCCGTTAACATTAAAAGTTGTGATCTGAAGCATTTAGTGAATTATTCTTTTCCCATAAAGTGGGAAAATCAGTGTGTGGTGCCATTAAGCTAAATAATAACAGGAAATTGCATGTAGGTACTGGTATAAAGTAATATATGTTGCATTAACCAGAGGTATAACCAAAGGTATATAGGGAAATTAATTTTATTCACTTGATACCATATATATATATATAACATTTTAGTGGAATATATTGGTGTAATCTATTATACAACATAATTTAATTTGGGCGAAAATGTTCCAGTCCTGTCTTACTCAATTCTATTTTTATAAAAAACACACATTTTTCCTGTTGTAGTTTCACATAAATACAGATCAACATGCATGTTTGTGCTCACACATCAAGCTGTGACTCGCCTTACAGTTTGCAAAATGGTGTAGTGTTCTTAACGGCTTCACTGAGCATGCTGATGAGAATTACATCTTCTTCTAGTTTAACACCACATACGTTCATACTCCGGCAGTGGACACAGTGGCCAAGGGGCGCTCACTCAATGCCTTACTCCGCTTTCTTCTCCATTTTATTTTCCTGCTCTTTCTTCTCCTTTCCCTTCTTCTCCAGAGCGCCCAGTAGGGACCGCAACACTGGTTGTCAGCTGCAAATGGTTGCTAGGTAACAGTTACCTGACTGTGGTTTGCCGCCGCTTAGTGACACACATATGGACCGGATACAGACAGAAAGCGAGACATAGATGGTGTTGAACTTCTTTTCTGACATTTCCACCCTGCAGTTTGAGCATAAAGAATGTTAATCCCAACTGTTCTTCATCAAGTCCCGTGGGGAAGGTATGAATGTGTGTCTCAACGACGCTGATAGAGGTTGTCCGCAACGTTTGGCTACCAATAACGCAGACCTTAAACCTAAGCCCAGTCGCAGCCTCGTCTTAAACCCAATGGTAGATTTTTACTATGCAAATGCTTAAAACACATATGCGGGTAGCTACTGTGGCTGATAAATGCATCTTTTCCTGATGACTCATGCTGTGTGTAAGCACTGCCACTCTAAATCCAGGATTTGTTTCCTCCCAATTTAGTCATGGCCAATTCCCACACTCTAACTAGGTCTCCCCCATCACACAAAGCTACCAAGCTGTGAGGGTGGGAGTTTGCATGTGCTTCCTCGGAGACATGTCAAGTCAGCCTCAATTTTTCAAACCGCCGCTAACCAAGCATCAGAGCCGAAATAATTTTTATTTTTATATTGAGACTACGGGAAATTAAGAGCTTTTTCCAGCAACCAGCAGTCACCATTTTATTCATGGCCTACATCGTCAACATCGAACCAGAAATATGGAAACGTAACCCTTTAACAGGGCTTGCAAACTGTGTGTAGAGCAGTTAAATAACATGATGTACACATGACAGCTGAAGGTGAGACTAAGTGAACTAGGGTTGCTTCAATGCAAAGAGCTGATTGTTTTTTATTTTGGACAGATGTGGCCTCATGGTTAGAGATTATGCCCCACAATTAGAAGGTTGTGGGTTTGAGTCCTGGGCTAGTAGGTTGCCCTGAAGTACACTTGAGCAAGATACCGTCGTGCTGCATTTCTTTTAGTCAGCGAAACCATATGGCATAGCTGGTCTCTCTACCATCCTGTAAACCTTCCCTTTCACTCTTGCTGGTGCCCGTCTATCACAGATCACTCCAGACACTTCTTCACCTCTTCCAACCTGCCGAACTCTCTTCTTCACTTCTCTTTCACACTCCTCGTTACTCTGAAAATGGAATTCCGGAAAATGATCAAATGTTCCTCTATACTGAAATTTACTCCCCTGGTTAAAACCAGTAAAAATGTAGAGACTCAAGTGTTTCTTCTGAAATGAAGAGGGTCAATATGTAGTCGATACCCCCTTCTAATGCAGTAACACCATCGGATTTGCAACTCTCATCATGCAGATATCTGATGGTGTTTCATCACTTCTAGTTATTCGTTAATTAAACCTCGGTTTGTCTCATTGATTTACAGCTGCATTCTGTCACAATGCCAGTTGCATCAAATATCATGACATGTTTTGATTTATGAAGATGCTTTGATGTTATGTTTTGTTAAATCGTCAAGAGTGATAGATGGAAGCCAATGGATGGTTTTGTAGGTAATTAATCGTGTGTGCTTATGTGTGTCTAGGACATAAACTAAATAAGGACCTGAAGCACTACCTAAGTCTGCGCTTCCAGAAGACTTCATCAGATCACGATCTTCAGCAGACCATCAGAGACAATCTGTATCGCCATGCTGTGCCTTGTGAGTACCAACAGACAGTACTTTATTTACCTACATAATTACACACACACACATACACACAGCAAACGCAGCTTCGACCATGCCTCACATTATAGACTCGACCACGTTCTCCACCGCAACGTGCTGAGTGTGTGTGTGTGTTTTCACAGTCTGGCGAATCTCTCTTGTTGTCCCTTGGGGTATCCTGTATCCTATTGCCTAACAAAGCTATAGCAACAAAACATGTGAGTAGAGGGAGAGAGATACGGTCAGACAGACAGCAAAAAAGCCATAACAGATGGTGTCAGTATATTCACAGTATATGTGGCAAGTGACTAGTATTCACTGTCTTTCTTGTTCTCTCTCTCTCTCTCTCTCTCTCTCCATCCCTCCCTATCGCTTTCTTTCTGCATGTAAATACTTGTATAAAACCACCTGCCTAAAATCGGTCACCTGCCTAAAATTGGAGTTGGCAAGCCATAGACATTTAAAGACCTCTGATGGTGTCTGGCACTAGTTTTTTCCAGCAAGTGCTTGATTTGATTAGAGCCCAAGAAATTTTAAAGCCAAGACAATACCTTGAATTCTGTCTCATGTTCTTTACACCATTCCTGGATAGTTTAAGCAGTGTGGCGGGACATACTGGATACTGTCGCGTGGGCGTGACCTACGCCATGTTACATGCAAGTGAAGATTGTCAATGTCAAAATGAAATCTACATGAGGGCCTGGACCAAACTGGGGCCATTTATTCCCCAGAGGTGAGACATACACACCTGGGCAACCATGTTCTGATGCTCACACACTCGCTGTAGTCATCGAAGGACCTTGGTCACGCAGGAGATGGTACCTCAGGGCAACCTACTGATCTGGGACCCAAACATGCTGTTCCAATTATGGGCTCTGTCCCAAATCGCTAAGTGCCTCTTACTGTTTAAACTGTGAAGTTTATAGGCTTTTCACACTGGCACACTTAAAGCACATTAAATTGTAAATGACCAGGTTAAGATTTCACTTTCACTTTTTTCACTTAAGGTTAATGCCAATCTGATGTCCTAACAGCGATTTTAAAATCAGGTCCATGTGTCCTAAAACACATTCATAAATTTTCGCATTAAGACCCTGACCCGACACATGACTAAGAGGTTTGCTTCAGGTTGAACTTTCAAAGTCCTAGTCATTTTACATCAAATTGAGTCATCTCTGGCAGTCTCGTCTACAAGGCGACCTCACTTTCTGCCACTGACAATGAAGAACTTTCCTGCTCTTGGTTAGTTTTGGGTTTGATAATCTATCCCTCCTATTATGTTTTTTTTTTTCTTATGAAGTCTGCATAAAGGGGACAAGTTCTTTGGTTGTTGATCAAATCATACAGGTATGCAGTCTTTAGGCTGTGTTAAAAGTTTGGTTTGATCTCATTTCTCAGGAATTTTAGCTGTTGTTATTAAAGCGATGAGTGTTCTCCAAGCAAACGCGAAGGTTGCGGTGGGACATGAATCATCTATGGCTTTGTTTACACTGGGTATTAAAACATGCTTAAGCAGACATCACAGTGTTTGTGATGAGAATGGGTTCATGGTGGTGTAAGTCCTGCTGTAGCCAGACATGCATCACGCTCACATTGGATACTAATATTAATCATTCTTTATTTTCACATTCTTTAAGTTTTATCCATTTATATTGAAAATTATCAAGTTTTTTTTATCATCCTGACCACATAGAAAAGCAGTTCTGGTATGAAATGAGAAGGAGATCTAATGTGCAGCAAAAAATNTTTGCCTTCAAAACAGCATCAATTCTTCTAGGTACACTTGCACACAGTTTTTGAAGGAACTCAGCTGGTAGGTTGTTCCAAACATCTTGGAGAACGAACCACAGATCTTCGTGGATGTAGGCTTCCTCACGTCCTTCTGTCTCTTCATGTAATCCCAGACACACTCGATGATGTTGAGATCAGGGCTCTGTGGGGGCCAGAAGAATTGATGCTGGTTTGAAGGAAAAAGGCAGAAACACCTAATATTGATTTGATTTAGATTTTTCTTTTGTTCGCACACTTTGCATTTTGTAAATTGATAAAAATAAACAATCATTATTTATATTTCTGAAAGCATTCTTTGTTTACAGCATTTTTTCACACCTGCCTAAAACCTTTGCACAGTACTATATATATATATATACTATATACTATATATATATATATTTGAACAAAATGTGTAATCTTTTTAACAGAATTTTTTAAATAATTTACCAAACATGTCACAATGCATGTGCTAAAAAATAAAGTCAAGGCCTGTGTTTAAGCCTAAAATAGCAATATATATTTTATATATATAGCAATATATATAGCAATTTTTTCCACGAATGTTTTGTTGCTTCTGATAGGTCCAATTCATCCAGAGCCCGTTCGTGAGCGGCATATAATTTTCACACATATAGCTTATTAAGGTAATGTTATTCATTTAGGCTATAATTGAATATAGGTCTCTGTAAGTTTCTGTAAATTGGCCCTTTTTCCCATTCTAAGCTCAATTTAAAATCTTTTCTATCATGGCTCTAAAACAGAAAATATCTTTTCCAACATTTACTATTAACTTATATACAAGAACAAAAAACCCTAGAGAATAAGAACAAATGGGTGTTGTTCAGACTCTGAAGTAAACACACAGTAAACTATGACGGTATCCTGTGTATCCGTGATGCATCGAATCACTACAGGTTAACAGACAGCTTTTCATCTCAAGCCCACATGCTCTTGGCTGTGTGTGTGTGTGTGTGTGTGTGTGTGCACATGTACTGTGTGCGTGTGCGTGTGCGCGCGCGCATGTGTGCGTGCGTGTGTGTGTGTATGAACATGTGTGTGTGTGTGTCCTTGCAACTGTGTGAGTGAGTGGGGGGACATCTGACCCCATTTTCAATGTGACGTGCTGCTGAGTCAGAGAACAGAATGCTGGGATATGGAGTCAGGCAATATACCGGTCTCACACACACACACACACACACACACACACACACTCACACACGCACACACACACACACACACACACACACACACACATCTGCTCCCAGCTAAATTTAGCCAAAGAAACCCAGACCCAGTTAAACAATCAACTCGCCTGAATGAGTGAGTAGGACAGGGAGAGAGACAGACACAGAGAGAGAGAGAGAGAGAGAATGAGAGAAAAAGAGTGAAAGAGAAAACAGAAGTGGTGGATGTAACAAAGCAAAACATGGATGAAGTGAGCATGAGAGAGCACAAGAAATGGAAGAAAAGAGACCTTGGCTGTGTCCCAAATGGCACATAGCTTGTACTGATTGAATCAGCAATGTTCCAAACACACCCTTGACACACTCAACAATGCCCTCCTCAAAAATAGCAAATTAAATCAACAACGCACAAGACCACATGTTTTGTGTGAAAGTGGGTCCTTAAAACATTCTTCAGCTGATACTAAAGTCCATTTAATATCTTTTCCTCACTTGGTCAATCTTAGCCATGATATCACTCATCACGTTTAATGTAGGAATCATAAAATGATTCATTTCTTTTACACCTACAGTACAAGTTACCTATCATGAGAGAAACAGAGCAGCCACTGGTCAATAATATCAGTCCGTAATAATGTCCCTCTAATAAACATATTCAAGCTGAAATCAGGGACCGCCGCTGTTTATTACATGAGTAAATGAGCAATCAGCCTAAAAACTACTCAGATAAGATTCTTTTTATGAGTAGTTCTCTACCTGGGACGGTGTGATGATTTGAGGGCACTGCAATTTTAAGCTGAATCTCATGCAACATACTCTGTGAAGTCTTGCATGATGATTTTTTTTTTTTTATTGGAAATCACATTGGAAACAAACGGTCATAAGGTAAGAGATGAAACTGCGAACTGACATATAACTGACAAAGAGATGCTTGCTATTTTGCAATGAGCTGGAACCAACTAATCAGACTGGAGCTTGTGTTTTCAGGACTCACCACAACAATTTATAAATAAGTTAAGCATGGAAGCAAATTCTGCTTTCTGAAGTTACTGCAAGCAAAGGGACATCATTTCATCCCAAAAAATGTATTAGGAACCCTGTTACCTTGACTTTCTTGTCATGGCCAATCACATTATTATATTACCAGGGCTTTTTTTTTGTTGTTCTTCCAAAAATTTGCAAATATACTGCAAAAGAAAATGTGTATTTTTAAGAGTGAGATGTAATAGCTAACATGAACAACTAATATAAGTTACTGAAACTGTCCCTTAATTCAGTATTGGTAACTTGTCAAGTGGAAATTTTTCTTCAACCTTGCTTTTAATAGCCAATACCAAAAAAAAATGATCTGAAGATAAAAAGAGAGAAGAAAGGAAGGATATGGATATGACAACTTCAGCACTAAATGAGCAGTGAAAGAGAAAATGATGAGCAAATTAGTATAATTCCTCACCTTAAAAGCAACGGTCTCACCAGCTTAGTCATCACAGGTATCAGATCATAACTACTTGAATCCACTTCATCAGCAGAATATAACACCTAGTTCCAATTAAGCCACACAGTACAGACTTACTGATGACAAGACACTTGACTTGGAAAATATGACGACTAGTTTCTTAAAATAAAGCTGCATACTTAGAATGTCTGTTAAAAGTGTTGACAGTGACAGTTTATTGGCTTTAGCTGCTTTCACTTAGTGAGGTCTCGCCATGCAAAAACCACAGATAACAAAGTTTCTAATCCAGTAGGATATTATTTGAAATGTAATATACATTTAAACTTATCAAAATGGGTATATTTTGTAGTTTTGTTGCATACTTTTTCAAAATTCTTCAAGAACGTATATACCATCTTACTTTTTTGCACTGAAACTGTTGAAGTGTAGGTTTAAAACTCCCGGTTAATATTTTACGTAGAAGACGGTCTGAATTTGATGAGAAGTATTGGTCTGAGTGATAAAAACCTAACTCTATATTACTAAACATTTAAATTTTAATTTTAATGTAATGATTTTGTTGCGTAGTATTGGATCCTTGTGACTATGCTAGTAACAAAGCCTGACTTTTTCATGAATATAAGTGTTAATAAAGCTTTCTTTTCTAAAAACAGCCATTTAAAAGGACCAACAAAGCTTGCTTATAAACATTACATCAGGTCCTGCAGCTCAAGTCACATGGCAGGATGTTTATTTATCAGCTGAATCAAGCAGTTCAGCCAATGCTCTTATCCAGAGCAACTTCCATTTCCTAATTACAAGGACAGTCTCCCAGGAGCAACTTGGGGTTGAGGGTTTTGCTTAAGAACTCAATGGTGGTGCTGCTGGAGGTGGGAATTGAACCTGAAACCTTCAGAGATGAATATCCTATCACTAGACCACCCTACCTAAATAACCTGAAGCAACTCATGCTCAGTTCCATGATTATTTCAGCATTATTTAAACAAAAAAAGTGAACTCTTTAGGAACAAAAAAGATTTTTTGATTTTAATACTGTTCTAAATTGCTATCCGAGCTCAGTCTGATCAAATGACGCCAGTTTACATCGCAAAGGGTTATCATATACAGAATTAAAAAAGACGTGTGCAAACATGTCTTCCTATGACACCATATAAAATGTCATTTGATGCATGAGGGTTCTAAAAATAAGCATAGCTTAGGGAAGCAAAGCATAACAAGAGAAAGAACAGTGGGGGAAAAAAGAAGCAGCAGGACAGAGTCAAGCAGCAGAATGAAGCAGTGATATAACTGAAGGAGAAATGTAACGAGTGACGAGATACAGAGAGACATCTCTGCATCAGGGATCTGAACTCTGCAGAGAGAGAATGAAAATGTTTGCCTATAATGACTCATCAAATTTTTTGGGAGTTTGCAGAAGACAGAAACAAAAGATTCCTAAAGCAGGGCAAAGTGCAACTAGAGTAAAAGTGAGATATGACTTTCTATAGCTCTGAGGCCTCTGATGGTAACAGAACCGTTTTACTGGGATAACTCCACAAAAAAAAAAACAGCAAGGATGTGGGATTTGTGGGTCGATGGCGATGTCCAGTATCTCTTCCAATGCTGACGCTCATATTGATATAAAACATTTCTGCTTTAGTTAATTTTTCATTTTAAAAAGCAGAAATTGGGACCACATCTATCTAGCATAAAAAATATCGCTTGTATACATCTTTTTAAACTTAAAAATGAGGAAAGTTTAAAAATTTTACACCAGTATTCCAGGATCACCATACCATTCTGCTCTTCCAGAGCATGAAAAGTGCCTTATTAAATGTCAGCTATCGGTCCAGTCTGTCCAATGTCAATATTAATTAGTAACATCTGCGAATATTGATAAGCTATAAGACATTATGACATCAAGGACAGAACCGGGTTCAATATTTTTAAAGTAGTAGTAAGAAGTGGTTTGACCTTTTACCTTAACAATTATAAAAACTGTTAAATTCTTTGAACATCAATTAATTAAAAGTTAATGTGTGTTAAAAAGATCATTTTTCTGTTGACATCATTTTTTAATTAATTAATTTAGGGTTACATTACCTTTTAATGGTACAATGCTGCATAATTGTTTCTGCTGTGTCTACTTCATGGACAAACTGAGAATTACGAGATCAAAGCCTTGCTTTCCCTCTTCATCTTCTTCTTCTAATTATTATTCTTATCAATATTATCCTTATCATTATTACTTATCTGCCTTGTGATGGTCTTGCAACCTGTCCAGGGTTATTTTCTCACTTTAGCCCAATTACCACTGGTGCTAATTGAACAGGCTGCTTCTGCAGCCACTCTTACACTGAAGCAGATGAGGGAGAATAGTAACAGCATCAGCTAATCGGACTTAATCTAAGACAGTTAATTAAAAGTGAAAGTGACTATTCTTGTCACTGTGAAACACAGTACAACACACTGTAAACAAACAAAATTGCACCTCTGCATTTAACCCATACAAACAAACACATGCAGCAGGGGGCAGCTATTGAAAGTGCCCAGGGAGCAGTGATGGGGACGGTACCTTGCTCAAGGGTACCACAGGGTAACTTACTGGGATTTGAACCCATGACCTTCTTATCCTGGGGCCAACTCCCCAATCACTAGGTCACCACTGTTTATAACAGAACCTTATAAACACGCAGTTCAGTAATCAACATGCAAGTAAATGATCACTCAGTTTGTACAAACTATAAGTCAACAATAATTTGTATTAATTATTGAATGTTGTCCTTTGAATTTGAGTAAACTCAGTGATTTAAGGCAGCTTAATTACTTAAGCCCATAATCATTTTGTATGGTGTACTATATGAAATGGCTTTTAATGTGATTAGAGATACAGATTAAGAAGGAAAATATTCACAATTAATTCAGATTCGAGTGCAGTTTTGATGATACACCCCATGGTAGTATTACACGTGCCCAAATGGCTTCTTCAAAACAGTGAATGACTTTAAAATGTGTTTGATGAAAGATGATATTAAGTGTAGTCTATGCACCTAACATAGTTCTCTAAGAAAATTTCACTGTTGGTGAAATCTCATGGGCATGTTCAAAGGCTGGGCCAGCTATTAAGCGTGGCCTGTTCCCAGTCAATTATTCATCGCAAAGCACTCAATTTTTTACAAAAAAGGGTTTGGGTTAGGCGTCCTGTAAAATTTACTCAAAACTTCAAGCAGATGTGATTGAGCTGGATGTGAACAAGGAAGACATCTATTTTATCTCAACAGCAGCTTCAGGAATATTCCTACACTAATCAAACAATTAATTTGATATATACAAATATAAAGCTGTGACTCCGAACATATTATGGTCGTTTGTGCATGTACGTGTATGTTGTGCTTGTGTGTGTTTCTCCTGTACGTCATACGTCTGTGATGCAGGACGACAAAATGTTTGATCTGAAGAGCTTTGTTCTGGAAATAGATCAGACTTAATGTCTTACTTTGAAGATTTTAGGGACATCAGAACAGGTCCCACTTTCTTATTTCAACTATCACACTGTTCAGAGGGACTCCATTGGATTAGAAGATGATCTTTGTGCTGTAGTGCCAGGCCCACATAATTCAAAGGTCTATTTCAGAATGATTCTATTTATGCAACCAAAATCATCCTGACTAATTTAGGAAATGTACTTGAAAAGGGCCTTCTTCTTTTAAACCATGACGATATTTCAAAACACATAACCAAATGCGTACAAGTATTGAATTGATTGAATGATCATACTTGTCGTTTTGCTCCAGTCAGTCAGTCATTATCTGGGCCGCTTATTGGGGGGTTGCTGGAGTCCATCCCAGCTCACACAGGGCGAAGGACGGGGACACACCCTGGACAGGTCGCCAGCCCATTGCAGGGAGGTGCGAACCGATGGGGACTGCACCTTGCTCAAGGGCACCTCAGGGCAACGCACCGGTAAGGGGCTCAAACCCCCAATCCTCCAACCCGGGGCCAACGCCCTAACCACCAGGCCACCACTACCCTCATTTTAGTCCAGCACAAAAAAATTCTGAAAATATGACACCAGTGAAGATGTGTTGCCTGTGACAATCTCCACCAAGAACACAACTGCAAGAATAAAATTGCATCTATCATCCATGTAGTGAGCAAAACTGTTCGGAGGGACTATGGATAAAAAAAAAGAAAGTGAAAGTGACAACCCTTGTCATTGCGAGGTCAAGGCACAGCACACATGAACCACAACGAAATTGGACCTCTGCATTTAACCCATACACACACGTGCAGCAGTGGGCAGCTATTGAAAGCGCCCGGGGAGCAGTGATGGGGACGGTACCTTGCTCAAGGGTACCTCAGGGCAACCCACTGGGGTGGGAATCGAACCCACAATCTTCCGATGCGGGGCCAACTCCCTAACCACTAGGCCACCGCTGCCCCATGTTTTAGTTTTAAAGGGGTTAAAATACAAATATCGCTATGTGCAAAATAACACACATACATTCAGCAGAATAAGCCATAAAGTCATAAAACAACCTCACTAAAACAAGGGTGTAAAGGGTGGGAGTTAAATGGCTTTAGCAGTTGTGCCCTTAAGTTAAAGTAGGTGGTTCTGTTGTCACAACATCTACTTGTCAGCGCATCTGTACATCATTTTAATGCACTGAAGTCGGCCATTATCCGGCGCTTACCGCATTCCCAGTCCCCGGACTACTGAGCCTGGATTCCACGCTCATCATTCCCCTCATCATTCACCTGTTTTCCCCACAATCCCTTCACCTGTTGTTACCTCTACACAAGAGCTGCCCATCCAACCCATGATTGTATGTTTTTATCTGTATCTGAGGGTGTGTTGGCTTGTAGTTTGTATCATTAATTATATTTCGATTACTAAACGATCTTGTAATTCAGGGTATCTTGTTACGTTTTGGGGCAAACAATTTGTCTTTGTGAAACTTTATTGTTTATTTTTGAAAAAGACATGGACCATCCATGATATCATCATTATTTGTGATGATAATGACATTCACAAGGCTGTGTATTAAAATTCTAACATGTTACACCCCTCCGTAGTTGTCTGGCTTTAACTTCTAGTACTGTATCCTGTGTACCATCTCCCACCTATGTAAAGTGCCTTGGGGCAACTCTGTTGTGAAAGGCGCTATACAAGAATAAATTGAAATTGAATTTTTTTTTACATTTAAAATATCCCCAGAATGACTGGAAGATGCTAATGGAGTAATTTGGGAAGTCTTTACCCAGTGTACACATTCTCATCTTAACAAAATCACTCCTTACTTTCTTCCTTTTAACTGACTAAAACATGTAATATTGTAATATTTATTACCATGTTTAACTCTGCTTTACTGGCTTGTTTTAGTGCATGCAGGGTGTCATTTGCACTGTCATTAGCAAGCGACCTTGAAAACTTAGATGGACAGATAACAGAAAATTCTTTCTTGAATGACAGAGAATGACTAGAACTGCTCCTTTCCCTGACATATTTAGCAATATGGCAACTATAAAGGATTAAAATCATATGGCTTAATTTCTAATGTTCACCCAGATAAAGATCATCATTACATTACCACACCTCCTGATGTTAAACCACTCCTGTCCAAACAGTACTTTTGTCGAACAGACAGTGGTGTATAAATGTCTGTTTGTTTTAATCCTTGCCCTAAAGCCCAAAGCCTGCTGGACATGTGCACTTTGCCAATCTGGAGCTTGTTCGTGTAAGTACACGTAACACATAGTGGCCTAAAACGATGCTTTATTTCAGTCACACTTCAAGGACATCAGCTATGAGACCGCTCTGCACTGATCAGCAGATGCCTTTTCACCTGTCCTTTCATTTAATAGAGCTATTTAGTCATTAAGCAACTTTCATTTCATTCAGTAATCGCTTCACTAAAAAGAATAAATACGAAAGGGTCCGTTCCTCATAGAAGAGGATGGGTAATTAATGCTTCCCTTATTTCATTCCTGCTCTATTGACATCAGGAAAGGTATACGCTTTCCTTCTTTAGTCCTTTGAGTATTTTGATACTTTGATACTGTTGGGCAATACAGCATCTTCTCCATTTATCATTTTTCAAATGTGACTTAAATCACCATTATAAATACATATAACTTAATTTGCCATATCCAGCACCTGGGAAGCAGTGATGGGGACAGCACCTTGCTCAAGGGTATCTCAGGGCTTACTATGGGTCTGGGATTCGAACCCATAACCTTCCAATCCTGGGGCCTTGTCCCAAACCGCAATCGCTGCCCCAGAACTGCTCCCAGTATAAGGGCAATAAAGGAAATTCACATGGTGTTTAATCAAAACTAAAATTCAATTTGTATCAAAGGTGACTGAACTGTGTAGTTAGAGGGGTTAGAGGATAAATTTGAGAAAGACATGGGGAAAGTGTAGCCACGCTCATTTTGTGCGCACGTGTGCATGGCTGTGGGTTTTAGTGACTTTGTTGTTTTGTTTTCGCAGCAGTTTGGGTTATTTTCAGCTGTTTTGTTTCCATTAGTGCGCCGCAGAGCACACAGAGCTGTCACGCCACATCTGAGTCCAGCCTTGCACTGCCAAAGGCAACCTCCTCATCTCCATTTCCACTCATTTATCTGCTTCATTCTTCCCTTTCAGTCTGAAACAGTGCTTCATGCTAACGTGGCTAACAAGCTATGAAAGCTAGCAGGGATCCTCTTAGCGCGACTGCATCTGCATAATGCTAACTGGCCCCTGTTTCTTTCTTTAACAAAATGTGTGTTAATGCTTGCCATCAATTTTGGAGAACTTTTGACAAGAAGTCACTATCATAGGGAATGATTAGGTTGTCATGAGATGTATGGTGAAGCAGTTATGATCATGGTTTAATATGCAAACCCATTTTTAAGTGAAAATGACTGTTTTTGTCATTGTGAAACATGGCACAGAACACGGTGAGACACAGTGAAATTCATCCTCTGCTTTTCACCCATATGTGCAGCAGGGGGCAGCAATTTAAAGGGAGCAGTGATGGGGATGGTACCTTGCTCAAGGATACCTCAGGGCAACATACTGCTCTGGAATTCTTTTGATCCTGGGGCCTACGGCCTAACCACTAAGTCACCGCTGCCCCAATGACCGTATAACACATACAAGGTGCTTGAAACTTTGTGAACCCTTTCTAATATTCTATATTTCTGCAAACATGATTAAAGTCAATAAAGAGAAACATATTACATAACTGAGAATTAAGAATTCCCTTATCCATCAATGATGGTAAGCCATTCTGGGACAGCTGTCCTGATCCATATTTCACAGATGGGATAATGTTACTATACTGGAATGCAGTGTTTTGAGTTGTCCAAACACAATGTTTTTTATTTAAAGAAAAAAATTATTTTAGTCTCATAAATCCACAACACATTTTTTCCATCTGCCTTCTGGCTTGACATGATCTTTACCAATTTGCTGACTGCTAGTAATCTTCTAGTGTTTTGGAGAACAATAGTTCATTCCTTGAACTCCTGCCATGCACACAATTATTATGTTTTGTTCTCCTGACCCAGGACTTACGAGCAGTCACATTATTATATGTGACTGGGCTTTTACTTGCTTAGAAGTTACCCTGAACTCGCAGGCTGTTACACATCTTGCTTTGGAGTGATCTTTGTAGGTCAGCCACTCCCAGGGAAGGTAATAATGGATTCCAAAAGAATTACCTGTCTTTAAGCTCTTCAGCTTGAAACATTAGCCAGTTGAAAAGATCAGACTTTTATTGATCAATATTAAAATAGAAAAGGTGCCCACGCTTGCCTAATTGTCTTCTAAATGACTGAAATAACATTTACATTATAAGCTAATCCTATCTCATATACTTTTCCCCATAGACTGTGAAAAATATGTTTATCTTTTTAATCTATTACACCAATACCTTTCATTTAAACAGCACTCTTTTACACCTTAGCGCACCTTACACCTTAGACAGAAATGGAAGAAAAAGGCCAAGTGTAATCAGATATTATAATACATGGAGAACGTATTCCAGCTCTGATCTGAGACAAACAGAATTACTGAGTTAATATTAACCAGCAGCACACCAACATTAAGACCAGGGGTTTCTAAAGCAATTTCCAGAGACTCCTTTCCTCTGTTGATTGTGTTCTTCCTTACTCTAATAATCCTGATCCAGCCCACAAACAGCTTTTTAAGCAGTTATTTCAAATTGAATAAGTTGTGTTAAATGAGATGAAGCACAAAAATGTGCAAATTGTACCCCCAGAGAACTGGGATTGCCAGAACTGGAAATGGGAGACTTTTAATTTAGTCATGCAGCTTTGCATAGTTTTGTTCAAAACACAAATATGATTCCACCAATTTATTTTTTTATTGGATTCATTTATTTATTAGATTCTGTGTGATCTGTGTTTCAATTTAATGATGCAATGATTGAATGATGCAAATGATTGCATCATTCAATTTAATGATGCAATTAACATGAGTTAGGTAAAAAGCCTGTTATTGGGACAGAGAATTAATTTCTCATCACAACTTATGTTATTCATGTCACAACTTTGACTACTGGATTATTTAAGATTCAGATTTTTAAAAGGCTCATACAAACTAAACTAAATTTGCAGGAAAGAACCAGGCACAAACACTTCTTAAACCCAGCAAGCAGCTTTTGTGGCAAAGCTTGATCATTACCTAAGATCATTATATAAGATACGTTGCACTCATCATATATTTAGTTAAAGTTTATAGAAACTGACATAAAAGCTAAATTGCTGAGAGTGTATGACAATATTTTTTACTTGACAGCTTTCTTGTCTAGTAAATGGCATTTCTCCTGGTTTTATTTTATTTAAACTTGAATTTTATAAACCTTTACCCCTAACAAATTATAAGAAAAGAGTAATAGAATTCGGTCAAGGTCTAAAAGGTTACATTTTCCACCATTAAGTCACAGTCAGCATTATGATTATTTACATTTCAGATTCTAATTATGTAAACAGGCATTGTTCCAGTGCTTGCTTTGCAGGAAACTGTAGCAAAAGACTGACTGTTTACTTCTGCAGCTTTTTAAAAAGTCATTAATTGTATGCAATCAGCTTTTGACAATAATTATATGTAATTGGTTTATCAGAACAATTCATGCACTAACATACTCAGCTGATCATTTCCTGCTGGACTGAAATCTAGCTATTCACAACATCTCACTACTCAGACTGTCACTGCAACTCTCATACACACCCACAAATTTGCACTAAAATAGACACAATCACCTACATGCAAACTCACACCCACTCATATCCTAATCACTGGTGTCCAACAGCCAGCCCCAGGCTTAAAAGGCATTCCCCCTTTGTCTGCAGGAAACTACTGAATGGTTATGAAATTATAAAGGCATTTACTATAATAGAGAGGAAGAGCCTCAGGGTACATTTTGTTACAGTTGTCACTACTTCCACTTTTCTATAAGAAGAAAAACCTCTCATTTTACCTTTAACTCTTAATACCGACATATATGTGAGTTTAATTAATCAACGCCAATCCCATTGAAAAATCACTTTAGAATTAAATGTTTTGCGATTAGTCCATAGACATAAAGGTGTTACTGGTACACTACAGGTGTTTCATAACAACAGGAACTTCAGACACCTCAGAACGTGTGAGTGTATCAAGACAGTAGTGAGAGTGGCCAGGTGTGCCGAGGACACACACGCAGGCCCAGACCTCTCCTGTCGAGAGAACATCTGTGAGTGGACATCGGTTCTCCTCCAACATGGCTGCACCCAAGTACGCCCCTTCTTACACGAAAGTTTTATATATATTATACATTACAATATATTTAAGCACTCCAAATTTCAATAGCACAGATGGTGCATGCTGGGTAATACAGCTCCATAAATCCTGGTACTTTAGTAAAGATAAATAAACACGTCTGTGGTTGATTGCCTTAGGCTCACAATATTAGAAACAAACTTTCTCATAAAAGGTTAATCTTCAAACCCTCCAGAAAAAAAAAAAGTATTTATTTATTTATTACTTTGTGTAACCTTTTGCCAATATAACAGTGATAGTGTTCTCCTTTAATGCCTAATTAGACTACAGAAGACCATCTTCCTTGTGGTCGAAGATGATACTAAGTCACGTTATTCAGTTGTAACATCATTTTTGATCAACTTCTTTTGTTCATCTACTCAAACTGTTCTTTTGAAAGTATGTTTTCTTTTATTTCATCAAAGCATGGATTTTGTGTACTCTACCCATCTCAGTTAAAATGCAAAAAAATCCTGAAAAGAGATAAATATTGATTAACTAATTCTTTCAAAGCCTTGGTAAAATGGAATACATTATACCATTATATTATTACAATGCAGTGTAGATTATCAGAAAGGCCAAAAGCAAAGTTCACCAGTATTTCCAAAAACACTAAGGTAGGGAAAGACGATAAGGGTGTGTGTGTGTATATATGAGGGTATCTATGATGATGTGTATGAGGGTGTGTGTGTGTGTGTGTGTGTGTGTGCGTGTGTATGGAGAGAAACAGGATGTCGAGTGATGAGGCCTCAGGGTTCCTCCGAGCGTGTAATTAAAGGAAACTGAAAAACGACACAATAAAAGACTCCTGTCTCATGAGAAATGACAGAGTTGACAGGAAAGAAAGAAAAGAATGAGTTTATCTTTAGTCCCGAGAGCATAATTAGAACACCATAAGATGTCATTTATGTCCCTACATAGAATTGAGGGGAAATAAACATAATTCATCTTCCTGAACTTTCTGATGAATGAGACCAGTTTGAAGATGCATTCACTCCTGAGCGGACTTTTCTTAGCAGTTTGTTGCTGCTTAATACAATCTGTGGAAGATTATAGATGGATTGCGGATTTAAAGGGCCTAAAAATAGAGATAACCAATAACATCAGTTGATACAGTTTTTACATTTTAGTCTGAGATGGTGGTTTGGTATTTAACATCAAATTAACATGGGAAGGAAGTAAGTCTCTCTTTTCTGCATGCAGTTTGCACCTTCTCACTGTTGTCCCACAGTACAAAGGCACACATTTCAAGTCATTCTGTCAACATATATGAGAAATGTATAAAATACTTCCAATACAGCATTAAAATAATCAAAACCTTCCTATTCGTGTGAACATATATCACTAAACTAGAACATATTTCATAAGCCGATACACACACTGCGTAATTTATTCTGCTTTTATAAAGCCAAATACCATAACATGCGAAACTTTTTGAAGGTGAAGGCACAAAGACTAGAGGTGAGCTGCTTTGCTTGGAAAAGTGAGGCATTAAGCCTGAGAGAATGTTCAGGGAATATGATATGTGAGTCTGAGGAATGTGTCTGTAATAAAAGATGGAGCAGACACAAAGTCTTTTATCTGGACACACACACACACACACACACAGAGAAACCATACACACCTAAAACGAAGATGAATTTACCTTCTCACGGTACACACACCTGTTCTACAAAGTGAGTGGGTTGTGTGGGTGAAGGGATTAAAGAACGTCAGAGAGTGTAGGCTTTAACATATTGTGAACTAACACACACACACAGTCTCACATAACTACAAAGCTGGTCTGCAGTTCCATACTAAAAGTGCAGAATGCTGCAGTCTGTCATATTTGCTAAAGTCCAAGATTAAGGGCTCCTGAGTGGCATAGCTGAAGTATAGGACCTATCATCAAGAGATCCGTTCAAAGCCTTGTCAAAGCCACCTGTGGCTGGGAATTCATAACTGGCCTTGGTCTCTCTGAGCAGGTAGTCTGGCCCAGCTTTTCCCTCCCATTAGTCAGCACAATACTTTTTCTTTAAATACTAGTCAATGCAGAATTCCTACATTCCTTAACATTTCACATGTCAAGTTGTTGCCCAGTGACTTTCCAACAAAGCCAAAAATCAAGGGATTCATGGCTCAAAAGTAATACTCTGGTCAGCAGACAAATACATAGAAACATAGTTCAAACTTCAAACACGTTTTATTGTCCTCTCATTGTTTTCATAGCAACCTGAATTCCATTCTCATTTAAAATAACAATGGCAGTGCATCCAACATGAATTGAGGGAATGAATTAATGGCCAGAGAAGTTTTAAACTTCATTCTTAACCTTAACCATAAGTCTTAAGGCATCATCTTAGAATCTGACAGCTCTGATTTAGCACCCTAAATAAGTAATGTTCAGTGATTTACAAGACGCTTTATAAGACTTAGAGTATCCATGTTAATATTGACCCTTTCCAAATTCTGACCAATTTTAGTGTCCAGTCTGGAAATGCACACACCCCAACTACTGTGGCAACCTTTTTAAAGTGATAAGTGATAAAAGTGATAAAACAAAAAGTCAAACTCTTTGAATGTGGGCAGCACTGGGTACTTTATTTAGGTTGTAAAGTGTAATATGAGCTTCTCAAAGGTGAAGATTGGACAACAGATACTCTTTTGTTGCTGACCACAGAGCAGAGCAACAGTCCAGAGTACTGGATTAAACATATCACCACTTAGATGGGCTGGCGACCTGTCCAGGGTGCGTCCCCCGTCCTCGCCCTGTGTGCGCTGGGTTGGACACCAGCACTCCCCCGCGACCCCGTTTGGGACAAGCGGCAGATGATGGATGGATGGATGGACCACTTAGATGGTTTTTTAGGCACTATACTCTATACTCACCTTTTAAAGATTTTTTGAATTGCACTGACACATTATGTTTTACTGTTATATTAATTTGTTTGTATGACATTCTACAACTTCAAGCCTATAGAAGTATTATATAATTTAGCTTTAATTCTTTTATCCTACTCAAAAAAAAATGATTTTAAAATATTTTGTCAATAGTGTGAAGTCAATTCAGATAAGACATCTGTCAAAATTGAGTACCTATGTTAACATTAGCATAATAATTCATCTAAGCAGGGAAATTTACTTTGTTCAAACTCTGCTGTGATGTCCTTCAGGCTAAGGCTGGAGATGTTTGGTCACTGAGATATTTTCTTAGTTCATTTTTAATGCAAAACTTACACTTAGTTTCAATTTTGTGTGCAAAGTAAAAAACAGCGGAAGAGTTGATGTGTGGGTTGGAGGCCGCATTTTCCATAGAGACTGTCAGCTGAATATTTCACACTCTGTGTGCACACTGGCAAATTAAAATTCGCTATTTGACTTGCAATCCTCAACTCTCCGGAATATATTCTTTTTGTAATTGGCTTCCTGCACCTAAACGTGTGCTTGTTCAGAACTACAGAAAAAAATAGCAAAATATTAAAACACTATCATGCATAAATGTTGTATGTTTCTGGCGCTAACTGGCACCAAAAATGAACAGAAATAAGTGCCGATCCAAGTCTTCTGATAGAGTACTTCTAATGTAAAGGTCATCATGTAACTAATTATGTAATAAATTGTCATTAAAAGTGTTATCACAACAGACATGGATAATAACTCCAGACTTCTATGGGTAAGATGTCCAGTCTCATCTGCAAAGAGCCAATGTGTGGCTGCAGGGTTTTATTCCAAAGAAGCAGAAGCATTCCCTGTCTCACGAGTTTAAGCAGTCTAAGCAACTGTTTGTGCATTCCTATCTCTGTTTGTTTTAAGTAAAAGTGGCTCCTTTAGTAAAAGTGTCTTTAAAACTGAAGAATGCTCTTATTCCGATTGGCTTTCCTGCATTTTACCTAAAACATTTCTCACAAGTTTAAACAGTGGAAGAACAATAAGAGAGAGAGAACAAAACTAACGACATCAGAGTATAGCAGAGGAAAGGGAGAAGTAAAAGGAGAGAAAGAGGCGGTGATAAGAGTGCTGAATCAGGTGTATTGAGGGACTAAAGGCTCACTGAGGCGTACCAGGAGGCTCCAATGCGCAGGAATGTCTGACATACCTCTCTCTCAGCAGAGAGCCTGACCTCCACACATCCATCCCTTAATCCCTCACTCTTTCTCTGCCTCTATCCCTCTTCCTTTATCTCTCTGCATGCCACTTTTGTCCTCCCTGTTACAGTATCATTGATGTTTAAGGGTGTATCTTTCTCCTTTTAGCTCAGTCTAAGTTGTCTTCATATAAAACTGTGAGTGCCCCAATTTTAACTTCTCTCATGTTTTCATGAAGTTCTACTGGGAGGCTCTGGCTGCTTTTTCTTAGCAGTGAACAGCACTGAACGAGTGCATGCATGACCCAAATATGTTTCTGGAGATCTGCTTCACTTGTGTTTGACACTTGACCATTCTGACAAGTTACTGTTCGAAAGGCTAAACAAACAACTGGAGTTAAACCACAGGAAATGTTGGCACAAATCTTTAAGTAAATTTGCATAAAACAATTATACTATGATGGCGTAACGATTTTGCATTTTACACAATATATTTTATTTATTTTTGCATTAGTGATTGATTTTTTCCTCTTTTGTGAAAATTTAAAATGCCTGTTTTTGCATAGTAATAACCTCAGTTAAACATTTTTTTTTTCTTATTATTTGAATAAATGTTAATACTTTCATTTCCAGTCAGGCTTGCACTTCATATTGTCTTGTTAAAATGAGTAATCCCATGTGAGGAGCTTTAACATGATACAGGTTGCTAAAGGTTTAAATTTGAACATATATTAGACATATGCTTTGAATGCTATGAAAGAGTTTCTTCAAATGTCTATTCAGAGATGCTCAGGGAACATACGGACCAACATCCAGAACATATGGACATTGAAATTTTAAAGATGAGTATTTTTTTTTTTAAATAAAAATACTGGCAAACGGTATCACCTGTCACCCAAGCAATATCAGAACTGAACAAAAGAAACATAATAAATCCGGGGTGTCACACACCTCATACTATTGACCAAATTGCAAAACTTCCAAAACCTGCAAAAATGCACTTTTCATTATTTTGATAGCAATGCTATGTTCCATGCTTCAAAGTAATTACCTCTAACACTTTCATCCAAAAGTATTGACCAAGAATCATATTTACCAAAACCTTAAATAATAATTTGCACGAAATGCATTTTTGCAAGTTTAGGTGCAAAAGAAAAGATTCAAAATAACAGAGCAGCCTACAATGTCACCATATATCAGCTTATATCATTGACAAACCTGCTGTTATCATTTCTCTGTGACATACTTTCATTCCTCTGTTGTGCTCTGCAGCATCTCCAGAAATGCTGACCATTCTTAAGTTCAGACCTTTCTAAAGGTGAGTTTTTTAATCTGTATTTATCATTGATCAGTGATGAAACAATATAATAATAATAATTTAAAAAAAACAGTTAACTACGCCAGAACACCCTTTAGATCATTCAACTCGTTCAGTCAAACAAGAAGAAAAAGATCGCAAATATGATGGATAAAGTGATGAAACGCAGTTCACACCTATCCAAGATACACAGTGAAAAGTTAATCATTTCAATATGTGAATCTAAAGTGAGGAGCATGTTAACCTCTAAATAACCAGTTGTTGCAGGAGGTTGATAGCATGTGATATTATGTTGTGAACATGCATGTGTGAAACTAAAAGATCCCTGAATCATACACTGACTTTACTAGACATAGTTCAGGTTGAATGATATAAAATTAAATCCACTGCATGCATTAAAATGCTTTAAGTGCTATGAATGTTGTTAAATTCATTGTCATTTTATGCATTTTACTTGGGAATAAAAAGAAAAATAATAAATTTCTCAAATAGGCAACTAAACAGATCAGAAATGGCTTTAGACTGAAGAGTAGTCTAGTTCCTCAGACTAGGAAAGAGATTTTTATGATCCACAACAAAATCAATCGCTCAGTTTGAAAACAACGGAATAACATTCAGTTTCTTTAAACTGGCTTACTAACTACTTTTCAGTGGGAAAGAAAAACAGGATTTCTGCAGTTCTTCATAAAGCCATGTTTAAGAGTTTAAGGAAAGCACATCTAGCGCTAAAATCACTTTTGTAAGCTTCAGTGAAAAAGAGGAAATCCACATCAGCAGCAGTTAAAAATGTCTGCGGCTACATATGTAAAGTGAAAGTAAAATGAAATGTGTGCTGTTATAAATTGTGTGAGATTACTAGATTCATCATCTATATTATCACTGCTTTGCTTGATAACTAATACAATCAAAAGTGACAGACCTAATCATTTTTCTGACATCTGTTATAATAGACAAAAAACCTTTTAATGGTTCCACTTTAGAACATTTGTAAATGTAAAAATAAAAATGAGATTCATAAAAAATATTTAAAATGTTCACTTTTTAAATATTTTGTTCAAGCACTGCCATGCTCGAAACCCAGGCCTAATTATACTATTTGAAATGCACAGTGCAGATTGTCCATGTTTTGTAAGTTATGACAACTTTTACATAATGATCAGATATAATTTATCATAACAACAATAAGTATTAACATTTCCCAGTTCAGGTTCCGTCTGTGAGAGATTCAGACTATGTTATTCAATGTTATCAGCTTGACACTTTATGGTAAAAGATTCCCTGCTGTGAACAGATTGAAACAAAAATTACAAAACCGAGAAACACCTTTTCCTATTTGTACACACTGTGTGATAACCTTTGACACAGGAAGACAGAAGGCAACTGCAGTCCTGCATGTCCATGACCTTGGTCTTGGGCCAAAGCGTTCACACTCATGTTGTTTAGTACAGTGAAAAAACAAAGAAAAAACAAAAAAACACCCTCGAGTGTTTGACTTTAGGAATAGAGTCAAACTGATTAGTACATCTAACATCCATCAGCATAGGGGCTGCAGTTTGGCTATATTCTTCTATTTTTCAGATCCTTTCGATCGGCCGATACAGTGAAACAGGGCAGATGTTGTCAGCCAAACCACAAATGCAATTAAACAGAAAAACAATAACTAGCTTTCAAGTCTTTCTTTGAGTCCCAAGTCAAAGGGAAAGTCTGATTTTTTTGTACTGAAATCTCACATTTCTGTTCAAGCTGTGATCTTTTAGTTGAAGTTCTAAAGAGAGTTTTGTAAAACAATGAATTTTTAGTCTAGAATATATTGCTAGAACTATCCTTTGCTCACAGAATGAAATACCCCAAAAGAGGCATTCTTCAGAGTATCACAACTTCACACTTGTGAAGTATTTTATGGGCCTATGATTGGCCTAAAATGTAATCTATAAAATGGCTTTTAATGTACAAGCAAAAAAAGACAATTGAGGGGAAAGAGCCTCGACTACAGGAGCGCTCAAGACATCAAGGTTTCTTTTTAAGTCCACATAGTGTTAATGTTCCATAGCAATTAAAAGTGTCCAGTGTCACAGTCTGCCAGTGGCTCTCCATGAGGGCAGGTTACTTCAGAAGGTAAGATCATCCAGGTCGGGTGTACATGGATGATTCTTGACAGAGAGAAGTTTGGATAGTTCCATCAAAGCCCAGAGCTGTCTTTTGAAATGACATTTGAAAATCTGAGGTTCCCCAGCTGTTGAGAGAAAGGCCTCTTGTGCAACAGAGATCCTGTCCATCAGTACATGTGCTCCCTGGATGTCCTCTCTTGTTAAGTAATGCTCATTTGAGGATTTCTTCAGTATCAGTAATGGGAGGTGGTACTGCTCTCGGGGAGCTGTCATCCTGTTCTCTACCAGTTTCTAGCTCAACTTAATGAGATATTGACTGTTTCTAAATCTTACTGGAAACTACTGGATGATTTCGTAGGTTTTGTTTTGGGTTTCAAATCACATGGTGCAGGCTTTAAGGTGTGTTTGTCTGCTGTTTTGGTGTAAGTTGCACAGCTGTTCAGGAGGAATTTCAACCCGAACAGTATTTGAAAGTAAAGCCAGATGTGCCGACTTTTAATGAGAATGAGCAAATCACGAATTTGGTATGATTGTTAATAAATTAAAATGACAGACCCTATGACAGTTTAATGCTGATTGTTACATAACATTATGAGGCTTGAATGCTGTCCCGTAGCTAGCACTATCGAGGTCCTGTCTAAAGATTTTGCTAAATCCCTGCAGAATTCAATCACAGAGAAAAGGAAAGTTTTGATGTAAAATGGTGCATTGTTAAAAAATAAAATGCTCCTTATCTTTACAGTGGCGGTGGTTGCAATGTCTGAAATGGAATTGTGGATAGCGGTAAAATAGTGAAAAATCAAAATAGCGGAAAATATTTCCTAATGATATGAGAGGGAGCTTTTAGAAGAATTAAAAATTCATATCCTGTCAGCAGGTCAGTGCAGACATTTTACAAACTCTGTGGAATTTCCTTTTAGAACATGTACAACTAAATTCACACGACTCAAAGCACTTGCAATAATTGTATTTAATTGCATTAAACCCTGAGGTGAAAAGAAGGCACCAGGAAAGTCTCAAAAATCCATAACAATGCTCCACTAGTCAGTTAAATTTAATAAAGTTGCAACTTACCTGTCACCTTTAGATGTGTACCTATGTTGGTTTGGTTTTATTGCACTCGTAAAAAGCAGATGCAAGAGGCTGCTTTTCTCCTGAACAGACTTACAGCTGTTGTCTAAGTCTGGTTGGCTGACATGCAGTCGGCCTTTACAATGGGAAACACCTGCGTGGAACAACCTTTGAGCCTGCTCCGTTTCCGCATGGTCACGGGTTATTTGCCTGAGCTTTTGATCCTGACTGCACCTTGACTACGCATGTTTGTCGTCTCCACGGCTCCAGAAGGTTCAGCTGATGAAAACATCCAGCACGGGCCAGCTAGTCTCATGATAGCTATTATCAGCACAAGATTTACATTGTTCCAACGACTGCAAAGTGATAGAGAGCTCTTTGTCTCTGTCCCTTGCACATACCTTACTGGTTAGTGCATTTGGAAAAATGGGAGATTACCCCATACCCTCGTAACCAAAAATCTTCAACTGAATTGGAAGATGTGCATTGTGCAACACCATAAACACAGGAAGAAGTTGATCTGATGGATTTCTGAACTGATATAAAATACAGCTTCATGTTTGAACAATTTTTATTAAGTGAATGAACTCGTGTGCGCAGGGAAGGACGAAACGAAATACATGCAAATACTCAAATCGATCTGTCATCCAGCAGGATGCTGGAGCTCTCATATTAATGACATATCTGTTTGACTTCTAACTATAAATGAATAAAATAAAAGAGCAGCTGTAACTTGTAAAATGTGCATATGGTATCCAGTCACCAGTCTCATCAAGCTGTTTGCCCATCCTTGAGTGGCTCATTAGTTCATTTACACTTTTTTACTTTTTGCTAATTACATTGATCATAAACGCTGTATTAAAAAAAAGCTGAACTATTCATTTTATCTCTTCATTCATACAGAATTGAACTATGTGTATATGAGCAGTGCTGTGGCTCTTATCTATTAGTACCACATGAGCTTTGTCCACATGCTTCTATTAAAGACTTAAGACCACAAACTACAGAGACAACATCCAACACACACATGCACCGATCAGGCCCCGACAAAGTACCTAATAAGGTTCAGATGCTTATTCTTGCAGAATATTTTACAAGTCCAGTTCATGTTCTTGTTTCAGCTTTCTAAGAATATGTGTCACAGTCAAAATAAGCCCTTAAGTGCAGTTCATAGCCCATTTCGGAGTGTGTAAAAGAGCTCTTACCACACACACACTCATAAACAGAACTCTTCTGAAGTCAGCGGGTTAAGGACGACGGCCTCCTTTTGCACTGTTTATGTATACAACCTCTTGATGTCTATCTACTAATGATATCAGCTGAAATGCTCTGGCAGGTCTTACTCTGCCCCTCCTCCCTTTCTGAGCACATAAACAGGTGAGCTCAGGTGTAACTCTGAGAGACGGAACACACGCAGTTGCTGTTGCCTGGCAACCTTTTGTAACCATTACCATATAGTTCACAGAGAGAAACACTTATCCCCCAGCAGAGAGGTGTGTATGTGTGTGTGTGTCTATGCCTTTGACTACGAGTGTGTAGTATTGGATCCTGAATGGCATGATTAACTGTGACGTAGAGTTTGTGCTGCACAAACGCAGCAATAAGCGCTCTTTAATTACAAGCTCAAAGTTTTTTAAAGTCATAAAACCACACACAACCCACATGCAGAGCAAACCAAGGCCACTGAATGACATTTCTTAAAAGGGGGTTGTGTGTGCGGATCTGTGTGTGAGAATGTGTGACCGTGAAATCGGCATGATGAAAGGACGACAGCGACTGTCCTACTGGTGTTCAAGATGAAAGGAACCTGTCGTTTTGCACATATGGAAGAGTTTGTCCCCTTAACCTTCGTCCGTTGATTTCCTCTCCATTCACATCTTTCACTTTTGGCTGCTAGGTCACCATTAAATATCCTGGAGATTTCTCTTTATGCATTGATGTGATCCTGGGCTGCTGGTCTAAAAGATCTGTAATTTGCTCTTTGTTCTCCAAAAAGTGTTTGTAACTCTTTGAATACTAATCTAGGTAGATTTTGTCTCGGTATCTACCTTTTAAAAAAGCAATCGGCCCATTGATTTTGAGCCTTTATGGAACTAAAATAGTCATTCTTTTAAAATGCATTGTGTACTGTGTTCTTTAAGCTTGTGAAACAGCATCAAGTCCGGCTCTACTTTGCATCAGTACAAATCAAGCACCCAGAAGTGTCCTTTGTTCACTGGCTAAAACAAGGATACATCAGGAGGTGATTGCTCCCAAAGCAGAACTCTCACAATTATTTCCTGACAACTTTAAAGGCATACACGTGGATATATATTCAATATATACTTTTTATTAACATTCAAAATATTATATATACTTTTGTCCAAAATAGTCCGTTATATATTTCTGTTCTGTAAATGAAAGTGACTATTTATCATTGTGGAACACAACGAAATGCTTCCTCTGCATTTCACCCATACACACATGCGGCAGGGGGCAGCTATTTAAAGTGTCCAGGAAGCAGTGATGGGGACGGTACCTTGCTAAAGGATACCTCATGGCAACCTAATGGTCTTGGATTCAAACCTACAACTTTCCAATCTTGGGCCCTAGTCTCTAAACACTAGGCTACCGCTGCCCCAAATATCTCTTAAAGCGTAGATAAAGGTTAAAATGCGGGATCTCAAGCTTTGAATCTGGAGCAAAGCTGAGCTGTGAGGTCAGCAAAATGTTGCAGACTCTTCATTTTAGTCTGGAATCCTCAGATGAACCTGCTGGGTCCAAACTCCCAAGAACTGGAGTCTGTATTTGATACCGAAGGAACGGCTAATATAAGACACACTTACTTTGTAGGTCAGTGGTATTTTTATTGTTACTTTATGAACCCATTATGTGATGTTGTAATGATTTTACAGAATTCATCCATTATACCAAATGCCTTAACGATGCAGCTGCTATTATCCAACTTGCTGACCATTTTGCAATTATGCTTAGAGGGCCACATGACTTGAAACGGTTATAAGAATTAAGAAAGTTAAGATATACAGAAAACCAGTGATAGCAAGCCTCTAATGTGCTCATCTCATCATGTTCATCATCTGGTTACGCTCTCTTAAACACACACACACATACACAGATGTTCAGTAGTACAGGCTATGGGCCAGGCCTGCAATAGTCCTGCGTGCAGAAATAACTTGAGCTGTGTGATTCTGCAGTCTGCCATAATCACAACTACATCTGTCTGCATTAGCGTGGCTTTTGTTTGGGGACAAACAACACTCCTACTGAAGCACTCAGTCTCCACTTACTCTTACCCGAACACACGCCCAGGTCTCCCACACATACTACTTTCTGTCTCTGCTGTGGTTCCTGTGGGCACTGGTGGTGTTTTTACAGACGCACACCAGGACGGGATCTAAGAGCTTTGGTGTTTGGTGTGAATGCAACCGTGTGTAAAGTATCTGGTGTAGACAAGGCCAAAGAACAAGTGAGTATGACAAGTACAAGGTTTACTTTTATAGGGAGACAAATAGAGGCAAAATATTTTGTTTCACTGTTTTGATCAACAGGCCCAGTGCTAGTGTGGAGCAAGTGTGTGTGGAGTCATTGATTTAGTCCTCTGTGGGAAGCAAATGGCCCAAGATGATGGCACAAGAAGCTATTGTGCTGCTGTGAACACATCTGGCCCATCCAATGTTTTGTTTTAAACAATAAGTGTAAATTTTTCATAAAAGTAAAAGAAACGAAATGAACATTTTTATTGCTAACTTCCTGAAGTGAGTGAGTGAGTGGCCAGTTTCATGGGTTTCAGGCTTTGTGTCTAAAAATGATAAAGCATCTTAACCATTTTTATTGCTAACCTTTGATTAATACTACAAAATGAAAAGAAGTCAATAAAGAGATCTTAGCACTGCAGACCCTAACTAGACCCTCATCAGAAAATGGCTTTCAATTAATTTTAAAGACTCAGTGTCACTGATGATAATTACTGCTCTTGTAAGCGAGTGAGTGAGTAAGCAAGTGAGTGAGCGAGCGAGCAAGCGAGTGAGTGAGTGAGTGAAGGTGCGAGCAAGTGAGTGAAGGTGCGAGCAAGTGAGTGAGTGTGCAAGCAAATGAGTGAGTGAGTGAGTGAGTGAGTGTGCAACCGAGTGAGTTAGTGAGTAAGTGAAGGCGCAAGTGAGTAAGTGAATGAAGGTGTGAGCAAATGAGTGAGTGAAGATGCGAGCAAGTGAGTGAGTGAGCGAGCAAGTGAATGAGTGAGTGAGTTAAGGTGCGAGCAAGTGAGTGAGTTAGTGAGTAAGTGAAGGCGTAAGCAAGTGAGTGAATGAAGGTGCGAGCAAATGAGTGAGTGAGTGAGTGAGTGAGTGAAGGCGCAAGCGAGTTAATGAGTGAGTGAAGGCACAAGTGAGTGAGTGAATGAAAGTGCGAGCAAACGAGTGAGTGGAGGTGCGAGTGAGTGAGTTAGTGAATGAATAGTGAAAACAGAGGCTGGTTTCATGGGTTTCAGGCTTTGCATCTAAAAATGAAGCTTCTTAACTTGCCAAGTTCATCCCTCAGGTGAACCACGTCATCCACAAGCATCGTGTGCTGAACGGAGTGATTGGAGGGGTCTTTATGAAAGACTGCACTTCGAGGTTGAGAGGTGTAAATGATGAATATATCAGGGTCACAGTGAAGGACTGACAGTGAGATGCTTTGTGATCATGTGTAACACATAGAGCAGGCAGTGTGATACTGTAACTGATGACGCGCGATGAGAAGAGACTGAATCGTCTGTGAGTCGAGGATTTTCTGTACAGCACTCCGTGAGCGTGAGTCCACACCAAGGCCTACAGAGAGTCAAAGTGCAAAGTACTCCTGCTGCCCTACTTTAACAAATCGGCACACGTTTCCACCAAAAACTCCAAAGACGGCCCGGAAAAGTCATTTACTTTGTATTTACTTTGTACTGAGTCTGCTGTTCTGAGACCAGCGGTGGGTTTTCTTATCAGTTTTGAGCAGCAAATCCAAACAAACAGACACACAAAACTCAACAGCAGTGTGCAGCGCGTGGGACAATGTGCGGATGTTGTTCCTAAAAGGTGACGCGCCTCTCTCTCTCTCTCTATCCCTTTCTCTCTTTCCTCTATCCCTGTCTTTTTCCCGCTCCCTATTTCTCTCTCTCTCTCTCTCTCTCTCTCTTTCACTTTCTCTCTTTATCTTCCCTCTCTCTCGCCTTATTTCTCTCTTACACACACTAACACTTTCTCTCCCTCTCTCTCTCACACACACACACACACACCCTTTAACTCTCTCATTGTCTCTCTCTCTTTATTTCCCTTCTCACACACACACACTTTCTCTCTCTCTCTCTCTCTCTGAACTCACCTTGCGGGACAGTTTTGATCCGGACGGGACTCGTGCAGTTCTTTATCAGGGTCAGGACGTCGTAGAGCGGCAGTCCGGACACAGACAGACCCTCTACCTCCAGCAGCAGGTCCCCCTCGCTGGGCGCTCCGTGCTGGAGCAGGACGTCCTGTCTCACCTGAGCGATGTAGGTGAACTGTCCGCTCTGCGCGCCGCCGCGCAGCTCCACATTCAGCTCGCCGCCGCCGCCGCAGCTCAGCGCGCTCTCGCTCACCCTCCCGCTCCAGTGCTGCTTCTTCGGCGCCGCTTTCGACATGCTGACCTGGAGCCTCCCGCGGGTTAGTGAGCAGAGCCCGCAAAGCCCAAACTCCGAAGCCCCTGCACTTCAGCGCGTCCCGGCGGAACCATGTCCTTCACCAAAACTGTCCTTCACACCACTTCAACAAGTCTCCAGACACGCGCTTTTACTTCCCAAACTAGCAGCTCCGCCAAGGACCAAACTTTCGGTGAGAGAACTGCGCTGCTCTATCCTGAGAGAGGAACTCTGCTCCTTTAAGCAGGTGCAGCGCAGTTCCCCGCTCCCAGCCCGAGCGCTCAACTAGCGGCCCGCCTGAGCCCCGCCGCCCATCTGCTTCCCCGCCCTTCCCAGAGGCCACGCCCCCACTGCCTCTGCCTGCTTACTAAATATTCACAAAAGTTCGATATTATAGTACACGCCCACTAGTGAAAGGTCCTACCTCCTCAGCCTAAAAAGGCTGCTTATTGAATATTCACAAAAGTTCGACGTTATACTACACGCCCATTAGTGACAGGCCCCACCCACTGATTTCCAAATCAGCCGCTCGTTCTGAGACGTGCTCACGACCGACAGAGCCCACCCCCAGGGCCAGGATGCACTCCTTATTGTATATCCTCAAAAGTTCGCCGTTCTTTTGCACACGCACTAGTGACAGGCCACGCCCTCTCCGTATTGATGCGCAGACTCGTTAAGTAGCCTGCCGCTCTAGTGCATGCCCACTACTAGCGTCAAACCCCGCCCCCTTGAACTGGTTCGTCTGCTTATTAAATATTCTCTAAATTCCTCTGGTAAAGCATACGCCCTCTAGAGATAGACCCTGCCCTCAGACCTCTTCTCCTGGATTGGCTATTTTATGCTCTCAAACAGTTTTCATTTTATGGCCCGCTTTTTAAATCTGATTTATCAGCCAATCCCAGACCAGGAGGAGAGCTGCTGTTATCCAATCCCAGGTCAGGAAATGGATTGTTGTTATCCAATCACAGGTCAGGAGGCGGGCTGACGTTATCCAATCACAGGTCAGAGGCTGGTGGAGCGACCCAGACCTGAAGGGAAGGTAGTCCATGGCCTTCTCCAGGGTCCTAATGGTCGGATCAGGATACAAGCGCTCGCAGTTCCAAGATAAACCGGATTAAAGTGATATTAAATCCCCTCGAGCCCTTACTCGTGCCATAAATGATGTCAGCAAGAGACATACGGCTGTTAATGCGCTCAGAGAACCGCCGCGTTTCGAGTTACCCCATTAAATCCGCCTGTGCTGAGAGGACCAGTCGTTTTCTGTCAGAAATCAGAAGTGAATGTCGAGTAGACTCACTAGAATACTCCAAATGCACCTCCTGTGAGCTGTAAAGTTGGTGGGATTGTAAGTATTGGGTAAAGAACTTAATAACTGCTGACAAACATGGAAAGATTGATTCGGTTGAATGAACCGAATCTTCAGAATAAAAAACACAATAAATGAACACAATTAAAAGAGAGATAAGTATAAAGACGCCAAACCCAATCTGTCTGTACAGGAACAGTTTGGCTCAAAAGCTATTTTTCACAATTTTAGTCAAACAGCCAAGATATGTTTTGAGTCCCAGTTTGGGACTCGAGCTTTGAGGCTAACATTGCTGGCAGTTTCCTGGTGCGCAGTTTGTAATTATATCATTCATAACTTTCTTCAACACTCTCAAACTAAACCCAGACTAATCTGTGTGCTTTATGACAGTTCGACTTGCTTTGAGTTATAAACACGAACAAAACATCATGGTGTAGCTAAACAACCTGTAGATGAGGATACAGGACAGGAATGCTGATCTAGAATCAGTTTTTGTGACAATTAGCATCAAAAATACAGTGAAATCTGATTCGGGATCAGTCGTGCTTACTGCTGGTTTGTGGTGTTGTTTGAAAAGCTTGGCTGTAGAGGTGGCATAGTGTTTATTTTTATAGCTCACACTAGAAACACTGTTGTTTTTAGTGTCCGGAAAAATAAGTCCCCATCTTCATATTGAAAAAAAAAATTAATGCAATTTAATGTAAATAGATTTCATTGCATGTCATTTCTGAAATGTCACGCAGTGGGCAGGACAATTACTCTGGCCAAGTGTTGCAGAAACATGAAAATATAAAACTGACTTTTTGTCTTTTGAGCAACAATAAGACACTTTTTTAAAAATCAAATTACACATTAAAAAGTCAGAGGACCAATACTTGTTATATTACATTTATTATATTTAATGGGCTTTAAGATTATTCTATTTTTTATGCAAAACTCAAACTTTGTGTAGCAGCATTGAAAATGCTTAAACATGGACACTCTGCCATTACAGTTTCGTTACTGAATATTCAGGCCCAGGACATTAGAACTAACAATAAAATCCTCATCGCATCGGAAATAGAGTCCAAAGTTGCGAGAACAAGTCTCACAGTTCATGCCTGCATTTTTTCTCTGTTATTATATTTTTACACCATTTGAAATGCCCTTTATACCGGTGTCATCATGAACAGACTGAAGGAAATGGTCCAAAATTACCTTCAAGTTTTTTTCTTTTGCTTTAGCTAAGTTTCATGTTACAGTTATTGAAAAAAAATGCTAATTGTCTTGGAAAAAGAAACAATATCAATACTATATATAACACAATAATGACCCATAGCTGTTTATACACGTGTGATGCGTGTGAGAGAGAGAAAGAGAGATCAAGGCATCCTGCTCTGAGGAAGGCAAAATAACTTGAGTCTGGAAGTGAAATATGAACGTGAATTCAAAGTGACGCTGTCAGTCACGACAAGCATGGCATTTGGCAAAAAGTCAGAGAGCAAGACAAGAGCCGCAGGACACCACTTCCGCAGCGCGCCCGCACACTTACCCTCAATCCACGCACTAACTCCATTCCAGGACACAAACACAAACACACAGATGCTATTTACAACCCAACCTCGCTTTTACTCCACATTTTACCCTGCCTTTAAATGCACTCAGTGGTATTAGATGGTAGGACGCAGCACATGCACATTTGAGAGACAAATGGCAGCTTTTTGTGCGATTAATACACAGAGACTGGCGTATATAAGAGATTGGCAATATAATTTCCAGTTGTGAAAGGGAGCATTTGAGCTGCAATACTAACTCATGGTAGCAAAAAAATGTGCATTTTGCAGAAAACAAGCTCATGCACTCGGTGCATGGCTGAATGTCATCTTATGTAATGGCAAAATATATATTTGGCTGCCTGACACACCACTGTCTGACAAAATATGAAAGTCGTATAGATCACTGAGTCCTATTGCAATTGGCCACCTGCTGCATCATAGTAATTCCAGTAACACTTACAATTTAGGCAGAATTTGAATGTAGCCTGTAGCACCTTTAGTCATCCAAATCCACACAAGTCAGTGAAACTCCAGCAAACCACCATAAGTGCCATCACCCCCAAATGGAGAAAGTACAAAGAGTTAAATCTGCCAAGGAGAGGCCAGTCTAGCAAAACTTGTCAGGCAACAACGGGAAAAGTGGCAAGACGAAACAAAAAGGCTTTTTAAACATTTGCCAAAAAACACCTGGAATACCTCCTAAACCCTTTTGCAACTATTGCTAGAAAGACCCAGAGATCCCACAACTGGGTAATGCAACAGGACAGTGATTAAAGGATAAGGGTGAATCCACTTCTAAATGACTACAATGAAATTTTGGGGCCTAGTCAGTGCTGATTTGAACACCACTGACATGTTGTGGAAGGACTTGAAAAGGGCAAAACAGTCCAAATGTGCCTGAGTTGAAACGGTTTTAGAGGAGAATGGGTCAAAATCTCTCCACAGCTACATCAAAGACTGACCTCCTTTAACTGCAAGCTTTTGATTGCCATCGTCTTACTGCCGAATGTTGATCAGGCAATTACTGTTTCGTATAGGTGGTATAGATGACATAGGTGATATATGTGATGAAGATGGCATAGAATGGTATAGATTTTTCAGTTTTTTCTTTATTTCAGTACATTTTGGTGATGTATTGATGATCTGATGTTTTTCCTTGGGAGTGACAAGGATGGACAGGATTAGAAATGAGTACAGTGGTGCCTTGATTTACAAGTTTAATTCGTTCCGTGACGAAGTTTGTAGCTTAAATTACTCGTATGTCAAATCAATTTTCTCCATTGAAATGAACTGAAATGTCATTAATCCATTCTGGACCCCCAAAAAACACCGCAATTTTTTTTTGTTTCTTGTTTTTAAGAAAAGAAAAATGTGGTTATTGAATATTGTATAAAAACAAAATACAACAGAACTGTCACAGTCTGTCGTGCCTGTGGTTCCGGCCGGGCACGGCAGATAGCACTTTGTTCTGACTGAGCACACCTGGGCTTGTTCAGACACAGGTGTGCTTCATTGGGCAATGCCTTACAGTTAATGGTGGCACATTTAGTTATATGTTTTGGTTTAAGTTTAATAAAGTTTTGTTTTCAACTACTGGCTCTGCGTTGGCGTCCTTCACACTCCCCGCCACCGTTACAGAATGAACCGCCAGTACCTGGACGTCGCGAGCCATGAGGGCGAGCAGGGGCGTGTGTTGTGGGCGGCAGCGAACATTGTCAAGGAGACGCTGCAGCTGATAAAGACCTGGAAGATGGAGGCAGCTTCTCCGGATCTCCGCGAGCATTTGAAGGGTGAGGAATGGGTGCGACGGACGCCAACGGCCACGGCCAAGGAGCTCAAGCGCCGTCTGAAGAATGTGACGTCGCTGCTTCAACTCCATCCCACCTCGGATCCCAATCACCGCAAACCGCCAGCAGAGAAAGCGCCACACGCCAATCACCACGATCCGCCAGCGGAGAAAGCGCCACGCGCCAATCACCACGATCCTCCAGCGGAGAAAGCGCCACGCGCCAATCACCGCGATCCGCCAGCGGAGAAAGTGCTATGCGCGGCTGATAGTGGAATTACAGTAAAGAAGGCGCCCTGCGCTGCTGATAGCGGGGACACTGCCAGCGCGAATCACAGCGAGAGGTTGGTAGTAAACGCTCCATGCGCTGTTCAACGCGGAAACACAGTGATAAACGAGCCCTGCACCCTTAAACACGAGAGGAAGGCAAAGAAGGCCACCCACAACAAGAGAAGCGAGGCAGTGGCAAAGAAGGCCGTTCCTGACACAGAGAGCAGGAGGACGACGTTCAGCGATATTACCGAGCTAATAAGATGATGAAGCAAGAAATGAAGTCTTTGAAGGAGAAAAGGATGGCTGCTGTTGTTCTGCAAGCTGCATTCCGAGGGATGAAGACCAGACAGACTCTGAAACAGAAGCACCAGGCTGCCACTGTGATACAATGTGCTTACAGGGCTCACTGTGCTCGAACGCAATATGTATGCATGAAATATGCTGCTGTTGCCATCCAGCTTAGGTATCGTTCCACACTTGATGCCAGAAAGCAGAGGGAGGAATTCTTGAAATTGCGCTCTGCTGCAGTGTTCCTGCAAGCCTGCTTCACAGGTCAGAGGGTCAGAAGGGAGACTATCCTGCAACACCAGGCAGCTTCCCTGATTCAGGCTGCGTTCAGAAGACACAGGGAGGTAGTAAAGTACCAGGCCAATAGCGTGTCAGCCATCATCATTCAAAGACATTATAGGTCCTATGTTAAGGGTAAATGTGACCGTGAGAGGTTCCAGGTGTTGAAAAGGTCTGCGATACACATCCAGGCAGCTTTTAGGGGTTATTCCGTTCGAAAGAATGTTCCTGCAATACACAAAGCTGCTACCATTATTCAGGCTGCAGTAAGAATGCACCAGCAAATATCTGTTTTCAAGAAGCAATGCTGGGCAGCAAATCTTCAGAGGAGGTTCAGAAGGTGGAAGCTTGGACATCTTCAAAAGCAGAGGTATCTGCTCTGCAAACATGCTGCAATGTGCTTGCAAGAGTCATTCAGAGGAAAGCAGGCAAGGGATCTGGCCAAACGGATCAGAGCTGCAAGGACAATCCAATCTCATCTCGGAGATGAACCAACCAGCTGCGTGAACATTCTGATCACTCAACAGGAGGAGTTGCTGACAGAGTTCCACCAGCAGCTGATGGAGAGAGAAGCCTCTATGCTATAGGTGACTGCATCTGTCACAAACGTAAGGGTGAAACACAAGGAAAGGATCACCAATCTGCCTCCTCAGCTTGAGAGGACCAAAGGACTCTTGTCCATTTGTAAGAGGGAGATGGAAACCGAAAGAAAAGCTCTGGCTCAAGACAAAGGTGAGCTCAACGGCAAGAGCAGTAAATCCAGAAAAGAGAGAGAGGTCTCCAGAATAAAGCTGCAAGCTGTGATGGGTGTCCAAAGAGAGAAGCTGGAGGGAACGGATGAACAGAGGGACCAAACTGCATGCCAGGCAACGAGGAGAGTCAGGACCAGTCAGGAGAAGTTAGAAGCTAAAGTAGCCACTATGGAGGAACAGCTGAATCAGACCAGGGCAGAGCTGATACAGGTGCAAGACCACAACTTCGCTCTGCAGGCTGAACTGAGGAAAGCCCAAAGGGAGGCCAGTAAGCTCATCGAGCTGGAGAAGCAGGTCAGAGGTATGGAAGCAAAATTGCCGTTTTTCGAATTTCGACTCACTCCACAGACACCAGTGCATGCTGGGACCCTGGAGGTTATCGCCAGAGCAGAGCAGCTGAGGAACAATCTAATGGAGAGGCAGGTAAAGATTCCAAAGGTTGAGCAGCTGCATGATGACTCTGATTGTGCTCTGAGCACTGGTCTCAGGGACACCCTACCTTCAGTTCACCCTCACAATTCAGCATGGAGAACAAGGATGGCAGGGATTTGATGCAGAATTCGGACTATGCAAAAGACCCTTCCCCTTTGAACCTTGTAAAAGTCTCTGTGTTCAGCTCTCTTTCAGGTTCTGTCAGGGCGAAGCGTTCCAGTGAGTGAGATGATTCCGCCAGGGACTCCAGGGTCGAGTCCGGGCCGCACATAAAGAAGTGTACTGAATTTCTGCGATATCCCTCACCACTGCCAGGACCCCTGAACATTGCTGGCCAGAGGCCCCTTTTTGTTCTAATTTGGGTTTTGTGGGCCTGGCTGGGTGCCCCATAAAGGTGGACTGTTTAAGTTGAGCAGGGTTTTTGTTTGGCCTCCCCCCTGAGGTTCGGGGCGAGGTTGTTTTGACGCCTCAGGAGTTGCGTTTTTTTGGGGGGGGGCTACTGTCACAGTCTGTCGTGCCTGTGGTTCCGGCCGGGCACAGCAAATCTGATCTGACTGAGCACACCTGGGCTTGTTCAGACACAGGTGTGCCTCATTGGGGCTGCTATTTAAGCCCCAGAAAGTCAGAACAGAGCGCGGTTCATTAACGTGGCTATGCCTTATAGTTAATGGTGGCACGTTTAGTTATATATTTTGGTTTAAGTTTAATAAAGTTTTGTTTTCAACTACTGGCTCTGCGTTGGCGTCCTTCACACTCCCCGCCACCGTTACAAGAATGTACTGCAATAAACTGGTTTTATTAAGTATAATATACAGCATTTTCCTTGGAGATCAGACGACTTGCTGATGAAGGTGGAGGAGAAAGGCTGAACGGAATAACTGAATCTTATTCGCTGATTTTTGCCCGTTTCGTCACGCTTTCCTCACTTTCATGGGTGGGTTTTCCATAAAAACCTGTCCAATGTGGTCTGTTTCAGGTGCAGATTTTAGAAGTGCTACGCTCATACTGCTTCACTACACGCACACCTTGGTCATGTTTTTCGATCATTTCTTTCTTTAATTCAATGCACATCATCCACTTCTTCTTCTCAGCTCTGTCCTTTGCGCTCACTTTCTTCGGACACATGGTTAGAAAAACTAAGTTTTTAAACCATCGTTTTTTCCAACCATGAAGCAAGGTTACGCTGGTTTGGACATATCCAGAGGAGAGAAAAGGAAGACCAAAGAGGAGGTTTATGGACGTGGTGAGAGAGGACATACACAGTTGGTTTAAAGGAGGATGATGCAGAGAACCGGTAGAAATGGAGATGGTTGATCCACTGTGGCGACACCTAAGCAGCCAGAAAAGGAAGAAGATTCAGATGATGCATGATGAATAAGTAAAGCAAACTTTTTTTTTTTTACCAAGGTTAACAGATTTAAATAAAAGGTGTTTAGATTTTTGCACAGTACTGTACATGTTTTGGAAATCAGAAACAATTTGCTTTTACAAATAAACAGGAATAAAGGAAATCAGAATGGGGACAAATGCTTTCCACATCCCTATTATGATAGTGGCCGTAATTCCTGAGTGAGGAAAAAGTAAACGCTGTGCTTTAATATGTAATCAGGCAGGCCACAAGAAAACACTGCCGGCTTGGTGTGAATGAAGACGAGTTTCTGTTCAACAAAGAGCGACGCGAAACTGGAATTCCGAACACGCAGATCAATGTGGCTTTGATTAAATATTAACCTGCCAGTCAAACAGTCTGATCGACCTTTCGCTGTAGTTGAGTCAACATAGGCTTTTTTACATATCTCCCAAGAGAGCTTACGGCCATAACAGCCCATTAACCACACACAAGTTAACCTGCTACTGATATCATGCAAAGCATCACAGCAGATCGATGTACTGATCTACAGTTATTTCTCTTTCCTTCAAAACTCTACGTGCTGTGCAACGCAGCATGATCATTGCTCATAAACAAAGTGCTTCTGAAAGGGGGCTTCCTGAGAAACGATGGAGAATGGTCAGTGGTTGCGTCAACTCAGCGTGTTTTTACATTTGTTAGTCTATTAATTCAGTCCTGTTATTAAAAGTAATGGTGCTTTGTTTTTTGTTTTTTTGTGCCTGAGAAGTTCAACAGAATGGCTAAGATCATAGATACTAATTCTGTATTTGGGGAGAACACAGTCTTTGAAGGCTGTCAGTCAGTCAGTCATTTTCTGCAGCTTGTCCCAAACGGGGTTGCGGGGGGGTGCTAGAGTCCATCCCAGCTCACACAGGGCTGGATGGGGGACACACCCTGGACAGGTCGCCAGCCCATCGCAGTCTTTGAAAGCTGATTGAATAAAAATGAATGAAATAAAGGTCAGGTTAATGAAGTGAAGGTGGCTAATTGTTACTGTGACACCCATACACACCATGCAGCAGGGGGCAGCTATTTAATGCATCCAGGGAGCAATGATGGGGACAATACCTTGCTGAGAGGTACCTCAGGGCAACCTACTGGGAATCAAACCCACCACCTTCTGATCCTTGGCCAACTCCCTAACCACTAGGCCACCACTGCCCCGAATGATTGTAAACAACAGTAAGAAAAAAAGGGCTTTAGCTTAAAAAAATAAATCAGAAAATAATAGAAGTTATACATGTGCTGCTAATATGTTACACTCTTAAAGAATTTCAGTAAACGGTATAAAAGTGATAAAGGAACAGTGACCAATACATGAATCATCATCAGGCTGGTGATTAGTTTACTGGCCATCCTGGATGGGTGACTGGAAACGCTCTAACTAGACATCATGTACATTTAGGCACTTTGCAGCCTGTTGCTGTAAATATTTATTACCATTTCTTTAATTTAATAGCCTGTTTTATAAAGTTTTACTGGCATAATGTGTGTTTTCACCAACAAGGTGATTCCCCAGAAAAACATGAAGAAATGATTTTGCACTGTATGTATTTCATCCCTTGATAAGTAAAGCCTATGACACATTTATAAAATACTAAGATGAGCTATAATAAAGACTGTCATGTGTAACTGGACTGGACTGTAACGCTGCGCTCTTGTCCATGTAGGAGCTCTGCAGGCTCTCCCACAGAGTCAGACGGTGGAAACATATGCTTGATGTACCTGAGGGAAATTAGATACCAGAAAATATACCGTACCTTCTAAATAATGCACGACTCTCCAGATGAATATTGTGAAGGCCCAGGAGCCTCTAGGGAGCCCTCATGCTGCAAAACCATTTTACATGAGAAAAGTGCTCAATTGGCTTTTTTTTTTCCCCAGTTACTCACATTTATGGGTGAACTTCTGGTTTGTAACATCGAAAAACTAGCAAATGAATGTGCTTTTGGAACGAGGACGAATGAGAGGAAATACCTCAGTGGACGAAAACGCTCACGCGTTATGATGAACTTGCAACAGGAAATCAAGATGGATGAGCGAGCAAAAAGAGAATGAGGAAGCACTGAGTAGCAAGAGCGAGAGAAAGAGATGAGTTGATATGAGTTGAGTTGTCATGTAGTAGATGTTGTTCCCTGGTTCTGTAGCTCTCTCCCTTTTACATAACCCACATAACCTCTGCTGCTCTGCCGCCAGTCACACACACACACACACACACACAGTCGGGCACACAAAAAGCACACAGCTGCAGACAGTAGGCAGCTGACTCAGATAGGCGCCTGGATGTTCCGGCCTAGTGAACACACCAGCAGAAGTGTTGAACTGGCCCAAAAACACAGCAACGTAAGCACGAAAATATTCTTCCGCTCCTGGCTTCTTAATGCTTATTGAAACAAGGATGCTCTCTCTCTCTCTCTCTCTCTCTCTCTCTCTCTCTCTCTCTCTCTCTCTGCGATGGGCTGGTGACCTGTCCAGGGTGCGTCCCCCGTCCTCGCCCTATGTGCGCTGGGTTGGACACCAGCACCCCCCCGCTACCCCGTTTGGGACAAGTGGCAGAAAATGGATGGATGGAGATATATATATATATATATAGTATATTTTAAATAACATGGCTTCTTGATGGAGTTATGGGGTTTTAGCCAGCAGCAGTAACAGTAGCTGCTATAAAACGAATATGTAAGTCATGCGGTGAAAGAGTAACGCTTAGGTAGGCAGACCTTAATGCTCTGCTTCAAGAGGGAGGCTGCCTTAGTTTAAAGCACAAATAGTGTCGCTGCATGGCAGCGGTGGTCTAGTGGTCAGGACTAGGTCCAGGGATCGCAAGGTTGTGGGTTCAAATCCCAGAACAGTAGGTTGCCCTGAGGTACCCTTGAGCAAGGTACTGTCTCCATCACTGCTCCCCAGGTGCTGGATAGAGCTGCCCACTGCTGCACATTTGTTTATGGGTTGAATGCACAATGGTTGCATTTTGTTGCTGTTCACTGCGTTGTTTCACAATGACCAGTAGTCACTTTCACTTCAAAATAATTCACAGAGATATGGAATGCAAAGTGTTGCTTTTATAGGCTTAAGCTGTTTGACTGTAAATGGTGCCCCCTGTGGAAAAAACACAGCATGCTCAATGTAAGTGAGAGAGCATACACCACGCTGAACAATATACCCATTCTGGTTCTTTGCATGTTAAAATAAAGACTTGAAAATGGTTCACGGCTTGACCACTCAGAAAAGGTGTCTTTTCTGGAAAAGATATAAACAGACAGATTCAAGATAAACTTTCAATCTATGTACCCTTGAGCAAGGTTCCATCCCTGTCACTGTTCCCCGGGCGGTTTCATAGCTGCCCCCTGCTGCACAGTGTTTGCATGGGTAAAATGCAGAGGTCCAATTTCGTTTTGGTTCACTGTGTGCTGTACTGTGACCTTGCAATGATGGGAATGGTCACTTTCACTTTCACTTATAACTTTTACATTATGTGCAGATGGAGTTGTTTATTGTTCCTACGTTGATCTACTACAATTCAGCTACTACAATTTTTTAAATGCTCTCTTTTTATTTTCAGATTGACTGACTGTAACAAACACTTAATAAAATCATCTGAAACAGATACTTGGATTTTTATCCTTTATTAAATGTTAATAGTAATATCAAACTACAGGAAAAGACTAAAACATCAACCACGGAACTACATTCCTGTGTATTAATATTCGTATTTTAATATACCCATTGTACGTTTGGCAAATAAAATAACCAAAAATTATTCGAAACATTTGAGGATGAGGATAGAGGATGTTCACCACACTACTGATTCAGCAAGATCTTGTGCGGTGACCTATGGGCTATAAGAAAACATTATTGTGTTCTATGAACCTCAGCATGGCTTTCTGTGACCTTTCTTAAGATGCAAACACTGAGGCAGAAAATTAAAACATTTCCTCCTGGATTTAGACATCAGAAAGCTCTGAGTATAGCCCTGAGCTGTACGCAGATATGTGTGTACAGATATGCGTATACAGTCCAGCTTGCATACCCCTGATCAGTTTACATAAGTTAAACTTAGTGCACTTACTCTACAGGACACACACTTTAATGCATCAGTACTGGTAACATTTTCTGATTTAACATAGTGGAAAAATAACAAAAACTATGCCCTGCGCAAAATTTTGTGCACATTTAATATCCTGTCTATCTTTTTCAATTTTCCCTCTTTGCTCAGTTACACAAATGAACAGAAATTGTTCCCTGAAATGTGCAGAAAATGCCTTTCCTGTTTTGCATGTGTTCCCCTATATTCTTTTACTAGAGCAGGGGTGTTCTCTCAACTGTCAAGTGCATTCAATCACATGACTCTTTTTTGACACACCCCACTCTACCACCCCATACCTCATCAGAGCTGTGCATGGGGATGAATGGTAATGTATGTTAATTAGGTCGAATATATAATAATGATGATAATGAGGACAGCCTCTCAATTCATATCTCTGAATAGACGCCCTCTGGGCATATTCCACAGGGGCTCTCTAATACAGGCGCGTGTTTGCCCTCGGGACAAAGTCGCAGACAGACAGATTGTCTTTTCATGAGCAGAATTCGCTTTATAATTGGTGGGAGGTACAAAACTGTCCATAACTAACATGTCACACCACACTGTTTTTCAAATAACAAACTGCAAGTGCAACGTATTTGTGTAAATTGCACAGAATAGAGTTGAAATCATGAATTAAATCCCATATTGTATTGACATAAAGGCCTGTAGTCTTAACTGGGTGAATGCACAACTTTAGGAGCTAAAGCTACACATTGCTGGTGGTCAGCTTGGTGTAGCTGTGGTCCAAATAGAAAACTCTACCTTGCAGGCCCACTACCATACCACTGTCATGTTTTTATCATTGCTGTACTGAGAGCAAACCAAATCATATCTGGTCAACAGCAGGCATATGGTCAGAAACTAGCCATTGAAGGTTGTTTGATGAACTTTGCATGATGAAATGAGTTACAGTCAGATATGATTTACTGACCAGACAGATATACATTTGCGTCGTCTAAGCATTTCAGCATATAATGGTAAACACACAACAAAGTCTTGAAAAACACATAAAAGTCTACTAATCACTGGCCTGAAGTGTTATCATCATGTTCTTTGGTGCTTCATGCTAGATGGCTTCAATCGAATTAATCATACATAGGTGACTGTGTGACTTAATAAACAAAAATATCCTCTGAGACTGCTCAGGTGCAGGGACGGGACTGAAAATGAGAGCCAAAAACCTTGTCTTTCAAGGAGAACTATTCCGTAAATACCTTAAAAAAATTACAAGAAAGTTTGGGTCTTAGGAAGCAGAATTTGAAGAAATGATGGATAACTCAAGACTTTAGTATCTTATTGTACATATGTACGAAAAAACAAATGTTAATTAAATACACAGTCAAAGTAGCTCTATATTGGGCCTATAAGATGTGGCTAATAAATTGCCTAGTAACACCATGAGGTTGTTGATTTGATTCAAATGAAATGTTATATATAACTATTATAGAATTACACATTTGAGCAAAAATGCTCTTTAGGTACTTTGTGATAAAACAGGACCGACTGAAAATATTCTGAGCACTGTCACGACCTTGATTTGGTCACCAGACAGGAAGTGGTGTAGACAGGTTGTTTGCGAAATATGACCTTTGACACAGGCCCAAGACAGTTTTCTCATCTCTTATTCAATTTAATGTGCATAGGAAGCTGGTCATGAAACTGAATGAATGGACAGCTTGCTGGATCTGTGCAAGTGCTGGCTATTTCAGCAGCAGGATATCCTTTTCCAGGCCCATTACACAACCGACACAATGCAATATCAGGATGCAACCCACAACAAGGTCTCTGTGGGAAAGAAGATAGTTCGGCTGTTTTGGTTTAGGCTGGCTTTGCTAAATATTTACCTGACAGGGCTTCTTGTTTGTTCAGCGGGGCAGCGGGTACCTAGTGGTTAAGTAGTTGGCCACAGGATCGGAAGATTGTGGGTTCAAACCCCTTACCAGTAGGTTGTCCTGAGGTACCCTTAAGCAAGGTACTGTCCCCGCAACTGCACCCCGGGCACTTACATAGCTGCACCCTGCTGCATGGTGTTTGAGTGCATGGGTTAAATGCAGAGGTCCAATTTCGTTGTGGTTCACTGTGTGCTGTGCTGTGACCTTGCAATGACAAAAATAGTCACTTTCACTTTTCAGTGCGCTTACAGTGGGATCACGTCCAAAATCTCAGGTTTGTCAAACAGAAGTGCAGTTGTGCTTTCTGTGAGGAAGAAGTGAATGGCACAAAAAACATTCACAAAAGATTATTCCACTAAGGAGTTCATAGGTTGCTTATGAGAGGGAAAGCCATGGAATTAATACTATTTACTAGATTTATTATGGGGCAGCACGGTAGTGCAGTTGTCAGCACTGTCGTCTCACAGTGAGAAGGCCCTGGCTTTGACTCCCAGGTGGGACAGTCCTTTCTGTGAGGAGTTTGCGTTTCTCCCTGTGTCTACGTGGGTTTCCTCCAGGAGCACCGGTTTCCTCCCACTTTCCGAAGACATGCATGTCAGGTGGACTGGAGATGCTCAATTGTCTGTTGATGTGAGTGTGTTTGTCTGTGTGCCTGACCTGTGATGGACTGGTGACCTCTCCAGGGTGTTTCCTTGCCTTTTGCCCTGTGAGAGCTGGGCACCCCTCCAGCACTTCTTGTTACCACTCAGCTTGTAGGACAAAACCAAAGTGCAACCAGTTTGTATTCTGACAATACTTTTCCCTACTTTTTAGAGAACTGTATGCCATACAGGTTTAGACACTGTATAAGCAAAGTTTACTGAACAGTCTTACGTGGTTTGAGGTTATTTCAATTATATAGGACTTTAGTCAGATCACTTTTTAGCCAAGCCTCTAAACTTTAGTGCGGGGTGATGAGGAAACTGTGTACCATTGGCTTTTGACCAAACATCACTTTAAATTGACACAAAAAATGTTATCATCACTCCATCTGAAGGATGTGGACTGCAATTTCCCTGTTCAAATATGGAGAGCACCCCTTTTCATGACATATCTTTTGTTCATTTTTCCCACCAAACTAGCTGTGTACTGTTCTGAGCAAAGGTTTTGAGCCACGACTCTTTTCTTTACATTTTGCTTCCAAAGAGCCAGACTTTCTTGTATGTGTTGAATGTATTGATAAGGAACAGCTCTCACGGCTTCCTGAAAGAAAATGTTTTTGGTTCTTGTTTTCAGTGCAGTCCTCACCAGTTTCAGAGGAGTGTTTTGTTTTTTTTTGTTTGTAAAGCCACACAGAGACCTAAAAATGAACCAGTCCAGCAAAGACATCTAACTTCGGGCATGAAGCAGTGAAAAAACAGGTGCAGATGATTCCAGATGATCGGGCCGAAGATTAGTTTACTGCTGATGCTTGAACGCTGTGGTTGGAACCCCTTTTATCTAGAAACCATGTATCCTTAGGCAACTTGCAGCCTGTCATAGTAAGACATTCGCTTCCCTTTCTTCAATGTAAGCTTTTCAATTTGCCAAAGAAAAGACAGTTACATGTGCATAAATGAGTATTTTATTTAGTTCAGCAAAGTGATTCCTTGACTAAATAAGAAGAAATGAAGGGTGGCTCAAGACTTGTGCACAGAGCTGCACAGAGCTGTATCTAGCTTTTACAACGCTGCGAAGTTTGGAAGAGAAGGTTGGCAGTTGCTTCCTACAAGACTGTATAGCACCGCATATTGTCCAACCAAACACATGACTGGACAGCTCATCGTGCTGTATGATGATGTATAATTTATGCATGTAATGCACTTTAGGTTTTGTGGAGAGAGAACTTTAATGGAGAACAGCATCTGTTAAATCAATGAAGCTGAGAGATATGATGCTGCTCTACAGAATGTTACATAACATGGCAAGTAACATATCTGATGCTGGTTTTCGACTGGAATGACCCTTTAAGACATGTTCCAACAACTACTAATACTGTAAATTGTTAAGGAAGAACAGTTAAATGAATCATGTTTAAATGATTAAACTAGGCTTTCTCACAGATAGATAGATAGATAGATAGATAGATAGATAGATAGATAGATAGATAGATAGATAGATAGTGCTTGTCACAGTGCGTATAAAGAAGACTGCTATGCCATCTGCTGGGCAAGCTGAATAAGTGAATGTGTGCGCACGTGTGCGTGTGTGTGTGTGTGTGTGTGTGTGTGTGTGTGTGTGTGTGTGTGTGTGTGTGTGTGTGTGTGTGTGTGTGTGTTGTTTGGGGGGGCATTTACCTGAGTAGATCTTTACTGTTTTACTGAGCTGACCTTTAATAAAAGTGGTTTCGAGCACAATATAGCATAAAAGTGTATTGTTTGGGCAAAACATGCTCTAATAATATGTATCATGAAGAAAGAGAATACGTGTGAAAGTGTTTAAAACATTTAAGAACAATATCTGGGCATTTCTTTCAAAAGTTGTGCTCTCCACATTGTTGTTCTCACGTATTTGATTAACATCATTCATGTCTTAAACTGAAGAGGCCAACATAGAAAACCTCAAAAAGCATCCCTTTCTTAAGAGAGTGATCGGGAATGTTGTACTTTTTTCCCTTTGCTTGAAAATCACATGAGGGTTGACCTTGTTGTTCCCTCTGCAAAAGTGCTTTCAGTCGAATCAACTGAACGCAATTCAGGGATGAACACAACATGCCACATAAAAGTCTTGAGCAAGCAGAAAAAGTTCAGTACAGATGTTTTTGGTGTAGAGTTTGTGTTCATCATCTTCTAGAACAATGGTCATTTTCCAACCACAGATTTGCTCGTGGCTTTATATTTTTGGTTAAAAGACACCAGCCACGTAACCCCAGCCACACTGCTGTCCCTGACACCACTTTGTCAATGTCACTACTGTCCCACATCCAAATAATATAAATTCAGCAGTATTCCTGTGGTCAGAATCTGACCAGTGAGGGATGTAGTTGAGCAATGGTTGTCAAATAGATTTCAGATAGTTCACACACGCACACACGCACACACGCACACACACATGTACACGCACACACATGCACACGCACACACATATGCACACGCACACACACATGCAAAGCACAAGTGAACCCTGACTCATCTTCTAGGCTTTTCCTGTGCAAGATATGGACTCAACAAGCCTCTTCTTCTTCTTATTCTAATAATAATAATTATTATTATTATTATTGCTAGTGTCGTCATCATCATCAATAATAATAATAATAATAATAATAATGCAAGGTGCCGTCCCCGTCCCGCTCCTCCCTGCGATGGGCTGGCGACCTGTCCAGGGTGCGTCCCCCGTCCTCGCCCTGTGTGCGCTGGGTTGGACACCAGCACTCCCCCGCGACCCCGTTTGGGACAAGCGGCAGATAATGGATGGATAATAATAATAATAATAATAATGGCAAAATTATAATGTAATATGGCAAAATAATAATAATAATACTAATATAAATTAGAATATATTTTTTTTAAATATGCTATTATGACATCCAGATTATCAGTTGCATGGGCAACAGCTGAAAACATGTGAGTGATTGATTTTTTTATTCTTTTTTTTTTTTTGGGTAGTGACTGGAGCCAGACCTCTGAAGTGTTTCTGTAAAAATTAGGAAATGTTTCCTTTAGTACTTTAAAAATGAGTAGATTCTCTGCAATTAATCATTTCACATTAAACTCTCTGAACAACCTTGCTCCCATCTCAACCACTGAATTCTGCAGAAATTTGGAAAAATTAAACTCACCTTGAACCATTTTGGGTTATGCAGGTTTTTTTTCCAGTAGAGGGCCCCAGCGTGTAATTTAATCCAGCTTGACGAATAAGACTGTACCAGTATAGACTCCCTTTTCTACAAAATGCAGAATGCAAATACCTATATATTTGTAAATAACTATACAAACCAAAACACAATACCATTTCTATAGTGTCATTGTCTCAAAGCATAAGGGTGTAGTTTAGTTTGCTCATCTCATTTACTGTTACACTTCTCATCTCATTTTACTCTTCGCACTTTAACACAATCTTTAAAATGCCAAATGTGTAAACTTGAGACAGTGTCAAAGGGCATGTGATAAGCATATTTTTAGATTGAATAATTTCAGCCACAACTGGAAGCAAATGAATCTGAAACAGCCCTGTTAAGTGCACAACTGGCTCATCATTAAAATTCTGCAAGCCGACGATTACTCCAAAAAGAGGAAAAGCATCGCTTCATTTTTTTTTTACTGCTTTCCATCAAAGATTAAGTCATCTTAGGAATGTAACCTTGCCAGCCTTTCCTCACTCTCACTCTCATCCCCACAAAGTATCTTTCTAGGTTTGTTTCTCTTTCTCACATGCCATGTTATCCTCCTCTTCCCTCTTCTGACACTTTGAAGTTGTTTCTCAGCAGAGACGTCATACAGTCAGCAGGGATTTACATACATAATGAGTTCATTTGCTTGTTCCATCAACTTTCATGGTTTGCCTTTCCAGCTGTTGTTTCCACTTCTTTGTCATTGCCCCTCTACATGAACTCATGTCTTTGGGGTTGCAAGTCCAGAGTTTAACCCCTGGCCAGATTAAATTCACTTCAACCAGTGACAACCCTTGTCAACCCTTGTCATTGCGTGGTCAAAGCACAGCAGACATTTAACCCATGCACACTCAAACACCATGCAGCAGTGGGCAGCTATTGAAAGCACCCGGGGAGCAGTGACGGGGACAGCACCTTGCTCAAGGGTACCTCAGGGCAACCTATTGTGAAGGGGTTCAAACCCAACGCCCTAACCACTAGGCCACCGCTGCTCACCATTGCCAGAGTACAGTGAATGTCATCCTTTATCAGTGGGCAGTTTCTGGACTGTAGGATGGTGGACAATTCTTAACTTAGCAGTGACACCAACACCATCCCTCAAACCAGAGCAATACAGCAGAAATGAAATCAAATCATGCCATTTTTTATCATTCTTCAGTTTATTGCAGCATTTAACACCTCTACACAAATTCCTCTTTAGTCTTGTCAGTAAATTATTTGGATCCCTCTCACAGCAGAGGTACATTAGTAAAAAGCTGACATTTTTACAAAAGCTTGCACAGCATAACCTTGGAAGGGTTAAGGACAGCAGATATCGTCATTCTGAAACCCAAATTTTGAGTGGAAATTCATTGTAGTGATGAAACGCATAGAATATGCTACCAGCGATTAAATTATATCTACTAATATGCTTGTCCATGTCAAATATAACACTAATCAAGGTGAATATATATGGCTTGATTCAGTGAGAGCATACAGGCCTAAGGACATTACATTCACACTTAAACAGGTTTATTATTTAACATCGGCCTTTAAATCTTTTTCATCAATGTGAAGCTGTTTGAGGCATTGTTTTCAGGTGAGCTCCTGTGTTGCAAACCCAAAGCATTGTAGGTCACCTAAAACGGACGGTGCATGAATTTTTAAAGCTCTGATTTCTTTGCAGAGGAATGGGTTTTCCTAACGCTCCTGATTTTTGGAAAAAGCCTGAAGCCACACTTTCCATTTGGAGACAAGGCTGGACACCGACTTGTGTTTTAATCTTTTACGGGCCATTTTTCTACCTTTACCTTATTCTTTTTTTTTCAATGAGGTCAACTTGTAACATTTAATATTCTTGTACCAAATGAATCATAATTGTGGATTATGTTGCTCTTTCCCCCCCTCTCTTTAGCAGTTAGACTGAAACACCGCTTATAACTTCAGCATAATTAAGGGGCTAAGCTCCTATAGGCTGAAAAAGCGGGTATACATACGCACATCAAATGCAAAATTTAGAACAAATGACACTTTGTTGGGTTTGTAAATGAACAAATGTTAAAAATAAATGTTTATTTCAGCAGAGAATTTCTAAATAATAATAATAATGATAAATTCAGCTAAAGATAAACATTACAGTTGCTCTGTGTAGAGGATGTGTAGTTACTACATTTTACATTTTAAAATGAACAGCAGGTCATTAGACCAGCCATGCCCACACTGTTTCACAGGACTAAGTGTTGGTTTTTGTGACAAAAAGATCACAAAAAAAGGTTGTGTTTGTAGCTCAGAAGGTGAATGATACATTTTGAAACTTCAACAATGATTACATGATACACCAAACAAAAAAGGAGTTTTAAAAGTTGGCAGTCTTGGCATGTTCTTCACTCACAGGGTAAAGAGAACAGCATTCAAATGCAGTGGGAGCACCCTTAGCAGGCTAAAACTGAGGCACGAATTGCCCAAAATAAAAATGATCTGGGGTTAGGAGTGTATACTGGCCAGTCGTGATCATGCTCCCCCTGCATAGAAGACAAAAAAGAACAGTCTTTCAACACAAAACGTACTATCGGTGTCATGCCACATGACGTGTGTCAGTTTAATCATCCCAGTTTTGAGCAGAGAGTTTCACTCAACTTTTTGTTAAAGAAGGTTTAAGGAGATGAGGTCAGAGTTGACTGCAGTGTAATGGGAAACATGACACATAAAGAGAAAAAGAGTATGGATGGTTCCAGAGTTGAAGCAGTTCTTGTGACACTTCCTCGAGCATCTCTGACTGAAGAACAGCCATCTAGAATAAATTGTGTTATAATAAATGTACATAAAAATTCAATAATCCTGCAGTGCTAGTAATCCAATCGGATACAAATGTCATTTAGCAAATGGTTTTGGCACCGCTTCGCTTTACTATATACATGCAGCCAACGCTGAGGCTATTGGAAGTCACATGGTATAAGCCACCCAGTAGATGACGTTAACCACGGCAAAGGTGAAAGGGAAGACGGCACGGGCATAGATGTCAATGGTATCGGCGTCTATTGGTTTGCACTTGCAGCATTTCTTCTCCTGGCTGCTCTCTCGCTCAGCCCGGCGTACACGGGCACTGCGGGTCTCTGCCTCTTCTTGTGGCTCTGCAGACATCTCCGTGGTACGTTGTGCTCGGTTCTGCCTAGAAATCAGGACGCCCTGGTTCATACCCGTCACTGACAAGGAGAAGAGGACCATGGCCTGCTTGCCGTTCCTCACCATGGACTGTGAAAGAAAAGACACTGCATCATAGAATAGTGCCACAAGTATTCAGTCTATAGACTGCCTTCTGTCGCCAATAAATGGCAGTAATTAGCAAAACACCTGTTGCAATTTGTGTGGGTCTAAGAATTAAAGGGCTCCTTTCAATCTACCTCTGAATCAAAAAACATTCATTTTTACAGTTCCTGACCATTTGTCAATCTTCATGGTTGTGACATCACAATCAGCACTTCAAACACTTTTGGCTTGGTCAAGCCAAACACTTTTGGCTTGATTTTACCTCTGCACTCTTGTTTGCTTTGACCTTGGCTTTCTCTTTCTTGCTGTAGTCGGCGTTGTAGTGGGCGAAGGCGTACTCGATCAGCGCAGCGAACACAAACACGTAGCAGATCCAGAAATAGACATCAAGGGCTTTTATGGCGGAGGCACGAGGCAGCGACGAGCGAGCACTGACCATCAGCGTTGTCATGGTGAGTACTGTGGTGATCCCTGAGGGCAAAATATACATTTCTTCAATTTACAACTTCTCATATATGGACATGATCAGTTTAGACACTGCGCAACACTTTACTATGGAGTCAGATCTGCATTACCCTTCTTTGCCAATTAAACATTCAAATGATCTTGTAATGCAATGGACTGGTGACCTGTCCTCAACTTTTGCCCTATATGCACTTGGTTAGGCTCCAGGACCTCCCCCTCCCCCAATTCCCTGTTTAGGATAAGCAGCTCAGATTATGGATGTATGAGTAGATAGATGCCATAAACAGAAAAACAAACCTAGCGTCACCCTAGCAGGCACTGCTGATTGGCTGATCCAGAAGGAGACCCAGGACATGGCGACCAAAAGGATGGAGGGCATATATGACTGGATGATGTAAACTCCTCGGTTACGCCTCAGCTGGAAACGCAAGCTCAGACGTGGAAATCGCCCAGCTTTTTAAAAAGACCAGAAAGCAAAAAGGCTTTGAGAATCTGAATTAAAATGTATTAAGTAGATATTAATGCTGAGTTTAATATGATAGTCTCATGGCACCAGTGAAAACAATTCTGAAGCCAAATATCTGTTGTGCTGCTGCAACAGTTAAACTAGAAACCCGTAAACAATCAATCAGCCAAAATCCTCCATCTGATTCACCTGATTTGAAATTCATCATCTCTGTGATAAAGCGGTAATCCGTAATAGTGAACTGGGACAGCTCCAGTTTGTCCAGTCCATGAATGTGTCTCTGACTCTCTGACCAGTGATAAACAATGTCCTCTGAAGAGTAGCCATCTGCAGCGGCCAGAAACACAGAATTATGTAACAGTCATGCAAAATGCACATGTAATGTAATATTTTATATTATAAAAAAGAAAACATGCTCTTTCCCTATGCTCACAGCTCTCAAGGTCCAGCATGCATTCCTGTTCGTCCATGGGATACTTGGTAAGGTCCATGTCACAGGCCACTGTGGATGTGATTCTGAAGGAACCACAAGGAGACACAGCCATGATGAGGGGATAGCTTTTGTGAAGTTAGTGTTTTTTGAACATTATGTCTGTGAGAAATATTCCACAGAGTTTGGTAAGTAGGTCAGTTTTCTTTATTAATATTAAAGTTTTTTGTTTTTTTCCCTGAGGTCTGCCTCTGGTCTTTGTGTTGCTTTACTCACCAAAAAAAAGATCATTTCTCAACATCTCTTTAGCCCTTATTATTATTAGGTTATTTCACTCTTCAGAGTGAATATGTAAATGAGCTCTGTTCTGATTGGAGGATGATTAACAGTGATTATGTGCCACGGTATCCTCTTAGTTACATTTTACATTGTTTTCCTTGATATGTGTCTTTTAATGCCTCTTTACCTAAGAAGTGTGCATGGGTTCAACTGTTAACACACACACACACAGGCATACAAACCACATACCGGCTGCTGTAGAGGATGACCCCATCAGGTTGCAGGCGTATAAGCTTGTTCTCCACGGTGACGTCATGGAACCAGGCTGACTTGGCATTAACGATGAACGTGTCTGGTAGCCAGAGTTTATCTACGAAACGGCTGTCCAGCCCCAGGGTCTTGTTCGTGTGGTTGTAAGACAGACGGTCGTCTCGCCAACTCTGACGCAAAAACACTGTCATGGTGTACTCCTGCCAGCACATGCACACACATGAACACAGACACACATGCATATAAGCTTCAGTTTACCCCATGCTTGTTAGTTTATTTAAGCATCAACTTTGTAAAAAACGAAAAAGAAAAAAATTTTACTGTTATTTTAGATCAGAGTCCAAATTCAAGTTTTAATAGCTAGTGTCCTGAATGAACCATTTGCAAACACACCAGACTGGTTTTAGGCCTGGTTCATACTGCTGGGCAAATCAGCTTTGCTTCTTAAATCTGAGGCTCGAGTGCTCAGATTTCAAGTTCCAGGCAACCAAATTAGATTTGTTTGGACAGATTTCCTTTCATATTCACATGGGTTGCCATAGTAACAACGGAGGCCTGTGTGTGCTGACTGGGTAAGAGTAGACAAAACTCAACGAACCCATCACATTTGTGCACTTTGCTCACAATATGTATTGTTTCCTTACCAGCCATAAGTAGCAGAACCTTCCTTCAATGTTTCAACTACAGCAGATACTGTTAGAATGTTGCCAATGGGGTAAAAGCTTAAACTCTTGATATTTAATTTATACTATATGTGCAAAAAACTATGTGACTGGTCAAACTGAGTTGCATACCCAAAATTCTGAATCACATGCAGCTTGTTACCTTTAAGACTGCAGAAAAAAATTTGTCCTGCTCACATCAGATCAAATAAAGGTGAAAACTGAAGCTGAGCTTTGTATCAGAATAGTAATTCCTGACTAAATTTAGACAATGTGACTGTATCACTTTATTTACTATATTTAAAAAAAAAACACTCTGATTATTGTGTTCAGTAATCGATCAAACTGAGTAATGTATTAACAAACTTTTAATCCATCCATTACAAGGATTTCTTGAAATCTTCTACTTTTGCAAAATGTAATACGTTACCATGTTGGCTTCAGAGATATGATCAATGCTGGCTACTTCAATAGCCATGGCCACATTCACTGGAGGTCCTGTGAAGACAAATGTGAGACAAAAAGAAACAGTTTCCCCCACCCCACTTCTGAAAGGACCCCTGGACATCAGCAAAGACAACAGTGGCAGGTTATGATGACAATATGCTGACATGTACAAATGATGAAGCAAATGACAGAGCCAGCTACTGGGCGGTTGTGTTCCATTGTATGAGGCTTTTAATACTGTGTGTAGGTTTAATGCAAAGACGATGAGCAGACGGAAAGGGCTGTGCTTTGAAAACAGATGCCATAAGAGCTATATTTATACATATTAGCCAAATGATTTAGCATCAAACTACATAATGCAGCCATATGGTCAATTAAACAAAACCTGAATGGACATTTTGGCCATTAGGGGACTCTTCCCATTCTTTGCCAATAGACACTTATGTCACCTTCATTTCCAGATTTTTAAGTTTCATGGCTGTGTTCCCACCAAAAATATAATTTGGTAGGAAGCTTTGTAGTCATGCTACAATAATTTTATACTAAAAGCATTTGAGCTTGTGTTTAAATTTGGCCATATAAAATAATTAGGGCTGTCACTTTTATTACACTAGATTACACTAGTAATCAACATGTTGTTTTGATGATTAATTTAACAATCTGTACTGTTTTAAGACAAAAAAAAAAGATTCACACACATGCAATTTGGAGCAGGAACAATGTTTTAACGTATATATGCAAAATGTACAACTGCAGGTATTCACACATTAGTGAGATCCTGCTAGTGTGGGTTCTCTCTCTTTCATGGCTGATCACCGAAGTAATATAATATCCTGCAGGTACCCTGTCTTTCAGTTAAATTGCTATGACTAAGCCATTTTATCAAGAAAATGAAAGCTCTAGAATGATATCAGCCAATTTTAATGAATATCAGAACTTTTTTGCCACTTGTAGGAATTTTCATATCGTAGTGCTTGTTTTTTTTTTTTTTATAAAACCATCCCAAATATATTTCAGCCCACATTTTAATGTGATGCCCTCAGACACATTTTTAAAATGTTTCATGCACTTGAGATATGAAATGGCAATGAAATAAGCAGTTGCATTAGCAGAGAAATGGTATATTATTTTTTTAAAAAAAGAGTTCCACAATGGTCATAAACATCTGTTCAGCTTACAGTCTGTTTTTATAATACTTGTCTCTGGGATGTTTACAAGCCAGCCAGAGAAACAGGCAGACAATGAAGTTGCGGAAGCCTTTGAGATGAATTATGGCTCAGATGCATGTTCACCTTGGCTTGAGCTGAGTTAAGCTGTGAGATAGAGAAATCTACGCTGTGGCCATTGGATATGACACATTTGACAGGCATTCTTAGCAACATGGTCTTTACGTGGGCACTGTTGGAACATGCATATTCATGCTGTTGCATAATGCATTTAATAATGGATTCATAATTGCGCTGATGGTTTCTGTGAGCTTGCTCGCTCCTCATGTATCGAGAGCTCATTAAAGTGCAAAGTCAGAATTAAAAAGAACTCATTAAAAATGTGTGGCCTAAATATTGCGTTTCACAAGGAAGTGGAACAGTGTTGGGGCGAGCAAGCCTCCCGTGACTGTGGAGTAAAGCTGAACTAGAAAGTACATAACACTGCCTTCCGTGCCGTGGATGAGCATTTGTGCTAAGAATGACCGTAAATATGAAGGTGAAACGGCAATGACACGAGCAGTAGATCTCAAACTCACCTCCTATCCCCGGCCGAAAGTTTCGAGCATAGCCTTTCATTAAGTCATCCAGATTAGGCAACCAGGATATCTCAATGTCTGTACCTACATAGTCACCAATGTCACTCAACATGGCCCTAGAGGAACAAAGACACACAAAAGACTTGAAGTAGTTGAACGAAGATTAATGGGAAAGATTACACCGCAGATATAATCATGTGGTGGTGATTCTGCAGAAATGAGAAAGTTCTCATGAATGGTTTGGAACAGAGGAGTGTGTTCTGAGAGATGCTGCATTATGGGTAAGCATTCCATATTAATACAAAGTTTCACTACTATGATTTCTGTCACCTTGAGACCTGACATTAAGCTGAAATGCACAACATGATTGCTTCCAAAGAGTCCGATTTTCTCGTTTAGTGTATTGTTGGGGAATAGGTCTCCAGGCTTTCTGAAGGACAAAGTTATTGGCTCTCATTTTCAGTCCAGTCCTTGAACCTGACCAGATGATTTTTTTGCGTGTAAAGCCATACAGTCACATATGTCTAGAACATTCAAGCAGAACAAAGCTGTCTAACATCTAGCAGTGAAGAAGCATTTGTAGATGATTACAGATGATCAGGGTGGTGATTAGTTTACTGGTGATTCTTAATGCTGAGTGGTTGGAACCCTCTTATCTAAACACCTTGTATCTTTAGGCACTTTGCAGCCTGTCAGAATAAAATATGTGTTGCTGTTTCTTCATTTTAAATGCATTTCACTTAAATCTACTTTAAATCTATTTATCACAGACAAGAGCATGACAGGCGTAAACATATTTTTGCACCAACAAAGCGATTCATTATCAAAATATGAAAAATGAGGGATGGCTCAGTGCTGTATATATCGCTCACTGATACTGATACAAAAAATGCGTAAAATGGAGAAAACAGGGATAGCTGGTTTAGGATTACAAAAAAAAAAACATGACTTTTTTTCCTAATTGTTTAGCAATATCAATCAGATTTCTGTCCAAGGCAGATACTTTAAGGAAACATCTGCTGAAAAGATTATGATATTATCAGGCATTCCTAGTGAAAACGAGACAATACCCAAACCATCTAAAACATCTTCTGCTCTCTATTGTACAAATGAACATTTACAGCCATCTGAGATTCATGATTCTCCTGAAACATGAAAGTGAGCACAATAAATAATAATTTAAGAAAGTGTATGTATTGTTTGCCATCCATGCACACGAATCGCATGCCAGTGTATTAACACCACTCATAGCTTCACTTTTAAACCAAATGTACAACCTACAACCTACAAGATGGAAGCAAACGTGCTATTGCCAAAATTTCAAGCCTAACAAGAGGCCACATGGGGGCAGTGTAAACCTGAAGGGTCAAAAATGTGAACAAATCATAGTCTTAATGTTGAATAATAATAATAATTATTATAATAGTAATGCATCTTAATGTATCTGCCTGAGTGGTGCATCTAAAAAACCAGGTCCTAGACTGGCTCATCTCTGCAAAAGAAGTTACGCAAGAAGGACAAGATCACTGACTGATCTGTCCATCTTCCTGTCTATCAGTCAGTCAATCTATCCATCTGTCTGTCTGTCTCTCAAACACACATTAAAAAGCTAGAAAGATACCACACTTTTTGTAGAATCCTGAATGTAAGTTCAGTGTGAGAATGCGAAAAATAAATAAATAATTAAAATGAAAATTCCCAATAGCTTTTATGGTAATGAATAAGAAGGATTTGTTAGCTTTTGGAGGTTGTCTTGAATTAGAAATAGTAAGCAGATGTCATGGTTGCTGCCAAAGAAGCTAATATCACTACTGGATAGTACACAGTTCTGTGAAATCTGACCATCTACTGCAGTTAGTATGAACAAAACAGTATCTGTAAGGCAAAAAGACTATGAACGTGACTGCGGTGATGAACAGTTTTGCGAAGGTGCATGCAGATGTATTTACATCAAGATGTAAGAAAGAGCTGTGCATCAAGCAGATTATACCTGTCAGTTATTGGGTAGTCTGGGAGGCAAACAATTCTCATGATCAACTCATTTCAATACTCAATACTCAACATCAGCTCATTGTCAATACTCACCATAAACCTGTACTCAATACTCAGTGAGCTCATACTTAGTACTCAAAATGAGCAAATTTTCAATACTCAATCAGCTCTTACACAATGCTCAGTATCAGCTCATACTCAGTAATCAACATAAACCTGTAAGTGATCAAACACAATGTTCATTCAAAATATTCAGCATTAGCTCAAACTCTATATTTAATATCAGCTCAAACTCGATTCTCAGCTTGAGCTCATCTTCAGTACTTAACACCATGTAATACTCAGTACTCAATGCCATCAAATACTCAGTCCTCAACATCAGCTGGCAGAAGAGCTGTGATAATAAACGCTGATATTCATAAATCAGAATATTTCAAAAACAAAGTAGTTTGCTCAGTCCCCCAGTGCACACATCACATGCCAGTATGTTGGTAGGTTGACACGCTTGATGAAAAGTGACTGTTTTACTTCATGATCATCCAATTCTTGGAACATATCATAGGTAAAATCCACAAATAAACACTATTTATTACTTACCCCACACACAGTTGGTCAGCCGAGAAATGTTGGGGGATGTAAAAATGTTTGATTCTTAAATTTAGTGATAAAACTATGTCTCTAAAGAATGCTGCAAAGAAATATGAAACGTAAACAGTATTCCAAATTGTCTCCATAAAAAAGCATCTATAAAATCTCTCCCAGTTCAGCCAAACTGTACCCAGTTCATAAATACAGTGGCTCATATTCGTCGATGTGCTTTGGGGACACTAGAAAGATGTGCGTACAGAAAAGCAAAATTTAGACATACAGAAAAACAAACTACATTCATGTTAGTGGAAGACTGTGTATATTAACATTTTTGCATTTCAAAATGTTATGAAAAAATGAAAAATCTCCAGGTTAAAGAGATTTTTTACGTAATGTTATAAAATTAACAGATGTTAACCATGTTCCTGAGACAATGCATGAGATCTTAAAAGCAGTAAATTGTCTTTGAGTTTTATGGTAAAGACACGGTAAAAGCTAATGTTACTGCCTTTGATTAGTCTGGAGAGACTGTCTGGATTCACTGCTCAACATCACTCTCCTGAAGCCATTCAGAGTTAATTTCCTATCTTCCTTAGTTCTCTCTCTTTTTATTCCTCTTCATTATCGCAGCTTCCCTTGAGGCGATGTTTTGTTATCTGTCCCTTAGCAGAGGGGGGGTGAAATAAAATAGATAAGAGATGTGAATGGTGCCATCAACTGTATCACATCTGATAGGAAAAGTATTTGTTCGGTACAAATACTTGTCAGCAAAAATAGCATGAGCCACCGAAAAGTAGACCAGTGGACCAGTCTAAAAATAAACACTTTCACAATTATTAGACAGACAGAGTCTTTTATTTTAAAATTACTTAAATTAAAAAAAAAAAAACTTAATACTTTTTTGGAAGCTTTGAAAGAACAGGCCTGATTAGATTAGATTCCTTTTATTTTCTTTTTAAAAATCAGATTAGATGTTAAAACACTACTTGATTACTAATGTAACAGATCTGTACGACGGATGGATGGATGGATGGGTGGATGGATGGATAGAAAGATAGATAGACAGACAGACAGATAGATAGATAGATAGATGGATTTTCCATCTTCTGGAACTCAGAAACATTGTCCTCAGGAGAGACCGTTGAAAGAAAATTTGAATCATATTAAAAATATATAATTTTTTAATAATTGGCCACAGTGTATTAAGAAAATATCATGCCAGTATGAGTGTGCCAGTACTGGTGCCCCTTACTGTACCGAATGTTTCCCACAGCTCCTTTGTAAATGAAACAAAATGCAACGATAACAGTCTGCATTTCGTAGAATGAGGGCAAACTAGAAAATGATCATGCAAAAATAAATTATGGCTATTTTCCCGTTTTACGAGGGGGAAACATGTAAAGACAGGGCATGGGCTCTGGAAGCAAAGATTTAGCTTGAAAAAGCACCAAATCTTTTTCATTTTCATTCATTCATTCATTCATAATGAAGCTTGTCAAGTTTGTCAAGACAACTTCTGTTTGCTGCTCTGAGGGGACGTGAAGTATCCTTGCTTGGTTGTGTGTCGGCTCCATAAGGTTCTCTATAATTGGGCGACAGAGAGAAACTGAATTGAATCTTACTGATGAATCAGCAGAAAAACACAGTCTGATAAGATGGTGAACCATCAGTGTTGCTATTTGGCACACAGTGGAGCTACAAAGGCATCAAGAAGGGAATTCTAAAGGAATCAACACATTGGAGTCATGCAGAGGTGGCAATTGATAATATTGATTATAGTGTAAAAACTAAGCTTTGAACCTTTTAATCTTCCTTAAGTGACTAACTTTATTTTCTTTGTCCACCTGCGAACACTCAGTGTAGAGAGGACGGACATGAATAAGTGCTTGAGGAAGTCTTCTAACGCACAATTTGGGAAGCGTTTAATATGGATACGTGCTGGGAGACGACACTGCTGCGAGTAATGGCAGTGAAAAACCCTTTTCCCCCACACAAGGCGCCATCTGTATGGAGACGTGCTTCCGGATGGGACCAACATGATCAGTTTATTGAAAAGAAGGGAGAGGTGGGGAAAGCACACTTCTACTCAGAAGTTAGAAGAACAGAAATTTGTGTACTGAATCAAAAGTAACATTTTTAAAAGCATGGGATCTGAAATGTACTCAAAACCTAAAAGTAAAAAGTAAAAACATTTCTACAGTTTCTGTGCAAAGCGAACAGAACCTCATGCCACATTAATATAGATCTTCTGAAAATAATGAGCATTAAATAAGTGAAAGTGACTATTCTCATCATTGTGAAACACAGCACAGCATGAGACACAACAAACCTACATTTTACCCAGACTCATTTGCAAAGCTCCCAGGGAGCAGGGACAGTACCTTGCTCAAGGGTACCTCAGGGCAACCTACTGGGCTGGTATTCAAACCCCTGACCTTCTGATCCTAGGCCACAGCTGCCCCATTCATTGCTTCATTGCTTTAAGTCTCTACTAGTTCTCCTGTCACTGACAATCCAAAAGTCTGAATAAAATCTGTAAAAGAGCAAAGATCTTGTTCAAATAGGGCTACACCGTGGCATAAACCATCACAAAAACAAATGTGTAGCATTATTGCAGAACTCTAAAGCCACCCATGACAAAAATACGAGACTCTACAAATTTCAGAGCTTTAAAGCCTCTGCGGCTCGACAGTTCCAGCATAGTCAAACTAGGCTAACATCACAGAGGGCTCGCTCATGTGGGTCAATCGCCTCTAAATTCAGCTGAATCCTCCTGCTGGCTAATGTAATTGTGGGATGTTTGGGATCTGGAAGAAGCAAAACAGCACCAATAGCAGTGCTGACAGATGCATTTGCATTCACTCTCGAAAAAAATATATCAACAAATCACAGTTCCAATGCCTTAGGCATTATTAACCAAGCCAAAATCTGCCTGGAAAATGTGCCACCACTGCAGTAATATTACAAACTCCATTGCGGTGAGTTTTGCTTAAACTCTCACCAAGCACCAGGGTAAACTAGAGCCTAAAAACAAGAAAAAAGCACTAAAACGAAATGGTCTTTCACCCTTTCAGCAGCTTAAGCGCTCCATTCGGAGCACATGTAGCGAATCTAAATCCCATTACAACTGCGTGCCTGCAGCCATTTCTAGGATTGGTCTTGGTATGTGGCAACACTTCGACCACAGCAAAGCCATTAAATGGCACATGTGAATTTTGTGCACCGTTAAAAATTTCTGGAGAGTGGGCTGCGGGTGATGATGTGTGCCCTGAAGGGAAAGAGCCAATTGTATTACAGATATAAAAGCAGTGCTGGGGAGCAATGGCAACAATACAGCAAAGCTTAAAAATAGCATTTCCTAAATCTCACCAGCCCTGAAGTAGTGAATACGCTGACCAAGTTTTAACAGACAATGCAACTGGACTGCTGCTTTCATGAAATAAAAATCACTATTTGTTTAGTTTTATAACTTTAAAAAAATAGCAAGCAAAAGCTTGCTTGCTATTTTTTTAAAGCGTGAATGTTGCCAATCACCATTTTAGATTATTAAGACACAGATAGAATAGCAAATAGATAGAAGGATGTTCAGTAACGTTACATAGCACTGCATGAAAGAGTCTGTTATCCACATCCGCAATATGAAAGTGAAAGTGACTATTTTTAAGTCATCGTGAAAAACATCCAAGCACACAGTAAGACAAAATGAAATAAGACCTTTGCATTTTGCCTATACACACAGCAGAGGGCAGCTATTGAAAGCAAGCAAGGAGCAGTGACAGGGACTGTATTTTGCTCAAGGGTACCTCAGGGCAACTTGTCTGGGATTCAAACCCACATCCTTCTGATCCTGGGGCAACTCTAACCACTAGGCCACCACTGCCCCAAGTCTCTGTATTTAACCCATACACACACGTGCAGCAGAGGGCAGCTATTGAAAGCACCTGAGGAGCAGTGATGGGGACAATACCTTGCTCAAGTGTATCTCAGGGCAACCTACTGGTCTTGGATTTTAACCCACTTCCATTACAGGGGCCAACTCCCTAACCAGCAGACCATCGGTACCCCACATATCTGTGCATGGAAACATATTTTCTCTCCCGATACTGATTCTGATATCTGAGAACATGGTGAATAATAATGTGAATGCAGACTCATTTGCTCAAAATAAAAAAAAATTAGAGGCTAATTCACCTAGAGTTAGGGAATCCTCTTGCTGGCTAACGTAATTCCAGGACTGGGGTTAGGAAATTAAACCGAAAATCTGGACGTGAGTCATGCACAAACATTATTTTTAGGATTGGGCAAATGTTAAAAGCTGTTGTTTGTAGGGATGCATAGTTGGAATGATTCAGAATTTGATTTTGAATGAAGCAAATGATGTGAGCTCGTTACAATAAATGCACTGTATTTGAATGCTGCGGCCCCACACTTCACCAATTATCATAGCATAGCTATGCTAGACGTCTAGCTGCAAACTCACTCATTCATTTTCATAGCCGCTTGTCCTAATTAGGGTCGCGGTGAAAGGGCTGGACAGGTCGCCAGACCATCGCAGAAAATCAAACTTCATTGATGAGTTTAAAATGCCACCAGATACTAATATCGATATTGCACTTTAGGCTGAAATGTACTAGAGGAAATGTAGAGTGTTTAATTTGTGTTCATTTTAGCAAAAAAAAAAGAAAAAAAAGAAGTCCATCGGTGAAATTGTCCGTAAATTGTACCTTTCATTAAGATGAATAAATAAAGATAAAAAATAATTCAATTAAATTTATAACCACTGAAAGTGACACAGTTTCCAGTGCTGACTGGGTCATGCTTGACCTGACATCAAGATAAAAATATAATATCACAATACTTACAAAAAATACTTTTCATGACACTCAGTCCATGACTGCGGACAAAAACGTACCGCATTTTACAAATGCAGTCAAACATTATGGGTAGAATTTGAGTCATTATGTAACATTTCACATCATGCTGCACTACATCCAGCTAAATAGGTCTAATGATGCCCTCTTTTTAATGAAACACGCTGTTGATCTGTTAAGCCTGACACGCAGAATCATATGCCGACATAATGTCATTTATCATGATATCAATATCACAATTTTACCCCATCCTACATGTTCAAGACTGTATCTCTCAAAATACACTACTTGTTCCTTAAGGTGAATAACCCTTGCAGTACTTCAGGCTGGATCATGGAAATGGCGCTCATCACTGACGAAAATCAGTTTCAGAAAAGGGCTTTCGATTTATGAACTTCATCCATGAAAGGCGAATTATATCAGTAACGTTAAGGCAACAGTCTTTAAATGTCTCCTGCTTTTAACAGACTGCAAGGCATAGAACAGTAATAGTGCAAAATACCTTTTTACTCCCCCCAAAGTGTCTTTACGCTAGTGTGTGTGTGTGTGTGTGTGTGTGTGTGTGTGTGTGTGTGTGTGTGTGTGAAAGTGACTACTCTTGTCATTGTGAGTACACACAGCACACAGTGAACCACAAGGAAACTGGACTTCTGCATTTAAGCCAAGCACAAACACACACTGTGAAGCAGGGGGCAGCTATGAAAGCACCTGGGGACCAGTGGTGGGGACGGTACCTTGCTCAAGGGTACGTCAGGGCAACCTACTGGTAGGGGTTTGAACAATCTTCTGATTCTGTGGCCAACTCCTAACCACTAGGCCACCGCTGCCCCGGTATATGTGTGTGTGTGTGTGTGTTTCTGAACATTTACAAAGGTCTCTTTAAAGTGATCTACAGGCGTGTTCCCTGTACGAACAGGAGCCAAGAAACTAAGAAAGTGAAAAACTGTTAGCTGCACCTTCCAGAAGGTGAGAACGTTAACTGCTCTCGCAGCCTTCTGGCAAGATCTGAGCAGCACGGAAAACAGTGAGGAGAAGAAAAGGAGGTTGGAAACACACACACACACACACACACACACACACACATATTTGGTAGATATAAATCATGCAGTCATGCAGAAACTGTCAGTGGACAAATGGTTCCAAGATACAAAGACAGACACAAAGGGCACGTCGGATGTGAATTTCATGAACTAAGAGGGACGTCTACCACCAAGCCTGTCCCTGTTGGCACGCAGTCTCCTCAACACCAGACTGTTCCACGTTCCACGTTCCACGTTCATCTCCTGTTCCACATTCACTGCCTCGGGTGGAACTGTTCAGCACCCTTGCTACTAATTTAACTAGTGACAGCGAGAAGGTGATTCAGGATCGGTCAGGAAGTATAAGCACTTAGTGACCATTTAGCAGAAAAATAACTCAAGCATGGGCCAGTGGCGCATCATCCTTTTCTCTTTTTGACTCTCGACTGTAGACCCGGACTGAAATGTTGAAAGCTACTTTTAGCTAGAACTCTCACACATTCGCAGAACATTCTCAAGTTGTAGTCACTTAGGAGAAGCTCGGTGGTACATATATATATATATATATATATATATATATATATATATATATATATATATGCGCGTGTGTGTGTGTGTGTGTGTGTGTTTGTGTGTGTGTGTGTGTGTGTGAATGTATGTGTTCAAATACATACATTCATACACAGTTCTTTGACGATCTGAAATTTTACAGTAGTTGTTTTAACAGTGTCAATTTGTCAGTTCTGGTCTTCTCTCTATCCTTTTCCATCAATAGTTTATAAAAATCCTGAGCTAAAAATGAGGGACTTTAATCTAATTTAATTATGTATTTTTCTTGAAGAGACACGTGTGGAAAGCAGAAGAACTCCTGATTCAAACCCCAAACAACACAGATGGAAGTATCTGCTCCAACCAACCTGACCAAGACTGACCCCCTCGCAATCGTCCTGTTACACAACAGGAGCCTAAAGTCCAGCACTACCAGGTGTCCAGTCAGCAACTCCTGCGACCAGCGCTGCCTTACCTCACCAACTGCTTCCCACCGACCAACAGTGCCAGCAGACGCACCAGGAAAGCGAGGACGTCCATGTCCAACTTTTCCTCACAGGAGAGCACACCCGAGTCACAGAGGCACCGAGAAACGCAGAGAACCCCTCAGAGCCATGATCAGCCCGATACATCCATCAGAGAGCAACTCAGAGCTCCCAGCTCAGTGCTCAACTCTCTCTCACACACCTCTCTCTCTCTCTCCCTCTTTCTCACACACACCCCTCTCTCTCTCACACCCCCCTCTCTGCCTCTCTCACACACACTACAGCTGTCTCTCTCTCTCTCACACACACACACTCTGCAGCTCTCTCTCACACACACACACTACAGCTCTCTCTCACACACACACACACACACTACAGCTCTGTCTCTCTCTCACACGCACACACTCTACAGCTCTCTCTGTCACACACACACACACTACAGCTCTGTCTCTCTCTCACACACACACACTCTACAGCTCTCTCTGTCACACACACACACACTACAGCTCTGTCTCTCTCTCACACACACACACTCTACAGCTCTCTCTCTCACACACACACACACTACAGCTCTGTCTCTCTCTCACACACACACACTCTACAGCTCTCTCTCTCACACACACACACACACACAACAGCTCTGTCTCTCTCTCTAACACACACACACTACAGCTCTGTCTCACACACACGCCGCTCTCTTCCTCTACAAAGAACTCACTCTCTCTCTGTATATATGTGTGTACAGAGCTGCTATCTCTTTCAGTCTCTCTCTCCCTACAGTGCTCATTCTTTATCTTTATCTTTTACAGAGCACTTTTTTGCCTGCTCTATTTCTCTCTTTCTTTTCAGACAGTACTTTCTCCAGAGTGCTTTCTCTCTCTCCCTCTCGTTTTTCCAAATAGCACTTTCCCTCCCTTCCCTTCCTTTTTTTTCACTCTATTCTGCATCTCTCCATCTCTCCCTCTCTCTCTCTCTCTCTCTCTGTGTGTGTGTAGAGAGAACATGTTCGGGTTCAGTCAGGAACACACTGCTCTGTTTTTACAGCTCAGAAAAGAAAAACTCTTCAGTCTGACTCCTCCGTCACAGGGAGATGATCTGATGTATGTTCTAATCCCGGCGTCTGGCTTTAGATGTTCGCTCTGCAGTACGAGTGTGCGCGGAGCGCGGGACTCACGTGACCGACCAGGCGCCCGCTATATGCAAATGAGCCCGTGCATCTCGTTAATATTCACAAAGGGGCGGAGACATACAAATACAAAACACAGGTGGACTCATGCTAGCTTCTGAAGAAAAGTGAAAGTGAAAGTGACAACCCTTGTCATTGCGAGGTCACGGCACAGCACACATGAACCACAACGAAATTGGACCTCTGCATTTAACCCATGCACACTCAAACCCGTGCAGCAGTGGGCAGCTATTGAAAGCGCCCGGGGAGCAGTGATGGGGACGGTACCTTGCTCAAGGGTACCTCAGGGCAACCTATTGGGAAGGGGTTTGAACCCCTGATCCTCCGATCATGCGGCTAACGCCCTAACCGCTAGGCCACCGCTGCCCAGAATGCGCTGACTTTGTTTTTTAACCGCTGGAAAGACTGCCTTCAGTAGGACAGTATAGTTTTTTCTTATTCACTAGTTATATTTTTAGCGTGGACTGACTCCTAACACCCCTCCCAACTCTTGGTTTTTTATTTTATGCTTTCCTGAGTTTTTCATTTCGTAGAGTGTGTTGTTTCCCATGTTTTATACACGAAAGCAAAGTTGCCACCCTTAAGTTATATTGAAAATAACTGTTTTCCCCTTTGCCTGTGGAGTTTGAGTGGCAGTATGGCCTGCACTCTCCATGGTGCGATGTTACCCAAGCCCCGCCCCAACTGTACAGAGCCACGCCCCCTCGGCTTGCCACACCTGTAACTTGTAAGGGAGTTGCCCCAGATCGGAAGATTGTGGGTTCAATTCCCTCAACCAGTAGGTTGCCCTGAGGTACCCTTGAACAAGGTACTGTCCCTGTCACTGCTCCCCGGGCGCTTTCGATAGCTGCTGCATGTGTGTGTATGGGTGAAACACAGACTTGGGCAGTGGTGGCATAGTGGTTAGGGAGTTGTCCCACATTGGAAAATTGTGGGTTTGATTCCTTCACCAGTAGGTTGCCCTGAGGTACCCTTGAGCAAGGTACTGTCCCTGTCACTGATCCCCAGGCACTATCAATAGCTGCTGCCTGTGTGTGTATGGGTGAAAAAGAGATTTAATTTCGTTGTGTTGTGCTATGTTTCACAGTGACAAGGGCTGTAACTTTCACTTTTTTATATTGTTTACCATTTCATGACTTTGTTCAGACAACAACAAGGTAACCATGATTACCTCCAAGCTGGCCAATCAGAGCGCACTGGGCTATGTTTGACCACCTTCACTGGGGAGCCTTAAAGAGACAGGCACGCTGACAAACGGTTTCAGTTTGAAAAATTGGACAGAAAAGAATATACAGTATAATGAAACTAAGCTGTTTTTTAAGCTTACATTTATGGCATTTAACAGATGCTTTTATCCAGAGTGACTTCCATGTCCTAATTATAGGGACACTCCCCCTGGAACAACTCAGGGTTAGGGGTCTTGCTCAGAGGTGGGATTCAAACCTGGGACTTCTTGAGCGATAGGTCCAGTACCCTACCACTAGACCACTGTCACCCTGTAAAATTCAACCTCTGCGTTTCACCCATACACACATGCTGCCATCAAGGGTACGGCGTGGCAACCTACTAGTGAGGGAATTGAACCCACAATCTTCCAACCCAGGGCCAACTCCCTAACCACTAGACCACCACTGCCCCAAGCTGTGGTACCATGGGTAACGCTGTCGCCTCACAGCGAGAGGGTCCTGGGTTTGATTCCCAGGCGGGACATGTTCTCCCTGTGTCTGTGTGGGTTTCCTCCCACTATCCAAAGACATGCATGTCAGTGTTTCTGCCCTGTGATGGACTGGCGACCTCTCCGGGTGTTTGATTGCCTTTTGCCCTGTGTGAGCTGGGATAGGCTCCAGAAACCCTGGAGTAGGACAAGCGGCTATGAAAATGAATGAGAGTGGGTAAAATAATGGGAGAGAAAAAGTACAATTCTGCCCCTTTTCTCTGAGAAAATCAAATTTATGGTACAAAAATGTATCTTTTAAGTTTAGCCTATAAAGTGTCTGCTTTCTGAGTTCCTATGTGTAAGTCCATAGGTGATTGAAGTCACCAGCATCATGAAATGAAGGTCAATCTTGCTTGAAGGGTCTGCACCATCTGGTGAAAGTTGCAGCACATGATTTGATGTCCTTGAGGAGAGGAAGGACAATATGACAGTAAAATTAAAGTATGATTAGAAATGGGGTTCAGTTTATTCTTTTGGTAACATGGAGTATACCCCTACATACCTCTGTACCACACATCCACGCACGCATGCACGCATGCACGTACACATGCACGGTGATTCTATAAAAAAATACATATATAATAAAAATGAAATTAGTAAGATTCTTCAATAGGTTGATGTATTGATTGAGTGGGTCATGATATAACTCGCTGTCAGGTTCATAAATAGCATAATTTACTATAAAATAACTGTTACTTTTTTTTTTTCATTCAGGGTTTTGCTCTTACTGTACATCCACTTTTATGTGAGTGTGGCTGGACTTGTATGCTGTGGCTAAATGTAAGAGCTATTATTATGTGGGCCAGTTGTGAACGGCAAGCATTTTTATCTCTTGATGGGTCCTGGAACACCTATTTTAGTGATATCAGAGTACCAATTGTCACACTGTTTCTCACACATCATTTATCTCTTCACACTCACACACACACACACACACACACACACACACACACACACACACACATACAGACACATACACACACAAACTGAAAAAAGGAATGTGTAATCATATATTGCGAAGTTACAGTATATTGTATATTGCATATCCGCTGCCCGAGACAGATATAGATATAGATCAAAACCTAAGACCAACAAAGAGGTTAGCCTACTTTAATCCAGCTCTGCAGACCAACCTCATCTCAGCTATTTCTTCTTCCAGATCTTTCACTTCCATCCTGGATGCAGTTGCTACCAGACTAATTAAAGAGGTCACACCAGTGATAATCAGGCCTTTATTAGAAATAGTAAATTCCTCTCTCAACCTGGGCTATGTGCCAGAAGTATTCAAAATAGCAGGGTCGGTATCCTTAGTAGTCCTCCTCGACCTTAGGGCAGTGTTTGACATCATAGATCACAATATCTTATTGCACAGACTAGAAAACCTGGTTGGTATAACAGGAACCTCTCCTGGTTTAAATCATTCTTGACCAACTACATGACCAACTGCTATCAATTTGTAAATGTAAAAATTGGGGGGTGGGGGGGGTCACATGGTGCTCTTGTGTTTGTAAAACCCCTGGATCAGTCCTTTTTAGTCAGGATCAGTCCTTTTTAGTCGGGTTGTATAGGAGTCACCTTACTGGATTCTTTAAACTTATGGTCTGTACAATGAGTTCAAAACAGATCTAATTCCTTTCTTTTTGTTTAAGATGGGCGGCTGTCAACCATCTGTGTGGTGGACGGTTTGGGTGTTTCCTGAGAGCAAGTCCATCCATCTCCGTGAGGGTCTCCTGAGTTCTAAACCTTCTGCTACACCAAGTCAGCGAAGCTACTATCATCTTATTTTTCTCCCAACCTGAGCTTCAGATCAGCTACATCAGACTGGCTCTTCTGCAAGAGCTGCTGCCACGAAGATTAGCTCATGTACACCATTAGCTCATGTACCTCCATTAACAGTCACCAATGGACTCTTTTACTTTTACTGTAACTCATATTTACTGGAAATTACCACTATACAGGGTTTTTCTCTCTTTCTTTCCTTTTATTTCCGGTGTCGACCAAAGGAGGATGGGTTCCCCTTCTGGGTCTTGGTTTCCCTCAAGGTTTCTTCCTCATGTTTGGGGGAGTTTTTCCTTGCCTCTGTTACCCTTGCCTTACCCAACTGGGGCTTGGACCCAGATTCTGTAAAGCAACAACAGTTTTTGTGACAACAACAGTTGTAAACAGTTGACTTGACCTGACTTGACTATTGTATAGCTTTTATTGTTTTAAGTCACTGGACAGTGGGAACTAGAACATTTTCCAGCATGGCCACTTGACCACATCAGGCATATATGAGGTGTTTACTGCTGGTACTGCAACCCAAGGACAAATCATTGCAAAGTTAAGGGGAGCATTTGGGCTGGACTGTGTGAAAAACACTCAAAAGCAAAAAAAGACAAAGATGTGCTGAAAGGCAGCTGCGGGCTGGTGGTTAGTGACTAGGCCCCATAATTAGAAGGTTATGGGTTTGAGTCCCAAACCAGTAGGTTGCCCTGAGGTACCCTTCAGCAAAGTATCCCTCACTGCTCTCCCGGGTGCTGAATATAGCTGCCCACTGCCACACTGTTGGTGTGTGGATTTAATGCAGAGAAAGCATTTTGTTGTGGTGCACTGTGTGCTGTGCTGTGTTTATCCTTACCAGGGACACAGAGGTGCTAGAGCCTATCCCAGTACTCATAGGGGAAAAAAGGTGGACAAATACCTTGAACAAGTTGTAAGTCCATCACAGAAGAGATGCAAACTTTCCTTGGTTGAGGAAACCCTCACAGACACAGGGAACACAGTAGCTTGGGGCTCAGGATGGGAATCACACGGAGGACCTTCTCACTTTGACTGCTTCTCACACACCATCATTAGTCCACTTAAAGGAGACTCCTAACCACCAATTTTGTAGCATCAGGTGGCCCAGACAGTGCTAAGTGTTCCTATTTCTATTTCTACCTGTCTGTTTCTGTCCTCGTATGTATTTCTGTAAATATTTGTGTTTATGTCTGCCTTTTTTGTATATTTACTGTATTTTTAACACATTTTCATCCTCTCTATGTATTTGTGTGACCTCCATTTTATTCTAAGGCACCCCTGGAAATGAGGCCAAAAGGCTTGGGGGGGGCAAATGCAACACTAAGACAGTGAAAATCATCCACCCAAAACTAGAGCTAGTACACTGGTACGGTGTGAGGAGGGAGCCATAAGCTTCAGGGGAGAATGTATGTCGCTGTTATTCTCCAGAGGATGGAAACAGAGCCAGCACATTTCCACGCATTCCTACCTGCCCTGGTTTCTACATCTCCACCCCAGCCGAGGAAGAGCAAAGGGGACAAGGTGCTGATCACCCTTATCCCTCATCAGAGCTGTTCCTTTGTGACAAATTCACCAGTCAGGTGGTGTGGTGATGTCACCTTGTGAATGCTGTCCTTGAAGAGTTTTGTTCAGCAAAAATCAGCACAGAGCTGAACATCCACACTGTTTTTGCATTGTATCACTAGAGAGCCAGAGTGGCCCAAATCTAATTAAAATGTGATCTGATTTGGTCCCTGTGTCTGGACACAAAATGAGAGCTTTTTAATTCAGATTTTGGTCTGATTATGGATTAACGCTGATAAACCATTTCTTTAGGTACAACAACTTTGCATTTACACACATTATCCATTTTATCAACTCCGCTGACCCTAAAGGTGCAGTTTGAGGTTTACAGTTGGAGACTGCAGATGTGTTTGCATTAATTCTTAGTCCCCTTTACTCTGTTATGTAGTGGTCAGGCCCACAACAGGACCACCGGTGAACAGATACTTATTAAGTTATTCTCTGTGCAATGAAGTGATAGTGGAACGTTACTGTTTGAGTGTTTGTGTGTGTGTGTGTGTTTGTGTGTATGTTACACAGAGTGAATGAAACACTCTGAGGTTTTATTAAAACAGTAAAATAAAAATTACATGGAGAAACACATGGACTATATTCTATAATTGTGAACAAAGTATGCATATCTATATAGTACCTTACTGAAGCTGAAAAAATGGATAACAGGTGTTGATGCAAGATAGGTGTACGAACTGAAGTGGCCCATCAGTGTGATCTAATTAAGGAGCCCTTGCTGAAGTGAGTAGAATAAGGAGAACATGAAGCTCTGTGCTGACCCAGGATCAGTGCTGATTACACCAATATGGGTCACATACTATAATGAATATGAACCATAAAGAAGACTCAGAATATAGCAAAAAAAGAGCTACAGCATTATACACCACACACACACAACAAACAGAGGCAATTTCCGCATAAACCAATTCATTTGAGGGATGGCTGTAGTTGATAAGAAGTGATTTTCAACCAGAGCGAATGAGAAACAACGCAATAAAGCAAGGTGTCACAAACTTTTTCAGATTATTCAGCCCTTTCGTCCTGTGTGTTCTACAAATCCTGCTGACGGGGGAAATCCTTATCAGCTCCACTACAGAGGGTTTTGGATCTGATCACACTGCATGCATCCTTTGGTGCTTAAATGGGAAACAAGGACCATTTATTTTTTTTTGCTCATTCTTCCTTTTGTCCCCTCGTCTCTTCTTTTGTTTTCACATCCCTCAACACAAAACGGAATCTTCACAGCACACCAGACAAGGAGCTAAACAGCCTATAAACATACTCTGACATACATATTTACACACACGCACTATTCATGGTCCATCACGTAGCACAAATACTCAGCTCTGGATATGGTGAAACCAATCTATTTATTTAGCTACTGCAGTAAATATATTGATTTGTTTGGTCAATATTTGCTCCGAAGCATTATATATGTATATGTATATATGTGTGTGTGTGTGTGTGTGTGTGTGTGTGTGTGTGTGTGAGAGAGTGAGAGACTGAGACTGAGACTGATTAAGTAAAAATAGGCCTGTTCTATGAGTCGTGCATCCAGATCCAGAATCAGCTACTTGCATTCGAATGAACTGGAATCCTGCGGTTTAGACACAGTTTCAACTGATCCAGGAACGGCTCCGCGTGGGCCTTTTCTTGCAGTGGTGTCCATGGAAACGCAGCAAACAGAAGCGACTCACTCCGCCTGGACAGAAACGGTAAGTAAATAAAACTGAAAAACAGATGGCGGAGAAAAACAGGGAGGAAAAAACAACATTAGAACGACACGACATCGTGTGTAAAGGACAATTTTACAGTCTTCGTTATTCGGGGAAGATTTTTCTAAGTGTATTTGAGGAAAAGGCTCTGAAGAGGCTAAAGTTAGCGCTTCCGGCTGCGTGCTAGAACGTTCGGGGCCACAACGTCTTCAGGTGCAAAGTTCGCCCTAGGAGTTTAAACCAAGTTTAAGTGTAAAAATTGACGTATTATGGTAGAAACGCTGGGGACATATATCTTAAGAACATGCCACATTGTTTGGTTTCTGCAGTTGATGGAATGAGATAAAACAAGGCTCAACTTGAGTGGACACAGGTCTGCTTCTTTACACCACTTAAGTAAAAGTAGTCTCTTAAACAAACAAACAAACAAAAAAAATAAACCTTAGGTAAAATAGAAACTCAAATGATTTCTCAACAATGAAATCATAAAGATAACAACAAAGCCAGTGTTTAAATAGGAACCAGGTTTCCAAGGCAACGAAAACGTCTCCAGTTATCTTAGATAGACCTATTAAATAGACCTATTTAAAATATGTTTGTTGTAGTTGGAGTTCCTCTACCCTGCAAATCTACTCTGAATTTGCTAACTGATGCTGTTCCAAGGCCTAGGGGTCATGGACCAGGATTAGAAGGTCAGGGGTTCAAATCGAGCAAGGTATCGTCCCTGTCACTTTCAATAGCTGCCCCCTGCTGCACTAGTTTGTGTGTGTGGGTAAAATGCAGAGGTTGAGATGTTGTGCCTCCCTGTGTGCCATGCTTTGTTTCACAATGACAAGAAAAGTCACTTTAACTTTTTCACTTTCAATTCCATATAAATATGTAATTTATCAGGTGCCAGTATATTATCGGGCTCCTCTTGACCTGTGTTATGGGTTGCTTTACTCTGTCTGGTCTGGACACACCTTGCAGAGGTTGGGACATCTTCCTCGATGTCCCATTTGTCTCAGTAAAATCCTTAACCGTGATGCTCTTACATCTCCACAGCATGATAGACTGATAAAAAAAAAAAACAGAAACAAGCTCTTATGTTTGCCCTGTAGGCAAAATGAAGTTCAGATGAAGAAAAGTATATCTGTTAAGTGCAATTAATGCAGCTACCAAGTCTACCCATACAGCTTTTACTATGGAGGACAGGGTCTCTGAGGGCCTTGCAGAAGCACTGACATCAATGACTGAAGCTCCAGAAAAAACCTGGACAGATGAGGACACAGAAGGTGAGTGATGATGTACAACAGACTTCTGTGTGTTCTATCAAGTAATATTTATTCACTCTTAATACATTTTTGCACTTTTGAGAGATGCACTTTGTTCCATTAAACATGCTCACTTAACAAGAAGATGAAGAAGAAGAAGAAGGAGGAACCTGGCAGGATGTTTTCATGGATACAAATGGATTTCCTGCTGATTATTTGATAGATTTTGAAGACTCAGAATGGTAGGTCTTTTATTTTCCATTCTTTCCTACACATTCCAAATATGAAATATCCAGCGCAAGGTGCTTATGTGCTTATGACAGCCTGTCTTTCTGTCAGGGAAGTGAGGGAGTCTAGAGGTATGAAGGCTGACAAGAGCAAGAGGGGCTATGTTGACAGCACACGGATGTTCAAGCTGAGAAAAAACCTGGACCAGCTGGACAGCTTTTACAGGCAGAAGGAACTCAATGTGTTAAAGGCCAGGTCAGCATACACATGCATGCTTGTAGACAAACAGGTCATCGTCTATTTAATGTGTCCCAACCCCCATCCTTTCAGCACATAACAGTGGGACAGTTGGCACCTTAGTAGGGGAATAAATTGAAAATCCAAGGCAGAAAAAAAATCATATCCACCTGACATGTTTGTCCATATGTTTTTAGCCTTTAGCAAAAGCTGCGGAGAAGCTGTTTGGTGGGTGGTTGGAGCAACTAAGAGGTCATGTTGCATTCAAATAGCAGTGGGAAACAAACTGAGAATTCCAGAACCAAAACATTCAGATAATTGTGTGGGTGGGTGGGTTAAAGTAGGACAACTGCTTTACATAGGATTGGGGTATTTCTACTGTAGGTAACTACGCTTGAACACTACTTTTAAATCAAGAATGACTTTTAATCAAGTCATTTGAAATCAATAATAACACCAAACAAACTCCACTTACCCTTGAGGTGAATATTGAGGTGCAAATTTCATTTTTTAGATCTTAAAAATCATACCTCATACCTAACTACAGCACAGAGTATATATATACTGTATGTATATATATATATATATATATATATATATATATATATATATATATATATATATATATATATATATATATATATACAGTACTGTGCAAAGGTTTTAGGCGGGTGTGGAAAAAATGCTGTAAACAAAGAATGCCTTCAAAAATGGAAGTGTTAATCATTTATTTTCATCAATTAACAAAATGCAGTGAATGAACAAAAGAGAAATCTAAATCAAATCAATATTTGGTGTGACCACCCTTTGCCTTCAAAACAGCATCAATTCTTCTAGGTACACTTGAAGGAACTCGGCTGGTAGGTTGTTCCAAACATCTCAGGTTTGCTGGTAGGTTGTTCTCAAACATCTTCTGTCGATGTAGGCTTCCTCACATCCTTTTGTCTCTTCATGTAATCCAGACACACTGGATGATGTTGAGATCAGGGCTCTGTGGGGGCCAGAAGAATTGATGCTGGTTTAAAGGCAAAAGGTAGTAACATCAAATATTGATTTGATTTAGATTTTTCTTTTGTTTGCTCACTTTACATTTTGTAAATTGATAAAAATAAACAATCATTATTTATATTTCTGAAAGCATTCTTTGTTTACAGCATTTTTTCCACACCTGCCTAAAACCTTTGCACGGTACTCTATGTATGTACATGAAATTTGTCAGGAATCAGCTAGCATACATAACGCTCTGTTAATTACATCATTAGCACTATAAACTTCTCTAGAATGGAGCTTTCTGATTTTTATCATTCATCAAGTTTTGATGGTATTTACACTTCTCTGTCTATGATGTGAATTCTCAAAGCTTTAGTCACTTAATTTAACATAGAAATGTAATGGCCTAATTAAGTTTATTAAATAAATTAGTTATTATTTTTGAAAGTGCCATCAGCTACTATAACAAGGGCATTAGAATGTACAGAACACTCCGGTCGGCTTTAATTGCTAGTCTAATGAAAGAAACAAAAATGAAGCCCTTCACTTCAGAATATCAGACACTCCAGTGCATTCTATAAAAAAAGGCAACATTACACTTCTTTTACATGGCGATAGAAAACCGCACAGAAAGAATGAAAATTGCACAGAAAACTCACAAATTCTAATTTATACAAAAAAAATTAATTTATGCAACCTAACCAGACGTAGATGGTCAGCCAAGACATTTTTGATGTCCAAATTTTGTCAGTCTAACTTAGAAATGGAAATGGCTAATGTTACAAACTGTTTTTATTTTCTTAAACTCATTTTTTACTCATTATTTAGTTATAAACTCTGTTGCTATATAAGCATAGAAAAAGGGCACTATTTTTCAACATCTATCCTACTTGCCGCACGTTACTCTCTGCAGTGAGGTATGATTAATTTCCAGCTCCCCCGTGAATTCTGCCGAAATAAACTCTTTTGAAACTAATTTGGAAAGCCTCAGTTTGCCATCAAAAGCTTTTGTAGGCCATTTCAGTCTCCAGCCAGTATTCTGCTTCTACTGCTGCTTTGCAGGGAGGAACTGAAGGCCTGCCAGCTCCACCTGACTGAGCTGCAGGAAGAAAGGGAGAACTTGGAAATGGAAATCGAAAAAGAGAAAAAAGCAGAGAACAGGTAGGACTAAAAATGAAATGTGCATTGTTGATGGAGGAGAAGTAGCATATGTTCTTACTTCTTCCCTGGTGTGTACTGTTCTCGGCAGCGCGGCCACATTCCGCCTACGTGCCCGGCACAAGTGTCTGTGTGCACAGCTCAAAGGAGAGGAGGAGCTAGAGGGTCATCTAGCCATGGTCCTGCAGGAGCATGAGTGAGTCTGATATCTCCATACTGTCTCGCAAGGCTCGACACACAGTGTACTTGACTCCTCTTCTTATTATCATGGTAGTTAGAAAATGAGTCCTATTTACCTGTTACAGCCTGTTCTTTCCACTTTCCACTAAATGGCTTAATTCTCGTTTTTCTCCAATTCTTTTTGTCATGCGCTTGCTCTTTAATTTATCCTTAGAAGCCACCTCTATTGCTGGCGATAACAAAGGTTATTTTATGTCTGTTATTTCTAAGCATATGTGTGTTTTTACACAGAAGAAAGAGATGTTTTATTATTTGAGTTTGATGAAAAGTAATTTTTTTTGTGTGTGTAGTTATGTGAGCTAGATCTCTCCCAGTCAAATGTTACCATCAACACTAGGAAGGTGGTAGGTGCTAAATGCATGTCATATGAAAATTGCTATTGTGTATTTTTTGTAATGACATTTCATCACACCTGGAGTAGAACATTAACTGGTTTAGTTAGGTCAGCTGACAGGAGCCCATGTTGAATAGTGTCACTTTGAGTGATGGGAAGAGGGAGGGCCCTCCTTTGTATCCAGACAGAGCAAAGCCAATTATGCACTTCATGTCTTTCCAACACTTATCATAACTTATTTACAACAGTTTCCTCATTTAGTTAGGTACTTGGACTCTAACCTCTTTATCCTTCGCTTCCTGCAAAGATAATCTTTCAAGATGTCTTTGCTGCTTATCCACGGAACGTCTTGAATGTAAATGTACTCGTTTCCAGACTGGAGCTCTGTGAGGTGGAGGTAGAACTAGGTCGGTTCCTTGGTCTGCGTCAGGAGGTGGAGCAGGAAGAGAAGAATTTCCAGGCTCAAAAACAAGAGAAACACAATCAGCGAATAATGCGGGAGAAGAACATCGCCAAAGGAGCCAGACTGAGAGCTCTGCATGCCAAAAAGTAACAAAAGTTATGTCTTTGCACTAATTATATGCCTTAAATATTGATGGATTTAATGTTAAATCTGTAAAATTTATGAATACATGGAGACCTAGCTACCTTTATTTTCACTTCAATGTTGAATATTATCGCAATATTTGGGGGCATATTTATGTTATGCACAGGCAGATTTTTCAGACAAAACCATAAATTAAACTTCAAAAGGTGAGGTGGTCAATATGGCAAAATGATATCTCAGTATTTCAAGACATTTTCCCCATTCACAATATAAGCTCATTTTATCAGATTTAGTCCATGCAGTTATTTGGATGGAACAAAAATTAAGCTGTCATGAATTACATTTTCAAATAATTTAAAAAACTAATGTACTAATAATTTAACATGATGTTTCACTATTAGCAATCTCTTTGTAATGACACATCCAGCTGGTCAATTTCCTAGAACTACTAATGATACATGTGATACACAGCGATATTATTCATCTCTAAAACCATGAATATCATTGTATTGCCCATCTATAGGACAAAGGGGTCTCTAGGACAGATTTTTTCATTTCAAAAAGCAAAGATTTAAGCAATCAAAAACACTGATGGATTATGGATGGTACTTATTTCAATGTCTGTGTGATATCATTTGTCAAATACTGTCACAATATATTTTTTTTCATCTTATAATGTGTTAAGAAAAACTGAACACCTATGAAATGGATTGGTATAACTAAGGTTGGCTGAATAGGAGGATTTATGTGAATTCTGTTTTTTGTGATCTCAAAGAAACAGTGAATTTAAATAATTGTTTCTTAGCTTTTTATATGGACTGCATGGTTAACAAGACATTTTGAGCTTTGCCAGTGAAGCTGTTTAATTGCCATAAGCATGGAAAATGAAATTTAACAGTAAAGTCCATTTAATTATTTAAATCAGATCACAGAATGCCATATAATTCATAAGAAGGTTTTTATGTGCCAGCGAGCAGGAGAAGATCTTGCGAGAACAGGCAGAGCTTGACCAGAGGAGACAGGAACAGGCCCTGGTCAGCAGACGGAAAGCAGTGGTCTTCCTCAAACAGACTCTCAACCGGTGACAGACACAGACATTTGTCGTAGATACATATATTCTCACATAGATTATTTATTTCATGTTAAATTATATCTTTGCATTAAAGGATGCATCAGAAAGAGGCAGAGAGAGAGGAGAAGAGGAAAGAGCTGATGATGAAGAGGATGGAGGCAGCAACGTCATTGAAGGCCAATATAGCTTGCACTCAGGTAGACTTGAGATGAGGTCTTTTGCATGTGATCCTTTTAGAAGCTCTGCACAGGGAATCTAGTGACTGTAGTGAAGCACACATCTTGCTGGCTTTTTTTTTTTTTTCGCACAGCTGTATATTTTGAAGACTGCATTTGGCAGCACATCTTTCAGTTGCTAAGCAACAGCTGTTGATAGCTAACTGGCTAGCTAAAATTAGTCAAACCACTTGCTTGTTAATTATAGATAACATAAGGAAACAACTTAAAACTTAACCTGAAATCTCAGGTTCCACACTGATAAGACCTGAGCTGTACAAAAAGTTTAGCATATGTAGAAGCTGCTAGCAAAAACAAGTTGGACTAAAAACAGAGGGAAGGATTGCAATCACTAATTGCTCCTCCATTTCAAGTGTCACCGAAGCCCTAGTTTACCTGTGATCAAATAGCACATAAATATTATCTGTTGTCTGCTGTGAAGTAACTGTAGCTATTATTATTGACAAAAAAATTATTATAACTATTATAATCAAATAATATTGTAATATTCTTAAAATATATTCTGCCATCCTTATGAGACTCAAAACACATGAATCCATTGTAATAAATTTGTACTTGTTTATTTTGATTTATAATGCATTTACCAATTAATTAATTTCTTTATTATTTATTTATTTTATTAAGACATGTTTCTTTTAATAATAATTTAAACATTTAAACATGGATGCATTAGAAAAATGTTTTAAATCGATTCTCAATTAAACCTGCCCACTAAGCAGTGAGAAAACAAATAATAATTTTTGCAAACACCTGCAAGCTTTGGAATATTTTTATAGCTAGATTCAAACCATTTTTTCAACGAAACACACTCACTCACTCACTCACTCACTCACTCACTCACTCACTCACTCACGCACGCACTCACAGGATCATCTTGCTCTGAGTTGCTTTGAGTTGTAGCTCATTTCCTGACACTTCAGTTAAAAAAATGCTGTACTCTTCCTACAACTATTGGAATAGCCCTTTAAAAAGACAACAAAGGCCAGCTTGAAGTCATTCTGCATTATGGATTTTGATTGTTCTATGTATTGTCTCGCTTTCTCTCTGGTTCCAGGAAGCACTGCGTGTTAGACAGGTTAAAGAGAAAGCCCGCTTGTTGAAGCAGAGAGAGGATGAGAAGAGCCAGAGAGAATCATTGCAAGCAGCAGGCATTAACAGCATTAAACTCATGCACCTTCAAAAAGCACAGGAAGACCTCAACAGAAAGCAAAAGTAGGAATTCTCAAAAACTGTTGAGGCCTGTATCTTACTTGATTCAATATTTTTTCACAGAGTCTCAACATAAAATGTAACAGAAAGATAAATACAAACTATATAATACATATAAATTACTAAACAGTAAGACAAAGAGTATGTGAGGTGCTTAGTCCTCATATACATTGCTTGTGAGGTGCTTACAGAACTATATCTAGCAGAACTTGTTCCTATTGTCATAGGGAATTCCAGGACAGGCAGAAAGCCAGGAGGTTAGAGATTGTCTCCAAACTGCTTCTGGAAGAGAAGAGGAAGGAAAAGCTGGAGAAAAGGCATTCACTCCTCTTTCCTCCAACACCTCCTCATGTGACTGCTAGCACAGCACTAAAGCGACAAGAAAGGAGGCTGAAACAGAGATTTTTGCCTCCATCACCCCAAGCAGAAAAAGAGGTACCTTTTATTGTCACACCTTTTACAAGACAATGACTTTCTACAGAAATTAATTAACATTTAACATCATGGTCTATGATCAGTGAGGAATTATCAAGATATTCTCAAGAAGTTCATTAATGCTGTTTATCCTGACTCATTTGTTGACTCAGTAATATTGATGTTAACAAAATCACCATATGCAGGTCTCAAGGCTAAAATTAGTAATAGTGTTCATTTTTGTCAAATTGGGCATTAAAAGACACTACCTCTATCTGTTGGACACAAGAAAATAGGATATACCTTAAAGTTTTGGATAACAAGGTTAAGAAATAAACTATGGTTAAAGTACATAGATCTGCAAGTTGACCTGAGGTACCCCTGAGCAAGGTACCATCACCGTATCTGCTCCCAAGTTGCAGAACATGGCTGCCCACTGCTGCATGTGTGTATGGTTTAAAAGCAGTGCATTTTTTTTGTGGTTCATTGTGTGATGTGTTGTGTGCTCACAATGACAAATAGTCATTTTCACAATATCTTACATGTCTAGCATGAGCTTTACCTGCTGTAGAGTTAATAAAATGAGCATCACTACGACTTCAAGCACCATAAATATTATATAAAATTTACGGATATGGATTTTTATCTTCACTGTTTGAAACTGATCATGGTCATTCAACCAAATTAATCACAAAGTTCTAATAAACACTGCTGTCTGTAAAGCATTGGGCTCTCATCCAATCTGTTAGGTTAGTGTAGCATTAGTTGTCTTTACTAAAAGTTATAGAGTTAAGTGCTAAAGCAGTGATATTCCTTCCTGGACACACAATCGAACTTTATGAGTAGTCAGTAACACACTTCTTCAGTGTTCATAGCCATTTCCTGTCTTTTTACTGGCATTTACAGGATACTCCCATCCAGCGCTCCATATCTTCTCCCCTCAGTGCCAGAAGCGCTTCCCCAGACTCCATAAAGGATGAGAACAATAACAAGGGAGGCAAAGCTATGGAGGGAGGAAGAGAGTTAGAGTGTCTGATCCAGCCAGAGTTCACTGGCCTCTGGGACCGCAAGCGCAGTGATTACATGGTAACATGCCGCATCAAATCTAATGACAGACGCTCATTCTGTTTCTGAGGATTACATAAATTCACATTACACTGCATTTGGTCATACTACATCAGCTAAGATTTCATAATGGAAATAAATAGTGTGATGTAATATAGCAGGCAGACATTTGTCACTGCTGCCAATACTCAAACTGAAATCTGAAAGTGCTTAGCATTGCTGCAATAAAAAGATTTGTTTTCATTTTTTATTATCATGCCATATTATGCAATATCATTCCTTAACCCGTTAAAAACCATGATACCCATTTGGGGATCAGACTAGATGGTTATGGTGAAATAAAATAAAAACTATTCCAAAAAGAATTTACTGAAAAGATACTGAATTTCCCTACTGTTTGATAGATTAAAACAGGGGAAATTATCTGGCTGATGTGAGAGAGGTGAAGGTGGACAGACAGAGAAGGACAGTTAAGAGTTTACTTAATTCCCAGAAGGCCTAAAGGAAGTAGTTCACTCATTCTCTGTATATCATTTATTGGACCCCTGTAGATCTGCAGTGACACACATCACATCTCATTTGCTGATAGTGGTGAAACTGCAAACCCAAGATGACTCATGGCCCAGGCTCAGAGTATGAGTGGTCAGCCATGCGCAAGACATTAGAGGTTGGATCTTTGTGTGTAAGCTCTGTAACACAATGCCTTGGTGCAAATCATATCACACAAATAGGTCTAGTGGGCCCAATTAAGAAGCTGACCATAATTAAGGGCAAATGCAAAGTCAAGTCTCTTGGTGCGGGTTCTATCAGAATCATGATGGTTAGATGAGTTTTTAACATCTACATACAGAAACAATAAGTGTTTACTACAGTGAATAATCTGATTTGTAGGGGTTGCAAAAAACTAGTTGACTAATAAATCCATTTTTTGGTGCTTTACTTTAAAGTTAAATTATCTCATACCTAAAAATGCATCTATCACTAGACACTGATTTATTAATGACAGGTCAACAAGTTATAATTAGTAGCCTTGAGGAGACTGACTACTTAAACAACAGTTCAGATCATGTGCATATACACGCATTAGCTATAAATTACGAACACACACAATTGCTTAGATGTAAGAAAGTTCTATAAGAACTATGAAAATTAACAGTTCAGGTTGATTGTTCAGAGCTCAAGGAGAATTTAATATATGCTGTTTGCTGAACATAGCACTGGGGGGCAATTATCAAGATTCAAGGTTGGTAGAATAACCTCAAAAACCTTTGATATGTGGAAGACAACACTTGTAGTGCCCAATCAAAAGACCTGAAAACTTTCACTGGGAAGTTAAAAGCTACAGTGCAGAGGAAAAACACAGGTCATGATGATTGGAAAGGCAACTGAAAGTAATAAAATAAATGCAAAAGTTAGATGAATGGATAACAAACACATTCTTTTTTACAGTCATGGCATTAAGTAGAGACTCTTGTCCGCTCCTCCAGACCTCACTGAATTGCTCCATTTGTTCACTCCCACCCATTCACTGCATTCCTAAGGAACCACCTTCCCTAATTCAGGTTTGCTACCATGGGTAGCAAATTGTTTATTGTCGCTGCTCCCAAACTCTGGAATTCCCTCCCTCATTTCAGTTAATTGAGAATGACAGCTGGGTATTTTAGCCTGTAATTATTTAGGAGTAAAAGTAAAATGTTCTGTTATTCTCTCTCTTATAGACAGGGCCCCAGGCTTTGCACTAGACACAATTCGAATTTCTTTTTTTTTTGCATAGTTGTACTATTAAGATTTATTGGAATATATTATCAAGCCATATCACAAGCTCATTGCATTTTTAAATGCCTCTTAAGATGTTAAACCTCCTTACTCGAGTATAATTCTCTTTGAAATACACTGTCTTTTATGTGTGCTGGGTAGCAGAGACTTAAAAGACAGAGAATAAAATATTTTGATGTTGACTGAGGGTGGTATCATGGGGTTTCTCTATATTCATATTTTAGTAACTGCATTACGTAAAGGGTATTTTTGGAATTTCAAAATGTTTGGTTTGGAAATTTTTCTGTTTAAGTTCTATAATAATTGCATTAATGTCATAGGACGCTTTAAGGAAGGCATTGTCCATTGATATTTTTCTAGTTTAAAGAATTTGGCCATTGTCTCTGGAGTGGAAAGTTGTCTAGTTCTCCACTTTCTTTTGATGCAGTGAACATTTAAGTAAGCTTGTTGGGTAAGAACAGCGAGTAAGCCCTTGAGTAATCCACCACTTCCCATCATACGTAAAAAAGCATGGGAGTAACTGCTGGCTTGTTACCTGACACTGAAGTGAGTTTTCTCTTCCAACCGTGTTGAACTGTTCAGTGATGCTGTTTAAGCGGCACTCCGTAAAGATGGAGTGCTTCTTCACATGACTCAGAGAAAGCATGTGTAGACAACCCACTTTTGGTGTTTTCTTATGTGATAAAAGGAGTCATAGCTAACAGGATGAAGAAATGAGCTAAAGCTTAAAAAAAAATAAAAAAAATAAAAATAAAAGTAGCTTTCATACGGGAAGTAACAAGGACAAAAATTTAACTGTAAAATGTATATGACTAACACTAACCTACACCTACGATGTGCAGATATCTTAATCATAATACTGTGATTAATAATTAATAATTATTATATTATAATAATTAATAATTAATTATAATCGTAATACATAATACTGATACTGTGAGCAGTGAAGGCGCTCAGACAGATAACTCTGTAGAAACATTGAATAAAGTATAACAGTGACGTGACAACTATGTATGAAACCAGAACTGTTCTATCACTGGTGGAACTACAGCTTGACTCAAATGTAATGACAGAGTTTCAGAGTATCCATGATGACTTATGGCAGCTCAAAGAACATTAAGAGTAAGTTTAGCAGAGATGTACAGAAAAATAGCAGAGATGTACAGGAACCACACTTCTACTTCTTCTTTCTGCTGCTCCCATTAGGGGTCACCACAACGGATCAACCATCTCCATTTCTTCCTGTCTTCTGTATCCTCCTTCAAACCAACTGCCTGCATGTTCTCTCTCATAACATCCATGAACCTCTTTGTCCTTCCACTTTTCCTCTTTCATGGTAGCTCCATCCTTAACATCCTCAACATTCCCAATATAATCATTGTCTCTCCTCTGTACATGTCCAAACCTGTGCAACCTTGCTTCTCTAACATTGTCTCCTGAACATTGTCTCCAACTTGAGCTGTCCCTCTAATATAGTCTAATAATCTAATAATTATTCACACCCATGTATGCTGGCTTTGTTCTACTGACTTTCATTCCTCTCCTCTCTAGAGCATATCTCTTTCCAGGTTCTTGTCAAGCTGCTCCCTAGTCTTGCTGCAGATCACAATATTATCAGTAAACACCTTTGTCCACAGGGACTCCTGTATAAATTCGTCCATCAACCTGTCCATTACCATTGTGAGCAAGAATGGGCTCAGCACTGATCCTTGATGTAATTCAACCTCTACTTAAAATGCATTCATCACTCCTACTGCAGACCACACCATTGTCACGCTGCTCTCATACATATCCTGTACTACACTGACATACTTCTCTGCCACACCTGATTTACTCATACAAAACCACAACTCCTCTCTAGGCACAAGTCCACAAAGGCATAATGCAACTCATTCTGACATTTTCTGTACTTGTCCATCAACACCCTCAGCCGCAAACATTGCATCTGTAGTGCTCTGCTCTTCACTAATCCTCACCTCTTTTCTTAACCTAGCTTCCATAACTTCACTCTTTCCCATAACTTCATTCTGTGGCTGTTCAACTTTATCCCTCTATAGTTGCTAAAGTTCGGTGCATCTATAGAAAGTGTGCATTATAAACGGCAGAAAAAGCCACATTCAAGTTTGTTACAAGCCTATAAAAGCAGCATTTCTGTTAAATAGGAGAAATAATTACAGGATAAGAAACAATTAAAGAACAAGCAACAGCAGTAATAAATATGAATATAAAATGAAATAGCAATAAATTAATTGATTCATAAGCAAAACAAGTAAATCATTAAAATTAAACTTAGGTAAATTCTTGTCTTCTTTTTTTAGGTACTGCTTAAAATGATTGTGTTTGCCTGTCTGACCTCATCTGGTGAATTGGTTCATGATTTAATTTTTTTTGTTAAATGTTAACAAAAGGTTGTCCTATGACATTTAATTCCAGAGAATCATAATATTAAGTAAAGCTACAGTACTGGCTCTTTCTTATTAAACCTTATTAAATGTGAATAAGTAATACAAAGTCTAATCCATTTTTTTTTCTAAGTGGAAATGTACAAAAAGGCATGTTCTTTCTTAATGGTGCCGCTCCAGTGACAGTTTGACATTTGGCAGTTAGCATTCTTCTGCCAGTACATTACGCTGTCCAATGATGTTGCATTGGCAGCTTATGGAAAAGACGTGATGGTTAGCCTTACACGACTCAGAGAAAGCACATCTTGAGATCCTCATCCACCCAGTGCTGGTGATATCATGTGATGTGGGAGTCCTAAGTAGTAGGAGAAGTTGGAGATGACTAAATTGAGCAGAAAATCTAGAACACCCCCTACCAACACTATGAAAAAAGCTGTGACTGTTGCATCCTAGGGAATACTAAAATGGAAGAGAAGACAAAAATGGCTTTTATATTCTCTTTTCTTAATGTTCTGCCTACAGTGCACATTCTGGGATGTATCACAGCGGAATTGTGAGGTTATGGGACTGCAGCTCTTATATGCTTCCCAACTGTTTCTCAAAGACATTATATATTTTTTGCAAATCTTCTTGAACTCTTACACACGCCTACACAAAAAAGAAATCCTCTCTTTTTTAAACTGAATATTTATTAGATTAACTGCAGAAGTAATAAAAGATTTTTACTGAATACAGTCACACTCATAGATCTTTGTCACACTCACACTCAGATCTTTGTGTACTATTCTTTAAACTAGCAGTATGGATGACCTGATGAGATGATATTTATTAACAGTATACAGAAAATGATTTGGTTTTCATTAAATCAAAGACACGTTTAATTCAAAGTCTTATGAAATCTTATATGGACTAGGAATTGAATGTAATGTTTTTGAAACCTTAACATTTATATACTACATCTGTCTCTTCAATTTCAGTTCATTTCAAGAACAAAGTAAAAGACAGTTTAATACAAAGGGAACCCCTTAAAATTCCCCAATTTTCTTTCTTTTCTTTTGCATTGTAAAGACTGTTGTTTTAGTTTCACTTCTCCGAAACCCATTCTTAAAATAGGAACCCACAATGAATCTTTTAATGCCACCTGCATAACTGATTTCAGTCAAATTCTAGCTGTTTTTTGTTATTTTGAGGTGCAAGTTGAGAATGAGAGACACTTAGAGAGATGCCAATTTTGGTAAAAAGAAGTACTGTTTTCCTGAAAGAGCATAGGAAAGACATTTCATTTTTTTTTTTATTGAAACAGAACAGAATCATTATATCCTATGAAACTGACTTGTAAAATGGTGGTGAAAGTGACTGTTAAGGATCTGTAACAAACCCATTTTCATCCTATGCTTCCATTGTTCAGGAGAGAGTGAAGGCAGTGATCATGTGCAATTTAGTGCCATAAATGACTTTATTGATTGGATTTGAACAAAAAGATAAAAGGCTATTCAAAAGAACTAGTGAGAGGAGAACATATGGTGCGGGCAACAAAACCATTTTTCAGCCAGGGATGGCTACAGCCAACTGAACCTTTGAGTGAATCCCTCAGTGAGGACTCAGTGGGTCTTTTCAAAGTCAGTATGAATCATATCCTCAGAAGATTCCTCAATGTTTCCTCTTTTTTGAAAATGGATACGTTTTCAGAGCACAACAGATGAAGATATTCCTCATCAAACATCTCAGCTGAGGACCATGAAGACAGGCCTCGACAAAAGTTTGGCTTCAAAAGCTGCCAAAAAATCTGCAAATGGCAAAGAATTAAAAGGTCCCCCATTTGTCAGCAAGCCAGAAACCATCCTCTTTAAGGTAGATTCTGCTTACCAGCCATCTTTCAAACATATAACATTTAGAAGCTAAGTACTATATCTCAGTTGAACAAGTTACAGTGGATATATATTGGTTTGCAGGATTTCGATGTTGGAAAGACATACAAGAAGAAGGTTGTCCTTACAAATGTCACTCACGTCACAAATTACTGCAGACTTCTGGGAGTTGCACAGAACCTCATGGATTTCATATCAGTAAGGTGAGCAAGTTAGGTGAGCAAGGTGACTCCTCTGTTTAGCAAGTGTTTAAAAAAATGAAATACTGAAAAATAGTTTGTCTGGACATTCCTACTAAGAAATGTCCAGCTTATTTCAGTTTGCTGTGCAATAGAGTTAAAAATTGCAGAATCTTAAATGTGGTATGATTGAATCCTGTGAACTGTTGATCAACTGTTGATGTAATATAAACTTTAAAAAAATGGATTCATTCATTCAATTTTTTTTTTTTTTTTGGTAAGTGACAGTGCTTTAATTTGACATTTACACTGCAAAGAAAATAACAGACTGATTTGTTCATAATGGTAGTGATAGGAACCAGTGGCCGTGATGTCTAGAAGCAAATGATCTACAGAATATGTTCGATGGAGAATCAAGCACAATTAACAGTAATGATGTCGTCCCCTATGTTTAAATAGCTTTTAGGCCAGATGCTTTAATTTCTAGAAATTTCAGTGTAATCCACATTATTTGAAAGGACAGTGGCATTTTGCAAATGTTGCACTGTGGAAGATTATTACACTCATACATTTCATCTCTCCCTGTCAGGCTGGGTGTTTATGTAATCAGAATCAAACTGTGTTTGTGTGGAAGGGAGCAGCAGTAGTAAGACTCTGCTCTCTTTGCCGTATGTCTGGGCCTCCTTTGACGCCTCCAGAAATTCTAAAAATGGCTCCCGCTCTCTCTCTCTCTCTCACTTTCTTTCTCTGTCTCTTTTCCTTTTTCTCTCCCTGTGTTCCTTTGCTTTATGCCAGAGCCCCCTCTCCTGAGTTTCAGTGTCACACTCACACACACACACACACACACACACACACACACACACACACACACACACACACACACACACACATACACACACACACACACACACATTCTCACAGCTTCCTATGTCATTTTGCCAAACACAGGATATAGGTACACATAGTGTTTGATTTTTTTCTTAGCTATTTTCAGTTTGCTGATGACACATGTTTCTCCAGCATGGCATGCATACATCGCTTCCCCTGTTACACCCTCCCCAACATGCGTCTGATTAATTTCTGCTTTGAGAACAACGTTCAATTTTTAGCATTATGTGTTTGAAGTTAATTTCTGAATTTGTCCTCCAATCCAATGTGCTAAAAGCTCCAATGCTCACACGCAGTTTACACAATAAAGACACTTCAGTTGATATAGCAATGTGTGAAAGAAGATAGCTTTGTCATGCCCTTGGATCAGTATCTAATTTAACTGTAGTCTGTTGCCAGAAAAACTATGTATATAATGTAACAAACTAAATAAATCAATAAATGTGTCACCCCAATGATTAGAGGATATTAAAATAACCACAACTCAAGCATGATGATCTATATTTGCTGTTTATTAATTGGAAAAACTAGTTGTTTTTTCGACATTCAATTTAAGGCAATCAGCTTCCTATAGAATTTGAGCCCTAATAATCAAATGTAACTCTATTTGTTCTTTCGTTCTACACACTGGTTTAAATAACTATAAAGTCAGTTCCTATACCTTTGAAGAGTAAGTGACACATCACAGCACACAGTACACCACAGCATGTAACCCAGTCACCAAGTGAGTCTCTGGGCAGCCAAACGTTTAGCATCCGGTAAGCAGTCTTGCTCAAGGGTCCCACTGAGAAACCTACTGGTCCGGAGTGTAGAACCCTAATCCTTAGAATTTGGGATCAAATGCATAATCACTAGGTCACAACTGCCTCATGTCTATGAAAATACAGTGCCTTGCAAAGGTATTCATTTTTCATGTTTTGTTGCCTCACAACCTGGAATTAAAATTGATTGTTTGCGAGTTGGCACCATTTCATTTACAGAACTTTGAAAATGTTTTTATTTATTTATTTATTTTTATTGTGAAGCAAACAACAAATAGGACAAAATAACAGAAAACTTTAGCGTGCATAACTATTCACCCCAACTATTCAAGTCAGTACTTTGTAGAGCCATATTTTGCTGCAATTACAGCTGCAAGTCTCTTTGGATAAGTCTCTGTGAGCTTGCCACATCTTGCCATTGGGATTTTTGCCCATCCCTCAAGGCAAAACTGCTCCAACTTCTTCATATTTGATGGTTTCGGCTTGTGAACAGCAATCTTCAAGTCTGACCATTCAGAGATTCTCAATTGGATTGTGGTCTGGGCTTTGAGTAGGCCATTCCAACACATTTAAATGTTTCCCCTTAATCCACTCGAGTGTTGCTTTAGCAGTATACTTCGGTTCATTGTCCTGTTGGAAGGTGAACCTCCGTCCCCGTCTCAAATCACAGGCAGACTGACACAGGTTTTGCTCAAGCATATCCCTGTATTTAGCACGATCCATCTTTCCCTCGACTCTGACCAGTTTTCAAGTCCCTGCTGCTGCATCCCCACAGCATGATGCTGCCACCACCATGTTTCACTGTGACGATGGTGTTCTTGGGGTGATGGGATGTGTTGGGTTTGCGCCAGACATAGCATTTTCCTTGGTGGTTGAAAAGGTTCAGTCTGACCAGAGCACCTTCCTCTATACATTTGGGGAGTCGCCCACGTGCCTTTTGGCAAACACTAAACATGCCATCTTATGTTTAATGTTAAGTAATGGCTACTCTTCCATAAAGCCCAGGTCTATGTAGTGTACAGCTTATTGTGGTCCTATGGACAGATACTCCAGTCTCTGCTGTGGAATTCTGCAACTCCTTCAGGGTTACCTTTGGTGTCTGTGCTGCCTCTCTGATTAATGCCCTCCTTGCCCGGTCTGTGAGTTTTGGTGGGTGGCCTTCTCTTGGCAGGTTTGTTGTGGTACCATGTTCTTTCCGTTTGAAGATGACGGATTTGATGGTGCTCTGGGGATCATCAAAGATTTGGATATTTTTTTTAAACCCAACCCTGACTTGTACTTCTCAACAGCTTTGTCCCTGACTTGTTTGGAGAGCTCCTTGGTCTTCATGGTCTGATGCCTCTTGCTTAGTGGTGTTGCAGCCTCTGAAGCCTTTCAGAAAAGGTGTGTTTATACTGACAGATCATGTGACACTTAGATTGCACACAGGTGCAGACTTCATTTCACTAATTATGTGTCTTTTGAAGGTAACTGGTTGCACCAGGACTTTTTAGGGGCTTCATGGCAAATGGTGAATACATATGCACATGTCAGTTTTCATTTTTTAATTTTTTTAAATTATTTTTTATATATATTTTTCTCATTTCACTTCAACAACTCAACAACAATGACTATTTTGTGCAGATCTGTCACATAAAATAAGATTAAGAAACATTTTAATTACAGGTTGGAATATAACAAAATAGGTAAAAAGCCAAGGTGTGAATACTTTTGCAAGGCATTGCATGTGTAACTTATTTCTGGCTCAGTTTGAAACATTGTTTTCTTCTGCTGTAATAAATTTTGTTTAAAAAAGGTAATAAATCTGCAATTGAAGTAAAGATAACAATCTACACACATCTTATTTGTGATAAGATGAAAAATCATAATTTTCAATGCAATAATATTTCCAAAAAATATTTTGCCTTTTACACAGAAATGAAGGTTTTCAAAGGGTCTGCCACCCAGCTTGAAGAAAAAAGTCTAAATAAGAAAGTACAAATGCACATTTTCGAGTTCAGTTATCTAAAAAGTTTAGATACTGGTGTATGTGGAGAGAGGTGATATAGAGAGATGAGTCACCTTCACTATGTCCCACACAAGTTGATGAGTGTATGCATGGTTTTAAGAAAGCAGTACAAGCTTGACCCCTGAAGTGTGAGGGCTCAGTGACTGGGTTCTTTCTATTAAGCTGATAAGACACACCTGAAAGTGAAAAGTGAAAGTGACAACCCTTGTCATTGCGAGGTCACAGCACTGCACACCATGAACCACAACAAAATTAGACCTCTGCTTTTAACCCATGCACACAAACACCGTGCAGCAGTGGGCAGCTATTGAAAGCGCCTGGGGAGCAGTGACGGGGACGGTACCTTGCTCAGGGGTACCTCAGGGCAACCTACTTGTGAGGGAATCGAACCCACAATCTTCCGATGCGGGGCCAACTCCCTAACCACTAGGCCACCGCTGCCCACACCTGCCCACGCCTGACGTCCTAACAAGGTGCCAGGTGTGCCCAATCAGGGCAGAGCGCTGCAAACTGACAGTGGCTCTGTTATGCTGTGGGGGTGCATTTTTAAAATTACTTTCTTTTACTTAAAAGAAAGCATCACGTCAGGTCAATACAAAGTTATTCTGACTGATCATTTCTCCAATTAAACTTTTTTACCCTCAGGATTTTAGCAACATCCCACTAAATTATTTTTCATTCAGTTTGTGACCAATTTGTAAATTTTATTGAACAAATTAAACGACTTACAGTTTTTCAATGATAAGAGCCTATTTAAAGGGCAGTTTTCTGTGCATTTCTTTATGACATGCATGATACAAAGTATAGCATGACATAGCAATCTAGTTTTGAATAGAATTCAGTGTGCTTAAAACATTACTTGCAGAATAATAAATAATAGAAATACAAAACAGTAATTTAACAAATTAACGAGAGGGACATTATGGATTAGCCCGGGGTTGCTTTTAACATTGCAATAATTGAATAGTTGACGTTAAAGGGCAAAGAAGCAGTTATAGCTCTCTCCTTGAACTGGAAGTGAGTTAAGGGGGTGGAAGCACCTCATTAGTTGAACACTTTGAGCTAAACCCATTACCTCAGACTCACCTGGGATAAATTAGTCAAATTTTGTAAGGGTGCAATTCCACAGCCTAATTTTAGCAGAGTGACAGACTGCTGGCACCACTCTGTAGTGCAGAAGAAAACAGACTCTAAAAATACACATGCAGGAAAGAGCATTCACAGAATTGTGTTTTGTGTGTAGAAACTTATCTTAAATTTAACAGTGTTCCTTACTTGTGTGGCCTTTTTTGGCAAGGCTGGGACTCTCTTTTCTGCATGGGAAGGTTTATCAGTTTCATAATCAAACAATAACGGGTGTTGTGAGATTAATCGTGGATTTTGCACTGTCAGTTGACACAGAAGCCTCATGCTTTCGAGTGCTTTCACACTTCTTTGTTTGGTTGGGGCTTATCAAGCGTTTCCTTAAGTATATTAGGTGTGAACACTTAACCCTTGCACACCTAAAAACTGACCCATGGGCTAAACAACTGAAGCATGCATTTTGTGGATGTTGGGAATGCATTTTATAATGGTCCACAACAAACGAGAACATTTCAGAACTGTGAACAATGACACTGTATGCCAGCACTGTACTGTCTGCTTACTCTGCCTGTTTAAACAATCTTGAAAAGATTTTGCAGCATAATTGTAATAAATATTTAATTGCACAATAGTAAAAGTGAAAATGAAGCCATTTGATCTTATTGATCAATCACTGTCTCTGTGGATGTCCTGTAGTATTGGATACCAAGAAGTATGGAAAGTTCTGAGGTTCAGCCACTAAAGATTGAACTTGGTCTACAATGTCACTGATGCTGGAAGGCCATGGCAGCATCTTAAACTTTTTGTTGTGTTCCATTAACCATTCCTGTGCAGTAAACATTATGTGTGCAGTGCAGCAGGTTTACTTATCCTTCTGATAGAGGCCACTGCCATAACGGAATAAAGTACCCGAAAAAAGGTTCCTGTTCAATAAAAACGTGGTTGGTGGAAGACATCAGTATGACATCCATGTGATGAGACCTAGGGTTTACAGCAGAACATTGTCTTGTCCTTCATACCACGCTATGAAAATGAGCAACCAGCATGCATTGTGTGTTGTAACACATTCCTCCCATAACCAGCATAAAAATTTTGGTGCCTTCTAACCACTGCAGAGACCTTCTGTCAGTTTGATGGGATAGCTTTACTTACCTTCTTGAATTCATAAAGCTCTGGAAGCCAATTTTCTGTCCATTTTTCATCCCAGGACCTCTGTCAGAAGGTTCCCAAAAGTGCTGTCCTGGAGCACCCCACAAGCATAGCCTTAATTTTAGTCGCAGGTCTAAGAATCAGAATCGACTGTTTGCTTACTCTCTAATATACCCTAGACCTTTAAATGTATTTAAAATAAGATCATCAAAATAATGTGTGTGAGTGGTCATAATGTTTTTGCATGACTGTGAATGTGAGGGATGCATTGCAGATTGAAATCAATGTAATTGGTGTAATACATTATACCAATTTTTCCCCAAACTGCTTCTTAAATAACTAATTTGTACTCCGTCAGATTTTTAGTCAGTCCATGGTTCATTTCTTGAGATAGCATTCCTTTTTCATCTTCTATTTAACTCCCAGGCACTGCTTAGATGGAGACACTGCAGGAGGTCAGCGGCAGCAAGCACAGGAATGTATAGGAATAGTTAGTGCATTTAAACAGTATTTGCTCAATTATTTAAAGGCAACTGGATTTGTTCAAAAAGAGCTGATGACCTGTGAGGGTGTGAGGTGCATTCATGCATCTAACACTGAGTAAAGACTGCTGACATATCTCCAGAAAGAAAGGAAAGAGTGAAAGGGAACAGAAAGGGAAAAATGGGGAAAACGTTGAATGCAAACGTGAGTTAGGAAAATCTGGGGTAGGCAGATGGTGGTTTTGTGATACCAGCCTTAAAATCTAAAAAAATTGTTAGGCGGTCTGTCAGTGAGTTGGTTATCATCCATCCATCTATCCATCTGTGTGTTTTGCTTCTACTGGCTCTTCGCCATGCTCTATTGATTGCTTTGTTTTTTGAAGGCTGGGTCTGGGCTGTAGGCAAGCAAGTCCTATTGATCAGGTGTTTTTCTGAGAAAGTATCTTGTAGTATGAATAATTCAGCTTGAAACCACATCTCACAATAGAGGTGCTTGGTTTTATTTATATTCCTACTGATAATATTAGTAAAAAACAGGATATTTTAGAAGTGCACATTTAAAACCAAGACAGTATTTCTGGTAATCTGCTTTTCAAATATTCATGTATTAATAGCTTGTACACAGTATTAGTAAAAAATACAAATCAAAATGGAAACATGTTTCTACATAATTCAAAAAGCTGCTATAAGAAGAAAACCTGTCTTCACTGTTTGACAGTAAGCTGCTGACCCTCTAAAGCCACTGCGTGAGTGACTTATAAAGCCAAGTGATTCATGAACACAGTAATGAATCATAGTAAGGAACAGCAGGAAGTTTCGTTTGAAGGAAGGAAAAATACAGACACCATGAATATGACTGTAATTAGTAAATTAGCTAATGAGGTAGTTTTCCCCCTAAATCACATTTTTTGCTACAATTACACTGCAAAAAGCAAACTTTCACTAGAACTGTAGAAACTGTCTTACAAATTAGACAGGAAAGCTTGTACTAAGTTACGGTATATTGTGTAAAATATCTATCAGTTGGTTAAGGTACAAGCTATGAGTGGTTTTACTACAAAAAAGGTCAAACAAAAACAACAAATACCTTATATAAGATCCTGAGTTACAAATTTTAATGCAATGCAATTTAGTTTTTCCTATTTCCAGCATTCTTATTTTTTATTTATTAATTTTTTTTGCAAGTTTCTAATATTTTGTGTTTTAGAAAGAGCTACCATTACCATTCAGTACCCACACAATAATAATGGCAAAAAAAATTTATCTATTCTTTTTGGAACGAATAAGATATCTCAGTCAGAAAAAACAAGTTACAATATTTAGTTGAGAAGTTTGAGAACTTCTAAACAGCCATCAAGTTTAAAGATGCCAGTTCAGCGGCAGTGCACAGTTTAGAGATTTAAACTGATCTGTATTAATAAACCCTTTCAGCACCTCTACACACTGCCTCCATTTAAACTTTATATTTCTCAAGAGGTAATAATAATAAAGAGGATTATTTTTATGCACCAAATGTTAAGCAGGTGTAATAGCCATTTCCTCTTTAATATTTGGATGGTTGTGATAGGCTGATTGCTAATATCTTGTTCTATTTAGGTTTGAACCTCCTGGGCCCATGTCTCCAGGTATGGCGTGTGAACTGGAAGCTATTTTCAGGCCTGTTGTAAGTTTAATTACTATACTTTTTTGTTAGAACAGCTTACCCAAAAAGAATTGGGGATGCTATGCCCCATTCTAATTCAACTCTCAATTGCTCTCTTTATTTTTCCTGATGATTCTTTATCATTCATTTATGTTAAGCAGGTTGATTTACTTTGTGTTAAATGTACTCTATGAATAAACTTGCTTTGCTTGAATGTTTGCCTGTTGCCACCGGATTGGTTGTAGGCAATGGAGTGGTCCGTGTTAGATTTTAATGGGCTCTGGTAGTTTTGTAATTCAGTCGCCTTTTTTTGAGCAAGAGTTAAGTCTCATGTCACCATCTGTGATGTCTTTGACTTAATCGCTAGTACTCAGTAATGAGTACAGTCCAAATCACCAGTGGGGTCATTAATGTTCCCATTGAGTGAGTTGGCAACAATCAGTTGTTTGCAATCATGAAAATATTGCAGTGCCTTTTTCATAAAACGTTAAGATGTTTTTCTGTAGTACTTTCTAATCTTTGACACTGTTTAATCTATCACTTGATTGTAAATGTAGACATTTACATGTTTTACTAGAAGATGTCACAATGAATCTGTCTCAAAAGAAACATATTTACATCTAGGTGGCAGGTAGGAGTCGACAGTGAACAACCTTTTAAACATCATTATCCTCTCAAACCCCTGGTTTCAGTTTACTTAAGCTAGTAAAACCCTAGTCTTGCCAGAATCTCATCAAGTCTTGGCATCACTGTGTGGGTGTTTCTGAGCTAAGTTTTAGTTTCTCCTGTAGGTTCTGTATACACTACTCTGCCTGCTTTTTGGAGTTTTGCGCTGTGTTTTCTTTATATTTTTTTTCTCCACACAAAAATTATAAAAAAAGGATTAACCATAGGGGAAGGATGCTCATGACTCTGCTCTCAGTGGATGTAATTTAGAGACGACTGGTAAATGTTAGGAATATTCCTTTATTTTACATAGACAAAAACCTTGTGATGTGTGATTATGACGAATAGCAAATATAACAAGTGAACATCATTTTACCAGGAGAATCGGTTCTTGATCGGTTCTACAATTATGTAGAAATGTAAACAGTAAAGTAAAAAAAAACATCACTCAAACAATTCTTTCCTTAGGTTTTCTATTTAATCCGAATATGGAGTAAATTTAGTGTATGTAGAGTTGGTAAGCAACTCTGCAAAAAAATCTAAATGAACATTATCTATCATTCAGAAGCTAGTGATGAATTTACTGATTCAAAATCACTGATACATCTACTTAAATGATAAATCCTTTGTTTGTGTTATTAGTTGGTAGTTTTACTAGAGGTTACTGGTCATTGTGAAACAAAGCACAGCACACAGTGAGCCACCACATATGCATTCTCTGCATTTAACACATACACACTGTTTAGCAGTGGGCAGCCATATCCAGCGCCCAGAGAGCAGTGATAGGGTACCTTACTCATAGGCACCTCACGGTACTCAAACCCACAACCTTCTGATTCTGGGGCCTAGTCCTTATCCTCTAAGCCACCACTGCCAGCTAAAAAAAAAAACCAGGCACTCCGTTTTTCTTCCTTTTTAGGAACTTCAGTTGGCTGTTTACTTGGTCTTCCCTCTATTATCTCAAAATAAAGATAATAAATGAAGGTGTAATTTTTTTAATTACTTCCTCACAGTTCTTTTTCAGGAAAATAAATCAAAGTATTTTTCTGCCTCATTTTGTTAAAAACTAAAAATATTTTCCAATAATAAATCTTATAACTAATCATATCTGTTGCTTTGTGTCAAACTCACAGGGCACCTATTGGATTTAAAATCTGTGATAGAATGGCTGAAATATACTCTTCACTCTGCTAGCATGTGATAATGTTTTGCCAATATAGTCTTGCCAATGAGCAACTGCTCATGTATCAGTGGTCTTCTTCAGGAATTTTTAGATTAGCATTTAGCTTATTACATATAGATTATATTATATATAGAAGATTACTATGAGCAAATTATTGCGTCAAGACATACTGTTTATACTAGTGGCACTTCAAGGTATTACACTCTCACAACTTACTATGAACACACAGCATCCCCAGCAATTAATTTCCCTGATGTTTTTGCTCATTTTAAATGTGTTGTTCCTGTGTCTCATGTCTCAGCTTGTGCATCTTGCTTTCCTGTCTTAGCTGAATGAGAATTTGGATGGTGAGATCCTGTTCCAGTCTGCCTCTGGCCCTTTTTCTTTGATTGTCAAGTGCACCAGAAAAAAATGTGAGGTGAGTAACTCTTATTTCCCATGTTTTTCATGCAAAAGATTTTTAATTTCTTTAAATATCATAAATAAGGTTCTTATGTCTCAAGTCTTATCTCAAGTTTTCTTTTCTGGTGATGTGACATCATTCTTTTCTCTGTTCTCCCCAGATGGTTGTTGATAGCAGCTTCATTGACTTTGGCACCCATGTGGTCGGGCAGACAATTTCACGGGTAATCACCCTGACCAACAGGGGGGCTTTGAGTACTTGCTATGCACTGGCTCCACTCAACACCAATTGCCTTGAACTACAAAATCTATCCAAGACTTCTTTTTCTAGTGCACAGGTTAGTCTTTAAATGAATCATATTTTCAAATCAGCCAAGAAAAAAAGGACATCGATGTTATTTCATATGGATGGTTATTTTACAACTTGATAAGTAGTACAAATGTTGTTACTCTTTTTTAAAAGATTTTTTTTATTTAGGCACCTCAAGACAGGATCAGTGTGAACGCTGATGCTTCAAATCATGACCCAGAAGAAATTCAACCAGAGAAAGCAAACACAGAATGCATATCAAACACAGATGTTACATCAGGTGTTCAAAAAATGTAAAATGATCGTTTTTTCCATTTTAGAGTTTTCATCATTAACCCAGCCACTAGGGATGCACAAACCAGTGTATTTCTTTGTGCTGGTCCCAATCCCAGACAAATGGGGAGGGTTGCGCCAGGAAGGGCTAAATCAAATACTCAGACAACAAAACAGATTTCCATACCACATCGGTCGAGACCGGGGTTAACAACGACCACCATCAGTACTGTTAGCCAACAGGGTGCGGATGGAAATTGGGCTACTGTTGGCCAAAGGAGAAGAAAAAGAGGAGGAAGACATGTCCAGAGGCTGGCAGAGAGAATGAAGTGTAGAAGAGTGGAAGTGAGGGTAGGGTTAGGTTGATATTTTGTGTGTACAACAGACTGGATGGAAGACTGCAAGGTGGAATTCAGGCAGGAGTTAACATGGGCACTGGGAGGTAATGAAGAGTTACCAGATTGCTGGGAAAATACTGCAAAATTGGTAAGGCAGACAGCTAGAAATGTACTTGGTGTGACATCTAGAAAGAATAAGGGGCATAAGGAAACCTGGTGGTGGAACCCAGAAGTTCAGGAGTGTGAAAGATGTGCAGCAGGTCAGAGTGATAAAGCATAAAAATGGAAGCGAGCTGCGCGTGTTGAGCAGATGGAAAGAATACACCGAGGTGGCAAAGAGAGAGAAGACTGGGTGATGTGAGGACAGTGAACAGTGAAGCAAGATGGAAGTAAAGGCAGCTATGAAGAGGATGCAGAATGGAAAGGCTGTTGGTCCGGATGACATACCAGTGTTAGCATGGAGGTGTTTAGGAGAGTTGGCAGCTGAGTTTCTTACCATATTGAGTAACACAATCTTAGAAAGAGAGAGGATGCCTGAAGAGTGGAGGAGAAGTGTACTGGTACTGATTTTCAAGAATAAGTGTGATGCAGAGCTGTAGTAACTGTAGAGGGATAAAGTTGATCAGCTACAGCATGAAGTTATTGGAAAGAGTAGTGGAAGCTAGGTTAAGAAAAGAGGTGATGATTAGTGAATAGCAGTATCATTTTATGTTGAGAAAGAGCACCACAGATGGACAGGTTGCCGGACGAGATTAGACAGGAGTCCCTGTGGACTAAGATGTGGTCTGCGTTTGTGTGAACAAAAGTGAGGAAAGTGGAGTGGTTAGGATGCATGGAGTAAGGGTGACAAAGGAGGAGGAATTTAAATACTTGAGATCAACAGTTTGGAGTAACGGGGAGTGTGGAAGAGAGAAAAGAGTTTAGGCAGATTGGAATGGGTGGAGAAGAGTGGCTGGAGTGATCTGAGACAGACAGTAGTGAAAGGAAAGATTTTCAGGACGGTAGTGAGACCAGCTATGCTATACGGGTCGGAGACAGTGGCACTGACGAAAAGACAGACAGCAGAGCTGGTGATGGCAGAGTTGAAGATGCTAAGATTTTTGTTAGGTGTGACGAGGATGGACAGGATTAGAAATTAGTATATTAGAGGGACAGCTCAGGTTAGACATTTTATATGTAAGTAAGTGACAACCCTTGTCATTGCGAGGTCACAGCCCAGCACACAGTGAACCACAATGAAATTGGACCTCTGCATTTAACCTATGCAAACACCGTGCAGCAGTGGGCAGTTATTGAAAGTGCAGGGGGAGCAGTGACGGGGAAGGTACCTTGCTCAAGGGTACCTCAGGGCAACCTACTGGTGAGGGAATCGAACCCACAGTCTTCCGATGCAGGGGCAACTCTCTAACCACTAGGCTGCCCAGTGGTTTTGTTAAAAGTTAGAGAAGCAAGGTTGTTTGGACATGTCCAGAGGAGAGAAGAGAATTATATTGGAAGGAGGATGTTGAAGGTGGAGCTGCCAGGAAAGAGGAGAAGAGGAAGACCAAAGAGAAGTTTTATGGATGGTGTGAGGACATGCAGGCGGTTGGTTTGAAGGTGGAAGATGCAGCGGACAGGAAGAAACGGAGACGGATGATCCGCTAAGAGATGCTAAGAAAATACATCCTTTGTGCCACATCTTTCCACATATGTACATCTGGTCCATAGAGTTTAAACTTTTTTTTTTTTAATGTCAGTAGCATTTGCACAAGGAGGAGAGCTCAAACTATTTTATTGACAACCATTAGGGACATATTTTCTAAAATGAATGGCTATCCATAAATGCTCATTTACTTTGTTGTGATTTGTAGATACAACTTCCATCAACACCTCTTTAGGTATCAAAGCAACAGGAGCTGATCAAGTTTTAGGAGGAAATGGTTTAAAGGAGAGCATGATTACAGATGCTGACCAGGACCACATATCCGATGTCTGTGAATTTAGCATTGGGGACGTATGTTGTTTATGAGTTTCTCTGCACTTTTTCCTCTTTTTTTTTTGTTTATTTCTCAATTTTTTTGAATTGTAGGACAGGCTTTGTTTGACTTAAAGTTTTGGGTGCATTAGTTAGCACATTTGAATCAGAGCAGCATATCTCTTTTATTCTTTATACCAGTTGGGGAAGACAATATTTATATCTCATATTTTTTTTCAAGTAAGACTTAAAAGACTGCAGATCTTATAAATAGTCTCTTACAGTTAATTTTTCACGAATAATTCCACTTAGCAGCCATATGCTCATAAGACCCTACTGAGCATTGATTGCAGAGTAGATGCAGAGGAGAAATCAACCTTGACCAATTAGAGAAAATTGCATGTATTACTTATTTAATCTTGTCTATTGTTTGACTGAGGAGAAAATCAAGAAAAGAAAGACAGAGGATTCAGTTGCTCTTCTAGAAAAATGTAAAGGACAAAAGATTAAATAGACTAAAATTCAAAGCTGGGAAAGTTTAATTGTGCTTCCTTTTTGTGTGTTTTGATTGTAGTTTGTAGAAAAGAAATGTACTTATTATACTCTCTTGGTTCTAATGGTGTTTTGATGTTCCAGATCCAGTTCCTTGGTTAATGTTTTTAAATAAGCTATGTAGGAAGTGTTTTAATCCCAGGCAAACCCTGCAACAAAATAACATGTTGTGTTGTTTTTTGTTTTTTTTTATTTAAAAAAACAATTTCATTTTATTTGGATTTAACTTCAGTTTAAAAGAGTTTAAAAAATTGGGAAAAATTTTTTTAAAGTTTTTTTTTTTAAATATATATTTTAATTGCATCTGAATATGTCAGATGCAGCAAATGAATGGTTAAGGATGTTCCCTTTAGAGAATATGAGCTTTTTTTCACATAAAATCATCAAAGCATCTCTTCTGACTGGGATGCCCAAACTTTTGCCTTTAATTGTATCAGTATGCATTGAGTAGGTTGAATTTAAGCTCTTCTTGGCACTGAAGCTCTCCTCTCCTTCTGTCAGGCACATGAGGGTGAAGTGGGCCCTTTTGCAAGCGCCAAACTGCCCATCATTTTCTCGCCGACCATTCCAGGGGAAACCAAACTAGAAATCCAGATCACCTTCTCACGACCTGACTGTGACGCAGTAAGGACTAGTAAATAATCAGATGGGTTTAATTTTGTGTACTATGCAACGCCATTCAATTCACATACAGTACTGTGCAAAGGTTTTAGGCAGGTGTGGAAAAAATGCTGTAAACAAAGAATGCTTTCAGAAATGGAAGTGTTAATCATTTATTTTCATCAATCAACAAAATGCAGTGAATGAACAAAAGAGAAATCTAAATCAAATCAAAATTTGGTGTGACCACCCTTTGCCTTCAAAACAGCATCAATTCTTCTAGGTACACTTGCACACAGTTTTTGAAGGAACTCGGCTGGTAGGTTGTTCCAGACATCTTGGAGAACTAACCACAGGTCTTCTGTGGATGTAGGCTTCCTCACATCCTTCTGTCTTTTCATGTAATCCCAGACACACTCGATGTTGTTGAGATCAGGGTTCTGTGGGGGCCAGAAGAATTGATGCTGGTTTGAAGGCAAAAGGTAGTAACACCAAATACTGATTTGATTTAGAATTTTTTTTGTATGCTCACTTTGCATTTTGTAAATTGATAAAAATAAACAATCATTATTTATATTTCTGAAAGCATTCTTTGTTTACAGCATTTTTTCCACACCTGACTAAAACCTTTGTACAGTACTGTACATTCAGTTATGCAATCATTGTTTTATGCTAATGTAGATTGTGGTGTCAGTCCGTGGTGTTGCTGAGAGTGTTCCTGTGTGGGTGTCTAAACCAAGCATGGACCTAAAGATCTGCATGTATGATCGTCTTTACCAAGACAGCATTGAAGTTCAAAGCAGGTGAGATTGGCTACTGATATTTTGGAATTTTAAAGGAACAGCTTTTATCAAAATAAAATTCTGCTTTGCACGAGTGAAATTGATCCATCAGGACACCAAGTTTGCTTCTTTAATTTCGATCTGGTTCTTTAAGGCTAATGTTGCAACTTACATGGTGGATACAACATGCCTTTATCATTACACGCTTACTTTAAACTGCATCAGGACTCTTAAGACTTCAACTGACTGAGTGCTTATGATACTGTATGATCCATTGAATAGCAAACTGTTATTTGAAAGCTACTGAAAAAGCTACTGATAGCAGCAGCTAACAATCATGTTTTGATATAAGTGGTTTTTTCATTTCAACCTGGTTTGTCATATGCTGCATGTTTTATACTTTTTATAATGCCATTAAATGGTTATTCAATATGCAAAACATTCTCCCATTTAACACTTAAATATAATTCTATTTAATGAAACACGTTGTACTATCAACCTCCTTCTTAGCAGAGCAGTCGTAACAATGTCACTGACTTCTTTAGTGTTATTTTTATTATCTTAAAAATCTTGTGGAAGATTGTGAATGTTTGCCTAAACTCTGATCTATTGAATCATGGACTCCACAAGATGTTTGTTCTAAGGTATCAGGCACCACGACATCAATAGCAGACATTTTGAGTCCTAGCTCATCCCAAATATGCTCAGTTTTTTTGCCATCTGGGGAATTTGGGAGCCAAGTCAAAACATTGAACTCTGTAATGTACTTCATCCATCCATGAACAATTTTTGCAGTGTATTAAGGTGCATTGTTGTGCTGAAAGAGAGCACAGCTGTAAGGAAATACTATCATTGTGAAGTTGATCCGTGTTCCACTTTTCACACATTTTGCTATGTTACAGCCTTATTCCAAAAAGGAATAAATTCATTTTTACTTCAAAATTCTACACACAATACCCTATTATGACAAAGTGAAAAAAGTTAGCTTGAAACTTTTGCAAATGTATAAAAAATAAAAACCAAAAATAATACATGTACATAAACATTCACAGCCTTTGCCACTCAAAAGTGCCTTTGCCACTCAAAAGTGAGCTCAGGTGCCTCCTGTTTCCACTTGATTGGACTCTACCTGTGGTAAATTCAGTTGATTGGACATGATTTGGATAGCCACACACCTTTCTATATAAGGTCTCATAGCTGACAGTGCATGTCAGACCACAAACCAAGCCATGAAGTCTCAAAGATTTGCCTGTAGACCTCAGAAACAGGATCGAGGCACAGATCTGGGGGAGGCTACAGAAAAGTTGCTGCCGCATTAAAGGTCCCAATGAGCACAGTGGCCTCCATCATCATTTCAAGCTAACTTTTTTCACTTTGTCATTATGGGGTATTGTGTGTATTTAATCCACTGTAGAGGCACTTGTGATTGCTTACCAGTACCCTTCTTTTGGCCATTTACATTAGAGGTTAATCACTATATTCACACGAAGTGTCCCTTACATCCTTATGCTTGTCCATTTTACCTACCTCTTAACAGGTGCCATTATAACAAAATAACCAAGGTTATTCTCTTCACTTATCAGTGTGTATTTTATATTTCTCTGTGTGTGTGTGTGTGTGTGTGTGTGTGTGTGTGTGTGTGTGTGTGTGTGTGTGTGTGTGTGTGGATATGGGTTTCAATTTTGTTGGATTTGCTTCCTTAGCCATCTGGAACTCAATCAGATCATTGCATTTGCTGATGACTGTGTTTGTGCAATTTCCCTTGGATAAACTCGGATCAACAGTTACACTCACACAACACTCACACAGATCCACTTAACAGGATCGCCACAATATTTGTTTACTTGCACTATCACGCGTCTTGATCTCAAAAACACCCCACACGTGTGTCCAAATACTTCAAAAGCGAAAGGGACTGGACTTGACTTCTAGTTTAACAGGCTTCTTCTTTCTATTTTCCCCCTCTTTCTGTGTCTCACTGTCCTTTGCTGGTGTTTTTTTTTCTTTTATGACTTTCTCTTCCTGTTTACAATACTAAGGCAGATAAAATAACAGTTCAATTCCAAAATTCAAAAAGTCTGCAACTTTTAGTGCACATGAATGCATGAAAACAAAGAATCACTTTCTCTCTCTCTCTCTCTCACACACACACACTCACTCACTCACTCACTCACACACAAATATACATGTTATGTATTTCACGTATTATCATACATTTACGCTCCCCCAACATTTCCATATCTCCATATCACCAAACAAGATCCTCCTCATCAGGGTGATTAATATGCTTTGTTTTTAAGTGCACTCACACCTTAGGCCCACACTCTCACCCATGTGGCAGAAACACTCCTCCTCTGGCCCCTTTTCCTTTTCCTGAGAGCTGAACACAGAATTAGGGCTGCTGGTTTCTTAATATAGAGAACATTTTTAAAAAGCCTCTGAAATTTCCTTAGTGCTGAGGAAACACTAAGTGGGTTGACAGCAGTGGTTTTTTACGCAGTACTGTGTCAGCATAGAGAGAATACTCAAGTAACAGAACAATAATTCGGATGGATTTTGGGAGTGTTATAAAGGAGCAAAAGGGCTCGCACACACATACGCATTAACTGTAAGAACACACACTACGTCCACCATCTGGACATGCCAGGCACTGATAGTGACACCACTGCCAGAAGCAAGCAGGACTGAGACACTAATGAGTATTAGAGTGTCAGGAGTAAAGGCCCAAAAGTGGCCATTTTATTTTACAGAATTTGTTTTTTTTTCTAGATTTAAAAGCATGACTTCCAGAATCAGCTTGTGGGATCCGTGGCCCAAACGTGGTTCCAAATGAAGCGAATGTTTTGGAAGTGATGTCATTAATAATTTTGAAAAATGAATTCTAGTAGCCAATAAAATTAGGCAATATAATATAATATGGCCACATCTCCACTTCTGCTGGCTTCTAATACAGGATTCCCAGTCAGCATACTAGGGCGGATTTGTTTGAAGCTCGATAAAGAAATAAAAAGGTAATGTTGTGTAGCAAGTTCCCCTTTTCAATTTACTTTTCTGATAATTTATGTTTTAGCTCATCTGAAAGCAAATATCCTTTGCCTCATCAGTCATGAATCCCTACTTTATCTAAAAAAATCCATTAAATGTCTGACCACGGAAGAACATTTTTGATCATTTAGGCTTCTCAGCACTTCAGGCTAAATATGAAGCAAATAAAGTAAAGATACAACAGTAAAAAATGGTTTCAAATCAAAAAAGCATTTTGCAGTTTCTTCAGTAAAGAGTGGCCCTCCAGCCCCATCATAATATTCATTGACTGAATCTTTTTGATACAGGAGACTGATTGGTTCAAGTTTGCCTTTCCTTCTTTTGTCAGAAGCCAGAAGCTGTGATTCTCAGCAGCGTCTGTTTTATACATGGCCATTTGTTTAATTAACATAAACATAATTAAATAAATATCTCTGAGTGGCAAAAGTATGTGAACCTCTAAAGTTAGTCATTTGTAGGTGAAATTAGCCAGGCATTTTCAATCAGTGGGGTGATAATTGGGTGTGGGATCTTTCAGAGGAGCCCTAAAAGAGAGCTGGTTATGCTAACAAGGGTGGAAAAAGTTTCTTCTATTGTTACCCTCCCAAAAAGAGGTTGAGAAGCAGTTTTACTGCATCTGGGAAAGAATGTCAAATGTCAAGAAGGAACAATGAGTTCTGAATTACACCACTTAAAGGAGAATGTCAGGACATCTGTCTATGAACTGAATCCCAAGAGTAAGTGCAGCTAAACATCAACCTTGAGCACTAAAGTCATTCTACCAAAGTAAATAAAAATGTAGTCAGTATTTCAGAATCAACATGTCAAAGTTTTGGCGTTGACCTAGAAGGGACTGCAGGCGTTTATCCTGCAGGACTGATCAACTTATACCGGAAATATTCAGTTGTGGATATTAGTCCTGCACATCAGCTTTGAAGAATTTTAGTCCATTCCTCCAAACAGAACAACAGCACCTCTGAGGTGTTGATGGGTTTCCTTACATGAACTCGCCATTCCCTGCTTCTAGGTCAATGCCAAAACTTTGACATGATGATTCTGAAATACTGACTACATTTTTATTTACTGGTTTATTGTCTGCTGTGCTTTGACCTCGCAATGACAAGGGTTGTCACTTTCACTTTTCACTTTCACTTTCACTTACTGTACAAGGAGATCACATCAGACACTGACAGCAATGGTTCACATGTTTTTTTTCACTCAAAGTACTGGATCATGTTCCTCAAAAAAAAAAAAAATATGGCCATGATTATGTCTCAGTGGTTTAATTGTGTTCTCATTATCTTTTTTAGGACTTGTGTGAAAATGTTTTAGGGCACATTTATGAAGAAATATAGAAAATTATACAATCTTTCCTGCACCGCTGTTGCCTTGTTGACTATGAAGCAGCTTTGAGTCTCTGCAGTTTCATTTAATTGGTCACAGCCTTAACATCTCTGTAGCGAATCGTTTATTTTTTTCTATGGAGAAAAATCTCTATTTTAATGTGACTTTTACTGTAATATCTGCTTTTTTGGGGATCTTTTTTTTTGGTCCCACTTTGTATTCAGTGTCTCTAATAACGTTTAGTAAAAAAAAAAAAAATGCATACAATGCAAAGACAAGGTACCCAATGGGGGTCTAATTACTATTAAAGAAAGACGGTCCAGCTCATGTGAAAGCACATTTATCATGAAAAGTTTCTACTCATGTAGTTTTTATGTAGATACATTGACATACACTTTGTAATTACATGATTTAAAAATATAATCCACCTATAACTGAAAACGTCACCAGTAGTTTGAATATTCCTACATACTTTGTCAATGTCAAACTACATATTTATCAGAGACACAATATAAAAAGGGACCAATTTTCTCTCTGTTTTCTCCTCAGTTCAGTTGTGTCTAATTCTAGAACTAGAATCTAGGATTCCCCCAATTATGCAACACCACCTAAGCTCCCCTATTCAAACAACATCACCAACGATGGGAGACTAAAGGCAAGCACAAGCTTCCTCCTAATCACCTGATGTCCCACTACATCTTTTCATTTTTTTCTTCTTTTCCCAAATGAAGGCGATAGCTGGTTTACTGGCACTGAGACAGTAATGATGGTATATAAAGAGAAACACAGCCAGAAAAAACCTCCAGATAATGTAGAGAGATCCCTCAAGAATAGACTGTACTTAGTCCTTATTGTTTTTCAGCCTTTCACCCTCCATAAATCACCACACACAGTTACAGAGTAATCACAGGCTTGTTTACTTTACTTGGTTACTTGCTTATGCTGTGACCTACCATCTTCTTAAAAAAAACCTATGTTGCATAGCTAAAAATAGTAGTAGATGCCATCATAAAGCCTGCACTTTTGTTGTTGTTGTTATAGGAAAAGAGGTTTTGTACATTTTCATGATTACAGACTGATCCACTGGTTTATGCACTTAAGGCAAATCGACTGGAGTAGATCTGTGACCTATGCAAAGTATTTCATAAAGGTTTCAGTTTTATATCCATGGACCGCCAATGCCTTTGCCTGCAGCAAAAACCCATCTGTTGAGTCCTCAACTATGTGGGTCACTTTGCTGAAGGCTGGAAAATGAGGTGCTGACAGCCTTGTGCAAAGTAAGAGAATTTCTGGCCCCTCATCAATAAAAAAAATCCTATTTTTCTCCCTTGAGGAATCTGCATTGAAGGACACCACATCAAGAACTTAATTATGTATTCATAATGTATGCATACTCATAAGCAATGGGAATATTCACACAGCAGCAGACCTATATGAACCAGTGCTTTGTATAGGCATTTTACTACCAAATTTAATAAGTTGTATTCATTATTTTTGGCAGTGCTGTTAGTACTGTAGGAGTATCTTAGCTATCCTTTTTTAAGGCCCCTCAATTAAAGCATCATCAAATCCCATTTTGCAAGTTGAGAAACTACCACGCAGGAATTGATGGTGAGTCATAGAGAGCCGCAAGTCCTTGGCTTGGTGCTTGCAGTCGTAGGTGTGCGTAGTCGGAATTCTGTGGAGAATTCCTAGGATGGAGCACCATTTATATCCTTCGATCTGAATGCTCCTTGCCACAAGGCGCAACCCGCCTCTGGATTCTTCATCAAAATTGGGTCACCTTAGTAATGCCAAGGATGGGGACTGTTATACAGTACATAGAGCTATTATTGTCCATAGGTTTTTCTCCTGTGTGTCCTCCTGTGTGCTGAGTGTACTTTTTCCTTAGTGGTTGCCAGAAGCTTTGCATATACTTCATGTTATAGCAATGAGATATGCCAAACAGAAACATGAGGGCCAGATGTGCACACAGTTGTACAGTGAAACTGTTTGGCCAGTGTAGTATCTGCAGATCTGGTAAATAGCTACATATGAACCCCTGTATAGCTTATACCAAGATATAGGTTTTAGAATGTGCCTAAGCTTTTTGAGTAATACGAGTAATACGAGTAATACGAGGCAAGGCTCATTCATTTCAATGTGCATCTATTTGCTTGTATTTCAGAGCCAACACAGCCCTTAAAGTAACTTTTGAGGTTTGTAAGGAGCTGAAGAACCACATGGACATCTTACCAAAAACTGGCTTCATTCAGGCCAAGTCTAGCTTCCAAGCCCAGCTCAAGTTCCTACCCAGGTAATGACCAAAGACTCTTGAAACAAAAAAATTGAGCAATTCAACAGAGCATGTTGTACTTGTTTCTGTTCAGTTGTAAGAAGATAGTAACTTTACAGGTAGAGCAGCCACAATGACTAAATCACTATGATGGTAATATGGCAAATAAAGTGGAGGGTATATCATTGCTATAACAATGCTTATTTTAAACTTTTTTAACAGTATGGCCATTATACTGGTTGTGCACTGCAAGCAGTCATATGTACATGCTGTGCACTTTTTAGCTTCAAGTCTATTTTTGGTGAATGTGAAGGGCACACTTGTATACAAGCTCTTGCAGCAGTCTTCAACCGTAACTGTTGTGTAAAATCAATGCCACTGCAGAGACATTCTTTTTTGCCACTGTGCATTGAAATTTAACAGGTTTAAAGGAGTGAGAAATGATCAATCTTACACATTTTTTAAACCCAGATGTATCCAGTCCTGAGATTTTTGTCTCTTTGGTTTAATGCTGAAACTGTAATCCTAACACTGACAGACAATGCTTGCAGATTACAATTATGAATTCTGTTATTTCTTATAATAAATAATTCAGATTTTATTTAATCATCTGGAATATTTTGAAGATTCTGAAGATAAATGTTCATAAACAGATTTATTAATTTTTTTTTAAAAATCGAGATGAATTATTCGTACTGTATTCGTACTGAAAATCAAGATCAAGCGAGCTTTTGCCCTCGTGCTCCACGGGAGGTTTCCGTCCACCCTGAGCTCGCCTTAGGACACCTGCGTTACTCATTGACAGGTGTACCGCCCCAGTCAAACTCCCCACCTGACACTGTCCCCGGGCACTGTAACGGGCAGCGGTGGCCTAGTGGTTAGGGTGTCGGCCACGTGATCGGAGGATCGGGGGTTCGAACCCCTTCCCAATGGGTTGCCCTGAGGTACCCTTGAGCAAGGTGCCGTCCCCGTCCCGCTCCTCCCTGCGATGGGCTGGCGACCTGTCCAGGGTGCGTCCCCCGTCCTCGCCCTGTGTGCGCTGGGTTGGACACCAGCACTCCCCCGCGACCCTGTTTGGGACAAGCGGCAGATAATGGAGATGAATTATTTGTTGGTGAAAAATGACTGCCATCAGCTACTAAATTGTAAACCCAGTTCTAATCCACACTGATAATTAAAACCTGGATGCAGAGGGAGCAAGTTAAAAGAAGTTATAGTGATATAAAACATACATTTGCTTAATAGCCAGAAAATGGAGCCAAATTTCAGCAAAAATAGCCAAATATTGCCTTAATTTCCAAGCAATAGATACTGTAGTGAACTTTTTTTAATCATTAAAAATATGCATATGAAACATAAGATTAAATAAACAGTAAAGTGCTGTTGTTTGATTGTAAAACATATACTTTTGAGCTATATTCCTTTATTAATTGCACAAAAGTGAAGATAAATCCAGCTGTGAGAAAATGCTTTAGAAAATCCTTCTATAAAATCTTTCTAAAAATAGTTAGAAATATACATTTAAATTGTTGTGATTACAGACACTGTAGAAATGTTTAAGAATCAGACTTGAAAAAGATTAAAATGTTCAAAGGTTTATTATTATAACTATTATGACTACTGGCAGAAAGAGGTCCTTTACAGGCAAGACGTGCTCTCCAGAGTGCATCTGGGTATCCTGTTGCACTTTTTTCACCCACTGTTTTTTCACATTTATTGCGTAGGCATATTGATAGCTAAGAAGCTTTAAGGTCAGGTTGCCTGGCTTTACATTATGAAAGTTAATGGCACATTTGATCAGGGCTGGTGGACTGATGCAGGGGGAAGTGAAACCTTACTAATCTGCTTTAGTGAATCAGTGAGCTTTAAAATGCGGATTAGAATGGCATTACTGTCCCCCACCCGCCCTCTCTCTCTCTTTTTCTCATCATTCCCTCCTCGCTGCTCTTCACTCACTCCCATGCTCAAAGCTCAGCCGCCAGATTTGCTTGCACTCACTCCTTATGTAACCTACTGTAGTTTCTGCATTTCCACCCTGACCTTTTTCGCATCAATATTTCCTTCATTACCACCAGCTAGAAATAATGGAATTGTATGCATGGAAGTTTTAAGATAAAATACATGTTTTTAAAAAAAAAGAAAATCTCATTAGGACTACTTTTTTTTTTTGACAGTGATGAGCAATTTTGCCCTTTCCAGCAACACAATAAGGATCATCATCAGACATTTTTTCCATGTCTTTCACATCTTCACCATGTTTAGCAATGGTAGCATGTAGGAGCACCAGGGAGCAAATGTTATTTGTCCACACATCCTACCTGGTGGTCCACTTTGTAGATGTAAAGTTATTGATGTCAATTCATCTGATGATGCACCGTTTGCATTGGTCATCCTTAGTCCTTCATTATCATTCAGGTGTTGAGGATGAAATTTAAATCTAGACAATGACTGAAGTGCAGTAAAGGACCAAATGTGTGTTTTTCTATCTTTGAATGCCATTTTGAAAAAAAGACTAAACATTCAAGTTTTAAGATAAAGTAAATCTTTACTATATTTTACTGAATTTGAATGAATTTGTATTGTTAAACAGTGTAAGTAATAATATAGAATAAAGTAAGAAAAAAATTGCCTTGACTTGTCTTGCATTTTAAAAGCAGGTCAGTAAGTTCAATTTGAACATGGACAAAATAAAAATTTAGTTTACTTTAATATAAGTAGCTTTAAGTTTCTAGTTTGCAATAGTGAAGGACAGAGAGACAGACGTCCCCGTTGACCATGATGTATGCAGCTGATGTTGTTATCTGTAGCGGTAGCAGGGAGTATAAGTTTAAGATACCCTGGAGAGGTGATGCAATGCTCTAGGGAGGTGAGGAATGAAAGTCAATTGGACAAAGACAGAATACATGAGTGTGAATGAAAGGGAGGACAGTGGAATCGTTAGTATGCAGGGAGCAGAGGTATCGAACATGGAGGAGTTACAATATAGAGAGTGCAGGCAGGTTACAATGGGTAGAGGAGAGTAGCAGAAATGAAGCTGGATGGTACAGAGTTGCTATAATATATATATATATATATAAAATCATATTGGGATCATATTGTCTGCCATATTAAGGGGTTCTTGCCAAGTTTTAGATGTTGCTGCTAAAGCTAAAAACAAGTCACTATTCAGATTTAACAATGAAATGAAAAGTTTTTTTCTGAATTCTGCTCATTATATTACAAATACATTTAGCATTTAAATGGAAGCAGCATTTAAGCCACCCCCTTAATCTCTAACAGCCCAAAAAGGGCCAATTATTTTTATACAGCTGTGACTGCAGAAATGGAAACTACTTTGCTATTGAAGTGAACATTTTACACCTTTCCTTATGATGAATTTACGCTACAGAAACCACCGAAACAAAACAAATAACAACACACAGAGTGCAGAATAGTGTCATTGTTAACGTGATACTGGTCCATTGATACCTGTGCCCTGTAGAGAGATAGTAAGAACTTTTATGACACAACTGAGTGGCTAATGTTATTGTGCAGGCTGCATTCATAACTCATCAAACCCACAGCATGGCACATTTCAAGCCATCCTTAGAAAGGGATCACAATAAAGACCACGTTCAAGTCTCTAAAAGGGTTTTAATTCTTTTTCTGGCTAGAGCTGCTTTTGTAGGTAATTCAGAGGTCAGCATTTTTTAGAGTATGAATATATAGTTTAGCAAAGTAAGCTGAACAGCACTTTTAAGACTTTAGTATTTTCAGTGAAAGAGGAAGCTCTTGAAAGGATCTTTGTGCTCTTATGACTTGGTGGGCAGCTTTGAGCAATGTATTACAGTGGTCAAACATATTGGGCCCTTTGTACAGTCTCACTGCTCCTCAACCATGTCACATCAGCTGTCATTTGCATGCAGAGTGGATAGGATAGAAAGGGCCTACTGACATAACCTATTATCTAATGCAGAGAGCCACTGTAATTCGGTTTTCAGTGTCCAGGTGACTGGATTAGGTTTAGAAAGTAGATTTGTTTAATTTTTTTACATTGCAGAATTATAGCATTTATTTTTGCCGGTAGCACGGGATGCTTTCATGTCAGCAGCCAAAACAGTGGCAAGCGTGTTTGTTCCGACAGATGGGCCGTGTGACGTCCCGCAAGGCTTTTCCACAGTGCCATGCCAAGCTAATTCAGGAGTGGCTCTCCCACTGGGACTCTATTAACCGAGAACAAGCGCTTCCTTAAATAAATCATCGCTAGTGTGGGATTGATAACACCGGTCTTGAGTGCTCGTGGCAGTTAATGCCGCCCAGAGCCTTAAAGGGGCTCAATGTTTGACCTCCAGAGTCTAAAAGTGTCTCTTTAGTAAAAAATTACTTTTGCAATCAACTAAGTTTCGTTTTAACATTAACAGTGAGCACAAAAGAAAAGCAAAATAAATCAGTACTGCTGTATTTCTTTTTCTGTGTTCAATTAATTATTAGAACTGGCCTTTGACTTTCACTGGGATACAAGGTTGGCAAATGTTTATGAAACTTCAAGAATTGGTATAGTGATTAATCTGCTTTATGTATTTATGAATCTATTAAACATCTGGAAACTTTTCCACATTAAACACTGTCATGTAATGTCATACTGACAAGATGACTGCTTCTGACTCTCAGCCCTACTGGCCATTTACAGAGGACAATTTTACAGATGACAATATGTACATTAAAGTGGAGATAAACTAGATTTAAATAAGAGGTTTTCTGTGCTGTCTGTTCTTACTGACCCAAGGATTATGGTCATTTTGGTAACTATTGGCCATTTCTGCCAAATAATTTATTATTATCGCTCCTGAACTCAAATCTTTTGCACGTTACAATTTTGAATCACCTGCGGCTAAAAATAATATTTGATGTAATACTGCATTCATACTCTATATGCTCTCTTGCTCTGTGTTGGCTAGAATGTATCGTGTTTTTTGTTGTTTGCTCACTTTCTGTAGTTCTGTCTGCACATGTGGTTTTTTGTTGTCTTCTCAGTATAAAAAAAAAACCTACTTGATTAGACTTGACATGACCTGCTGGTCAAAAAAGGCTAAAAGAGCACAAACATCCAACATAAATATAGCAAGATGTTCCGTTAGCCTTGCACTGAAGCAGACAGTAACAAAGGCCAAAGAAATAATTTTTATTTTTGTATATTACTAAACCTATACCTTTTACTGTAACTCAAATAAGTTGAGTCATTTTACACCAATTACAAGTAACTAAAAAAATTACAAGTAACTGTAATTCTGCTTTTAAAAAAAACATGTGTACTTTTGCCACCTCTGATGGACATGTCAGTAAAATAAGCATGATCATGATGATTTCTCAGTGCTGTGTATCTCTTATTTTGCCCCCTTTATTTATGAGCTTTGACACTTTCCTCTATTTATTTTATTTTTGGTACATTAAAAACAGTGATAGCAAACAAGTCTCAAGCTGTTCAGCCTTGCTCACTGGTTCCAAAAAAGAATTAAATATGCTATTAAATGGGTTTTCTGTTCAAGATGATATGTGTGTTATTAACTGTATGTCCTTTTAAAATGTGGAAGAAATATTGATGCAGTGTTGTCATAGGATCCCGTTTCTGTAAGGTTGCAGCTCTGGCCATTTCAGTGAGTGTTGAGATCATATTGTCTGCCATATTGAGGGGTTCTTGCCCAGTTTTAGATGTTGCTGCTAAAGCTAAAACTAAGTCTCTATTCAGATTTAACAATGAAATGAAATGTTTTTTTCTGAATTCTGCTCATTATATTACAAATACATTTAGCATTTAAATGGAAGCAGCATTTAAGCCACCCCCTTAATCTCTCCCAGCCCAAAACAGGCCAATTATTTTTATACAGCTGTGACTGCAGAAATGCAGAAACTACTTTGCTGTTGAAGTGAACATTTTACACCTTTTCTTATGATGAATTTACGCTACAGAAACCACCGAAACAAAACGAATAACAACACACAGAGTGCAGAAGAGTGCAACACTGGTTCATTGATATCTGTGCCCTGTAGAGAGATAGTAAGAACTTTTATGACACAACTGAGTGGCTAATGCTCTTGTGCAGACTGCATTCATAACTCATCAAACCCACAGCATGACACATTTCAAGACATCCTTTAAAAGGAATCACAATTAAGACCACATTCAAGCCACTAAAAGGGTTTTAATTCTTTTTCTGTAGTGCTGCATGCAAAATGCTTATTTTGTTGAGGGAATTTAATGCCACCTTTTCAAGCAGAACAGCAGAAAAGTGTCCAGGGGCAAAGAAGACTGTTTCAAAACCTTAATCTAATGAAAGTATAAATAAAAGTAGTTCAAGGTAGATTGATGTATATATTGGCTTATTATTGTCTTATGTCCAACCCCGCTTCATCTACACTCACTCTTGGACATTGGCTTCCAGAATATGTCAATATTTAGTGAAATCTATACTCTTGCAGTGCCACTGGATACTCTGTCATTGTTGCACTTCATTTGAGTGATGCACTGTAGACAAACGTTACTGAGTTTTGTGCAAACACTATACATGGAGAAAAGAGATATTGTGAGAGAGAGGCCAAATATCTTTTTGCAGAATTCTTTATTTAACAGTCATGCTAAAAGTAGTGGTAGTGTCCTGTGATAATAATAAAAAAAGGCTTATTGGGCACTGAGGTTTGTGTGTCCCATTAAAGCTTTAAAGTTGTCTCAGACACTCTCATGCACACAGCACAACAATCTTAAAGGATGCTTTAACAACAGCACATTTACTCCTCCGTTTCATCTTACAGAAGACAGTGTAGCAACAAAGACTTTTGTCTTATTGGTTCTTTTCAAAGAAAACCCATGTCTTCTCTCCAACTCTCTCTCTGTCTGCCTTTTATTGTGTTAACAAGCGAGTATTCCATTTGAAGCCATACGTATGATTACCAGGGGAGTATATTGCAGTAAAGAAAATCCAAAGTGGTTAAATTGCTGTAATTGCCAGTGATTTTAACGATGGGAACGTGCTATAAAAGTATTTCTGGATTTGTAAGTGGAAGTGGTGAATAAAAGTTAAAAATAAAAATAAAATAAATTTGCCTAACACAATGTCTTGGCTTAGCAGTTATATTTGGGGGAAACCAGTGGTGTCACCTACTTCTGAACCCGATGCCGTGACACGTCTGTGTGTCAGTGCAGCTCTGTGCTCTGCTACTGTATAACGTCTCGTGCTTCCAGACCTTGGCTGAACCTGACCATTACTCAATAAACCCTTTCTGGCTGCCCGGTGCTCAGGCCTGTATTTGTGTTTGACCCCTTTGCATTTTCTCTCCAGATGATTTTAATTCAAGGATATTACTGAACTCAGCTTATTGCATTACGTAACGTCACTGCACGTCTCTGTATGAATTCCACTGTACTGCCCCCTACACCCGCAATCACCATGGTAACCATACTCTCATCTACCTACTGCTAGTCTGCCCATGAACAGCACTGAACTACAAATGAAATCTCTCTCTCTCTCTCTCTCTCTCTCTCTCTCTCTCTCACTTTTGCTTTTCTTACTTTTGCTTTCCTTCCTTCCTCCTCTCTCTCCCTTTATCTATCTCAGTCCATCACTTTCTCCCACATGTAATCTATTTCTTTCTCCCTCAATCTGTCTCCTTTTCTTTCCTTCTCTCTCACTGTTTCTGTTTACCTTTCTCTATCTTGTGCCTTTATCTCTTTCACTCACATTCTTTTTTGTCTCCCTTACTCTCTCTTTCTCTCTCTCTCTCAAGCTCTGCTCTCGCTACATTAAGTCTTGCTATAAATCATCAGCTCCACTTTAGTGTATTAATGGAAGGGCACTCTAATGCTGGAGGATGCTTGATTCTGGAGTGTTTTGCTCTCAGAGTTTTGATAAAGGTGGAAAATCTGCCACACAGATTTGAGAAAGTGCTGTGAATGTACTGCTGTTTAATGGGCAAGAGCTTGAAAGAAGTACTGTCCGCCACATAAAGTATGTCTGCCTGTCAAATAGAATGCTCAAGCAAATAAAACCAAATTTTTTCAAATGCCTGATCCATAAATAAGGCGTCTATGTTTCCTTCCTGTATATATTTTCTTAATAGACGTAGCTTGCCAGTGGATGCCAAGTCCCTCTTTGACCAGGAGACAGGGGTCCTTGAAGTCCCTTTGGTTATCCAAGTGGCTGATCAGGTAAGTCCTTTTACTATTTACTCTAAAAGGGGGAAAGGGGGGGGGGAGCTCATCTCTCTCTTTTTCTCCCTCTCTCTCTCTCCTCCATCAGTCTCCATTATAGTTCAATAAAAGGCCACTTCACTTAACTATTTAAACTGCCGGCAGTTAGTTCTAATCGGTTAGGTAATAATATTTAAATGTATTATTAAATTATTTACTTTAATTTAAAAACAGTAAGTTTTAAGGGTGAGGAATTACCCATATAGAGTACACATAATCGAGAGTTAAGGGGGCTTACATATACTGTTCGCAGAATGACATGCCTTTTTTTCTTTTATTTTCAATGGGGGAGACATGTTTTGCTCTCTCTCAAGAACTGCTAGTGTCTTGACCAGACACATCAAATGAAAAATCTGCTTGTTAATAGCAGATCCTAGTAGAACCTTCTGCCTTTGCATATCAACACTAAAGTCAACTAGCATAGCTAATGGACAGTTATGACACTGTTGTTGCTTAGCAACAGGAAGACGCAAAGCCAGAAGCAGCATAAAAAAACACAGTGCGCATCCCCAAAAAGAGAAAAAAAACAAGCAAATCATCCCTTACTACGTTTAAATCTGAGCTAGGTCTCATGCATGCCATCCAGTATTTTTGCTGATATTGACCTGACCCTGATGCCCAATGTCTGCATCTGGTGCCATCGCCGTTAGCATGATCTATTCTTTTAATACTTGCCTAAGCACGTATTTCATTTCATATCATAAAGCATCTTATGTTTATGAAATACATATGTCCGTGTGAAATGATATATGATTTGGAACAAGCTTTGTGCTCATCTGCAGCATAAAATGAACATATGAAGGAATGCTGAGTTGCAGACTGCTAACCTGTTAATTATGCAGCTTATTTCAAGATATTGACTAAAACAACAACTAGGCCAATCTGTTTTATGTTGACAAGAGACCATGCTTACTTACTTAGTGCATTAACTGTGCTCAAGTGCACTTTGGTTATCTGTAGCTGCACATTGAGTAACATGAGGGGGGGTGTTCAGTGTGAGTGCAGGACAAACTCCCATAATCCCCAGAACTGGACACTGGTTATCTTTCCTTTTCCAAAGTCCTGCCCCCTCTACTCCTCCGTCTCTCAGCGTGTGTGCATAGAGAGCAGAATCTCACCTCATCCGTTCGTCCTCTCACCCGGGCAGATTCATCCTCCAGGCCAGGACACACACTGAGCTCAAACCTGTGCCCCAGACCTGAGTACTGGCACAGGCTTCAATACTCCCCCTTACCCCTCCTCTGTTATACACAAATATCCCTACATAGATATATACACTGTATAACTGTATAAACTGAACAATTGTAACATACCTCTCACTGTTATTTAAATTTTTTTAATTAATATTTTATTAAAAATAAAATAAGTAGTTAAGCCTGTAATATCAACATTTTACTTTGCTTCATGGAAACTGAAGGTACAGACAATAAGAAGATCTGCCTAGTGTGGGTTTCCTCTCTCTCAGTGATAATCTAATAGGTCATTTGCAACTAATTGGTAATAGTGCTAAAGCACCCCTTGTGGAAAGCCTGCTTTATGAGCTCCTGCAATACTGTTTGTCATTCAGATTGTAAAGCAATTTCCAAACCTATTCATCTTTATGATGATTTCATGTAAATTGTATCTGTCTTAATGTTCTGATCAGAACTTCTAAAAAAATGTAAGTTTAAGACATCAACCAGCTCTGCAGTTTGCTGTAATTGTAGAACCATATAAAGCACATCAGTCTGTTCATATGAACATTTTCATTTTACAGCTGCCATCAAAAGAAACAAACTCTAGAAGTAGTCACATTTTGGAGTAAAACATGCCACTTAAACCTCCTTTAAATGTTTTGTCCTCCTACTGTCAAGTTCCCAATTTGGAGGTACAAGGTTTTGTCCTGACAGCAACAAAATCCTGTATCATATTTTCAAAAACATTGGTTTGATGAATAACATTTGTTGTGTCTCAAAACAGTTGCTCCCAACTTTTGCAGTTTTAGAGTTTCATGAATTCATAGGATGACCAAAAATTTAATATCATATTACCTGACGACAATTTTTAACCGGGTGGTGCCGGCATGTGGTGCTGGTATCCCAGTGGTCACTGGGCGCATGGCAAAGAAACAATCTGGGCAGGTCACCAGTCCATCATAGAACATCCACACCCACCAACACACTTACACCTAGGGGACAGTTTAGAATCCAATCCACCTGATGTGCATGTCTTAGACTGTGAGCGGAAACTGGAGCTCCCAGAGGAAACCCACACAGACACTCTCAGAGAAAATCCCACTGCACCACCCTGCCATCATTTATATAAGGAGATTTTATTTTGTGTAACCACCTCTCTGCACTAAATCAGCACACACACTCATGTCCTACCTGCTTATCCTTGTGTTAGAGACAGACTCAAACTAGCACATGCTCACAAAGCTTCCCCAAAACCAGAGCACTAGCAAAAACTCTTCCTTATAAAACAACTTTAAAAAGTATGTACACAGACACACACACACACACAGACACACACATGCGCAAACATACACACAACCCTCCCTCTCACCTTTTTTTGCTCTCTTTTCCAGACTTTAAATCATACCTGTGGGTAAACAAGGTCATTCGTGTCAAAATAAAGCATCTTCAGGCACAAGCTATAAAATTGTAGGTTTATTGCTTTTCTTTTCAAAAAGATGCCCCAACCCTTTACTTATTTGTACTTTTTTATATTTAATGCCCAATACCCCCAAAAATTTGATGAACTTTCATTAAATATTTTAATCATAAACATTATTAAAAAGGGTCAAAGGGTTTCAGTCAATACTGTGTTTATAAAGAGGCACAAGAATGGAGGAAGAACAGAGGTCATTTAAATAACAGTAACAAACTCTTTCATTCTAAGGGAAATTATATTTTTAAAAATCTCTTAGTAAAAATGAATGGGTCATTAAAATGATATTCAGTATAAAAGTTTGATTGTACTTGTATTTTGCCTATCAATACAATTTGTTTGGCTCATTTCATTTTCCTTTTTGGATGAAACGCAATCTAATTTCTCATTCCTAATGAGACGTTTGACAGGCTATTTATACATGGTAATAAATTCACAAGGCTAATTAGACATATTCCTATTAGGTGAAACCTGTCCCGTTCACGGTTCACGCAGTTGTTACCACCTCCGATCTGGAGTTTAACTGCACTGAGGTGGACTTTGGCTACTGTTCTGTCTTTGAATCCGTCCGGACCAGCGTGCAACTCACCAACCACTCTTTACTGCCACAGGACTTTGGCTTTGTGGGTATTCCCAAGGTTGGTAGCCATTTTTTTTTGTGCTTTTTTTTAAGGTGGTAAGGTAGTTGAAACAGAAATTGTGTTTGTTATACACCGTTATCCACAGCATGGCATAATTTGCCTTAATAATAATATTAATAACAATAATAAGGGGGCAGCGGTGCCCTAGTGGTTAGGGAGTTGGCCCCAGGATCAGAAGGTCATGGGTAGACCAGTAGTTTGTCCTAAGGTACCCTTGAGCAAGGTACCATCCCCATCACTGCAGGCACCCCGGGCACATCAATAGCTGCCTCCTGCTGCATGTGTTTGTGTGTGTGGGTAAAATGCAGAGATGTAAATTTGTTGTGGTTCACTGTGTGTTGTGCTGTGTTTCACAATGACACGAATAGTCACTTTCACTTAATAATAAAAAACACCAGGAAAGAAGTGATTTAAAGAGTCAGCAGCTGGAGGTGACCTTTGCACAAAACACAAATTAAAGCAGATGCTGCCGATGCAATGTAATAAGCTCATGTAATGACAGGGGTGCAACCAGAGGCAAGAAACCAAACCTTTGGTTATCTAACCAAGATATTAGTAGCTTCTATTTGGATTCATTTGATTATGATTAAACTGCCCGAAGCACATCCAAAGTTAATTAGTTTAAAACTATGTTCATTGTTCTTCAAAAAGATAATCTAATTAATATATAACATTTATAATAGTATAGAATAGAATTTAGCTCAACCCCAACTTCCCCAAAATGTCTGCACCATTCAGTGTCTACACTTCACTCTTTTGCACATTTGTCACAGCACTTCAGTAAAGCCCCCTCTTAGTTAGGCGTGTGTAAAAGGCGCTCATTGTCAAGGATAGTATGGCCTTAAGGCATCGCTAATGTGTTTTACAGCTATTTCTGGCTTTCTAAAAATCATTTTAACACTGAATTTCAAAGACTGTTTTCAGAAAAAATGAATCCTAGTTTAAGGTCCACCTATGATCCATTACTAAACTGTTAGCAGTACAGTAGTACAATGACCTGATGACATAATTTTGCAATATGTCTCAGGATATATTGGTGATAACATTTTTCTTATGCATATCAATGCAACTAAAGCATTGATGCCAACTTGTATTTTAGCTTTGGCCATAAATTAAAAATAAAATAAAACTTATTAGAGCATAGGCATGGATCTCAAACAAATACTGGGTCAAAGAATAAATAAACAAACAAACAAACAAACAAAAAAACACCAATCCAAGTTACCATTTTAGGGGAATCTGAATTATGTAAATGGCCACAGAGTGGGTGTAATGTAGTAGGTTTCTGGGAATCTGAGATTCAAATCCCTGTTCCTGCAAGACCACATTGCACAAGGTGTTCTTAGGCAAGAACTTTTAAAAGAATTTTGTCTTGTTGTTTTTGGTTTTTTTTTTAATAATGCCCTCCTTACTTCTAATGCTGGTAATAAGAAAAATAAACAATAATGCAAAAGAAAAAGGAATCGTATTATAACAGCTTAGCAGGTTTATCATAGGTCATGTTTTCAAAATCTGGACCATGACAGGTCATCAGATTTCAACAAGTCTTCTCTACATTTTAAAAAGTGCTTATAACTCAAAGCACATTCCGTTTCTTGAGTGAATAGTAGACATTTAATGTAAGATTTCCTTTCCAAGTGATTCACTTGGTTTTAAAATCTACTTACCAATTGCTTGTAGCATAAATGATACAGCCTAGAGAAGCTGTGATAAAAGCAAGTGCTTGAAGAATCTCTGAAGCCATGAGTCATCAGTACATATGTTTTTGGTGACACCTCTTTGCTGATCAAGTGCAAATGGCGGTCATTCCACACTTTTTAAAGCTTAGCTTTCTAAGATCTGTCCTGCAACAAACAACCCTTCGGTAAAGGTCACTGGTGTGTTACATGCCTGTGGGTCTTCTCTGAAAAGGAGCACTTCTGCCTAAAATTTCCTTTGTGGGCAGGGCTCTGGCACCCTAAATAGCAATGGTCACCAAGGGGAAGAGATCATCTGTTCCTGACTTGGCTGACTCAGTAACAATCGACTCCAGCAAAAAGAGTGTGGGGAAAGAATGTTATATCTTCTATTACATACTAAAAGGTGGAATCACAAGATTAGCAATAATCCTAAATAGCCTTTAGGTGTTCTCCTGTCTTGTTGCAGATGTGAGAAATGAGGCATCTAATGATCATCAATATCACACATAGGTTGAAACACAGTCATATTTGTAACAACCTACCAGCTGAGTTCCTTCAAAAACTGTGTGCAGGTGTACCTAGAAGAACTGATGCTGTTTTGAAGGCAAAGGGTGGTCACACCAAATATTGTTTTGATTTACATTTCTCTTTTGTTCATGCACTGCATTTTGTTGACTGATGAAAATAAAGGATTAACACTTCCATTTTTGAAAGCATTCTTTGTTTACAGCATTTTTTCACACCTGCCTAAAACTTTTGCACAGTACTGTATAATTTTAAAGATAACCATTCACCATGATGGTTTTAGGAGATACATTATTTGCCAAGTGGGAAAATTCTTGTGGGTTGCCAGTTGGCATATTGCCATAGGCTTGCCATTCTTGCTGGGAACCAGTTATGTTGAAATTTGAACCTGCAAGCCTGTGGCAGTGCAGATACCAAGGAGCTTGCTGAGAATTGCATTCTTGAGTAGGGTCACACAACTGGAACTCATCTGGAAAGTAAGAAGCTTTTCGCATGCAGATGTTTTAGCAATCAAACATGTACTATGTAAATGAAGTAAAGGAAGTTCTTGATGGATTTAGCTAAACTATTATATTCTATAATGAAACAAATAACACTTTAGGCCCTCAAAGTCCTGTGAGGATTTGATTGTATTCATTTGCAAGAGTACTAGCGAGGTACGGGCTGGGTGATTAGTTCAAAGTAGTTAAAAAAAACATCATTCACATCTCATCTCAAAGGATAGCGTTCCGTGACTGCAGAAAAAAACTGTTCCACTGCTCCACTACTGGGTCTGTGGGTGCTTTATACTGTTCTGTCTGACATTCACCAGTGACCTTGGTGTGATCTTAGCTTTAATGTTGTTCGGCTGCTCTCAAATAAGATCTCAAACCAAACAATGCATTGTAATATATTTTCAGCTTTTTATATTTTATCCATAACAGTGACAAAAGAGAAAAGAGTTTTACACTCTAACACCTTCAGGTCAAAATTATTTTATTCTCATGTTTGCAATGTTTTCAGGGCTTGTTTTTTGATGGTTAAGTCTCAGCCAATACCAGTAATTGATTTCCTCTCTGTAGTTCATTGATGTACAGCCTAATGATGGCTTTGGCACCCTGCTACCTCTGCAAACTCTGGAAATTGATCTGATCTTCAGTGCTGTGAAAGCTGGCCAATACAACTTTCAGCTCATCTGCAAGTCGGGAATTAACAGGTAAGTCAAATCAGAAGTTTTAAAAAATTTAGGGAGGAAAGTGGAGAGTTTAGGATGCAAGGAGCAGAGGTGACCAGGGTGGAGGAATTTAAATATTTGGAATCAACAGAGTAACAGTAAGTGTGGAAGAAGAGAGTGCAGGCAGGTTGGAATGGGTGGAGAAGAGTGGCCGGAGTGATTTGTGACAGACGGGTACCAGCAAGAGTAAAAGGGAAGGTTTACAGGACAGTAGTGAGACCAGCTACGTTGTATGGGTTGGAGACGGTGACACTGACGAAAAGACAGGAGGCGGAGCTGGAGGTGTCAGAGTTAAAGATGCTGAGATTTACGTTGGGTGTGACGAGGATGGACAAGATTAGAAATTTGTATATTAGAGGGACAGCTCAGGTTAGACGTTTTGGAGACAAAGTTCGAAAAGTAAGAATTTGTTTGGACATGTGCGGAGGAGAGACAATGACTATATTGGGAGGAAGATGTTGAAGATGGAGCTGCCAGGAAAGAGGAAAAGAGGAAGATCAAAGAGGAGGTTTATGGTCGCGGTGAGAGAGGACATGCGGGTGGTCAGTTTGAAGGAGAAAGATGCAGAGGACAGGAAGAAATGGAGACGGATAATCCACTGTGGCAACCCCTAAACGAGAGCAGCCGAAAGAAGAAAAAGGATTTAAAACAATTTGTATAAATGGTTTTATGTTCTATCAATTTAAATGACGGCAAATCTTTGCAAAACACTTTTAAAACTGAGAGAATTTTAGGATAAAGCCATAAGCAAAAGTGTGGATTCAAACTTTGCTGAATAAATGATTGCCCATGTGCATGTATGTGCCCATTCTCTGCAGACAGCACAGTTCTACACATTTTTACACAAACACACTGTTTGTTCAAGAAAGTAACCAAACCCAAGTCATACTTAACATAACAAGAGAAGAAACATGACATTTTACTTTCGTTTTGCTGTAATTTGTTTGTTACATACACTTCTCTACATTATGATGCACAATTACTATTTAGTCTGTTACTTAGTATTTTTATCCTAGATTTGACATCTTGGAAAAAGCATAAATGTGATGTTATATTCTGTATGCTATTAAGGTGTTAAACTCTTAGATTAACAGAACTGAGTGAAAATGAGCAGAAGGTCATGTGTGTTCTCTTTCTGTAGTGAATTTGTGCTTATTATCTTAGAAGATTAATACAATAACGTTAATTCTAAAATGTTAATTCAAGCAACTTGATGCTTGAATGTGGGTAAACTGAATTGTGAGACATAAACTTCACATTTTTTGCTACTTCAGGCCCATTTGAAAGCTGTATTTTTGCTCACGTCATTCCATTCAAATTAGAGCGGTAAAATATCTGATTGTGTATTTCTCAATCCACTGATTTTTTTTCTGGACTTTAGCTCAACAGAATTCAGTTTAAACTAAATCACTGTCGACCAAACCAATCTGGAGTTGGCAGTGCCATGCAGTTAGTCTTTTCATGGTAGTGGAAGCCACCATCAGATTACTTGAGTCTGTTTCAAATGCTGCAAACACTTTTACAACCAATTTAGTGTCTTCACTCTTTCTGCTTAGAGACTTCCTGTTATCGTGTCATGCCATTGGTGTCCGCCCTTTGCTGGAGCTTTCTGATTGGGTGGTGGAGTTTGGTGGCACAGCAGCAGGAGACCACTCCACGGCAGTGCTGTATGTGGTAAACTCACATACCAGCTGCAATGAGTTTACACGCCCTGCGCCCCGTATTGGAATGGGGTCCATTCCTCGAGTGGGTCCCAGATTCTTTACATTTGTCCCGCCAGAGAATTCTGAAATCACGGTAGCCCCTGCTACAGGACGTGTTTTGCCTGGACAGGTACGGTTCAATGCAACCTGTAACTTACAGTGTTTTAGATAAATTTAGGTAAATTAACTCTTTATTTTAGATTCATTCTTATTTGTTATGTTATATCGTACACTGCTTCGCTGTGGTTCTCAGCTCCACTCCAGGTCACACAAAGCAATGCACAAATTAAAACCTTAGTCAGAGTGTGACAGACTTTTAATAAGTAATAATTTATATTAATTAAATATATATATATTTTTTTACTCCTCACTTTCCATTTAGAGCTCCCTGCAAAAAGATAAAACATTATTTTGAAAATCCTCATTAACACCTTTAGTTGATGGCAGATTTGTGTGTTTGAAGGAAATTTGATCTTTTCACCAAAAATAATCATCAACACATACCAGTATTTTTTATTTAAAAATGTCATTTATGAAGTAAATTACATTAATATACAGTTAATTGCAAAGGTTTAACACCTCTGGACAAATAGCACACCTTATACAGGAAACCCGTTTAAATATGGTATTTTTTTAGCAGAGTTTAGTCTGCTTATCAGTTATCTTTTGCAGCGCATATATATTTTCTTAACTTTTTCAGGATTAGCAAATCACTATTTACTGGCAAATAAACATTTGGAATAAAATTAATAATTGAGGAAGTGGATTTATTTTCACATTTTCACAAGCAAGAAAATTTGTTATTTTTATAGCATTTACACCAATAATAAGGGGTGGCGGTGGTTCAGTGGTAGGATACTTGCCTATGGCTCATAGAGGTCCCAGGTTCGAATCCCACCTCTAGCACTACCACCACTAGGTCCCTGAGCAAGACCCTTAACCCTGAATTGCTCCAGGGGTACTGTCCCTGTAATTAGGACATGTAAGTCGCTCTGGATAAGAGCTTCTGCTAAATGCCATAAATGTAAATGTAATAATCAATAATAGTAACCAGACTTTTAAAGGTAACATAGGATGTTTTAGAGCAGAACACCCACCAAAATTTGCATTGCAATGACTCCCAAATACTGAGACTGAAAAATAAATAGTAGAAAAGCTCATAATAGTTTTGCCTACTGTCTAGTTTTGTCCAATAACAGCTTAACTGTTTTTGACCATCCGCAGAGGTGCCTCGTGCAGGTTATGTTCAGCCCATCTTTGTCTGATGATGACATCACGGCCGAGGCCGTTCGGTTGGTGTGCCATAATGAGGAGCTCCGCTTGCAGGAATTTCAGAAAGCGAGTGCTGAAACCAGTGACAGCAAAGGCAGAGAACATGAAACAACAGTAGGAACCTACCACACGAAACCACACAAGCCCATCTATCTAAAACCAATGTTTCATATATTCCATCCATCCATTTTCTGCCGCTTGTCCCAAACGGGGTCGCGGGGGGAGTGCTGGAGTCCAACCCAGCACACACAGCTTTTTCCATTAAAATTGATTAACCAAGACATGTTTGTAGCCTCGAGATTTTTTATTTAGTTTTGTATGAGATCTATGAGCCTAATGTAGCTATTTATGGAAGGTTATGTTGATCTACAGGGGTATGGTTTGGTTTGGGCATGGTTTGGGGTCAGGTTTGGCTTCTGCACTTTTCCCAGATCTTTCATTAGACAAAATTTTTAAAATAATAAAAGGTTACATTCTTTTGATCTCTTTTCAGTTCTTTTTATGAGGCCTGAGTGTTTGCATGCTTACTTGGAATACTTAATAAAGATAGTATAAAGCATAGACATTTTGGTTGAAACAGAAGTTTGGATAGTTTGAACATGAACAAGTAGATAAGTGTAATGTATGAATAATGCACTTTTTTTCAATTAGAAAATCAACAAAGCATGTCAATTGATCATGGTTTCTCAAGCGGCTATGAAAATGAGTGAGTGAGAGAGAGCAAATCAGTTGTACTTACTCAGGAATCTAGTAAGGAGCGTTAGAGCAACGGAGGAGGATTGATGGATAATATCCCATCAAGTAACAATATTAGCAACTTGAAATAGTGAAATGAAATAGTGCCTCATAGCACCACCACTCCACATGATATATTTTATGCAATAGTGTTTGTTTTGATTATTATCATTGGAGAGGCTACCTGCTGCCACTAATGGTATCTGTGCAGCAGTGAAGTGAAAGTGACTATTCTTGTGTAGTGTAGTGCAGTGTAATGCAGCAGTGTTATGACAGCAAACACTGCTGTTTCAGCTGACTTCAGTGGGAAAAAAATACTTTGCTTGCTTTTGTTTACATGAGTGGACAAAAATCTAGCAAAATATTGCTAAGTATGGTAAACTCAATATCAAAATCAATCTATGCTAACTGATAGCGTCTATTAGTCACTACATTAGCCTTTAAGACCCACTACTTAACTAAAGACGAGTTTTTTTCTTTCTTACTTGAAATATCTGGAAAGCAAACGTTTAGTATAAACACAATTTCCACTGTCTAGTTAAGCACCAAACATGAAAACAGCACTAGTTGAAGCCTTCTTACGTTTCCTGTGTTTTTTAGATCAGAAAGGAGATGCAGCAGGATAACAAGAAAGGGAAGAAGCCTCCCGTAAATCGTAGCACGGACAAACTGAGGGAAAGGGGTAGCAAAATATCTTTGACTCCACAAAGTGACAGCCCCTTCCAGCCCCCAAATCCAGCAGATATTCAGAAGGGGTAAGTATGAAGAGAAAAAAAACAATGCGACAGTAGTGTCATGATATTTTTTGCAAAAAATGACTCAATACATGGAGGCCTGTAAACAGATGTTTTACTATTTGCTTTTTTTTTTTTTTATTAATACAATGTGCCCTTATCATAGAATACTACATTTTCTTACAATGACACATTGTTGAAGTTGTAAAAAGCCACATTAACCACCCCATCCATATAGCACATGTTGTAGACTCTTATCTAGAGCCACTACAGTTTCTATCATGTTATAGATGCAGACAATGAACCTTTAGGATCCTTGCTTCTTATAAGATTAGCATGCTGTGCTTGGGGATGTAAAGACTGTATGTAAATGATCTCTATTCTGATAAAATAGATGTTTTCTTAGTCCACAAGCAAGTCCATTCTGTGAGAAATAGCCTTCGCAGGGGTGGTTGGATAGCATAGTGGACACAAGCAAATGCCAGCTATGCACAACTTTAAAGACAGGGAGCAACTCTGAAAGTTGTAAATGAACATAAGAGGACATTTGTGAGATAAAGAGTGAATTCTGTGTTGTCTGCTTCGTGATATGTTACTGTTTTAACAGAAGCTTAACTAGGAAGCAGTGAAAGTGAAAGTTAGGATAGTGCAAGATAAAAAAGGATTTTTTAGAGCCAAAATGAAATCAGAGTATGTTGCTGTATAACATTTAAATATTCCAGCTAATCTTTGAAGGACTCAGTCATGTTTAACATCACATCCAAGAGCCTCTTTTTTTTGTTCCTAGCATAGCCAGTAGTTTAAATAGTCCTCAGGACTTCTCATAGGTTCGGTTTATATGTAAAAAGATCACTAAAACATGGTTATTGTGCTTGTTATTTGTCCTAGTTCAGATGAGTATGCTGTTGGAAAGGCCTCTCTCCTTCGTTCTTTTAAAGACAGATACAGCCGCTACATCATCCCCTGCTTTGTGTCAAATGGAGACATTATGCAACGAGAGTCTGAACAGCCTATATACAGGTGAGTGTCACTGTTTCACTAAGAGAAAGGGAAACTGGCTCACGTTCAGGAAACATAACAAGTTAAAAGGTGAAATGTCTCAACATTTGTATCGTACTTCAAAATTTATGCAACCTTGTCATTTAAATTATCATCAAAGTTTAGCAAGACTCACAGAGTCTGTTCACCACCTGCCTTAATTCACAAGAGGAAAGCTCTAAATGCAGGGATGAATGCAGCAAATATTATTCAAGATTCAATAGATTCAAAAGATTCAAATGGCTAAATTATTTTCACAATGGGTGTATGAATATGTTCCGGGCCACACTGAAGGACCTCAGATGCTGTTCAGTAAGGAAAAGTAGAGTCGCTCGCTCACCAACAGCATCATCCATCTATCCATTTTCTGCCGCTTGTCCCAAACGGGGTCGCGGGGGAGTACTGGTGTCCAACCCAGCACACACAGGGCGAGGACGGGGGACGCACCCTGGACAGGTCGCCAGCCCATCGCAGGGAGGAGCGGGACGGGGACGGCACCTTGCTCAAGGGTACCTCAGGGCAACCCATTGGGAAGGGGTTCGAACCCCCGGTCCTCCGATCATGTGGCCAACGTCCCACCCACTAGGCCACCACTGCACCCCAACAGCATCAAAAAAAGATTCATTTGTTTTGCTTACTTTTCTCAACTTTCAGTGTGCATCACTACTTCCTGCTACAAACAACAACTTTATTCACTCTTTGCAAATAAAAATGCGCACAGGTTTATTTGCATATTGGGCATATTTGCATATTCACTCAAGAGGCATACAGAGGTGCATTTCAATGCCATTAACTCTAAACGGTTCTGAAAATGAGGTGCAGAACTGATGCACAATCAACACTAACTTTGAATTTGGTTAGTTTGCCAGCGGGCTGCTTTTATCATTTGTTTCTGTCTCTGACATCATGCCAGGAATAAAACGACAGCAGAACAAGGACTTTCTAGTAGGCCGTACTTCTATAAAGTCATGGTGTTTGCAATACATATGATCGTCAGTTAATAGAAAACAAATAAGTCATGATATTGTTATATATCACAACATTTTTTGTACATAAGGCAGCAGACTATCACTGCAAAATCACATTGAAATGTATATACAGGACTAAAATGAAGAGCTCACTGCTGAATTTGGTGAAAAGGGGAGGTAATTTAGCTTATAATTAGATTAACTAAAAATAGAAATAAAATTACATCTGTAATAGTGATAGCCATTGAATATCAAGTATTAAACTTCAACTTTTTATTACAGACATCACAAAATATATACTATGCAGAAACTCTAGAACTCTAGAACTCTAGAAAATGCAGAAACTCTAGAATTATTGGACATTTTCACCTTTAACTTGCATTTTAAACAATGTAACAATGTGACGCTCATCTCACCAAAAGGAAACCTTCATTACAGCCCCTACAACACCCTCTACCTGAAAGTGCATTGTCCAGCTGTCAGACCAGCACTCATTGTCATTTCTGACAATGGACAGAGCACTGTTGACTTCACCCAGGTGGCAGTAGGTAATGCACTGTTTATATTCCTCCTGCTTTCTATATCCTTTATAGGGTATCAGTATTTGAAGTTTTGTTTGATTTATTTCACTCCTACAGGTCAGAAAGTTTTGAAAAAGGTGATAATCCAGAATATTTCATCAGAGTCTGTAAAGGTATCCTTCTTGAAGCTTCTGTGAATTGCATGATGTGCTATGCTAGTTTTTGCTTTTATTGTCACAGCTGTTATTATTGTTAATGTTACATCGTTACACCAATTTGCCAGCAATTTAGCAGCTGGTAATCTGTTGATATTTACTGGTTAAGTGTTGTTCTTAACATGAGATGTAGTTGAAGTCTTCACTGTTGGACCTAAACGGGCCTTTTTGTTTGCTGAACGCAATGAGGGAGGTCAAGCCTGGAGACAGCCACACACTCCTGTTGGCTTTCACGCCAGCACTGGCCAAAAAGGTGAGCAACACTGACCTCTGCTGGAGTGTAGCATGTAGGGCAAATAAACTCAGTCACAATACATAGCGCAGCAGCAGCAGCAGGTGATGAGGAGTGTTATTCGCCTTCTTAAGGGGAATGTATCTCACCCAGTTGTAATTAAAAATTTTAGATGTCTTCTTAAACATTCATCTGTAGAAAAAAATTTTACATTCATATTCATATTTTTGTGTATAATATGCTAATTGAATGTTGATCTAGTAAAAAAAAACTACAATAACAATTTAACATAGTTATTGATTAATGATATTAATTAAAATAATACATGCAGGAGCAGCCACTCCTAGGTGTATATTGGCTAGTAGGGCTATGCACTCACATTCTCTTAAAAAAAGGGGTTTAATCTTTAGCATCCACATTGTTGTTCTTATAACAAAGGGGCAGCGATGGCCTAGTGGTAGGGTGTTGGCCGCATGATCGGAGGATCGGGGGTTCAAACCCCTTCCCAATAGGAAGGCCCTGAGATACGCTTGAGCAAGGTGCCGTCCTTGTCACGCTGCGATGGGCTGGCGACCTATCCAGGGTGTGTCCTTCGCCCTGTGTGAGCTGAGATGGACTCCAGCACCCCCGTGTGACCCCACTGGGGACAAGCGGCAGAAAATGACTGACTGACTGTTTAACAAAAGGAATCTGATTATTTTGTACCTATAAATTGTAACCCCACCAAAAGGGAAATAACACTTCTAAGGACTAATTCACCTCTTTCCCAAACTGATTCACACTGCTTCTTAAATCAGACCTTAACAACTCCAAATCAGGTGAAGTTGGGACAGCATGAAAAAAAAAATCTTTTTGTTTGTCAGTAGTCAGTATGACCTCAAGATATTTCATATTTTGACATCTTAACTTTTTATATAATTTGTCAATACACATCTTTTCGTGCATCTCAGGCCTGGAACACATTTAAAAAAACATTGGGATGGTAAAGCCTTTCCCAGTTTGTAATGTTCCTGTTTCTTCTCACTGAAAAGATGTTTTGGGACTGAGGACACTAAGTGAAGTGCGCTTCAGGTTTGTCCCATTTTTCCTGCAAACATGTCTAAGGTTTGCAACCGTACAGTGTCATTATTGCATTTTTTTATAATAATAATAATAATAATAATAATAATAATTTGTATTATTCACAATACGTGCTTTCACTGTGTGATGGTTGGTCCCAGATGCCTCCAAGCTGAGAGAAATCAACATCATGCGTGGTGAATACAAGCTTTCTTTTCTGCGCAGTAAAGTTTTAAGGAACATTTGTGAATGCACTTCTGTATTGTAGTGCTTGCCAAAGTAATCCCTTGACCATGTTGTTATGTCAATTGATGCAGTTCTTGAACGCAGTACCATCTGAGGGCTTGGAGCTCATGAGTGTTAAGCTTGTAACCTTACCTCTTACCTTCCTTGAACCTCTTAATGATATTGTGCAATGTAGAGGGAAAATATGAAAATCCCTTCCAGCCTTCTCTTGAGAAGCAGTTTTTAAATAATTCCATCATTTATCACCCATTTGTTGAGAATCTGGAGATGTACTGGCCATCTTTGCTCCTCAAAGACTTTTACCCTATTACAAGCCCTAAATTGTTTCCACCCCTAAGTTTTTTTGGAATGGGATGCAGGTCTGAAAGTCAGAAATTGATCTATATTTACAAATGAATTGAAGTTGGCTAGACAAAACAAGAAATACCTTGTGTTCATATGGCTGCAAAGAAAAAAATAAAAGGTAACGATACATGTCAATATTAAAACACTAAAATGTGACCAGTAGCATACTGGGCAGAGCATTTGATTGTTTCATTGCTGTAGCTGGGAAGAGCCTTGCTACAATGTATGTAACAACATGAATATAGCAGCAGTGTGTGGATATACATTTGGGATAGTTCTGCCTTTCATAATCACTTTTTATGTAATGGCACAGCAGTCTTCATTCAATGTCTGCAGTCTTTTTTAAGCCTTAATGGACCTCATGTCTTTGGTTTCCCTTAGATTCTCCTAAAAGGTTGACCCTTAGCACATAGATTATTAAAGGGCATTTGCTATGAGCTGTTAAAGTGCTTAGACCTGTACTAAATAAAGCATGAGATCACAATGTGAGTGTGTAAAAGGGAAAGCTTGTGTAAAATCTATGGCCTAATCTATGGTCATATTTCATCTTATTTAATAAGTAATACATTTAATGGTCTCCATATTCAAGAGCTCTTTATTGTACATCGGCACATATCTGTAGAACTGTGGTGTGTTATTAGAGACTTTTATTCTGTGTACTCAGTTTGTGTTAGAAACAAGAATATTTGGATCAGGTGTGTAGGGAAGTGGAATATGTGTAAAAGGTAAACCCAGAGAAAAGCTGTCACCCACTGCTGACCAAATATTTGGATTTCTGGACCCCTCTCACCTCAGCAGAGACATTAACGCCCCCAGCAACATCACTGAGCTTGATACATTCATATCAGTGCGAAATACACAATCATGCCATTAGCAGGTAAATGTCGATGCAGGGCAGAATATAGTCCCCCTGAAAATAGTCCCACATTTTTTGGGTTTAGGGGATTTTTCCCCCATGTTCATTTATGGGTAATCTACTGGTCTAAGGATCAAGCCCACAACCTTCCAATTATGGGGCCTAGTCCCAAACCACTAGGCCACTGCTGCCCCTCTGAAATCTTAACCAGGAGTAATTATGTAAATATAATAAAACATGCAGCCACACAGTGTTCAACACTATTATAATAAAAGACATGCATATTGTCAGGCCATTTATCACAGTTACAATAGATTGCCTTCAAAGTGGTCAGTGAGAGGAAGTACAAGTAAGCTATTTGAAAGAAAGTGGCTGATTTGTGTGAATACAATGATCAGTTCATAAGCAAGACTTTATCAGCCTTATTTTACAAAGAGTGACCGAGTGAGGAGAATATAGGTTATTGAGAGAAGTGCTGGAGATGAATATCCAGCAAAAGAACAAAGTACATGGCAGATTCATAAACAATTCATTTGCCTGCATATTTGTTTCCTCAGTACCGTGAGACTCTAGAGGTTAGCTGCAGTAAAATGGCTATAGAGTTCACTCTGAGTGGGGAAGGAATTGAACCTCTTGTCACTTGCTCTCATGAGGGAGGAGCTATGAACTTTGGATATGTGCTGGAGAATGAAAGCGCCACCCAAGTGTTTAAGGTAATGCCTAAGCCCTGTTTTAGCAGCTTTATTATTACACAATTTTCCTGTTTTACAGAGCTATATTGACTCGTACTTTAATTAAAGATCACTGTTCATTTTTTAATCTGTTAAACCCTACACTGAAAAGGTGAGATTGTAATATACAACGTGTCTCATCAATATAATTCTAACTGAATGTGCTTCTTGAAAATCTAAGTTGTAGTTTTTCTGTTTTTAGGTCCAGATTCCGAACCACACTCACCATTATTGTTTAGAAACAGATAGACATGCAGCCAATAGGCTGCCCCCAACCAACAGAAAAGGCCATGCAGATTTGAGTTTAGGATTTGGTTTATGGTTACACTTATCTGAATCATTTAAATGTAGTAAAATGTGTAAGAAAAGATGTGCAAGCACCTACAGTGGAGCACTGAAATAAAGTGTTACCCTATTATTTTCTTGTAACGGCCAGCTTTTTTAAAATTCCTCAGTTTGATTACTACATTACCTGCACATAGTTACTAACAAAATAGCAAGACTAGGGATATTGAGACTAAATTTCCATGCAAAGTATTTTTTGTTAAAAAGTGTGTTGTTTCAAGCCATTGGTAAATGTAGACTCTGCACTTTCTGATTTTGAATCAAGAATCAGGGATTTAAACCTGTGCTTGTCTAACTGATGCTCTTCTGCTTGTTTGAATAAAGCTGTAGCATTTCTGTCTATCTCTCTGTCTATCTTCTTCTCTGATGTGCAGCTGAAGAACTCATCTACTCTTCTTGTTCAGTTCAATGTGGTAATGGACAGCCTTTGCTTCTCCAAGCACAGTGACGCATGCTTGTTCCCAGCTTTGCTCTCTACACACTCCACAGCACGGGGTGAGTGAAGCCACAGCCACTTACTGCTTAAACCAATCTGCAATCAGTACAGTTAGGATATGTGCCACAGAGAAAAATAAGAAAAACCTTATTCTTGATAGTGCCTTTGGTTGTGTTTCTTAACATAGGCAAAGCAATCTGTATTCCCTGACTGGAATTTGGCCTGGTCATGGGCTGCATTTTCCTTAACCCAGCCACTAGTGATGCACATGTCAGTGTATTTCTTTGTTCTGGTCCAAAGCCTTGGCAAATGGGGTGGGTTACGTCAGGAAGGGCATTTGCCAAATCAAATATGCGGAAAAGTTGGATGTTGTGAGAGAGGACATTCAGGCAGTTGGTTTGAAGGAGGAAGATGCAAAGGGCAGGAAGAAATGGAGACGGTTGATCCACTTTGGCGACCCCTAACGGGAGCAGCCAAAAGAAGAGGATGGAAGTTACCATTGAGCAAGGTACCGTCCCCACCACCACTCCCCAGGTGCTTTAAATAGCTGTCCCTTTCTGCGTGGATGCGAGCTGTGATGGCAGAGAGGTTAAGACAGTGCAGGTTCGAACCTTGTTCACAGCGGTGCCCGGAGTTCTTTAGGGGGCAGCAGTGGCCTGGCGTTTAGGGACTAAACCCCAGGATTGGAGGTTTGTGGGTTCGAATCTCAGAACAGTAGGTTGCCCTGAGGTACCCTTGAGCAAGGTACCGTCCCCATCGCTGCTCCCCGGGTGCTTGCAATAGCTGCCCCTTGCTGCACATTTGTATATGGGTTAAATGCAGAGGCTGTATTTCATTGTGGTTCACTGTGTGTTATGCTGTGTTTCACAATGACAATTTGGCACTTTCACAAACACTTAAAAGGAAGGGAAGACTAGCCTGTGCCAAAACTAGCGGTTTGCCTTTTTATTTCATGTATGTTGAGCAGCAGGAATTTCTGAAATGTTTGGGTTTCTCTTCTCTGAATTCTGTGTCTGCTAAATAATGTGATGTCATTTTGACTTCTTTTGTTTTATTCATCATTGCAGGCACTCAGAACTACAGTGGGAAGAGTGTTTTCAGAGTATCACCCACAGAGGGCGCTATTGGCCCTGGTAAAACTCAGGACATCACAGTGACCTTTGAGCCTGACCATGAGAGTCTACATTATCGGGATACACTCAGAGTGCAATTTATGAACAAAGTGAGAAAGATTTCATCAGGGAATTGCCTGACATGCAAATTAACTTAAGCTATATTTTAGAAAGTGACATTGCCATCATAACAGTGAAATACATGCTACAGTGTGCCTTAAAATAACTCCTATTGATTGCAATTTAGAAGAGAGATTTAGTATGTAATAATATCTAAATTCTCCATCATTTGATTGGATCTGAAAAATAGGGATTGAGAGGGAGAATAACAGGAAAGGTTTATATTATAATAATACAGGAAATGTTTTAATACAATACGTTTTTAAATAGCACATACATTGTATTTTTTACCAAAAATGCACACAATCTTTATAATAAATTATAATCCATTAATCCACAACCTAGAAGTATAATCCATATTTTAGCACCCATCATGCCATGCACATGTAGATATATAAAGGCCGCACATTGGTACGTGTACATGTGTGTAACTTGTTTTTTAACTTGTTTTATTAGTTTTGACATGTTGTGTCTGTTTTTGCATCTGCTAACAGCAAACCGTTTGTGTTCTGGAGATGCGGGGTGCAGCACGAAGCCACATTATGTTTGTTTGTGGTGGAGATGCATTAGACGTGTGCCCTGAATCACTCATCCCTGACCACATATACAGCTCCAGAGAAATTCGGCCCACAGGTAATCCGTTGCTTCTGTCTCTTTCTTTACATAAACCACAGTGGATGTGTCATATGTCAGAAAAATAGCTCACTGTTTTCAATGCATACACTCTTATCTCAGACAGTTCATGCAAACCGCATCCTTAAGAACTTAAATGTTTTTCCCCAGAAGTGTGAAACTGTATTACAGAGACATTCTGTAACTCTAATATCTGAACAAATGTTTAGTAACCATGACGATCTAACTTAGCACCCTAGCTGTTACTGAATAATATTTGCCACATTCATTACCAAACTTATCTTAGTGAAGATTTCATTTATATATTAAGCTTATGTTTAGGCAACTTAATTCTTTGGAAAGTTGAACAGCATACTTTATCTCTCTCTCACTCATTTTCTTAGTCACTTGATTCGGGTCACAGGGCAAACACCCTGGACAGGTCGCCAGACACACAGACAAACACACTCAGATTTAGGCAGCAATTTAGCAGCTCCAGTCCACCTGGCTTGCATGTTTTTGGACTATGGCAGGAAATCAGAGCTCACAGAAGAATCCCACGCAGACACAGGGAGAACATGTCCACACAGAAAAGACCCAGACTGCCCCCGTCTGGGAATTGAACCCAGTACCTTTTCGCTGTGAGGCGATAGCACTACACACTGTGCCACCTTGTATGAAATTCTAAAAATAGGTAATTGGGAACACAGCACAACACTCACAACCACAAAGAAATGCTCGTTCTGCATTTAACTCATACACACTTTGCAGCAGGGGGCAGCCATATCCTGAGAAGTGTTTAGGGACTCGAACTCATAGCCTTCCAAATAGATGGCCTCTAGCTGCTAGGATACTGCTGCTTCTTAATTACGCAATGATTTTTAAACAATATTAGATTAGATTAGATTAGATCAAGAAAAAATAGTAGTCCATTTTTCTCTGCATCTCTCCCAAAAATGTTTACAGAAAAGGTTCAACCATTTTCACTATTAACTAGTGAACTAAACTATAGATCGGGTACTAATGCACTAATATGTAAAATAGTGTATATATCCTAACAAGAATGCAGTGGTGCTTGAAAGTCAATGAACCCTTCATAATTGTAGAATTATGAATATATCCTAAAGCACTTTAAGTTGACAAAAGATGTTTTTCAAGATGATGATAAAAACACAACAAAAAAAATTTTCTCATGCAGTTTGTATTAAAATGCTCATCTGGGTGTCTTGCCCAATCTGGCAACCTCAAACAGGTTTTCTCTGGATCTGTTTGAGAGGACATAATGCATGAGGGTGCCCCAGAGCTGAAGATAATTATACACTTTAAAAACCTTACATTGGATTTAGCGCATAACTCTAATGCTAACAGCTTCGAACTTTCTCTTTCACTTAAGTTTAAAACTAAGTGACTCTGACGGTCATCGTACATTTAAACTGTATGCAGTTTTTTACTTGTACTCTGATTGTTTACTTGGCCTTTCTTCTTTTCTTATATGCCCCCAGAAGATGAGAAGGCACCCATCCCGGTGTTGCTGACGTTGAGGAGTGTGTTTTCTGAAGGCAGGGCGATGGCAGCAGTGCGGGAGTTAGAGGTGGGCTGCATCTGTACTGCCCAATCATTTCCTAAAAAGGTAAAGTGAAAGTGACAAGTTGTCATTGTGAGTAGACAGCACAACACTCAGTGAACCCCAACGAAATGCAGCCTCTGCATTTCACCCATACACATCGTATAGCAGGGGACAGCTATTTAAAGTGCCCGGGGTGCAGTGATGGGGACGGTAACTTGCTCAAGGGTACCTAAGGGCAACCTACCGGTCTGGGATTCAAACCCATAACCTTCCGATTCTGGGGTCTAGTCCATAAACGCTAGGCCACCACTGCTCCATGGAGTGTCACACACTACATACTACAGGGTAAACTATGCAAAAGTGGATCACTAGACTTACCTAAAAATGAAATACTTATGTGTTTTATAAGTACTAATTTTAAGAGGAATGCTAAAACAGTGCTTTTAGCTTAAAAGATTCGATTCTGGCAATTCTGAAAATGGTAAAGTAGATCATGGATGAGAAATAACAAACATGCAAGATTACCCACAATAACAATAAATGAAATCTGAAATATAGAACTACCTTAACTCACCACTGAACCAAACAAGAGAAAAAGGTTATCTAAATAGATGTTATAGGTTCCTCTAATTTACTGAGAGTTTAGCAAATCCTACAAAATGTAAAGCTGAACAGGATTAACAGACTTGCAGGTTGAACAAGGCCTAAGGTTGAAAGATTGTCAAAAGGAAGTGATGAATGCCAGTTTGTGCTGAACAGGTGTTCTTCCAGGTTGCATCAGAGAAGTGAGTTCCATGAGCATTTCTAAGCAGATGTTACTGCCCCACCCTTTAAATACCAGAGACCGCCCCCATGTGGGTAATCCTGGTCTTACACAGATAGATCCATACAAGGAAAAGACATGACAGCATTAAATGTATTCTATGATTGATTGTAACATAAGTGCTTATATAAGTAAAATTTGGATGAATTAATACAAATCATGACTGAAATCCTTAAAAAAAAAAACAAGGTTTTTTCGCCGGGTGGACTTTTGCGTGTTTCGTAAGCAACTGAGACTTCCTCCCTGACTCAGCCTGACTCAGTCAGTTCTCTACATTCCTCTCATTTTGTCAACTTGCCAGTGATTGATTTTTAGCCTTCTTTTATGCTGTATTCTTTTTGTATCTATGCTGCCTTTAAAGTGACCGTTCACAATACCGCCAGCATTGCGGATGAGCCCACTCACCTCTTTTACATTCTTCTCTCCTTCCTGCCATGTGGCAAATGTGCTGTAATATTCAGGCCTTTAGCATGGGAAACAGTTTCTTCACCCTGTCCAATTGACTTCTAAATCAGAAATACACCTGAACTGCATTGATGCAACAGTTTCAGCACCAGTATAAACAGAAGTGATTGTTTATGATGATTTATAACAAGTGGTATCAAATTTATGAGAGGAAATCATCATTCTAGCTCTTAAATACTAACCAGCTGATGGTATTATGGAGTTTTTCCTCCATATTTCTCCACTGCCAGCTAATCAGAATGTGTACTATCACAGTAAGTATACTATGACATACCCAGAAATGTAAGCTTTTTAAAGTGCTTAAAACAGTTTAAAGAATGCAAACACACATACTAATATAGACTCATTTTTTATTTTTTTTTTTCATTTTGATTTTTACTCTCTTCTACTTGTATTTCACATTGTCTCCTCTCCTCTGGACCAGAATGTAGAGTTCCTTTGGGAGAACGTGGCTGTTCTGCAGCAGCGTGGCTTTACTGTTGACCCCAGCAAAGGAAGCATGGATGCAGGACAAAGGCGCACCATCACAGTCACCTGGATGCCCCCCGCTGGACATACAGTAAGTAACAAGTCAAAAATCCCTGAAAGTGACTATTCTTGTCATTGTGAAACACTGTACAGCACACAGTGAATCACAACACAAGTTACACATCTGCATTTTACCCATACACGTGCAGCAGGGGGCAGCTATTGAAAGTACTTGGGCAGCAATGAGGGGGACAGTACCTTGCTTAAGGGTACCTCAGAGCAACCTACTGGTAAGGGATTTGAACCCACAATCTTCCGATTTTGGGGCCAACTTCCTAACCACTTGGCCACCGCTGCCCCACTGGGCCTTATTTGCCCATAATTTTAAAACTGCGCTGAATTAGTCTTAGAACTGACCACACAGCTTGTTGTGTTTAGTTGAAACTAAAAGTACTGAGGTTATCATGAGGAAATCATACTCACATGCTAATGAATTTGACCTTCAATAACTGCTGCCCTAGCCTTTTCATTGGAAATGCATGCCTGTTTTAGTCTACATCCCCACTACTCACTAACACACACTCAGTTTCCTTATTGTGAGTCTCTGAGTGGCTGACAAAAAATTCACACAATGTGCACCAAATTTCCATAACGCACTCAATACACTATATACATATTAGAATTAGCCATCACTTTCCAATTACGAGATCTTTTCCTTATACGTTTTCATATCAGAACCTTAAGAGGCCTTTTATGAGGACAAGCGTGGAAACGGGGATAGTCCGGCATGTATGGAAAATGTAAAATATTGAACTCCATTAATCCCATTTAAGCCTCTCAAGGAAATTCATTCAATAATAGATAGAAAATCACTTCAATAAAAAAAAAAATGTTGGTAATCAAAAAAAGTGTCTGGTTTACCAACAGGATTATGTAACACATTATTATAATTTACTGAGCCATGATGGCAAAAAATCACATGTAGGTCAAACGCATTAATTGTTCCTCCTTCATATGTATCAGTGCAGCACCCTTCAACATACTGCTCCATGTCAATGTCACTTTTTTGTTGAGAAGAGCCCAGAACCAAACAATATTAGGTTAATAACAAAACTAAAATAAAAGTCCCTTTCCTTTTATGCATGAAGTAGAAGACAGCTACAAGCTATGTTGCAACATAGACATAGTTGTTCATTTTTATCCAACAAGGATGATAAAATGCTGGTCTGTACCTGTTAAATAGATAAGTGTACTTCATCAGTGAGACAGAGGACGTGAAACTGATCAATGGCCCCATTAAAGCAATGCCTTGCTATGCAGTGAATACGCACACACTCTGACTTATTAAATCCAGAACATTTGAGGATGAGCTTAGCTCACTTTGACTAAAGAAACAGATGCACAGCAGACTGATGCTAGTGGCTGAAGATGGAAGGTACATATGTGATTATTTCTGTTTTGAGAATTATGAGATCTTGCCCACTATTTGACTGAAGTGAGAATCCAGTTAGAAAAACTCATTACTGGAGCTTAAGAGTTTTGATCTCCTCTGGCCAGCCCCTTCGATCTAATCACTTAATGCAAGCCACTGAGGGCAACTGTTAGCTGACATAACAGAATTGGCAGTTCTGATTAAAACACTGGCATGGCATGGTGTGCTTTGAAAAGATGCGGTGCAAGTGACAGGGTGGAGACTTCACCCAGATTTACAGCCTTTATAAGACACTTCTGTCCAAAACAAACGTCCGTTGCCTTTTGACGTACAGTGTTCCTGGAGCTACTTGGGGTGAATAGTCCTGCTTAGAGGCTCAAATGGTGTTAGTTCTAGAGATAGGATAGAGCCAGGCATCAACCCACAGCTTGGTTCAAGCTGAGTTTCCTATTCTTAGGCTATCACCACCCCAAACACCCTTTCAGTGTTGATAGCATCATGTGATAGAGGGTGGAACAGGCATTGGGGAGAAAACATTATTTTATAATGATGTTTTATAGCAGATGCATTCAGAGCGGAGTCCAAACGTTTGCTATGTTTGTTGTGAATATATGCACAAATCTTCTACAAGAAGCAGATGAACAAATTATAAATATTATAATACAATTCATAAATGTGCCTTTGCACATTTGCACAGATCACATTTTGTCTTTTAATTTTATTAAATGTTGTAAAATTCTTTGTAGATGATAAGTATTAATTTGCACTTTGTTTATCGTTAAGAAGTTCAAACAAATGCGCAAAACCTATCATTTCCTTGGAATTTTATCTTGGTTAATAACATTATTGTCTCTATATCTGCAAATTGTGTTCCAGCCCAGCGAGGTGGCTCAGGTGTGCATTCCCTTCATTGTGAAAGGAGACGTGACTGAAGTGTATAACATCACACTCCTGGCCTACACATTACTCTCTGGATAGGACAACTGTTATCAAGTAAACATTCCCCTTTTATATTTCAACTCATAGTATCATTGATAAACTCAGTTTGGTTGCTTTGAAAAAAATCATGAATTTTAATTTTTACTGTTTTTTTTATAGGCTATCACCGGTTTTCCTAAATAAAGTGAACTGGTCAAAGTTTTTCCATTGTTGTATTTACTGCACTGCTATAAATGTATGTATTCGAGACCTTGTTTCTATTTAAAGCTAGTTTTTAATAAATAGTTTGATTACAAAAATTGATCAAAATGAAGAAAAATGTTATCAGTACTATGGCATTTCTTTTTTTAAAGATTCTCATTTTAAACATTAGCCTTTGAAATTTGACAGGGCTTTATAGTAAAACGAGAACATGTATTCTAAAATAACGCATGTTCAGATCATTTCCCCTGAGCAGCTGCTTGTAAACAGCCAGTTCATGGGGGCGTGGAGGACATGGGGCCATCTTGCTGACCGCAAGCTAAAAAATGGATACTAAACAAACATGTTTATTTCTGTTATTGGTCACTGCTTTAGAGATACCATTACACTTTAACTTCATAATCCGTGCTCTTGGTAACAGAACTGAATCTACTGCAATCCAATAGTTCCTTTAAAAAGGAGAATGGGGTTAATGTCTGAAGAGAAGGATGTTTTTGAAGAATCTCAAATATCATTTTGACCACAGACACTCATCAAGATGGGCGTCTCGTTTTGTATAAAATGAATTAAGTGATAAGGGAGAATCTTGCCCAAAGATTAAATCCCCAGCTCAAATCTGTTCTGCATTAAAGTGAGGTGTGATTTTAAAGCATGTGACCTTTCAAACCCACAGCAGGGGGAGGCCGGGAGCGCTCACACAGCACTTAATACAGTTCTCACTAAATAAAATGTTATGATATTTGATATAGTAATATATAATGAATATACAGTACTGTGCAAAAGTTTTAGGCAGGTGTGAAAAAATGCTGTAAACAAAAATGCTTTCAGAAATATAAATAATGATTGTTTATTTTTATCAATTTACAAAATGCAAAGTGAGCGAACAAAAGAAAAATCGAAATCAAATCAATATTTGGTGTTACTACCTTTTGCCTTCAAACCAGCATCAATTCTTCTAGGTACACTTGCACAAAGTCAGGGATTTTGTAGGATTATAGTTGGTGTATGATCAACCAGTTTTACCAAACAGGTGCTGATGATCATCAATGTCACATGTAGGTTGAAACACAGTCATGTCTGGAACAACCTACTAGCCGAGTTCCTGCAAAAACTGTGTGCAAGTGTACCTAGAAGAATTGATGCTGTTTTGAAGGCAAAGGGTGGTCACACCAAAAATTGATTTGATTTAGATTTCTCTTTGGTTCATTCACTGTATTTTGTTGATTGATGAAAATAAATGATTAATACTTTTTTTCACACCTGCCTAAAATTTTTTGCACAGTACTGTATATTTATTATTTTATAAAGGATGTTATTCATTCAGGTAAGAGAAACTAAAACTGATAACGGTGACTTTTGAGGAAAACTGAGTAACTGACTGTAACCAAGGTATATTTAATTAAGATTTACTAATACATTGAAAATCAAGGAAATATATGTCGACTGCTTATCTAGAGACCATATGTATCCAGTAGGATATCCTAAATGCCTCTACATATGCAGTAGCAGAAAGGTTTCTTATATGAGGTCCTAAAATGTAGTGTAGGACATGGAGAATGTGAGTACATGAGTACATTTTTCAACATGAGTTAAGTTTTTATTACTACATTCGTTTATTGAAGAGTTCTGGAGCTTGTGAAAAAGTAAGTGCAGCCTAAACCTAATAACTGTTTATGCCCCCTTATGAAAGCAGCAACTGCAACTAAACGCTCCATAATTAGAGATTCACCTTCATATAATGGTGGAGAAGTCCTGGCCCACTATTCTTTGTAGAATTGTTTTATTGCACTCACCTTGAGCGAGTGTTGAGCTGACATTGCCAATCCAAAAATCTTGAGCCATTTGGAGGGGACTTACAACAGTTGCTTTGTTGCATAACCAAGAGGGTCCTGAGCTTCTGGGAAGATTCACCACTGTTCCTAGTGTTCTTCTGGAGATAACAGCTCTTACTGTGGAGGCACAAAGCCTTAGACATGGCTTTCCAGACTGATCTATTTAGGTAACTAATTTCTGCACTTCTTGTTGAGATAGTTTAGCCCGTTGCTTGAAGGATTCTAAGTAAGTTATGTGTAATACATGTATATACATGTATTCAGCGGGGCTGGCAGTAATCGAGCCTGGTGTGACTGAGCTGGGTTGATTGATTGATTGAGTTGGTCGAGAACCAATTATTCTTAAACACAGTATTGGGTGACCTATTTCCTTCTGTAAATGAAATAGTAATATAGAAACTGTGTTTATGGCTTATATTTGATTTTGTTTGAAAAAGTGTGACTGGGAAGCAGATACTTTTTTCATGAGTTAAACTGAAAATAAACAGTAGATGAAATGTTGAGCAATCTAAAACAAAGACAAATTGTGATCAGTAAAACAGATGAGATAAAGAAAAAAACCTAACCTATTTCTTAGTTGTCTTTTAAATTTCAACAAATTTTGATTTTCATTTAAATGCTTTTGTGAAGGTTTTTCTTGTGTCTTGTACTTTCAGTTGAAGAGCACGTTCAGATGATTCTCAGGTGAATGTGATCTACTAACCAGAGGTTTTTGCAGAAACTTGTTATGCCCGTTTGAGTTCAAGTTGTCATTAAAGGAGCATACCCCACACTACAGCCGTGGCCACAGGTTTTGAGAATGACATAAGTATTGGTTTTCACAAAGTTTGCTGCTTCAGTGTTTTTAGATATTTTTGTCAGATGTTTCTGTGTTGTACTGAAGTGTAATTACAAGCATTTCATAAGTCTGAAAGGAGTTTGTCAGAATTTGTGGGTTTTTGTTTGTCCACCCTCCTCTTGAGAACTGACCACAAGTTCTCAACGGGATTACGGTCTGAGGAGTTTCCTGGCCACAGACCCCACATTTTGGTGCTTTGCCCCCAAAGCTACTTAGTTGTCACTTTTACGTTATAGCTTGGTGCTTCATCAGGCTGGAAATTATGTTCCTTTTTCCATGGCCCTTGTTCTTCACCAAACTTCTTGGATGGTTGGGAGAAGTTGCTCTCGGAGGATGTTTTGGTGCCATTCTTTATTTGTGGCTGTGTTTTTCAGCAAAATTGTGAGGGAGCCCACTCCCTCGGCTGAGAAGCAACCCACAAATGATGCTTTACTGCTGGCATGACACAGGAGTGATGGTAGCGCTCACCTTTCTGTTCCAGACAATCTTTTTTCCAGATGCCCCAACCAATCATCAGAGAAAATGGCTTTACTCAAGTCCTCAGCAGTCCAACTACTGTAGCTTTTACAGAATATCAGTCTGTCTCTGCTGTTTTTCTTGGAGAGAAGTGGCTTCTTTGCTGCCCTTCTTGACACCAAGCCATCCACCAAAAGTCTTCACCTCACCGTGTGCACTGGTTCACTCACACCTGCCTGCTGCCATTCCTGAACAAAAGCCCCAATCCCACAGCTGAATCAACATTAGGAGGCTGTCCTGGCATTTGCTGGACTTTCTTGGACGCCCTGAAGCCTTGAACCTCTCTCCTTGAAGTTCTTGATGATCTGATAAATGGTTGATTTAGGTAAAAACTCACTAGCAGCAACATCCTTTCCTGCGAAGCTATTTTGTCCAAAGCAATGATGACTGCACATGTTTCCTTGCAGGTAACCATAGTTAACGAAGGAACAACAATGATATCAAGCACCACCATCCTTTTAAAGCATCCAGTCTACTATTCTAACTCAATCAGCAGGACAGAGTGATCTCCAGCCTTGTCCTCCTCAACACTCTCACCTGTGTTAACAACAGGATCACTGAAATGATGATCAGCAGGTCCTTTTGTGGCTGAAATGCAGTGGAAATGTTTTTTTTGGAGGGATTAAGTTTATTTTCACGACAAAGAGGGACTTAAATAATTACAAGGGACCTCACAAATGATTGTAATTCATCGGATCATCTTCATAAAATTCTGGAGTTTATGCACTTTGCCATTATAAAAACTGACGCCGCAAACTTTGTAAAAATGAATATTTGTGTCATTCTCAAACCTTTTGGCCACAGCTGTACTTTTTTTTTTTTTCTTTGTACAATTATGAAGCAGGATTTCAGAAGTAATTGAAAACTGTAGTGGATAGAGCTGGTAGTGGAAATATTTTGTACCTTTTTTTCCTGGTTAGATTTAAAAACACCACAAACACTAAGTGAACTCACTGTGACTGAAGTCACTGCATGTCAACTAGAAGGCTGACAATCATTAATTAGTGGCATATGGAATGAGGAAGCTTTCTGAGTTTTAATAGTAGCTGATAAGTGAGGAGTCTGAGAAAGGAAATTTGTGTTTGAGGAATTGCCATGGCAGTTGACTCTTTTATTACAGGGCTAAAAACTGGTTGAGGGATTTCTAAAGGTAACTTCAGTTCATCATAATACTAGTACGGTATTATGTCACTTGCTTTTCCACTGTACAAGGCATTAATGCAAACACCTCAGGAAAGTTTCCTCTTCGGAGAGAATGATATCATTCTGCAGGGTGGCTGTTACAGTTCCTGTCCACAATAACATTACACTGCCAGCTGAAAATTAGTCACTATCAGCACCATACATCATTGGGTCTTCTGTCCTTCAGAAAGGCTAAAATCACAATCATGCAGTAATGCAATCCACACAGAATGTTTTTGAATGTCCTCGTCCATATGGAAAGAGTCCTGTTCAATGCTATAAGGACTGTAAGCTCAGCATCGACGCGTCTACGCATCATCTATTTTCTTAAAAACTACATTTATCCTAAAGCTTTATTGTGATGTTAATGTACAGCATGCTGCCATATACTTCTTTCTGAAACCTCCTCAACATTCAGCCAGTTTCGTGGATATCAATTAAGCCAAGTTTGGGGGATTGGAATCTAGATTTAATTCAGGTTGATTCTTGAAGAGGAATTACAACCTCTTTGAAAAAACCAGCACAATTTAAAACCTTAAACGAAATGTTTTGATGCAAAATGGTGGATAACAGAAAAACATCCCAGACTTTTAATGGTGGGGATAAGAACAATAGATTCATCCAGAAACTAACCGTGAAGCTACATGTTTGCATATAATAATGGTAAAACTATAGAACAACTTGCCTTGTGTGTATGCTATGTATATGTGACTCCTCCATGCAAATACATTTTGGGACAAAATTGGTTATTAAAACTACAATAAAACAATGCCTCAGATGTCGTTTTGTGTGATAACTTTTTTGTTCCAGGCATTCCATTCTGGTCGATTCACCTCTGCTTTGTGTTTCATTAAAAGGGCACGTTTTACATCCTGTTTAACCTAATTTTTCTACAAAAGACAGTCAGAAAATACACTTTTTTAAATATGTGCAGTCAACCGCTAAATAAAAGTTCAATTTCCAGATATATAGTTTATGTTAAACTCTTTCAAAGCTGCCGTATTAAAGCTCTGTTATCTTTTTTCCATGAATGAGTGCAAACAGAGTCACTGTAGCATTCGCTGTAACCTACAAATGTGCCTGAATCGGCATTTGAATCTATACACTACTCGGAAAGTTTGCCTCATCCGGTGGTCTGCTATTGAATGTCAATATGACATGCTCCAGTTTGACAGCAGATATCAGTAATGCCGGGGCTAAGCCAATAGGAAGCGTCCATTAGGAGAGAGGCATGCGGTCAGCATTTATGCCAGATTGGAGCAGATTACTCCAAATCAGATTACCGCATCCCAACCCTGCTATAAAAAGCAAGGTTATTATAAGCTTATCAGCATGTAATGTCCGTCTTTTTCATGGACTCCATCACATCATTCTTGGATGACATTTTGGCCCTTATTTGGCCATTTTGGCACTAATCTCATTTCGTCCCTGATCTTTTTTTAATGCCATATGATACTGCCACTCAGTGTCCATGCTGCTGGAGTCACGCAGAAGAGCCCTAAAGGCAGTTCATCTGCCAGACACCTCTGCATAAAAGTGTCCTTCAACAGCACTAAATGCATTTGATGTTCACCATGACTCTGAGTATTGCAGAATAAATGCTAATAAACACTCAGAGACTTGTGTAAATATTATATTCCAGAACATTTACTGGCAAGCAGAAAACTGCAGTGCACATATTAAGCCCTCCTTTTTCTCAGAGGTAACCTGATTGTTGTTAACTGGTTTTGTACTGGGTCTTTTTTTTCAGCGCCGTCTTGTCTGTGAATGGCCTAAATGTGAACATTTCGTTCCGGATGCTGTTTTAAAACGGACACATTTTTCTTCTATTGCATCACATCATTTTTTAAATTTTAAAAGTCTTTTAAATTCTGTGAAAATTTCATGATGTAAAGATGACACTAGACCACTAGGGAAGAGAAGAGGGAAAGACCGAATGAACATAGGCCCAATTAAAGAAAACTTTGGGCCACAAGGAAGGACAACCAGTACTTAGAAGGGGTAGCTTTAGGCAAGCTCCAAGGACACACCAGGTAAAAAAAAAAAGCAAGAAACCATATAAATTAATCAAAAAAACAAGACATGATTATTCTTCCTTTTTTCTTTCTTGACAGAACTGCACTGGATGGTATTTTGAAGTAGTAACATTAGACTAGACTCATATTGTGAATGTATTTTGTATTGTGCCAAGTTAAAAACAATGATCCTAGATCGTTATAAACGCTTTTTATTATATAATTGGGTTTTATTATATAATTGGATTAAAGAGCAAAGTTAATTATGAGTCCTAACCCTTCATCCTATAGATATCAAAGCCTCTGATTTAAATGAATGATATTTCAGTGAATGAATTAAAGCCTGTTGCAGTGCTGCTCATTTTATTGCTTACCTTCTTTGCTCCACAGTGTCATGTGTCATATGGCAGTGCTTCTTTTCCCCACTTGGTGGACACACTGCTTGGAAAGATTCCCCTTTCCAAGACAGAAAACCATGCTATGTTTATGCTTTTAGGACATAACCCACTATCCATACATATAAACTGCTGACTTCTTTCACTGAACTGTAAATGTGTTACAGCCCACATGTGTTTTGTAATGACTGCCTTGCTAACGGGATCCCAAGAGATGCTTTGCGAAGCATACACGTTTAGAGCGTTTAGAGAAAGTATCCTAGGCAACTATCCATTGGAGATGGTACCTCTTCATAGCCAAGTCCTATTCCCTTCTAGTTCTACAGTGCTGAGTCTGAAAGTCATTGAAAGGGCTTTGATGTGAAACGTTGCATTGTAGCTTTCTGGGGCCATCTTTAGGGTGAAGAATTTCCGTTGCTTTCTGAAACAACTAGTGAACCACTGTATCTTCAAGTACAGTAAAAGTGACGATTTGTCTTTGTGAAACACAGCACAGCACACAGCGAACCACAACGTAATGCATCCGTAATGCAGCTTTTCACCCAAACACACTGTGCAACAGGGGGCAGGCTTATACAGCCTTGGGAGCAGTGAAGGAGACAGTACCTTGCTCAAGGGCACCTCAGGGCAACCTACTTATCCGGGATATGGACCCACGTCCTTCCGATCCTAGGGCCTAGTCCCTAAACACTAGGCTACCACTGCCCCATATAAACATGTGAAAATCTCAATTGTGTCTGAAAAATGGGTTTTCTCTGCGTAGTATGGGTTACATTGTCCAGGGTGCACCTCTTCTTCCTCCGTGGGGATTATAGATGAATTTGAGGCCAAACCCTCATCTCAAAACCATCATAAAGTCTTCATAGTGCTAAAACAATTATAAGTGGGTATTTTGACCATATCATCATTCCTATGCATATATTCCAACTACAATCTGAACAGTCACAAAAGTCTTTGAGAGGGATGCAGCACTAGAAATCAGGGCGTGATCACAGAACCATCAAACGGTTTGCTGCAAATAGTCAACAAGGTTGCAAGAAACGTGTTGAAAAAACACAAATGATCTGCCAAAGATTTGAGAAGAATCAAATGTGAAGCTACAAGGAACCCATGATCCTCCAGTGCTGTCATATTCCAGAACTGAACCTACCTGGAGTGTTCAGAAGTACAAGATGTTCAGTGTTCAGAGACATGGCCAAGGTAAGGAAGACTGAAACCCGAGCACCACTGAGCAAGACACATAAGTTGAAACGTCAAGACTGGACCAAGAAATATCTCTGGACAGATTTTTAAAGGTTTTATGGACGGATGAGATGAGAGTGACTCTTGAAGGAGCAGATATATGGGCCTGTGGCTGGATCAGTAACGAGCACAGAACTCCACTTCTACTCGGACCCCAGCAAGGTGGAGGAGGGGTACTGGTCTGGGCTGGTATTAATAAAGATGAGCTAGTTGGACCATTAATAATCACATGACCCCCTTCCTCACCTGAACCTCAGCTGTGGATATGTACATACATTGATGCTTCATATGTCTGGTTCCTATAACCGCTCTGAACATCAGGAAGAAAGGAAGAAATTGTAGATCAGAGCATCACAGATTAAACTACTTTAATCCACTAAGATGACACCTTTACATCTGAATGTTCCAGACATGTTGAAATATTTACATGTTGAGTTCTCTTTTTACGCTATATACATCACACGTGTAACTAAATGTTTGCAAGTCTTGTATGAATACTTCTAATGAAATTTAGGGTCAGTATCATGATAGCCTGTTGGGCCGGCGCTGGCCTAGTGGTTCAGCTTGTATCGGTGGATCGGGAAGGTCATGGGCTCAAATCCCAGACCAGTAAGTTACCCTGAGGTACCCTTGAGCAAGGTACCATCCCCATCACTGCTCCCCAGATGCTGGATATTGCTGCCACTTTCACTTTAGCCTGATAATGAATTGGTGAAAATATAAAGCAAATCTAAGGAGATTTAATTAAGCAAAGAATGAATGCAATGTCCACAGTTCAAAATATGACTTGTTATAGTGAGTCCAGTTTAGACAATGTCCTCCAGGGTTTCCTTAGATGAAATGAGACAGCATAGTAATGCAAACAAAAATCAGATGATGCTCTAGAGGCAGGCAAAAATCATCAAAAAGGTATTCTGTCATTAAAACGGCATAGACTGTGCTGAAGAGAAATTCATTCTTTGGTTGATTTTAAACGTTTTACACAGTAGTAAGTTTTAATCACCCTCTGCTGCCCTAGCCCAAACCTCAAAACCTCACGACCACTTATTCCACCAGAATAAGTGCCAGAATAATTGGGAATATTGGTGTTTGCATTAAAAAGGTAGTTTCACAGTATGTTTTGTTTTATGATATGTCTGCAATAATTTAATAGGTCAATATTTTTTTGATATTGCAGCTGTTATTGTGAATGTAACTTATTATTGACTTTCCTTCCAATCAACATTTTCCTTGGGAAAGGGAAGGCAAGTTAATATGCATGGCTTGATATCATGCACAAAGGTCATTTAATATGCTTTTTTTTTTTAAATATTACATAGAGAGAAAAAAACAAAAATCCATACAAATAAGAAATCAATAATTTTTTATCCATACAGTTGGGGGCAATCTGATCTACACGAGGTGCTGGTTCCTGTGGTTGGCACCATGATGTCTCAGTGCCATTTCACCTGGTTTGGGTGCAGTTTTGGGCATCACTATTTGACTGGTTCCTATTGATCTAGAAGATGTACCAGGCTGATATCCAACAGACATTTCAGTAATATACTTAGGGCCAGCTGAGCAGTGCTCTGAAATCAATTTTGTATCTAACTGGAAGCCAGTATGAGGACCAGAGAAATTAAGTGGTGTACTCTTGGTTTTAGAATTTGAGCAGCAACATTTCAAATAAGCCGTACAGTCTAAGGGTCTCTTTGGGGAGGCTGGAGAGACGAACAATAGTCTACAGCACGAAAAGGCATGAATAAGTATTTCTGAATCTTGCTTAAATATAAAATCACCTTCCTAATGTTCTTGGGGTGCCAGTTACAGCTCTCTAAAACTAAAATCCCTTTCCATGATTATAAGTCTTTTGACATGGTCCTAGCCTAAAACATCTTGGTCGCTGCTCTGAGGGAGGCAAGGGAGGGAGTCTGTCTCCAACCATATTCATTGACACTGAAGTTCTTCTAAAATTCACTCTCAGCATCAACATGCATGGTTCACACATTTCATAACTTGTTTTGATAGAAGCCTCTGGAGGGTCCAAGGAGTGCATCTAAAGTGCTTGCCCCACTCTACCTGGAGAAGAATTCCTGGAGGAGGCTGCTGTTGATGCTCCCATCTCCTTGGCACAGTGTTTGCATGCGGGATGCTAGCGGCCCTCCAGACCCTCTGGGTAATGAATCAGGGTATATTGTGTTCCAGGTCTCTAAGTAACGACGCTACCCAGCTCGCCTCTGTGTCTCCATGGAGTAATATCTCACTCATGCTGCTGGCGATAATTAGCTATGGGTTGGAGACAGACTCCCTCCCTTGCCTCCCTCAGATCTACCAGTGCTCCCCTGACTACCTGCCTTTCACTTGTTCCTTTTGTTTTTCACACAGATGTACAGCCGGCCCTCGCAAGCAGCCCTGCAGAACTCCCCCAGTAGGGGTGGGTCTCATTGTGCATTGACTGGAACTAAACAAGTAGGTGAGGCACTTAAAAGTGCAATTAGACACTATGCATATGATGCAACCATCATGTCAAGTGATGTGCATCTTTTACCAAAAGTGTTCGAAGAAGCACTTTAAACAAGCTTTGAGAGTTTTGGGGTATGAGTTTTGTGCCAGGGCTCCCCTGAGTACAAACTTTCGTCAGTTCAGCCCAGTTTCATAGAGTCCTTGGGCCCTTAAGGTCAAACCAGTGATTTTCAAAAAGCTGTACATTTAGTTAACAGTCTGTGTAAATTCCAGGTCACACAGTCTAGCCTCAGGCCAGCTTTTTCAGCCAAATCAAATCAAAGACCCTCCTATGTGAATATTATTCTGTGACAATAAAAACCAAGCTTAATTATACATTAGTGAAAGTGACTATTCTTGTCATTGTGAAACACAGCACCGTGCAACACAATAAAATTCAACCTCTGCGTTTCACCCATACACACACTGTGCAGCAGTTATTGAAAGGGCCCAGGGAGCAGTGATGGGGACAGTGCCTTGTTCAAGGGTACCTCAGGGCAACCTACTGGTGAGAGAATTGAACACACAATCTTCCAATCTGGGGACCAACTCCCTAACCTCTAGGCTACTGCTGCTCCAGCATAGAACATGGAAGCATATGCCTGGGATGGGGACTGGGGGACAGGAGTTGTCTGAGCAGACCTAGTGTCTTCCCTCAAATACTAACTTAGCAAAATAAGAAAGAATCCATTTTTAAAAAGTAATGAACTCGACTGGCATGCTGACATTTGTTATTGTTACCAGGAAGATGTGAGGTCAGCAATCTTGTGGTCAATTTTTTATTTATTTTTTTGCAATTTCCCACCCGTATCTGGGATTACAATCTGATATTACTTGGACAAAGGAACATTCTCTCGGGGCAGCGGTGGCCTAGTGGTTAGGGTGTTGGCCACATGATCAGCGGATAGGGGTTTCAAACCCCTTCCCAATAGGTTGCCCTGAGGTACCCTTGAGCAAGGTGCCATCCCCGTCACTGCTCCCTGGGTGGAATTCCAATTGCAGAGGTCCAATTTCATTGTGGTTCATTGTCTGCTGTGCTTTGACCTCACAATGACAAGGGTTGTCACTTTCAATTCCCTCACTGGTAGGTTGCCCTGAGGTACCCTTGAGCAAGGTACTGCTCCCCAGGCACTTTCAATAGCTGCCCACTGCTGCATGGTGGATGGGTTAAATGCAGAGGTCCAGTTTTGTTGTGGTTCACTGTGTGCTGTGCTGTGACCTTGCAATGACAAGGGTTGTCACTTTCACTTTTTTCACATTCTCAAAACAGCAACAGTGGCTTGGTAACACAACCATGTGTGAGGCACTGAAACACTCATTGCGTCCAAAATCATTCACTGCTCACTATGTAGTGCACTATATGTTGGGTTAGAGAGAACTGTTACACACTATATAGCACTCTCAAGCCATCCCACCGAGAAATCACGTGACGAAGTCCATACTTTTTTGCGCTGAACTCAAAAGAGGCAGAAGTGAAAAGTGCTGCACTTCTTATCTCACAAAGGCAAATGATTTGAGTTGAACCTTTTGTTATATACTAAAGTGTGTCTTAACATCTTGTTAAAATGTAGATTTATTACAAAGATGAGTGCTGTGAGACTGCAATGATGTAAATAACAGTGCAGAGGAAATGACCAGAGGACTGTCCAAAGTACAGTAAGTAGGGAAGCAGGGTAAGAGAGAGAGAGAGAGAGAGAGAGAGAGAGAGAGAGAGAGACTGACAAGCAAGGTAAGACCTGCTGGAAAGTTTTAGGATCAGACAGAGACAGACAGGCAGGTGAAAAAACAGACAGCTTGGGTGAGACAGGCAGTGAGAGCGGCAGAGAGACAGAGACAGGTTGACACAGGCAGTGAGAGACTGCGAGAGTGGCAGAGAGACAGTCAGAGAAAGGCAGCGGGACAGACAATGAGAGTGGAAGACAGACAGAGAGCGCAGCAGAGAGACAGTCAGACAAAGGCAGTGGGACAGAGAGAGCGGCAGAAAGACAGTCAGGGTGAGGCCTGTAGGGAAGTTGCAGGGTCTACGCTCTAGACGTCGTGCTGACGTAGTGACGCAGGCGAGGCGTGGGGTTTCCCGGAGCGCAGAGCAGGGTCACCGCGCCCATCGCCGCTGTTTGATGGCCGGAGGAAGCTGAACTGCTGCGGGCGAGAAGAAAGGAGGAAAGAAAGGAGGAGAGAGCGAGAAAAGGAAGGTTGCGTTTCGGCACAGGGGGTTGGAGTACGTTTGAGGCGGTGACCGAAGAGCTCCGGTTCGTGCGTGTTGCTGAAGGAGAAGCAGCCTCGCCTCGCCTGGCCGTGTTTGGGGTTCGGGGAGAGCAGCTCGCCTGCGCGCTTCTCGGAGAGACGGGGGCTCTGGCTGCACTGTTTCCAGTCAATGCGATATAAACAACAGACACCCACGACTGAAAACGGGTAAGAGGTGCTGTTTCGGACTCGTGTGAGAGTGTGTATGTGAATGCTAGACGACGGCTAGCTGCAGAAAGCTAATGGGCTGACAGGCTTCTCTCGGCTGGGCTGCGGCGGCTGTGGCGGGTGGGGGAGCTGAAGTAAACAGATAGGGGAATTGGGCAACGTCCCATTAAAAGGTTCATCTTTTGCCTCCCAAAGGGTGGATGGACTCTTCAATTACCTCTCTCTTGGCTGCGGGGTGTGCAAAATCACGGTCAAGGGCCGGGGAAAGGTTTAACAGCTCCCTCCTATGTTAGCTCGGGAAGCTAGCGACCGTCTTCATTCCGATTGCACAATCCCACCAATATTGTGAGATTTATTTCGTTACAATTTCGTCAGATTATACCAGTTCCCAGACCTCATTATTGCCCCCCCACCCCCGTCATTGCTTCAAATGGCGAATCCACCCTTGTACACTCGGTCCGGTGCAGATTGGAACCGAGCCCTTCGCGGCCAGTAAAGACACCGTTTTTATCCGGCAGCCTTGTTGGTGTTTCAAACCGAGATGGTCACACCAGCACTAGATGTGAAAAAGCATCCAGAAAACAGCGGAAAATGGCTTCTGGTGTAGACGAGGAGCTCATTCCCACACCCCTCGGGTGTGTTGGTCCTGAGTTGGTCACTCCTGATCACCAGCAGGGCTTCAGTCGGTTGAAAAACAGGGCGTGTTTAGGGGGATCCTGCTAAAAGAAAAGAAGCAGGATGTGCGGCATGCTTAACATCTGCTATATGTCCTATTTGCCTTCCATTTTAACGCGAGCACCTGTAATTTGTCAGCCTACAAGCCACCATCTTGCTAATTGCCCGTGTTGTCTGGGCTGCATTTTCTCGTGTCGTAGGGCAGAAATAGGTGTGTGATGGTGGCCACAGGGACGGGGGTGTCTGTCGATCCACCGATCGCCTCTTTTAATCGCCGTTTGGAGGACGATCTGTCTCAGTTCCGCAGCTGAACGTTAGCGATCGGCCGAAGTGCTGCCGTTCCCCCCCCCCATCGCCTCTTAAAACGAGCCTCTGCTTTTAACTATATAATTGGATTTTCTCCCCGATCTGTTTAACCAGCTGCAAATCTCCGACACTGTGTACACACACACACACACACACACACTCTCTCTCTCCAGACGGAACAGAGCCGCACTTTGTAAAATGAGGAAGCGCTATAGTGAACCGAAAGGGAGAGCCCTGTGAAGGAGGGAGGGCTATTTTTTGTTGTGTAACTGGGAGATAATTCCTGATCACCGGGCCGTGTTGTGTTAACGGACACCTTCAGCGCCCGGCGCCGCAGGTACCATCTCCGCGGGGCGGGAGGGGAGGGGAGGGGAGGGGAGGGCGCCTGTTTCCCCCTCCCCCCTCCCTTCCGTCCTCCGACTCCACGACATTCATTTTTTTTTCTTTCGTTTCCGTGAGATTTTTAATCCCACTATCACTAAACGTCTCCTCCGTGGTGTTGGGTTAACGTGCGGGTCCACAATGCCGGATTCATCTCTCCGCCGCCCCCCCCTCCTCTCTCAGAATGAAAGACTCCCTGTATTCTCGAGCCGAGCAGCTGCGACCAACAAGATGGCGTTCGGGGCGATTTATTCATTATTTTTCTATCGCTGCTCTCAGACCAGGACACACTCCGAGACCGTACTCTCAGCCCTTCCCACCCGAACACCAACATTTTGTAGTAATATTTTGTAAAACGAGTCTCGATGGTGGTGAAACACGCTCGTTTTGGGCATCTCCTGCTCCGCTGAAAGGCGCGTTAATGGCAGGAGGTTCAGGACAACATGGAGGGGCAGCGATCACACCTTCACACAGAACCACTCCGGGCATTCTCCCACCTCTACCCACGAATTCCACACCTCTCCTACATTAGTAAAGTCATGGCCTCCGTGGAGAATAACTGGCCTGATTTACTGATTCACTGGGTCACTCAAATGGAGGAGCGTGGATTCACAGAAAGACACTTAACAGTGGTGCACTCAAGGCAGATTCAACCTCTGATGATGATGATGATCTTGCACCTTTATTGCTCCAGGAAGTGCCAGCTGACACATTTCCCTTGTTGTTTTTTTTGGTTTTTTTTGTTGTTTTTGTTTTTTTTAAATCTGGTCCACTGGTAGACAGTCACACATGACTTGAGGTTCCTTACACGTTTAGACAAGACTGTTTGCTTAAGAGCTGCTCCAGCACTCTCTCACTCAAACGCACAAACACACAAGCTCATGTCAAGAACGAGTTCATACTGGGCCTGCACAACTTTAAATGACCTTGCTGTGAAATAGTGTTTGTGTTGATGTGTGCATTAAGATGCACCAGAATGACACACTGCTCTATATAGTCTGCTTTCAGGCCCAGTTTTTGTCCTGACTTAATGTCTTTATAAAGTCCCCAGCAAAATTGGCATTATCTTGCTGGTTCTACTGTGTTGCACTCTCCGATGTCAAATTCTGTAAAGTAAATCGGCTTTAAGTGAGGAACATATGACAAGCTTAGAATTATCTGCCCTGTGTGACTTGATGGATATTTGTTTTAATGTTTTTTTTTTATTTTTAAATCCCACTCCATTTTCAGCCAGCCCAGATAGGATTAAATTCTTGCTGTCTTTGGACCTCAGCTTTTAGGATTATGGGCTTGGTCAGTGATACTGCTTATTTGAGTGTGGCTTTAGTATTATTGTTATGATTTATTTACATCTCGTCCTGTTCGGGGAGCAGTGCAGTGGTAAATGAACCTTTACCCTTATATTGGCAATTTGTGCCAATTTTTCTCTCTCTCTCTGATTCTGGGGTTTTCAATGTAGATTTCATATTTGTATCAGAACATACTGTGCTGGCACTGCAGCAACTGTATCTTTCATGTAAATGAAATTAAGTCTTGGATTTGTCTTTAAAAGGGTCCAGCAAACATATAATTACCCACCGACACATACAATTTTGGGCAAATATAATGGCTATTATTGTTTGTAGGGCAACAAATTAGATCAAAGTGTGTCTGTGTGAAAGCGGGTGACTTCATGAGCCCTGGGTTTGGTAGTGAGCCCAGCAGATTCACTGAGGTCTCACAGACTTTTCCCATTGATTGAAAAACTTCAGTGCTCCTCCATTAGATTGCAAGCTTAAAATGAGGTGCAATCTGAGGGTTTTTAAATTTGTTTTTTAATAAAAGCATAAATCCAATCACTCCACTCAAAGTGTAAATATTTAATTGTATGTAGACCACACTGTAGGTGCTAGACCCAAAGAGATGCACTGCTGGCCTGTTTTTTGCCTGTTTATTCAGAAGGAAAGTAACTTCAGTAACAATCTGCTACAACGCCCAGCAAAAATCCTGTAGCAGGAAGCTCTCTTTCTCTTGTGCATGCGTTTCCTGTCAGCCATTTATTGAGACACTTCTTCCATATTGTCTTCTTCCTTGCCTTACTCAAGTATCTGTGTACTGGAGATGTTAAGTTAGCGTGTGTATGTCTACGTGTGTGTGTTATTTCCAGTTTCCCAGATTTGTTTAAGGTTGGAAATGAAAGTGATTGGAGGATAGGTGTGGGGGGTATCCATCGCTCTTCACTGTGGTCTCTCAGTGCTATGTACAGGTGATCTTTATTTTGATATCATTTTCTCAAAGTCAAATAACTGCCATTATGTACGTGTTGCCTGCACTGGGTTGGTGTTCTTTATTTATTAACAATATCAGCAAAAAGCATATTCTTCAAGTGATGTATTAAAATAACTACCCATTGTTGTATTGCCCACACTTCTCAGACCCATCACAGCCTAATTTAAGACCAGTGGGGCCATTGCTAGTAAATTGCAACAGCAAATGTTTCAATCACTATTGAGCAATTGCATCCAACTGAAGCAAGCCAAATCTCTCTCCATGCACATGTAACTGAGGCTTGCGTGCCAGTCTGTGTAGGTTTAATTTAGCATTTGCTGTTACTTGGCTCCACCATGTTACTCTGTGATGCACTCACAGGTTAAGGGCCACAGCTTGTCAGCCTTTTTTTAATTTATTTATTTATTTATTTTCTCTCCTTAATCTTTAGGCATGTTTTGTAGTTTAACATTGACATTTTTCATCTCTGCATCTAGGGCGACGGAGCATGGGGTAAGGTTGGTCATCAAATTATGGGTTGAGTGTTTTAGTGCTATTGGACCCAGGAAGTATGTGATCATTTTCCTAATTCTTATCTCTTCAAAATGGTTAATTAAATGGAAATGGTTAAATGTAAAATTATAATTTAATACTAATTAATTTTTGGCACTATTTGTGAAATACGTAGACGTGTTGTTCAATACAAGGGTAAAAATCTTTCATGGATCTCTAAAGCAAGATTTGAAATGTTTTCTGTGTTGGGCCATGATGTTTACCAGTGAGCGTTTGGTATATCTGCCGAAGTGTGTGTGTGTTGTTTTTTTATTAGCTGTCCTTTTCACTGATAGCGGGATATCAATGTCAGCTTTCAATGATGAGAACTTTCATTTTCTCTCGTCTCGCTGATTTCAGGTTTGGTGAGCTTTAACCCAGGAATGTGCTGATCGTTCCAGCTCAAAGGCAGGCGAGTGAAGAGTGTGTAGTATTTAGTTCTCACGTCACCATTTCTTTAAGTATGTAATCTTGACAGAGCAAGTTGCCATGCAAAACCCCCACCTCATAGACAAAATTGGAGAGTTGTGACACAAAAGAGAGATGCAAAGGATTTTTACAATTGAATCCTTTTTATGCATAGACTACAAACGCGCTTACACTGCCTAGCTTCAGCTTTTTCTTCCATACCTTTCTTTTGACACAGGAAATTTTGCATACCCTTAACAAAACTATGCTATGGAGCCCACTATTGCTTTGCTAAAGGAGCAGTCCTGGGGGTAAAACGTGTATCATGTGGGACCTCCTTTCCTTTGTTGTCCTTTACATTTGTTTGATGTAGATGGAGGTGCAGTGCTAGACAATGACATGAGGCGTATTTGAACACAAACAGGCAGATCTTCACCATGATGTTATTTTTAGTTTCTGCTGCATGTGACCAGCCTTTCCTCTTTTCCACCGAAGGATACATTCACCATATACTGAGCCAAATGCTTGCTTCTGATCATCGGGGCATTTAAACGGGCTTCATGGATCGAAAGGCTGGCTTGCATTCTATGTGCAGCATTGCCTCAGTCTTCCATCTGTATCTTCCCTTTACCTTCAATCACTGTGCAGTAGTAGTAGTTATGCGAAAAAAGAGAAACCATTAGATAACCTCTAACTACACAGAGCTTTTTTTTTTTTATAAGCCTGTGCCATCCTAGTATTTCTCCCCCACACTTAGTTTGCATGGAGGACGGCCACAGTTTCCCCGTTATCAGATGACCAGTTTTGAATATCCAAACTTTTTGCGTACCGCCAAATAACCCGTTGCCTCTGCCCTCGTATGTTTTTGCATATGTTACCTCAGGGGCTGTGTTTTGAATAAAGACTGATCTTTCCATTTACATTCTAAACCCTTGGACAAACTGACAGAGTGACAGACAGTTTAAAAATGTGCCCAAACTTGAAGCAGCAGGTCTTACCCCCCACTCCCCACCCCCTTTGAGTGCAGAAGAAACGAGCGCAGAAGGAGGCTAACTTTGTAGCTGGAATAAAGTGATTTGCTTTGAATCATGTGACGGTTTGCTCACCAGTGTCTCTTTTTTCGGAACGGCATGATGGTGGGGGTTACTGTATTAGTGCAATCAAAGATGATTTTCTTGCGTTTCAAACAAAGTCATGCTTTTGGCTTTGGGCAAGCTGTTCAGGCTTCCTGATTTCCTTTTATGAAAAAGCTAGTTGTATGGGTAGCAGGAGGCGAGCACAACTGCATCGTTGTGTGTTTTGGGCTATGGAGGGCCTTACTTTTTTTTTTTTTGTTTTGTTTTGTTTAAAACGATGGCAGAGCTGCTGTACCCGGAAGCTTCTTTAACGACTATCTCCCATGGCGCTGGCATTTTAAGTAACTGTCTCATAGCCACAGTACAGCCAGCATAGGCGCTATCCAGAGAAACCAGTTTAGCTAGAGGCGACAGCAAATGGACACTGGAATGATTAGTGAAGTCACTGTATAAGCTTGAACTCCTTTTTAGCAGGGAGACTTGAAGGACAGGAATGTGCAGGCTGGCGGATTTAAAGACTGGAGGAGACTGAGGCTGGGTCTTTATCAGTCTAATGTTTGAGGGACCACAAACGTGCTTCATTTGTAATAAGCTATAAAATTATTAACAGCCCACTGCGATTGCACTTTAGTTTTTGGAAAACACCACCACCCTGCCCTTGATATTTTGAATGTTCCCTCCTGGAATTGTGCAGTAGAGCCTATTTAATGTTAAAGTTCACCTTAATGTTACAATTTAGGATAAAGAACTGTTTTTTGTGCACCACATGCAAAGAACAAGCTCAACCCCCCCCCTCCCCCCTGCAAATGGTCTCTCTATTCTTTCTATTTTATGTTGTTTTGCCCAAAGGTTCAAATCAACTTTTGAAGTGACGAGGTTAAATCAAGAGGGAATCATTTGGGTGATGAAATTACTAGACCTTTTTTTTCCTTGCAGTGCTGCACGTGACCTACATAACCACTCTGTGCCACTTCTTACTCCCGACTCACTCCTTAAATCTATTAATATTTTGTGTGTCAAAAGTTCTGTTCTTAAATTATTCTTGCCCTTATAGAATGAGCCTATATATTCACCTGCATTATATTGACCTCCTGATAGATCTCATACGTAACAGTTAAAGAACTGGGTATTATTTTTTTCAAATAATGTTACTGAAAAGGAAAATGTCTGATTTCAGTGGCTTGAAAGTGTTGTTTATTGCAGTTTGTTTAAGGCTGAGGTCCAAATGAGAGACTACTTCAGAATCCAAGATCTGCACTGCTCTCAGTTTTACTTTTTAACATGAAGAAACCAAATTTCCTTATTCAGAGAGCACAGGAACTACCTTCAGCAACAAGAAATGAAACTGATCAAGTGCACTGGATAAACTCTGATTCAAAAAAAAAAAAAAAAGTTAACATCATGTCATTACAAAGAGATGATTGAATATGTGAAATGTTAAAATGTCAAAATCCTTGTCCTGTGGAAATTATTTCAAAGACATGATCGATATCATGGCATGAGGTGCAGCTATTGTGATTTTTTTTTTTTTTTTTTTTTTTCTCTCTCCCCCCTGATACTTTTTAGTCACAGTTATTGTTTATTCAGCTTTTGGGTGGTTTTTATTGGTATTGGGTTCAGCATCAACATTTTCTGACACAACATTTCACCATTTCAAGCACTACTTCCAATAGTTTAGTCAAAGCCGCATGCCTTGGCCTAAATTTAAGAGCTTATTTCTTTATTTAAAATGATCGCAAAGGTGATAAATTTGGCTTGTGATCATCCCTAAAGCCAGGCCTCTCCATCCTCTTCCTTAAGGCAGAAGCAACAGACTAAAAATAGATCCACAATTGACAATGTTGACGATGCACCTGTACTCTGTGGGACAGTGCCTGCTTGGTTTTGGTGTGTTTTTGGTTTTCCACTGCTATGAGAGAGCCATAATTAGAATTTTTAAGCTGAGCAAATAAAAACATGCATATGGAGTACTATTAAAACTGGTTCCTTTGTAGCAAGAAAAGAAAAGGCAGACCACACAGTCTGTTAAAACGATTCTTTGAATCAGGTCAACACAGTGAATCAAGGCTGACGTTCATTTGTAATCTGCACATAATGTAGAATGTGAACATAGTCATAGTCTATGAACTATGTGTATATTTGACATCGCAATGTGTGAGTTTTACAAGCAGTTTTTACATTTGTAAGTCAACCACCTGAGCAAAGTTTTAGCAAGGTAGCAACGTTTTCTCTTCCATGAGCAGAGTCATTGCCAATAGCTGATAAAATGGCAAAAACAAAATGATTTTTCATATTAAATATTGTAAGGTTCAGAAGAAATTCTATATCTGGTCATTCAGCAATACATGTTTAAAGACTTGCATCATGAGATATGAATGATGCAATGTGTTTCAGAGTAGATCCGAACTCTGCTTCACACATACTCTTCGTAGGCCGAACTGAAAGTGTCCGACATTCTTCATAGACCGGTTATGGCCAGTGATTTTTTTTCAGTGCTGCAGAATAAACATATTGATTTTTTTTTCCCATGGAAAAGGTTTATGTGTTCTTTTTATTAGTGAAAATAATATGTGAGAATTTTTCCGGCATTCATCAAGGATGAGAAAGTTTAGTTCGACATTTTATGTTCTTTTGATTGTCTGTTCTTTTTTTGGTCTCACAGTTGCCCAATTTAGGTGTTTTTTTCTTTGTCCATCTTGTGTAAAATGCCAGGATTGTTTTTCTTAATATTTGAGGTAATCAAGAAATCTAACCATACTTTTGGTTATTAAGCAGATCATTGTATTTAAAAGGCCAAATCATTGGGTGATATCGGGGCATGTGGCATAATCTTCCAAAAAAGTTTGTGAATAAAGAACAAAGTTGACACTAAAGAGACTGTAAAAAGAAAAGTTTTCCTGTGCCAAAACATTTGATCGTGAGTGAAGAAAGCTTATTCTATATCGCTGTTAACCAATTTTTCTCTTTTAGAGCTGCTACCATAAAGATTTTAGGTCCAGTCATTAAAAGTCTTAGCCAATTATCTTTCTTACTGCTTTCAAAAATCCATCTTGATTTGTTGAAAGAAGAGTGTTAGTTTTGGGTTTGAGGCAAATATCCAAGAGGAGGGGTGGTGTCAACTGTTTTACCTGTATTGCCTGTATTTTATGATCTAGCCTCTAGCTTAGTTGTCAGTGAGGCTCTACTAATCAGTCACTTCAGTGAAGCAAAACATCATTGTTGTGTTCAATATAAAATTTGAAGATACATCATTTTTTTTTTTTTTTTCTTTTTCAGTGTACTGACAACCCAACAAAGAACATATATACAGTGGTGCCTTGACTTACAAGTTTAATTCGTTCCGTGAGCTCGTAACTCAAATTACTCTTATGTCAGATAAATTTTCCCCGTTGAAATGAATTGAAATGCCATTAATCCATTCCGGACCCCCCAAACAAAACACCTTTTTTGTTACGTGTTACCTTTTTTGCAGGGTTTTCCCTAAAAACCTGTCCAATGTGGTCTGTTTCAGGTGCAGAGTGTAGAAGTGCTACGCTCATACTGCTTCAAGTCGACTACACGCACAGCTTGGCCATGTTTTTCTATCATTTCTTTTTTTAATTCAATGCACATCATCTGCTGCTTCTTCTCAGCACTGTCCTTCGCGCTCACTTTCTTTGGACACATGGTTGGAAAAACTAAGTTTTGCAAAATAGCTGTAAGCACAAATGCGAGCACAACACTGACGCTTCCACTGCGAGCTAACCGCTTAAAGTGAACGAGTGAGACACAGGGTGCTGGGCGGATGTTGTTCACGGTGCCATCTAGAGGTGGGTATCTGAACCTTTAAGCAGAACCAAGCGTCTAACAATCTGAACTGGCTCGTTACCCGAATTTTAGCTCTCAACTCAAAACAGAAAAACAGCTGAGAGATGGCTCGTATCTCGAGAAACTCATTAGTTGGGACGCTCGTAAGTCAAGGTACCACTGTGCATGATTACATATGAAGTTTTTGAGAATTTATGGTTGCCCTTTTTAATCCCAGTCTGTCCAACCTGAGTCATAAGTACAGGGTTCATACCTGCTGTGATTTAGCTGCTAAACCTGCATCGTTAAATTAGTTAAAAAGGCTGAAGGCCAGCAGATCTGTAGATGGAACTGGTAGGATTGGATGAGATTGGGAATTACAGAAGTGATCACCATGTGACTACACAGGGGACTCTTCTCCCATTTCTGAGAGCTGTGGACCCTAAATATCACTAAATATCTTGACTTTGTCAGCTAAAACCTTTTGGATAATGCTTGTGGATTTAATTATTTAAATCTCAAAAGGAGAGCTGGTTTATTTTCATTTGTACATATATGCAAAAGTAAGTTTGCAGGCATGAGCTAAACAAAATAAGGTGTTGACTGAGCAATAATTTTCATTTTCACTGTGAAGTTGCCAGACCTGATTAATTCAATCTATTGCCCACATTTTTATGAATGAAATAATAATGTCTATTTTTTTATATTTGAGTCTGTAAAACCTCAGTTGACACTAGTAATGTTATTTCCAGGACTGTTATAATTTGATACATCTTATCCAGAGCAACCTTCCAATTCTTACAGGAATTACAGGACCACCACGCAGGAGCAACTTGGTATTAAGTGCTTTGCTCAGGAACCCAATGGTGGCAGTGCTGGGATTCAAACCTGCAACCTCTTATATCCTCCATAAACGAGTATCCTATCACTAGACAACCGCCACCCCTAGATAACTTGATTTTATGTTGCTCTAATTATATACTACACATCTTGGCTTAGAAGAATGCACATTTTGTAAGAATGTAAGGCATGTGCTAAAATGATTTTCTAGATTGTGCAACAGCGCTATAAACAACAAAAATAGACAGAATGCACCCAGTTGTCAGTGGTTTTCTCAAAAGATGCCAAAGAGAAGAGGAGATTTAGGGGGCAGGGAGGGTGGTTTTTCAACCACCAGCCGTAACATTTTCAAACCACTTTCTGAAAATTCTGTAGGTCCTTCGCTCTGACTCTTCAAGACAAGGCCTCTGCAAGATTTTGCCAGCAGATCTTTAAGTTGTGAGGTGGGGCCCCAAGGGATTGGACAAGTTTGTCAAGCCCACAGATGGTCAATCAGATTGACATCTGGGGAATTTGGAGGGCCAGTCAATCATTTGTTCCTTAAATTATTCCTAGCCAGTTTTCAGTGTCGCAGAACCCTAAGGGAATGCTGTTCCCATGTGTGTTCTTGCCAAAGTAACATGCACATAAATTCCAGGCAATAAGATGTCCCAGCATTATCACATTGGCTTGTGTTACTTCCATAGTACATTCTAGAGATATCTCTTTCCCAGATAGGGATTCATCAGACCAGGCCAGCTTCCTTTGCCACACAGGACTCAGTAGGAGCACTCTGGTACTGACCAATGCATACCTGGAAAACTCCACAAGACCTACTATTTTGGGGGTGCCTGATCCAATTATTTACCCGTATCTCCTTGTCAATCAATCATATTAGGAATATAGCTCAGGCTAACGTGCATTTAAATGGGGGTCCATCTAGCTCTGATTCTTTCTGTAAATCATGCTTTATATTTTGCAAAACGTGGTTAATTTATTCAAGATATTAGATTTTTATTTATTTTTTTTGCATTGTCATAAAAGCCTATTGGTACAGACTAAATGTATACTGTAGGCCTGTCCAGTCACTCAGCTGATACTAATACCCCCCTCCACTCAGCTTATATGAGAGCATTGACAGCCTGATTGATTTTGAGTGGTCAGCCGGAGCCTGGGTGTGTGACGTTGAAGGCACGCTCGCTCTGTGCTGTTTGTTTCCCTGTAATCGACAGTGAGGAAAGGAAGCAGCAGGCCCAAAAGAAGAGAGTGGAGAGTGCAAGGGCTTTTAAGAATTGGCTTCAAGCAACTTCTGTGTCCTCCGTGTATCCTCCATCAGTCACCTCCAGCCTCTTTGTCCCGGCGCACTTTGTGACCCCCTTGTGTTTCAATTACATTTACATGCATGAGCTCCTCAGGCCCTGCAGATACAGGCCACATGTAGACCGACCCACAGCCTGCCTCTGCTGTGAGAGAGAGAGAGCGTGGGGTGGGGGGGCGGGGCAGAGGGGGAGGGTCTAAGAATGGGGTAAAGATTTGTCTCTCTGGCTTGACTCTGTTTTTAAATTGAGAATGGTTTGGGAGGTGGAGGTATGGGAATGGCGGTGGGGAGAAGCAGCAGGAGTGCTGTTAAATATTGTATGCTCTGTCTTTGGTGCATGGCTGTAGGCACACTTTCCGACTAAACACGCACAGACTCTCGCAGCGGCCATTTAGCCGAGCTCAAGTAACCAGGCCTTTTCACTGCATGCACTTACGCACCATATGCACGGAATCCTTTATGCATGTATTTACACCGTAGGCAATAGCTGACAAAGACCTGGGGAAAACCATGCGTATGTGTATTAACCGGCACAGGACACTTTGGTGACCTTTTGAGGCGCATGTCCGCTACGAGAGAGATGGCACTATTTGTTTTTGTTTGTTTATTTGAGACAAAGCAGTGTTGCAGTCCCACCCCCAAAACAGGCAGCCTCTCAAAGCAACAGTTTCCTGCCAGAACCTGTCCGGGAGTCGCAGTGAAGAGCAGAGGAAGCAGAAAATTAGAAGTCATTTTTCCACTGAATGTGCTAAAAAAAATTACTATATGACTTAATGTGTCAACATTTTATTTGGTAAGAAAGTTTAGGAAAATTGGTAAAGCCAATTAACCTCTGAGTGATGGAACCTTTTTAGAGTACAAGTCTCATGTGTAATCTCTCATCTATGGTATTATGTGGTTGTGCTGGTCTGTGTGCTCTGGCCTTGACGGTGCTGCACACTTTGAAAATCGTTCTCTTTCAGATGATTGTATTAAAAGTTTATTAAAGGGGGTCCTCTTGTTTATTCAAGGCATAAGTGTAGGATCAGGAAGTGCAGAGCTTTGTATTTGTTCAGTGCAGTGGTGTGTTTTGGCTTTGAATGTGAGGACTGCTATATGTGCTCTAGTTCTGTGGCTCACTCCACCCTCCGTTTCCTGTTTGTAACACACACGCGTGCACGCACACACTTGCACACATTCAGCTGACTTTGTGGTCATGTGATGTCACTACTGCAAAAGGACAGGGTGCACAAAACTCAAAATATACACACCACCCCAAGACATTTTGGGAATTGAGTTCAACACAACATGCTTCAGCTCCAGCAGGGTCTTGGTTTGTTCCCTTAGGTGCTGTTGAATTTTAGATGAGGTCCAATAGAAGTCTCCTACAGCAGATCAGATTTTTCCAGAAATTCTGTCAAATCTATTTAATGTTAATGTATGTAATCATGTAGCCTTGTACCTAATAGCATCAGGAAGAGGCTGAAACTCTAGAAGAGTGAGAGAATTTTTTATTTTATATATATATATATATATATCTTTCTCCCTCTCTCCAGGCAGTGGCCAAGGCTTTTAGCAGGGTACAGCGTTTCTACTTCCTGCACTGTCGCAACACAAAAACCCCATCAGAGAAGAGCACTTTATCCGCCTTCCCAAAACCACACACACATTACACTCAGACACACTTCCTAGTGCTAAACTAGTCTGAATGTTCTGCAGTCCCCTGGTTCTTCATCTCATCAAGGAAAAAGATGATTTATGGCATTTGGCTGTGTTTGGGCTTATTTGGAAATGTGTGCTTGTCCAGAACGGGACTTGCGGCCTAAATGGATTTTTATGGCATCACAGTTGATAAAAGTTGTTGATCAAGTGCGCCCATCTTTGGTGGCTTTTAGTCAGCACAATTATTTATTTATTTTTTTTAACGTTTCAGATGGGCAGGAGTTAATCCCTTGCAGCAACCCATGAGCCTATGGGGCAGCTGGCGTAGAGGGAGGGGGTCTTAAATTATTAAGCCCCCACCAGCAGAATCAGGGCACCATGTTTAATAGATGGCACAGTGTGAGAAAACTGCAACTGCAAACTTTGAACTGGTCACCTAGTGTGGTGTGCTGATGTAGCTTCTCCTTTGATGTGGTTTGATTTTGTGGGGCGGGGGGGTGGGGCTGCTAAGTGAAAAGGGGACGATGGCGATTGTGTCCCAATGCACGTATTGTTGGATTTTTAAAGGGCTTTCCTGCTCTGTAAGGCACTCTTACAATAATAATAGTTGTATTGCAGTGTGCGGACTCGTTTTATGATGTAACCCTAACAGAAAAATGGAGCATGCATTTTGTCGAAGACTGGTCTGTGGTTGTGGAATGTGGCTTTAAGCTGCTCTGGATAAAGTGATGGTGTGTGTGCGTGCGTGTTCGTGTTCTGCGTAATGCTCTGAAGGTGACCACGCCCCAGTCCCCTTCACCACAGTCCTCATTAGGAGAGCTGTGCTTCAGCTCATCCTCTTGAGTGTAGACTCCCATTAGGCTAATCTCTCTTTTAGAGGTGGGTGATACCCAAATCTCCGCACAAATTTGTAGCTCTCTGTATCAAAATGTATTTGATTGTTTTAGTAGATGTGGATTTAATCAGACCTTAGTGTATACGAGGCGAGAACAGTTATTAAATAAGAATGCACCAACATTGGAATAGTTCAGCATCGATGCTGATATTCAGTGTTTTTCATGTATACATTGAATAATGCAGATATTATTGCTGATACGTATATTACAAAATTGGAAGCACAGCCACCTTGATGATAATGAAAGAGAAATGTAATGCTTGTTTGAAAAGCGTTAACAATACAGTAAGGTTAACATTTTACTCACTGTTGCCAAAACATTGAGCTTTTTCAGGATATTCAAGATATGACACTGTTTTCTTATATTTGTGAGATGCTTTTCAGTTTTGTCATTAAGCATCTCTATTGTTTGTCTCAAATGGCAGTTCACTGACTATATGCTCTATATACACTGATTTCATTTGCTACATATACAAATGATGATAGTTAAACTCAGTTAAAAGGAAAATGCAAAACAGAATGTGTTACACGTCACTGTTGCAATATTTATTATCCATTAGCCAGGCTGTATTGAACCTATGGATTTCTTCCTCCTTTTCTTGTCCGTTATTGCAGTTTTGTGGTACATATTGGTGATACCACAAAAAAAACCCAATGTACTCCCAGTATTGCACAACATGCATTATACTCTTTTTGTAATAAAATATTGTTTGTTGCTTAAGTAAAGAGGATATATACACGATACTCTGAAAACATTTTGATGTTATAACATTTTTCAGCTTGTGCTTGTATTTAATATTTATATTTTTCTATAGGATGTCAGTGTGTTTCTCCAGAGGTGCCAGTTAACAAAATGCTCAACTAACATGATGTTAAGATTATTCTTATAATCTTAACAATAAGATAACTTATAAAGTTATTCTTTGGATGGCAGCTGATGATCTTCTATTGGGGACCTATTCTCCTCCAGATCTTTTTGCCTATTTGCATCGAACTTGCTTAAAGGAGAGTGCGAGCCTCCTACATCTAGGTTTTATGATGGATAGCATCATACATAATCCTTCAGCAAATGGTTCAAGGCAACACTTTGTTCATGTAGTAGATGGTAGATCAGTTTCAGTTGGATAGTTTGATTAAGACAATTATTTCAGTCCAGTCCATCAAGACGTCACCCATCTCTCTCTCTCTCGCTCTCTCCAGCAAAAGGAAGCCCTTTGCAATCCCATTTTCCTTCCTTCCTGCCTACAGCAGAAATAACCTATCCCTGGCAGGCTATAACAAGCCACTAATATAATCAGAGCCTTTTGCAGAAATGAATGAGTGTGGCGTGGGCCTGGACTTTCTCGTACCACCTGAATGTATGTGTACAGGGCATCGTTCTGTTGAGATGACTGAGCTGATAGGCGTTGCTGGAAAATGTGTAGACTGCTTCCACCCTCTCTGCTGAGCCCATCCACCACCTGACTAAAAATAGTGCAGAGAAAAAGAGGAAGGGGGGAGAGCAGGGAGACAGCACATAAGAGCTATGGCTCTTTTTTCCCTCCTGCCTCTCTCTCTTTCCCTCCCTCCACCCCCACCCACTTCTTTGTGCTCTCTCTCTTCTGTCATTTCTTCTTCATTCTAGTTTGTTAGATTTTTTTTCATTTTCCCTTAATTTCTCCATGAACAAAGCTGTTTGGCCTCCATGACAGTCCATGGTTTTAATGAGCACAACTGGTTTAAACGTATGCTGTATGTTTACCCTTGTGTGTCGGCCCAACTAAAAGGGAGAGAAGTGTTCCAGCAACTGCTTATTAACACTATAAACCCTCTTCCACTCTGCATGTGGAGATTTTGAATGGTTGTTGTTTGCACTTTCTGATGAGCTACACCTTTAGCCATAGAGGTGGAAGGAAGGCAATATTCAGGTCACAGGGATCTGAATATGGAGGATAACTGGTACTAACCTTGTTACACTCCCGATGGCAAAAAGAGTATTAGCAATATTAGCATGACATTTTTATCACCTGGATTATGCTGGGCTTAAGTCGCATTGTCTAAATGCAGACCCAGTTAGCCCCGTCGACCAATCAGCGTACAGCATTTTGGCGAGATGCGGTTAGGTGTTTATTGGATATAGTGTCCATTCAGAAGGTCCTTGGCCATCGAAGATACGGGATCTGTATCTTGGGGGGGAAAAGGGTGTAAGGTAAGGTTTATTTTGCAGAGTATAACAATTAATGGGAGTTTGACTCTAATGAGAGTATCCTTTCTGTTTGAATAGGACTGATTACTTTGACCAGGTGCAGGCAAGACTCTAGCCTTAATTTCTACAGAGATTTTTTTTCTTGAGATTCTTTTCTTGATATTAGGGCGGTGCTATAGCCTGTGGTAGTGTGTAGTATCTCATTTGTAGTTGAGAACAACCAGAACCTGCCTTGAGTTCAAACATGCAATCATCGGTCACCTGTTTCCAATTTGCATTTTCAACTCGGCAGGTTAGTAGCCCTGTTTTCTGTTTGGTTTTAGGCAACAGTGCATATGTTAAGGTGGGACTGAGTGAGTGAAAGTGTTAGCAGTAAGCGTGTTGGCCAATGGATTTGGGTCAGCTGGAGAGTCACTGCTTTTAGGATCATCAGCAGATTCGGCGTTAACCGGATTTGCATGGACGAGCTGAATCAACGGTGTCCCTGGATTACAGGTCTGACATTGGGGAGAAGGGTGAGGAGGACAGGACTAGTTCTTTGTAACCCTGGCTATTGCTTTGATGGGCTGTTAGGACTTCCAGCGATTTCTCTTTCATTCCTTGTCTGTTTTCTGTTTAGGAGAAAATTAGTCCACTGATTTTATTTCTGTTTAAACCCTTGGGCCTTTTTTTCCTCTGGGTGTCCAAGAAAGGGTAGGCTTTAGAATGTGATAGTTAAAGTAGGGCCTTGTCACACATGCATAGAATGGATCAATGCTCAGTGTGGCCTTTGGCATGGTTATAATGGTCTCTGGGATGCTGTGATTTGCAAAATGGGACATTTTGCAGCCTGTGTGCTCTTGTAGGTTATAGAGCGTTGCAGCTCTTTAAAACAAAATGCTTTTTGAAGAGAAACCAGGCTACGCCTAGCACGGCTCCATCTACCCCCCCGCCCCCCAAACCCCCCCCCCTTTTCAAAACCAAAGACAAAAGTTGAATGAGCAGCATTTCAGTACATCAACGGGACAGGCTTTTGCTGAGAAGCTGGACTAATTTGCTGTGATATCTGCCGGTCATGATTTGTAAATAGCTTTCTCTCTGCACCAGTGCAGAAATGGTGATCTTTAGCACAGGCTAGCTGCAGAACCCTGTTGCTTAGTAACAGCTTCATGGGTTGGCAAGGACATGAGCAGGTTCTCTCTAGAAGCCAACAGAGAGAGAGAGAGAGAGAGAGAGTGTGAACACCAGAGAAAGGGAGTCTGCCAATGGTGGATCAGTTTTTAATATGGCACATTTATTACCTTGCTTGGCCTTGCTGGTTAAGATGCTTAAGCCTAGGGCTGAGTGTGGGACAACAAACCTTCACCATGAGCCTGTAAAATGTTGTGTTCTCTTCACACAACCCCGTTACAATTTGACTAGTGCAATTATGTGCACAGACGCTTGGCTTTGTTTCACAAAAATATTGTGTGAAGATTTGTTTGTTGCTTTACTTAAGTTACTGGAGACGGCCACTTGTGTTGCCATAACAAAGCATTGCGCTGTTTTTGTAGCACAGAATGAACAAATTAATTTTTAAATGGATCATGCTGCTTAGACTAATTGAAGTGATAAAGCATAGATTACATTAAAAGGATTTGAATGGGTATTCGCACTGACCAAAGCTTATGCTGAAGCTTACACTGACCTTACCTGTTCCCTCTGCCTCTTTTCTGCTTTTTCTCATTCTCAGATCAGTGAGTGACCCAGCGCGAGGCAGGAGTGAAGCACATTTAGCAGAGGAAAATGAGCGAACTCGACCAGCTACGTCAGGAGGCTGAACAGCTGAAGAACCAGATCAGAGTGAGTCCACACACACACACAAAAAAACTTCTGCTTTTCCGGGGTGCCATCACTGATAACCGTTGCAGCATCTGGGCTCCACATGCATTCCGTTTGTGGGCTTTAACATTAGTTTGAATTCAGAGACGTTTTCACGTTTCACATGCTGCATTGCACTGACTGAATGTAACCAGACCCAGGAGAACCAGCCTCTTTTTTTAATGAAGTTTACAGTTGTTCATTGTTTAAGTGCACATGATTAACTCCGTTTCCATGATGTGCCCAGAAAATAAACACTGTTTGTGCATTAGATTTTGCATTTCTGTAATACATCTATTAGTATTACTGATGATCAGCAGTAGGGATGGGCTGTGTGAATAAAAGTAAATAGTAGCTTTTAGATGAAAGACATTTTTAGGATAAAATGTTACGTATTTGAATGCGTACAGTGTACTGTCAGACTCATGGTGTGGTTATTTTTCTTCAGATATATCACATCCGACTTCAGTGGAAAAAGCTATAATTAAGCGCTCTTTTTTTTTTTTTTAATAAAACATGCCTTTGTGAGTCTTCCTTAAGCACTTGCATCTATAGTTCATTTAAAAAAAGCATTTAAAAAATATAATGAGACATATATGTATTACGTTGTCATGATGCCCACCTCTAAGTACTGGAAATATGTGATAAGTAATGTATTTGTCATATTCATTTATTTTATATCACATGCTTTTTAAATTCTGATAATTATTATTAATCACATCAAACCTCCACCCATTTCAAACCCTAAAGGCCGGAATATCATTGTTTTTCATCTGACTAACTACTGAACTAGTCCAACTAAAATAAATGACTTCTTTTCAGGATGCAAGGAAAGCATGCGCTGATGCCACCCTGTCTCAGGTGAGCCACTGTTTCATAGCATACTTTTCATCAGATTTTAGTCTACTAAATTGAGACCAATGAATAAACTTATTTAGAAACATGGTGAGCTTTGATTTGATTGATCTAATGTCACTTTTTTTTTCTTTCCTTGTTTCCGTTTGTCTCATCTGCACAGATTACAGCCAACATTGACCCCGTCGGGCGAATTCAGATGCGCACCAGACGGACACTGAGGGGTCACTTGGCTAAAATCTATGCCATGCACTGGGGCACTGACTCAAGGTAATCCTACTAAAGCTGTGTGTTAGCCATCAGCTCACAAATCCACAAGAGCTGAGAAATTTTAAAAACGTTACAGTGGACACTCATGGTCGTGCGTCACTCTGGTCTCGCCTGAAATGTAAGGGGAAAAGCTAATATGAACCTGAATCTAACCTAATATGAAGAACACCTTCGAGAGCTCAGTGGTGCAGATGCTGGATGTGTTATTTAAAGGAAATGGTGGAAAAGTAAGGACTGAACTGAAGAGAAAGTGTACTGGGCGTACGAGCTGAAGATAATGGTGAATACTATGCGATAGAAAAATCACAGACTATAGCACACTCCCTGGTCTCCACAAGGCTAATTGGGAGGCTGCAGGTGAGGTTGGCCCCAGAGAGACACCCTGTCTTGCTTTGTCATGGTGCCTTGCTTTGCCAACAGGGATCACAAAGGAACAATAAATTATGTGCCTTTAACGTGTTGACTTATATCACGCTTAAATCTTGGAAACAATTTAAAAAAAAAGTGACAATCATACCACTTGTTTATGGACTTTGCTCTTTTATTTCTAGAGGCACATTGAAGTGGCAAAAATAGCTCCCTAATTATGAAGGGGACAGTTCTGTGTCGTGGACAAGTAGGTTGTGGCCCCATGACTAATTGCAGTCCTCAGAACTTTGGATAGATATTTTTCCTTGACCCTAATTTATAAAGGTAGGTCATGTAAGACAAGCAAACAATCATAGGTAGTTGTTTTTCAAGCACAAATCAAATCTTTACTGGTGGCCTGAACGCTGATGATTTTAAAGAATTTATTATTATTTTTTTAATCCCCCAGTAGCTTTTTTAATTATTTGATTATTATGGTGGGTCCAGTAAGTGGCCAGCACTTATGACTTTCTTGGGTATTTTTTTTCTTGCTTTATCAGGAGGTGTAGCTGAACATGCTTTATCTACAGGAGAAGAGAGCTCTAATTCCGCTCCTGGGTTATTTGCCTGGGTTTGGATAGCAAGCTAATACCACACAATCTCCGCTAAGCATCTTAATCTTGAGCAACAGTGAGTGTAGCTTAGCACTACACATAGTCAAACCTCCTAACTTTTGTCATTTTATGTAGCTGGGGATGGCAATACAGTTTTAAGTCTGTTCAGATCAGATTCACCCTAACAAAAAACAGTCTTTGTTTTTTGGGAAATTTTTCTCAGTCTGTTCTTCTGCCTGTTGTTTTTGCTGCTCTTCAAGTAGGTGGAGCCACAAAGTTGTGTATATCACGATAGGCTCATACTGATTCATTTTGGAAAGTTACTCTGGCTTTCGCAGCAGAACGCAGTCAGAGCTCTTGTTCAGGAGCTTTGTGTAGTTGGATTTGCATAGTCAAAACGAATTGGAGAAGGAAGTTGTATAAGACCATGTTGCGTGTCAGTATTCTGCATGTTTTCTATGGAGCTAGTGTTTGATTACCAACAGATCAGAGTGCAGTTCAGCCATGGAGAGTCTGGGGAATATCACTGCCTTTCTATGCAAATTGCAGCATTCACATAAATAGGGATGAGTTTAAAAACTGTTGATTTATTGATCATCTTTTGTAATCCGGCACAATAGATCCTGTTTCGGTCTTCACAAAAGAACCCAGCTAATATCTGCTACCCTTTTCTTCTTTCCAGGCTTTTAGTCAGTGCTTCCCAGGATGGTAAACTTATTATTTGGGACAGCTATACCACAAACAAGGTAAACTGGATTTCCCAAAGGTTTGAATGTGTTTTTTGTGGTAATTACTGGATTAATATATGTATTACCTCACAGTATGAGCCTCTGTGAAAAGAAATATTAGCCTGTGAACTTGCTTTGTGCTTTTCCATTAGACCTCTTTCCCTATTATCAATGTTACCCATGCTTGATCACCGTTACACTGTTCTTCAGCCACTGCATTGATTAATACCATTAAACCTTTGGTAACATGAAATGTTTACATATTATTGTTAAATGTAAACCTATTATTAGAGGCGCCCCCTTTAAGATTGTTCTTCCCTAATCCAGTCCAGGTAGCAGAGCCACAACATTTCAAAAAGAATAACTAGGCAATATATTTTGCTTTTTTTTTGTTGTTTTTATTTTTTATCTTTTTATTATTGCCTTAAAATAATTATTTTGAACTAATTGTTTGCCTTAGGTTTTGTTTAAATTAAGTCTGTTTAATTTAGAATGGCTTTTTTGTAGTTAAGGTTTTAGTTTACACCTTTAACCATAATTACACTGTGATGTGTCAGTTGTTCTAAACACTACTGCACCTATCTGAATGCAGTTACAGCTCAAAATAGTGTTTTTAAACCAGTTACTTTTTAACGCCTGGGTTGTTCAGTCATTGTATTTCTGTTTTCCAATATCATTTCAGTGAATTAAAAGCTTTGTAGAGGCAAACATACATTGTTCTGGTTTCATGCCAGTTTTGGAAGCGACGGGTTCGCTGCACACTAGTCATCTTGTAAACTGAGCTTCAAGTCCAGTGCCCCCCTGTTGGGCCTGCTTGCATCAGCTACAAAGCATAAATTGCTTAACCCATATTGCTCTAGCCTGTTTTCCCAAAGTGCTTTCCTCTTGTAGGTGCACGCTATCCCACTACGCTCTTCATGGGTGATGACATGTGCATATGCTCCGTCCGGCAACTACGTGGCCTGCGGTGGCCTGGATAACATCTGCTCCATCTACAATCTGAAGACCCGTGAGGGCAATGTTCGCGTCAGCCGTGAGCTGGCTGGCCACACGGGTACGGACCCAGCATTACAGTAGGGGATGTTACCTGCAGGCTATGTATTAAGAAAAAAAAAAAAAAAACTTTTTACCTTTTTAGGTTTGAGGATTTTTCAGAGTGCTGTGGCATACACCAGCCTTTTATTACTCCAGCATCAATATTTGGATTAAATCACAGGGTGTTGGATTATGTGCCAGCAGATTTAAATCGGGTGTGTTTGAGCAGCTGTTGTTTACCAGATTTCAGTAGCACTGATGTAAATAGTTTTCATTACAATTAAGTCAATTTTCTATCACTGTGTAATATAAATAGTTCACCTTTACATTCTTAAGGATTTAGGAGATCAGGAATAATGATTTCTGTCCTGAGGACCCTCTGACCTCAGTTTGCCCTGCTCCAGATCATTTTAATCAACTCAAAATGGGCTTTGAAATGAGCTGATCGATAGAGGGAGTGGTAGGACTAGCAATGTGGTAGCAATGGGGTTTTTAGACAGCTGATTTACTGATAGTTACCTATTATTGTAATTGGCTATTTCTATATTATTGACTTATAAATGACTTTCTGTACCTGACCCTGTGTCATCTCACAGGTTATCTCTCCTGCTGTCGTTTCCTGGACGACAACCAGATTGTCACTAGCTCAGGCGACACCACCTGGTGAGTTGGGGTAGTGTGCCAAGATTGCTGCTTCAGCTGTTTGCATCTGAGACAAACACATACAGAACAAGCCCTGATTGCAGTAATCATTTGAAATTGAGGCATTCAGTACTGACCGTTAAGATATAAGTACACTAAACGGGCTAATGCAGTGATTTTCAGAGTGTTGATTTAAAAACAAATACTTTGTCACAGATCATGGGATCATTTAACAGATGTCATGACATCGCAGACTAATCTGACTGCTCGCTCATTGCCTGCATATGTTTACAGTGCTCTATGGGACATTGAAACTGGGCAGCAGACGACCACCTTTGCCGGCCACACTGGAGACGTGATGTCACTGTCCCTGGCCCCAGACACACGCCTGTTTGTGTCAGGTGCATGTGATGCCTCTGCCAAGCTGTGGGACATCAGAGAAGGCATGTGCAGACAGACCTTTACCGGCCACGAGTCCGACATCAACGCCATTTGCGTATGTACCTCAGACACATACACAGATTCTTTCTTTTTGTGTTGTGGGAAATGTGTGAAATGTGGGAAATCCTGTTTTGATCTCTTTCCTGTTTGCTCAGTTTTTCCCGAATGGGAATGCGTTTGCCACCGGCTCAGATGACGCCACCTGCAGGCTCTTTGACCTGCGTGCCGACCAAGAGCTAATGGTGTACTCCCATGATAACATCATCTGCGGCATCACCTCTGTGGCCTTCTCCAAGAGCGGTCGCCTGCTGCTCGCCGGCTACGATGACTTCAACTGCAACGTGTGGGACACCCTCAAAGCCGACCGCGCAGGTCAGTACAATGAGTAGACTGTATGAAGTGCTGAACTCCGTAAGCCTCTGACCGGGTTTATATACACCTTCTCGGAGCATCTGGGCAGCAAAGCCAGTTTTGGTTGAACTAAATTGTGCAGCTCTGCAGAACGGCGTTCGGAACCCACCTCTAAAATGATCTTGCAGGCATGTGTAAATGGGGATCAGAAACAAAGCTTATAATATTTGAGAGGTCAAAAAAGAATTTTTGTGCATGAATATGGAAACATTATTGCCCTAAATTAAGTAATTGTGCAAGGATGAACAGAATGTTTGTTTAAAAAGATTTTTGGGATGTTGGGATTATGGCTGAACTAAAACCATAGTCACTTTTAAAATTGACCACCTTTTTTTGTTAGTTATTGTTTTGGTTATTAGATTTCTACTCTTAACCTCTAGAAACAGATCATTCATACTGTCTGTCAGGACACACTTCATTTGAGTTATTTTGGAAAGTTACATTTAGCTTATTCTATTTGCTATTGGTGTTTCTCACCACAGATATTTGAAATTATGGAATTGAGTTCTTAAATAATTTTCTACCCCACCCAACTAGCACATAAATAGTTCAGCGCTTACCAAGCGCATGTGCATTTATGATCAGAAGCACAGTGCCACTCCACTGTGCCGATGAATTATGTACAAGACTGAAAAACATGAAATGGAGGTTGTATTCACACAGCATCGTACTGTAGAAGTGTTGTCTCTGATCAGCATCTGCTGCACAGCAGCCAAGTGTGGCATTGATGCTGAAATGTGAGTGCCAGCGACCAAGTCACTGTATTCACTACTAGTGAGTTCCATTTGGACTGTCTTTTTTTTTTTTTTTTTTTTTTTTTTTTCCCTTTCTCCCCCTTTTCCTATTCATCACATCAACTTTTTTCTCTTTTGTTGGGCTATGTCTCTTCAAGCAGGAAGATACAGACTTTCCAGCTCTGCTTTCAAATAAATGTTTTGTCTGCTGTCCTGCCAAAAAACCTGCTCATTCATGCTGTTAAGTGACTGGTTGCTCTGCAAGTGATAGAGATAATATAATAACTCCTGTATGTGACTTTTGGTCATTATTTCATGTAGTCCTCCCTTCCTTCTTTGGTAGATGGATGTGGTAAAACAAAATCATCATTATTCAGTCACGTTTTCAGTAAACATATGCTGTGTTCAGAATGACTGACTGAGAATTTGACAGAATGACTGAGAATGATTCAGAATGTGTTCTGTTCACATTCATGTAAGCAAACATATGCAAGGTTGCAAGGGGAATATGAAAATCGAGGGTTTTTTTGCTGAATTATAGGCATCTGATTTTGTTATTTTAGGAATGCATGTGTGTGTGTTTTACAGGTGTCCTTGCAGGCCATGATAACCGTGTTAGCTGCTTGGGCGTTACTGATGATGGAATGGCAGTGGCAACAGGCTCTTGGGACAGTTTCCTTAAGATCTGGAATTAAAGCCTCAAGGTGAAAACTTGATCTTTGTTTAATACAAAAAAACCTGTCACATAGATATTCAAATAAATCTATTTATTAATAATAATAATAGTTTTCCCATGATTTGATGGGCAAATATACTAGACCCTAGTTTATTTCTGAGAGTCTTTTCAGGCACTTCATTCATTGGCTGGTCATTGGGCAGGAATGTCTAAACAGGAAGGTAGCTTTGAATGTACATACTCTATATTCTACTCGGCAGCAAAGAACCATACCATAGATGTTCATAGATTAAAAAAAAAAAAAAAAAAAAGTAAAATAGAATAAACCATGGCTTTATGGAGGCTCTGTGTCAGAAACTTTAAAGCCACGGAGTGATTTTAAACTGTTAACATTTGCAAATGAAGTCTCCCTTTAGCAAAATCACTTGTTAGCTTTGCAGGTCATTTGACATAACATAGTTGCTCATTTTTTTACTCAAAGCTATAACATTCCATGTTTGCTTTCCGATCCCATATCCATCCTAAAAATCTGATTAGTGGAAACAGCTCTCTAGGAGGCGCTCATATGCGATGATCCTCTGCTAGTCCATTTCTTGAAACCTCTTTTAGCACTGGTGTTTGTACCTCTGCTGCCATCTACTGTGTGAAATGGCTCTCCAAAATATGGCTAACTAGGCCAAAAACACTTAAGAAAAAAAAAATAGGATGTTTACAAATCAGCCACAACATTACAACCACCGACAGGTGAAATGAATAATAATGATTAATTTGTTACGGTGGGGTTTATTAGGGAGTAAGTGAACCGTCAGTTCTTGAAGTTGAGGTGTCAGAAGCAGGAAAATTGAATATCTGAATGTCTTTTAATAATTGCCCAAATTTGATGATAAGAAAACTGGGTCAGAGCATCTCCAAAATGGCAGGTCTTGTGGGTTGTTCCTGGTATGTGTGGTTACTGACAACTGTGGCAACAACAGTGCAACATTAGAATAAATTGCTGAAAAAGACTGTGCTGGTGAAGATGGAATAGTGTCAGGACAGTGGATTGTAGCTTGCTGCACATGGGGCTATGAGTCTTGTTCACCACTGAAAGCACCAAAAACAGCCACATGAGCGTCAGAACTGTCTGCGGTTTTCAGCAACTGACAGGGTTCAGTACAGGCAACATTCTGAAGCAATGCAGCCACATACGCAACCAGCTGTGATGTACTGCGTTGACATTAAGACCGAACTGGGATATGCTTCCCCTGCCATTATGAATTTAATGAATGTAATTCACTTTACCTGTCAGTGGTTTTAATGTTATGGCTGCTGAGAATGTTTGCGTACAGTTTCTGTTCTTATGGCTGCAGATTTCATATGTAACCTGAGACCTGCTGTTACTTTGGTGTCTTCTCAGTAAAGACTGTGTCGTGATCTCACATCTGTCTCTTTTCAGATGGCATCCGGACTCCAAAGTTGACTGGAAGATCATTCCAACATCGAAATGTTCAATTTTATTGCATATCCAATCTTCTCAAACACAACAGAACTGACCCCATTATCTGAAGAAACAACAAAAGGGCAAAAGTTATTCTCCTTCCCATATAAAGAGCACAATTGTTCCACTCAGCCAGATCACATGGAAATCGGTGGGTTCGTCTTGACGTGGTGGGGGAAGGGTCAAAAGTAATTGTGCATTCCTTCTCGGACCGTTTTTTCCGACATCACATTGAACTAATCCGAAAACCTGCTCATCACATTGCAGTCATCACTTAACCTAACATTACCTATCTCTAACCTGAAAGGAGGCAATTCTTTCCTAAATGAGCTAGCTCTCAATGGCTTTTTTGGGCAATATTTGTTTTTCTTCCCAAGAATTACATTCAGCTATTTGGCGGTTAGTGTCCTGAAAGCTCTTTTATCTCCTAGTCTTTAAATAATTTAGGATCCAGTTTATAGATGAAAGGTAAACCAATGTTGAAAATAATCGCTGTCATTATAATCCAGCTTCATCATGTCAGAAAAGAGGAAACAAAGTGAACGGTTTAAGCTTGACCGGGGTCCACTAGCCGCAACCAGGTCTGTATATTTAGTCTACAATTTTTTTTGTTTGGGTTTTTTTTTTGTTGTTTTCGTTTGTTTCTGTGTAGTCACAAATTTTTGTTTGCACATGAATACAACATTGCGTATATATAGAATAATGTTGAAAAATGTCATCTAACCAAGCACATGCCGTAATGATGATGAATGCTCATTTTTCAAAATGAATTCAAAAGCCCTTTTTTAATTGTTCCTTTTTTTTTTTTCCCCCGCTTTCCCCCCCTCCCCGGTTGGGTGATACAGGATAATGAAATTATGTAATGATTATCCCACCATTTGATTACCTACCCCCCCCCACACACATCATGTCCTTTTTTCCTGTTAGAACTTGTTTTGATGGGTGTTGACCGGAGGGTGGCTTCGGGGTCAGGTTTAAGGGTTAAGGGGGACTCGATTTCCATTTTTACCCGGTTTCAACAGAGGTGCCCGTTCCGTGCTTGGAAAACCAGTTACTACTCTGTGAATGACATGTTGTAAAAATCAATGTTTGAAAATAATGATATTGAAAAAAAATACTTTTTAAGTTAAAAATTAAAAAAAAAAAATCTTATTTTGGTTGTCTGCCATGGGTGGGTTAACTCTTAGAATCGCATGCTGTAGAATTGCTTAAAAAGAGGTGCATATGGAACTAAGTCCTTCGATGTTTTTCTTTAGGAAAATAACCTGTTAAATAGACCATCACAATATTTATATTCTTTTTTTTTTTTTTTTCTTCTTTTTTTTCTCCTTTTCCTTTTTGGCTACTCTGTGCATACATAATTCAATTAAACTTGCAAAGCTATGCACTCGAGAAGCAAACACCTTGATCGACCCGTCCTGTCCATTAAAAACACTCGTACACCAACCCGAACACACACACACACACACACACAAAAACACACACACACTTACACTCTCTCAAATAACTAGAACAAAAAAAATCATTCTTTCTGTAGCAAAACAACAATTCCAGTTACAAAGAAAAAAGAATGCTAGAGACATTTTGTAACAGGTTTTTTCTGTCCTTTAATAAAAAAAAAAAAAAAAAACTTGCAGCATTTGAATGGCAGAACTTTTCTGTTGTTCCCTTTCTGCGTGTAATGAGAGGCGCTCTTTCCTTAGCGGTAGTGGCATTTCTTCCATTCTGTTATTCCTCTGCAACATTCTGTACAAAAAAAAAAGTGCTGTCGTTGTGCGTTAGGCCTGGAGTTGGCAACAAAATAAATAAAGAAAAAACACAAAAAAAAAGTAAAGATTAAATCAATTCCCTTTCTTTTCCCTCCCCCCATCTCTCTCTCTCTCTCTCTCTCTCTCTCTCTCTCTCTTTTCCATACAAATAACTGTAGAGCTCTGCACACCCCCACTGTATCCTTATCCATCTTTTGTATTTAATTTTAAATTCAGTGTACAACAGAAAGCTGGATGCAAGATAGAAACTATATTAAAATGTACTGTTATTTAAGATGTAATAAAGCAGTTTGAGATGACCTGTCAGTGTTTTTGCAGTTTTTAAGTTTAACTCTGTGTTTTATGGTTGAAATTCTCAGCTGTTTAATCAACACAGAATTCAAGTGATGCTTCGGGGACCTTCGGTGACAACAGTGCAGACAACAGACAGCACGACAGTACTTTCATCTGTCTGAGGGCCGCAGTGTTATGGAACAAAGCAGCCTAGGTTGTTGGGCAGTGTAACAAGTGTAACAGAGCAGCGTTATGAGTAAAGTTCAGAGTGCATGAAGAAAATAAATTGATAATAGATATAGATGAATAAAAGTGTGACGACATTAGCAGTTTAAAAGTCTGATGGCCAGGGGGAAGAAACTATTTCCCATCCTGGTAGTGGAGGCCCGTATGCTGCGGAACCTTTCCTGGATGGCAGGAGGGAGAAGAGCGTGTGGGACGGGTGAGAGGGATCATCCACAATGCTGGTTGCTTTGCAGCGAGTGGTGAAAATGTCCTGTAGAGAGGGCAGAGAGACACCAATGATCTTCTCCGCTCACTACCCGTTGTAGGGACTTGTGGTCTAAGACGTTGCAGTTCCCATTCCAGACAGTAATGCAGCTGCTCAGGATGCTCTCGATGGTTCCTCTGTAGAAGATGGTGAGAATGGAAGGTGAGAGATGGGCTCTCCTCAGTCTGCGTAGGAAGCAGAGACGCTGCTGGGCTTTCTTCGTGAAGGAGTTGGTGCTGAGGGTCCACGTGAGGTCGTTTATGTGAACACAGAGAAACTTGGTGCTCTGGACCATCTCCACAGGTGAGGTGTTGATGTTCAGTGGAGAGTGGTTCTGAGGTGCTCTCCTGAAGTCAACAACCATCTCTTTAGTCTTGAATATGTTCAGAGACAGGTTGTTGGTTCTACACCAGTCTGGCAGCTGTTCTATCTTCTCTCTGTATACTGCTTCGTCACCACCGTTGATCAGACCCCACCATGGTTGTATCATCAGCAAATTTGATGATGTGGTTCAAGCTGAGCTTGGCTGCACAGCTGTGGTTCATCAGTGTGAACAGCAGTGGGCTGAGCACACAACCCTGAGGGGCTCCTGTGCTCAGTGTGATGGTGTTGGAGGTGCTACTACTGATCCTGACTGACTGGGGTCTCCCAGTCAGGAAGTCCAGGATCCAGTTACAGAGGGAGGTATCCAGGCCCAGCAGCCTCAGCTTCTCACTCAGGTGCTGAGGTATGATGGTGTTGAATGCTGAACTGTAATTGATGAACAGCATTCTGACATAACTGTCCTTTCTGTCCAGATGAGAAAGGGCCAGATAGCGGGTGGTGGAGATTGCATTGTCCGTTGAGCGGTTGGGACAATATGCAAACTGCAGGGGATCCAGTGAGGAAGGGATCTGAGACTTGATGTGCCTCATGACCAGCTTCTCGAAGCACTTCATGATGATGGGTGTGAGTGCGACGGGACGATAGTCATTCAGGCAGGAGACAGATGATTTCTTTGGCACTGGAATGATGCTGGTGGTCTTGAAGCACCTAGGAACCACAGTGGTGCTCAGAGAGCTGTTAAAGATGTCGGTGAGTACATCTGCCAGCTGTTCTGCACATCCTCTGAGCACACAACCTTGAATGTTGTCTGGACCAGCAGTTTTCCGTGGGTTGACTCTCAGCATAGATCTTCTCACCTCGGCCGTGGTCAGACAGAGAACCTGGTCGTTTGGAGGAGGGATGGTTTTCTTCATTATAGTGTTGTTCACCGCATCAAACCGTGCGTAGAAGTGGTTCAGCGCATCTGGGAGGGAGGAGTCACCGTCACAGGCAGGTGGAGATGTCCTGTAGTTGGTGAGGGCCTGAATGCTCTGCCACATACGCCCTGTGTTTACCGGTGTTTCTGAAGTGGCTATGGCTTCTCTGTGCGTGAGCTCGCTTTGCAGCTCAGATGGCCTGAGACAGGTTTGTCCTCGCTAATCTTAAGGCGGCCTCGTCCCTGGACTTGAAGGCCTTGTCCCGGGTTATCAGGAGTCTGCACTTCCGCAGTCATCCATGGCTTCTGGTAGGGTCGTGTGATGATGACCTTTGAGACAGTAATATCCTTGCACTTGCTGATGTAGCCAGTCACTGAAACTGTGTGCCCATCCAGGTTGATGGAGTCACCATAGGTTGCAGCCTCCCTAAACATGTCCCAGTGTGTTCAAAACCTCTTTCAGCATGATGTTCCCTACCACATTGCAGGAATGCTTTGAGGAACTTGACAAATAGTTCAAGGTGTTGACTTAGCCTCTAAATCTCCATCAAATCAAGCTTCTGTTGGATTTTTAGACAAAATACTCTGATCCATGGAGGTCCACCTCACAAAAAGATCAGCTTGTAGCATCTTGTTGCCTGACAGCACACCTTCGCATGTCTTGTGGAGTCCATTGCTTGATGGGTCAGGTGGGTTTGGCAGCAAGAAGGGGGACTAAACCATTTTAGGCAGATATATTATGACTGGTTGTTGTATATCATTTTCTTAGCTCCTTGTCCTGGGTAGGGTCATATATGGGGCTCGAACCCAAAACCTTGTAGTTATGGGCCTATTCCCCTAACAACAAAACCATCACTACCCCATTTGCAGGTAGTTGGTCCAGCAATTAAGTTGTTAATAACTTCTTCTTCTGCCCATCCCCCAAAACACCCCACAACACCACCATCTTCCAGTTTTAGGTGGCATCTGTCTCAGAGTTGTACATAAAACCAGCTGTGAATAGCAAGAAACGGACCCGGAAACTGCTCTCTCCCTTGTGGAACACCAGTGCGCATCGCCGCATGCTATGGTCTTGATTCCAGTTATTTGAAACAGGAAATATGGATGGAATCAACCTGCACATTCTTCAGCTCCTCAAGTCAAAGAACGACCATCACTTTACTGGCTGCTTGATTCAAATCTGAAATATTGTAGTTTCTTGAAGAAAGTGTTGGTTTAGGCAGTGGTTAGTGATTGGGGATTGATACCATGTTCCTAAAGTTGTGGGCTAAAATCTTGCTCAAGGCTACCTCAGGGCAACCTACTGGTCTGGGATTCGATCCCATGACCTTCTGATTCTGTGGCCAACTCCCTAATCACTAGCATGGGTGGGTCAATAAAGGTGCTGCTTGGCAGATGATGGAAATTCCTCATTAGCAAAGTAAATGAGTGATGATTATAGATAAACTTCTGGCTAAAAGTGAACGGAATTGTCTGTCATTAGCCAACTGTTACTAGAATCGTGGCTGTGTCCCAAACTGTATGCTACCAAACTAAATAATGTTCAAAATCAACCCCTAATTGCTCCAGGGGGACTGTCCCTGCAGTTATGATTTGGAATATGAATATCCATAATATTGAACATTATGCACCTTTATTGACCACCGACGGGTCTGATGTTTTTGTTTTTTTGTATTTCTGTGGTTTCAGGTGGAAAAGCCTGTTGAGCTGTCACTCAGCAGAATGCAGGTAGATATACTGGACTGATTTCCAGTTCCTTTACTGGGACTACCGTGCTAAAAATGACTAAAGGTGCTTGATCGCCTGTTGGACACGCAGTATGTGTCCCAAACCCTGTATTCTGAAAATGCTCCTGCATGTTTAATATCTTTAAAACAAATAATAAACCAAATGCATCAGTATTTCATGCACTTGCTCCAACCAAACAGTCTGAATGGTTGAAAAGATGTTTTCTCATTTATTTTGCCTTTTCATGGCCTTTTCCAGCCCCTGAAGCCACCTAGCAGATAGATGTGTTCATGCTCAGATGTGTTCATGCTCATGCTCAGTGATTTGTACTGATGCTCTGGATTTAATATGGATCTTCACTTCCTAATTCTGACACCCACCACTTGGAAGCGGTTGTGTACAAAGGGATCCTTCTATCCAAGGGTAGGTTTCATTGGCTGACTGCCATCCTGCAGCATGAATGGAAGAGCTTTATCTCGTGCACCCAAGGAACAAGGTAAGTGACCGCGAGGCAAGATTTTAAGGACGAGTCCTTTTTTTTTTTCCTCCCTGCGTAATTCAAATAGGATTTATAATGCCCAAGATATTGTTTTACAATGATCTGAAAACCCAAAAGCAGGTGTAACATACAGTTTACACTGTGTTTACACTACATTGTAACATAAAAAAAGAAGTACTAGAAGTACTTCTACTTTTTGGAAGGGTAACAACTACTGGATACTGGATCACTTTTACTGAAATCTATGCATTGAACAGTCAATTGAGCCTCACTTCACAATGAGGAGTAAAAGTGCCTTTAATTTTTTCTGTCGTGATAGAAAAAAGGAAAGAAATAATCATCCGCCAATCTTTCATGAAGGCTAATATCCCTGCATGGTGGACGGTTCCCTTGTGATGTTACTCTCTGACATGTTGAATATATATAAGTATATAAGTAATATCACTCCGTTTTGAAAGTGTAAGGAATCACTGACGTCAGAAAATTGTGGGTGCCACCCTGTCATTGGCCAGAAGAGGGCACAATGAAACAGTGTTTGGGGAAAAATAAATAAATAAATAAAAAACCTACATACTGGACTGAATCTGGTTCTCACTTCCTCATATTTGTCTCTTATTAGCTCCACATTTTAAGAGTTTTTTGGTGTTGGTACACATTTAAAAGAACAGGATAATTATCCTAATTATAAATACTATATTTATATGAATTATAATATAAATATAATACCACAAATTAAATTCCAAAAAACATGGATGTTGGGAAGCAACTGATCAACCAGAATATTAAAACAGTGAAATCTCAGCAGGTAAAGTAAATAACATTTATTATCAGACCACTATGGTGTTGAAAAGCAGGCGAAACAGGCAGGTGTGAGGATCTGAGTGGCTTTTTTTAAAGAGTGTTTTTAAGAAATATGGACACGCTGGAGCTCATTGCACACCAATCCCATCACCAGACTCTGTAAGCTCCTAGTGTCCCACCCACAAGTCCCCATAGAAGAAGAAAAATCAGCAAAGAGTCTAGACAAGAACGATAGGGCTCAACACTTTGAGGGTTGCATCATTTGGGCCCTGAAAGATAATTGTTAAAATAAAAAAATAGAAGAAAAAAAAGGAAGTATAGGAAGGTACTGGAAACATTTTAATGTGAAAGTGAAAATCATCTCCATATGTGGAGATATATACAATATGTAGACATATGGTGCACTGATGAAAAGACAGGAGGCAGAGCTGGAGGTGTCAGAGTTAAAGATGCTGAGATTTCCGTTGGGTGTGACGAGGATGGACAGGATTAGAAATGAGAATATTAGAGGGACAGCTCAGACGTCTTGGAGACAAAGTTAGAGAAGCAAGGTTGCGTTGGTTTGAACATGTCCATAGGAGAGACGAAGATTATATTAAAGGAGGATGTTGAAGATGTAGATGCCAGGAAAGAGGAGAAGCAGAAGACCAAAGAGGAGGTTGCTGAGAGAGGACATGCAGATGGTTGGTTTGAGGAGGAAGATGCAGAGGGTCGGAAGAAATGGAGACGGTTGATCCACTGTGGCGACTCCTAAACGGGAGTAGCCGAAGGAACATTAAGAAGAAGATGGTTTATAATTTAACAAGATGTCAGCAGACAGTCTATGCACCCAGTTCCTTTTTCTAAAACTAAACATTGATGATGTCTGATTGAGCTTCGTCACAACAATTCATCAAGTGCACTTTGAAACTATACAATCTGTTTCTTTGTTTTCATTTGATCTAAAAGTGTATAATGCCTCTTTTTCTGTAGTTTTAAGATGGAGTTTTGGTTCTACCTGTTCCCTTCTTCAAATGTAGATCAGAATATGTGTTTATTTGTATACATTTTTCTATTAATTAAAAGGATGGAGAGGCTGGAGAGAGTTTGTAGCTGGATTTATTGATTTTGCTAGAGCTGGAGGCTATGTTTGTGTATGTATGTATGCATGAGAGAAAAAGAGAGCGAAAGAACATTAGGGTAAAGGCTGGGTTGCGTTCCTAAAACACAGGACTGGTGGTGCCCGTCCACACTTGATGGGAAGTGGAATAGACAGTTGGGTAAAAATGGTATCCCACTTCTGCAACTGCATCTGCTCTTGTCCCCTGGGGGAATTCAGGTAGAGAGGGAGAGAAGGTAGAAAAGAGGATGAAAAGGAGGATAAGAAAGTGGAAATACAAGAGTTAAAAGGGTGGATGGATCCAAAAGCGATTGGTGGAATGAGTGAAGAGGAGGTTTAGTGAAAGTAACAATTTGTCTTTGTGAAAATCGGCACAACACACAGTAAATCACAACAAAATGCAGCTTCTGCCTTTAATCCATACACACATGTGCAGCAGGGGCAGCTATTGAAAGTGACAGGAAACAGTGAAGGGAACGGTACCTTGCTCAAGGGTACCTCAAGGCAACTTACTGGTCTGGGATTTGAACCCATGGCCTTCCAATCCTGGGATGTTGTTTTCACCTGCAGTTTGAGGCTTCTTCACAAAGATTTTCACGAAGAAAACTTCAGACATCAAAACATATCACAGCATAATACTGAAATACTAGTCATACAGGTGTAAATTGGGCATTTTTTTACAGTACAATTTTTACAGTACAATTACTTTAAAGGGCTGCACAGTGGCGCAGTGGAAGCACTGTTGCTTAACAGCGAGAAGGTCCTGGGTTCGGTTCCCGGACAGTCTGGGTTCTTTCTATGTGGAGTTTGCATGTTCTCCCTGTGTCCACATGGGCTTCCTCCCACCATCCAAAGACATGCATGTCAGGTGGATTGAAGATGCTCAATTTCCTGTAGGTGTGAGTGTAAGCTTGTTTGTCTGTGTGTTCACCCTGCAATGGACTGGCGACTAGTCCAGAATTCCTCGCCTCTTGCCTTGTGAGAGCCGGAATAGGCTCCAGCACTCCCCTGGGACCCTGATAAGGACAAACGGCTATGAGTGATAGAATGAGAGAGAACGAGAACTACTTTTAAAGAACCATGGGTTGCCATTTGTGCTGCTAGCCAGTCAAGAAATTAGAAGTTTTTGAATCACACTGCAATACCGAATGCTTTATAATCATCTGCAATGCAAGTGCCCCTTAGTTTTGTTTGTGTGTGTATGTGTGCACGCATGTGTGTTTGTTGGTGCATCTGGTGTATTACTGGTTAGTAAAGGCGGCTCAGAGAATGGATGATTTGATTAAACTGATCATGTTTGTTAGGAATAAAAAGACAGCATTAGTAGTGTTGTGGACACTGATGTGTGTTTGGGTGAAATATATGCATGACCTTTTTTCTATGCTTTAAAAGCAGTTTATGGTCTTGTAGTTTTGTCCACCAGCTGGATCCTTTAAACCAGCTTCTCCACTCCTGCAGTAACTGCTACCCTGACTCTCAGGTGTGCTCTGCTTAGTCAAGATGATTAAACACTCCACTGAGGGCAGGTTCCAAGATGAAACCCTTATCCTTCGATACTGTAAGTGATATCAAGGAAACAAGCCCGATAGGAGTAATCCAATGACCATGTTAACAAATATCAAGATGGTAAACCTCATACATAAACATGTGTGCACAATAGTCAGTAACTACTCTTTCATATATTTTATTTCCTGTGTAAATCATCTTTTTCAGGAAAAAAAATCTAGTAATCTTTTTCATATGTGATTTTTTTCCAGACATGTAAAAACAATGGAGCTTGATATTCTTCTCTCTGTTAAAGATAAAAGCTTTACATTTACATTTGTGGCATTTAGCAGACATTCTTATCCAGAGTGACTTCCATGTCCTAATTACAGGGACCCAGGGTTAAGGATCTTGCTCAGGGAGCCAGTGCCAGAGGTGGGATTCGAACCTGGGACCTCTTGAGCCATAGGTCCTGACGGATTGTACATGTCAATGTTGTCTCTCTGTCTCCAGATGTAATCATTACTTGTAATGATACATGATGATGATGGTATGAATGTGGTTCAATCATTAATCACAGTTAATGGATGATGATCAGGGTCTTTGTTTTAATTCAGTTGATTTAATGTTGATTCAATGGGTTTACATAGAATCACAGGGGGGAGTGACGGATTGTAGGTTGATTTTATTCATTTATTTCTGTTATTTTCTCCATGGCCCTTCCACCCCCGTTACCCTAAATCCCTTCCCTAGGTAGTATTCACGTCCCTGTCACCTTTAACCTATATATTATTAACTGCATCTCTATTTTTCTGTTCTCTTCTGAGTAGTGCTTTCTTTGCACATCAAAAACACCCAAACAAGGTCATAGTCTTAGATTAGGTGTCTCCACCGGAGGCCTTGGAGCTCCAGGAGACAGATAAAAAGGCACACTCTGAACTGTGCAAGTTAGAGAGAGAAAGGATTCCACACAGAGAGGAACACTGACCAGCCTTTTGAACATCTTGTAAGAACTTCGCTACTTTTCTGTCAATAAACTTTGCTATATCTTAAAAATCTCTTCGCCTCATCACTGACTCCTTGAACCTCGGTTCTCAATCGGAGAATCCAACAGTTGGCGTCACGACGGACAGGATTGACTTGAGGAACGGACGGGAAATGCAATTGGAAGACAACACGTTTGACCAAAAGTCAGGAACAGAAGTGCTGACACTTTGACTGAGGTATGGCCTCCTACTGTCTTAATCTGCTGCTGAGTGGAGAACTGCTGTGTGTAAAAAGTAAACTCCCTCCTCTTCAAGCTCAATCTAGAAAGGAGTCTGGGGTGAAGATTCAAACAATGTAAAATTTGTGAATCTGTCAATGTGGGGAAAGAAAAAATCAACAAATAACGATGTGGTGGTTCCGGACGTTGATGAGGATCACATGATCAGTATTCTCAACGTGTATATAAAAGGCTCGTTGAACCTGAAAGAGATTGAACAGAAAATTTTGGAAAAGTATGCGGTTAATGCTGATGTCAGAGGTATCTGGTCTTTGGATGTGATTCGTAAGGCTTGGGGTAAAACTCAGCTTATGAAGAAGAGTGAGAAAAAGTTGAAATGGACACTTGTTGTGCTGGGTCAGCTCAGACGCAGGAGTGAGATGATGCGAAAGGCGGAGCATCTTCTTCTATTCCTCTTGATGATGGAGACGTCCCGATGCATGGGGGCCCTCCTTTTGACCCTCCCTATGAGTTAATGTCTGTGATGCCTGCTTACCCCTCCCTCATCCCTCTGGGAGCAGCTCAGCCTCTATCAGCAAACAAACTGTATCCTGATCTCAATGCATTGGGGGCATTGGAGAAGGAACAGCAGGGTTTGTTGGAGGAAGGGAAAGCCACAGGGAGAGATGAGAATGAGAAAAGGGGCTTCTCAACTAGCGCATCATCCAACAATGCGCCAATAAAACACACTTTGTGTGAAAAACCCTCTGTGAAGGAAAAACATGCAGAAAACCACAGAGTGAAGGAAAGTGAGAGTGAAAGCGAGAGTGACACTGATCATGTTCCTGCCCGCCTTGCTCCTGTCAAAGGAAGACGTGAAATGGAATCAACAGTCATTCAACACATTGATGATGTCCTGATTGCTTCAGAGGAAGATGATCAACATGAGCAAGATGTTTTGCATGTCTTGGATCTTCTACATGAAAAAGGACACAAAGCAAGTTTCAACAAAGCTCAAATCATGCAAGCTGAAGTTGTCTATCTTGGACAGAAGATTTCACATGGAAAACGAGAAATCACTCAAGATCGAACACAAGCGATCAAGACAGCAAAACAGCCAAAAACAATTAAGGAATTGCGCTCTTTCTTGGAATTGTGCAACTACAACAGAGCATTGTTTGATTCGTACACAGAAATCGCACAACCTTTGACCGATCTGCTAAAAGGATGGAAGGATCCAACAGATCCAATCAACTTGAACCAAGAACAAATCCAAGCTTTCCAGAGTCTGAAAAAGGCGCTCTGTCTAGCACCTGCTCTAGACACAGGAAAGCCTTTCACACTGAATGTCCATGAAAGAGATGGATACATGACAGCAATGCTTTCACAAAATCATGGCGGTTTGCAGAGACCTGTTGGATACTACTCAGCGAAACTGGATAACGTGGCCCTTGGATGGGGTCCGTGTCTTCGAGCAGTTCAAGCAACATATTTGGCCGTTAACGCAGTTTCCAGCCTGGTGTTAGACCAGACACTGGTGGTCAAATGTCCACATGCTGTCCATACTCTGCTAACCTTGAGTCGAGCATCACAAGTCACAGCCGCTTGATGGGCGAAATGGTCCACCATTTTGCAATCATCCAATATTGTCATTGAAAAAGCAAGTCTGTCCAACCCTGCGACCCTACTCCCAACAGACACAGTAATCGATGACCAAATAATCACGACAATGGAGGAAGTGGCGAGCACCCAAGAAGTGCCTTTGCAGAATCCCGATCTGGTGCTGTACACCGACGGATCCTCGATGGTCAAAAATGGATTGAGAACTGCAGGATGGGCAGTGACAACAGAAACAGATGTTCTGACCAGCGGAAGCATGTCAAAAGGGACATCCACTCAACAAGCAGAATTAAAAGCTCTCATTGAAGCCTGCAAACTGGCTGAAAATCAAACAGCAAACATCTACACAGATTCAAGATATGCTTTTGGTGTTGTCCACTATTTTGGACTACTGTGGAAACAAAGAGGGTTTCTAACAGCAGCAGGAACTCCAGTGAAAAATGGAGAACTTGTGGGATTCAACTCCCAAGAGAAGTGTCAATCATGAAGTGCAAAGCACACACCAAAACCGACGCAATGGAAAACAGAGGAAATGCTCTTGCTGATGAGGCTGCAAAAATCAGTAGAGAGAAAGGTGAATCCACCGTAAAGCCCGAAGCAAGTGTCAGAGCACTCCACAAACACATGGAAGACATCAAAGACATGCAACACAACAGCCCAGCTGAAGAACGATGGACTTGAATGGAAAAGGGTGCAAAACTTCATCAAGACGATGTTTGGAGATTTGGAGATTCACAGAGAACAGTGGCTCCAGCATCACTAGTTCCATATCTCACACATGTGTCTGTTGGACACATTGGTCTTGAAAAAATGATTAATCGGTTCAACCAATACTGGTGGAGTCCTCAGTTTCGTGCTCAGGCACAACAAGTTGTTGGTCAGTGCATGACCTGTCAGAAAAACACAGGAACCAGAACTCCAATCCCAACATTGATGGTTCCTGCACCGCCAGGACCCTTTCTGCATCTGCAAGTTGATTACATCACCTTACCTATAAGTCAGACGTGTTCAGACGTGTTGGTCATTGTGGACAAGTTTTCAAGATGGGTGGAAGCATCACCATGCCGAAAAGCAATGGCTGCCCACACAGCGAAAACCTTGGTGAAGGATTTCATACCAAGATGGGGCCTGCCCTGTCGCATTGACTCAGATCAAGGGACACATTTCACAGTTGCAGTTTGCCAAGAAATTTGTCGAATGATGGGCATCTGATATGCCATTGCCCTCATCATCCTCAGTCTTCAGGACTGAAGACTTTGTTCCTGATATAGAGGAATGCTCTAAGGTGAAGTGCTAGTAACCTCTCCCTTAGTAGCCTCCGCTGCTGGGCAACGAAGTGGATAAACTTCAACCAGCCAGAAGACAGTGAACCCATTCACACACACACACACACACACACACACACACACTTACACACACACACACACACACTTACTTGGGGGGGGGGGGAATAGAGAAAAACACATAAATACACAGCTCTGTATGTGTATGAAGAATACCATGATGTTTAACCTTCTCTTGTGTTTGTGTTTACAGGTTGCCCTCGTGGTCAGTCACGATGACGGTTTAAGGGGAAACACCTTTATAGCCGCAGCACATGGTTCTGCAAAAGTGTTTAACAAGTCAGATTGTTGGATCTGTGGCCTAATTCCACATGGTGCGGAAATATTCCCACAAATTGCAGTGCCCCTCGTCATCACTGATCACGACTGCACCTGCCTTTTCTGAAACGTGAGGATTTGGGTAATGAGACAGTCATAACGGCTATTCACCACGTAAGACCAATAACTAAACCAGATACGCCCATAAATTTAGCATACACACCCAAAGGGAATCTATGTTGGTGTAATAATGGTTCTTGGCCTTATTTAGGTACTAGTGTATGTCATTTGACCATCACACCTGATGTACCGTCTGTCATAGTACGTCTGAATGATAATTCTGTACAGTTCATCTTGATTTTCAAAACTGCATATTTTTCAGATGACGCTCCCACTGTGAACGGGACCATCTGCCTGAACATGTTATGCAGCTTGCGTCATACCAGCCTTGAGACACACTACTGCTTTAGATCAAATTTATCATGAATTAATCAACATGAGACACATGACTCTCCAAAACAGGTTGGCTCTTGACCTCTTGCTTGCTGAAAAAGGTGGAACTTGTGCTGTTATTGGGGATGAGTGTTGCTCATTCATTCCAGACGCATCCCATGTCTCGATTCTAATTTCAGAGATCAGAAAACAGGTCAAGGTTATGCACACCGCCTCTACAGCTTCAGTGAACCCTTTCGGATGGTTCACCAGCATGTTTGGGGTTCTGGCCACTCATCTTCTTCAAGTCTTTGTTGTACTCATGTTTGATTACTCTGATTCTCCTGATAATCAAGATTGTTTTGTGGACGTGGAAGACTGTACATGTCAATGTTGTCTCTGTCTCCAGATGTAATCATTACTTGCAATGATACATGATGATGATGGTATGAATGTGGTTCAATCATTAATCACAGTTAATGGATGATGATCAGGGTCTTTGTTTTAATTCAGTTGATTTAATGTTGATTCAATGGGTTTACATAGAATCACAGGGGGGAGTGACGGATTGTAGGTTGATTTTATTCATTTATTTCTGTTATTTTCTCCATGGCCCTTCCACCCCCGTTACCCTAAATCCCTTCCCTAGGTAGTATTCACGTCCCTGTCACCTTTAACCTATATATTATTAACTGCATCTCTATTTTTCTCTGTTCTCTTCTGAGTAACGCTTTCTTTGCACATCAAAAACACCCAAACAAGGTCATAGTCTTAGATTAGGTGTCTCCACCGGAGACTGATAAAACACACAAAGCACAAGGTCCTATTTCATTTAATAATTTTAAAAACCTCATACAACCAAATCCTGGTTTGGAAATTGTTGGATTGGTTTTTTCACAATTTGTCCTTCTTTATCATCACTTTTAAAATCTATTTTTGTGTTCTTTTTTTTACATTTTTTATCTTTACAGCATTTCAAAACTAAATTCGATGATGACAATCAATAGGATGAAAAGTCAATCAATAAAATCAATTTTATGGATTCAGATATAGAACTACAAGTAGTTTTTTTTTTCCTCTCCTATAAAGTGAGATTTTAGAGACTAAAGATGATCATCGCAACAGGGACAATAAGCAGGTAGTAATCTCCTCCAGTATTTCTCCTTTTGCCATTTTAAATGCAATAAGAAAGCAAGCAGCTGAGGTGTGTGGGTAGTTGTTTGTCTTAACATTAGTGTCTCTTTAAAAGGGAAGCTAATATCAGTAAGAACTCAAGATGAAGTTGTAATTGGCTGATTTCATGATTGAAACAAGGGAGGAGTTAAAGTGAGAGTAGGGCGCAAATAGTAAATAGTGGACTATTCTGGAGATTTCTGGAAATTATAATTATATATTATATTTGTTGATAAAAACAAACTTTAGAGAAGAGAGAAATGAGTCACAAACAACCCAGAAAATACATTTAAGGCTTGGGAAGAAACAATCACTTTATTTTGTGTAAAGGTCCTCTTCGGGACACATTAAGAAAGTTGTTGTTGCTGCAATCACAAGAAAGGCCTTTCTAAGAGGGTTATTCTCTGGCATGAGAATAGTGACACCATTACTCAGCAAAAACTTCCATTTCTCCTATAACTTTTTGGCCTTTACTCCACTTTGTTACGACCAGATCTGTATCATCCCTCATCTTTATATTTATGTACTGTCTATAAAAGTGTGTCAAAGAATTCCAAAGAAGTCTATACTTGCTACCGTAGTATTAGAGCTTCAATACTGTATATCTCACGGCCTAATTGTATTTACTTGAAACTGGAAAAAAAAAAACGAGTTTTAAACAAATAACTAGGTGCTCATTCAGACTGGAAACAGAGAGATCACAGTACTGATGGGAAGTCCTCAATCTTATGCGAACTATGAGCAAAATCTGAAAATCTTTTAATGAGATATACAGCGCTTACACCATATCCTGCCAAAACTCAAGTCTCATGGTAGTTTTAAAATGTAATATCAAAGCAGATTGACTTCATGTGTTATGTGGTTCAATGGCACATTTCACATCAAACTACTCAAATTACTTTATTATATCTATTTTTCAGTATTATACTTCTTTGTTCAAATGGTTAAATTACTAGAAAAACCTTTTCTAAATATGTCTAAATTTTATATTTTGCTAGGCCTAAACGAACAATCCTTTAAGAGACTGTTACTTGTTAGCTTACCAGAATGTTGAGATAAAACACAAAGAAAAATTTTAAAGGGCTTAAAAATGACAAATCATAGTTCACACGGTTAAGACTACCCCAGGGACAAAAAGAACTAAAACTATTCAGTGACAGAAAAAAGAAAAGTTTTCCTTTATCTCTTTTAATGTCATCTCATTTTCCGTGCTGCTTGGACAGTGGGAGGGCGGAATTGCTTCCCAGCCGTCGTTGCCACAAGTGGCTACCAAATAATGGCTACCAGGCTGTTTCTGGGGTTACTTGGCATTCACGGCAGTGCTGAGCATCTTCCTTAGAGCCTGGGCAATGGCATCGCGATCAATGCCGAACAGTCTGAGCAGCTCGTTGGGTTTTCCGCTGCGTGGGACATGAGCCACAGCAAGCCGTTGCACCATTAAACCAGGCTCACTGACCACTGCTGAACACACAGCCTCACCGAGACCACCTGCAGAATCACACATGCTGGATTAAGATCTGCTTCCAGACGGTCAAATCTTTAGATTGAAATCGAATGTAAAGCTGTGAAAAACAGTGTGTACCATTTGAAATGAACTGAAATCACTCCTAAAACATCATCTTCATAATACCATTTGTCTTATTTGACCAACATCACCCACAAACATAGGAGCAAAAACATGGTAGCAAAAACCAAGATGAAGTGTTTCAGTAAGATGTTATTCCACCATAGACTTCGAGAACAGCTTTAGTGAACAGTGGCTACACGTTTCTAGTAGTGTACAGGATGGAGGGAACACCGTTCATCCAAAATATATTCCCTCAGCTGGTATCTGATGATGTTGGCGTAGGGGAATTAAAAATCCGTCCAAATTCTACAATGCGTGTTTGACTAGACTGAGATCTTGTGAGTTTAAAGACTATATAGATAAAGGTTCCATAGCAAAGTGATGGAAAGGCCAAAGTGTGGAGAACGATACATGCTCATGATCCAGAATTAAGAACCTTTTTTCACTCTCTAAATTCATGGTTTATACAATGTGAGTACAAAACAGATCTAATTCCTTTCTCTCTGTTTGAGATGGAGATGGTATTTCTGGAAAGAAAGTCCATCAATCACAGTGAGGGTTTCCTGAACTCCATACCTCCATACCAGCTACTCCACAGAGGTGAAGAAACTACTATCATAGATTTCTCTCATCAGACTGGATCATCTGCATGAGCTGCTGCCACTAAGACTAGCAAAATCTTCACCCACTCGGGCAGAGCCTCCACTATTCGCTCGCGAACTTCCAACCACAGAAACAAATGGACTCTTTTAATGTAACTCATGCTTACTGGAAGTCATCGCTTAATTGATTAATTACGCAATGCACTTTTTCTTTTTTTCCGCTTTGTTTCTGGTGTCGACCAGAGGAGGATGAGTTCCCTTTTTGAGTCTTGGTTCCTCCCAAGGTTTTTCCTGCTGTTTTGGGGAGTTTTTCCTTGCCTGTCTTGCCCTCGGCTTACTCACTTCTGGCTCGGACCTGGAGTCTGTAAAGCTGCTTTGTGACAACCACGGTTGTGTTTTTAAAAAAAAAAAAAAGGCATATAAATAAAACTGACTTGACTTTTAATTACCCTTGTCCGTTTTGGCATAAAAAGGAGACCGTGTACAAAGAAAATCATGATACAAACACTCTCAAATATGGTTTAGATCATTGCTGCTATGAGGCAGATAAGGGTTCTGGAGCTCTGGTCAAGATCCACTACATTTTTACAAGATTTTTTGCCAAGATAGCACCTACTGCCTTGAGAACTCATCTGTAAGCAGAGTTTAGAGCAAAATAATGATCATAAACATAAATCAAATTTAACAGGAATTGGCTATAAAACACAATAAAATGTTTGCAAATTTCAACCAGCCTCTGGAGGGAAACATGGAGACGGGCAATTGCTACAATCAGTTATATACACTCCGGATCTGTTATTTTAGGTTTAATAATCAAATGCTCTTGAAAAAACTACTGCTTGTTTAAATTGTTCTTATTGCTGAGAGGTGTTTACAGGGCTCATATTCCTATTGGAGTCTTTTGTGATACCCAAGTTGCAAATATCAGTCTTATATTGATTAACAAAATATACAGTATGTTCACAGAAAAGAAGTGCATTTATAATGCTGTTGATAAAGTCTTGAACCGTAACACATGATGCTGTATTTAAGCCTGTATGAACACTCACCTTCATAGTAGTGGTCCTCCACAGTGAGGATGCGACCCCTCGTGGCCTTGGCATTGTCAGTGATTGTCTTCGAATCCAGAGGTTTAATAGTAAACGGGTCGATCACACGTATATTTATCCTCTCTGTAAAGACATGAGGTTTTTGATGTGTGTCTCCACATGTAGTCTACACACACACACACACACACACACACACACACACACACACACACAAGCAGCGGAACGAGTTGAGCTGAACCAACAGTTGGATGCGGCTGTTTTTCAGGGCTTGAGCAAGAGCCCTCCGTTTTGGTGAGAATAATGTTACGAAGATAATTTAGTCTGTAGTCTCCCCTGTTCTCATGTTTGTGGTCTGACATCAACATAACATTTGGGTTGAATTGGAACATTGATTGCAAACAGGGCCTTCTTCATCCTCTGTGCCTGTTCTCACGATTGCTTTTCTTGACCCATAGACACACAGACACACGTTCATGCCAGAAAGGTAATGGATGTTTTCAGACACAAAGCAGGGGCAACTCCATATCCGTGCCCATGGTTTATTGATGGAATTTCCGACAAGCTCTTTTGCAAAGTCTTCTGGTTAGGTGTCCACATATTTGTCATGTAAAATGTCATTTGCACTCATAACCTTTTAGTCTTTTTTTCCTGAAAACTCTTAAAGAGAAGATTTTGTATCATTTTATACACTTTGCTGCATTCCTTACTACCTCGAAACAAACCAAATAACAATAATTAACCATAATTCACACTTTCTGGGACCATATTTTGCTTGGCTAATTGGCAACCTTCATCTCTCTGTCATGACTCATTAATAAATGCCACATCACTCTCTGTATTAACTAGTTATGCGAATTACTATACATGTTTTTGTGTTGCTGGTGGGCCATGACTAGAGGAAGGTGGATCCTGAGTCTTGGTTCCTCTCTAGGATTATTTCACTTTCTCTGAGGGCTTTTTTCTTCCTTTTATAATCTCTGGATTGCTCACTGGAGGTTTGACTTAGATTTCTGCAAATCTGAACAGTTCTGAAAGATGGAGGTGGTGGTGGTCTAGTGGTAGGGTACTTGCCTATGGACCTATGGCTCAAGAGGTCCCAGGTTCGAATCCCACCTCTAGCACTATCACCACTGGGTCCCTAAGCAAGACCCTTAACCCTGAGTTGCTCCGGGGGTACTGTCCCTGTAATTAGGACATGGAAGTTGCTCTGGATAAATGCCGTAAATGTAAAGATGAAATACAAATAAAAATGAGACGGTTTCCTTGCTTGGTGGTGTGTGACGAGGGGCTTCATCATCAGTACTGATCATGCTACAAAGAGAAACTGGCGCAGTTGTGGACTGTATTTAAGAAGGTATTTGCTCCATCATTGTACCTTTCTTTAGCTGCTCAGCTGCTGCAAGTGCCTCATGCAGAGTGATCCCTGCACCAATTACAGTGACGTGGTCATCGTTGGACTTATATACAACCTGCATATAAACAGCACCATGAGTGTAAAAGTATTTCTCACCATTGCCAAGGAAAGAAAACATTTGCAGCGCATACCTTCGCTTGTCCAACACGGAAGTCTTCATTGTTGTTGTAAATGATGGCATTTTCTGGGCGACTGGTTCTGATAAAACAGAGACCCTGGAAAAGGGAAATGGGAAGCACATGAAAAAGGCTAAAGTCATTTGCATATAACCTATTGGTTAGCTCAGCAATCCCAAGCTTAATAATTATTGGAGAGAAGTTGCCATTTTGGCATTAGATGATAGCTCTCCTTACCCCATTTATCAGTTGCTGGAACTGATAAACACAAGGCCACCAGTGAGAGGGTATCATTTGAGCTATAGATCATACTCCGCACAATACAGTAGTGTAATGTTAAGTAAGAGTATGTGTGGCCAACATGTGGCAACAGAAAAAAAAAAAAAAAAAAATTGTGCAGTAACTGACCACTGATGTAGGACTAGAGGATGACTAACACAAACTGTGCAGCATCGGATGTACTTTCATCAACAACTTCACATCTACAAGGTAGACCAGCAGGCAAAATGTGTCAAAAAATCTCCTGCAGAACTGCTGTGTGAAAGACAGGCGGTTTGTAAACTACAAAGCGAACCTATATGAGGATGAGGGTAAGGGTTAGGTTATGGTGAGCATGTTTATTGGAACCATGAATATAAATATAAGGCATGTCTATCTAGCACGGTGACTAGTCTGTGTATACAGCTGCCTATTGATGTACTTTGGAGTAAACCCTTGGTTCGCAGGTGCCTTGAATCTGAGTATGGACTGGGACTAACTCACAGACCTAGTTGCTGTTTAGGGTGCAAGCAATCTTGTTTTTTTTTTTTTGTTTTTTTTTAAATCAGGACATACCCATTAAGTGTATACACGCAGAGACAATTGTAGGTACCTTTGTGTTAGCAGCCAGTTCCACAGCTTTCTCAGTGGACACTCCATCGCTAGGGTAGAAGATGGTTGCCGTGGGAATAGCTCGGAACATGGCCAAGTCTTCCAGGCCCATCTGAGAGGGACCATCCTCTCCTGAAACATTCCCACACACATGTACGTCGAAAAATGACAAAACAGTATCCATTCGTAGAGTCTACACAGCATGCAATGTACATTTAGAATCTAAAAGCAAAACCAGGAGCCCTCAGACTACTTCCACATGATATAAAGAGACGGAGGGAGGGAGAGAAGGACTAAACAAGCCTGTTTGCGGCACTCAATCGTTTCCTTATTCTAAGGGTTTTCTTATGCTCTCTGTGGCTTAAATCAACCAAGTACTGTCCTACCACAGGTGTACGACTCCATCCATCCATCATCTTAACCACTAAAACTAGTTTACTAACTGAGTAGATCTCTACTACACTACAACATTAGGCAGTAAGGTGAGAAGTCAGTGGACACTAACCGATGGACACGCCACAGTGTGAGCCACAGAGGTTGATGTTGCTTTCTGAGATGGCAGCCATGCGCAGCTGGTCATTGGCGCGGGTAAAGAATGTGGCAAATGCGGAGACAAAGACAACATTTCTGTCCCGCGTAGCACAACCCACAGCTACACTCACCTGCAAGACAGAGAGAAAAGCTGTGGTGCCTAGAGGTGACTTTAGAGCACTTTAAGGTAGCAATTTTGGAACATCAGGATGTCTTTTAATAGATTTACACATCTGCAAATGCAGTTCTGGCTTTATTTGTACATGAATAGAAGATAAAGTACTGAAGAGAAATGCACTGGTTAGAACGATGATACACATACACCAGACACTTTAAAAGAAACAGCAGCCTTGTATTTCTACCCATGAGATACTTTATATATTCATACCTTATGAATCCACCGTTTTACAGTTCGTACCAATGATAAAGATCTTTGGCAAAAGCCGTTTATATTTTCTTCTGTTTTCTCCTCTGTAATGTTAGGAGGATAACTCTAACTGCTAATTCGGTATCATCTTACAGACACCCATGCTGGATAGCACTGCAACTGATGACTTAAGATAGGGAGGAGGTCCCAACCCACCCAGTATAGCCAGGCTAATTTTATTCCTTTAAATTCCCAATAATGGTTAAGGACAAAGTTTAGATGTCCACTGAGAAGTCCCTTTTCTTTTGCCCCATTCATTACCTTCATTCACTAGACCATTTCTAGCCTCTACTGAATTGCACTAAATTAGCAGGGCACAACGTCTCTGTTTGTCAGTCACAGAAACATCTGTATGCCTGTTAATGATTTTTTTTTTTTTTTTTTTTTTTTAAAGATAAATAAGTATAAAATTAAGAAAATTATAATACAATAAAAATTAAATAAAAAATTATATATACACAGTACCGTGCAAAAGTTTTAGTCAGGTGTGAAAAAATGCTGTAAACAAAGAATGCCTTCAGAAATATAAATAATGATTGTTTATTTTTATCAATTTACAAAATGCAAAGTGTGCAAACAAAAGAAAAATCTAAATTAAATCAATATTTGTTGTTACTACCTTTTGCCTTCAAACTAGCATCAGTTCTTCTGGCCCCCACAGAGCCCTGATCTCAACATCATCCAGTGTGTCTGGGATTACATGAAGAGACAGAAGGATGTGAGGAAGCCTACATCCACAGAAGATCTGTGGTTAGTTCTCCAAGATGTTTGGAACAACCTACCAGCAGAGTTCCTTCAAAAACTGTGTGCAAGTGTACCTAGAAGAATTGATGCTGTTTTGAAGGCAAAGGGTGGTCACACCAAATATTGATTTGATTTAGCTTTCTCTTTTGTTCATTCACTGCATTTTATTGATTGATGAAAATAAATGATTAACACTTCCATTTCTGAAAGCATTCTTTGTTTACAGCATTTTTTCCACACCTGCCTAAAACTTTTGCACAGTACTGTATATTTGTGTGTTTAATTTCCTGACAACCCATGTGTTGTCTAGTTGTAAAGTGCAAGGAAGTTGATTTTTATATTTGTACATTATATATTGTATTAGATAATTTAACCATAATTGTCCTCTGAATACATAAGTTATGCATAATTATACTTTATGATGCAACTTAGAGCTTAATCTTCAAATCTTCTAAAGTGAAAGTGAAGTGAAAGTGACAACCCTCGTCATTGCGAGGTCACAGCACAGCAAGCGTGAACCACAACGAAATTGGACCTCTGCTTTTAACCCATGCACACAAACACCGTGCAGCAGTGGGCAGCTACTGAAAGCGCCTGGGGAGCAGTGACAGGGATGGTACCTTTGCTCAGGGGTACCTCAGGGCAACCTACTTGTGAGGGAATCGAACCCACAATCTTCCGATGCGGGGCCAACTCCCTAACCACTAGGCCAAGTGTAATAAGAAATAGGAATTTTAGTCACTAAAATAGGGATTTTTTTTTTTACAATCTTAATTTAAAATGAATTTAAGTTTACTCTTCATTATTTATCACTATTTATTTGTCCAGAAATACATATTATGCATCACTGTATACTAATGGATCTAAAGAGTAGAAGTTTTTAAAAGTCATTAAGTAATAGCAGTTGGCAGATAACATGCTGAAACATTTCTGAAAGTCTGTTACTAAGTATAAAGACACGTGCACTTTAAATTTTTTTTTTTATGGAATCTTCCAGCTTGCCTTGTGAAATCTGTGAAACCTTCACATTTCTGCAGTAGCAGCAAGTCCCAGCCGGCAGGCCTTGCTAAAAGAATCTGTCCAGCGCAAAACTGTGCAGCGCAAGAAAAAATCTGTTTCTTGGTCCGCATTTCTAAAACCTACAATCTCCTTGGGCAATGCGAGATGCGAGCATTCAATAACTTTACTCCACCAAATCTAGGATGGAGGCTTTCCGACAGTCCTGAAAACGGATTGCTCTCTTCCATAATTAAAATATTTAAAATTCAAAAAATTTGCTTTATACAGATCTTGAGTACTAAGGGGAACGCAGGAGTTGTAGCTCTGTGTTTACTGTATTTACTTATATTGAATGACTTCATTGATTCAATAAATCTGCCATGGCCAACAGCTTACTTACCACCATTCGTGGCCATCTAGCTTTCACTTAGAGATTTCTGTAATGTCATAGGACAGCGGTATCTCTCTTGTGCAGCGAAGGAAGAGGAGGAAATGAATTAATTTATGGGGGGATTTGTGTGACGCAGTCATTTCTATTGCATGTGATTCCTTCACTATACCAATACTACCCACTACAAAAGGTGAACATGGTGAGAATGACTTGCCTTCGGTTGGTCTTTGTATTTGATAAATAAACTTTACAGAAACTAAACTGAAAGTTGTTCTCATACCATGTTCTGCTCAGCAATGTAGCACTCCACATATCGGCCAGGGCATTCATTCTTGAAGATTTCCGAATAGGTAGAGTTCTTTGTGTCTCCATCGAGAGCAATTACACGCTCATTGTATCGCCCTAGTTTAGCCAGGGCCATTCCGTATGCCTTCCTTGTAGCAACCTGGAAAACAGGACACCTGATTAAAACTTAAAGTTTCAGTAACCTAATATCACCTGTGACTGGAAAATGCATGGCTCCAGTCTCTGAGCCCTCATTTTAAAACCTACTGATTGAAAAACTTGTTTAAATTTTAATTATAGTCAGCACAGCTCAAATAGAGTTAGTAGTTTCTGTCTCTATTTGAAAGTGACCCTTGTCATTGTGAGGTCACAGCACAGCAGACAGTGAACCACAACTAAATTGGACCTCTGCATTTAACCCACGCACACTCAAACCCGTGCAGCAGTGGGCAGCTATTGAAAGCACCCGGGGAGCAGTGACGGGGACGGTACCTTGCTCAAGGGTACCTGTTAGGAAAATCGTAAATATTTATCATTGATGATGAACTGTTAACCTTTTCGTTATCCTTTTTGTTTTATGACTTCTGCAAAGAGCTTGTTACGACAGTTGACCTTTGTACCTGAACCTTCCCAGACACAGAATTCCTCTTCTCTGTTTACTATTTTGTAACAAGGAATGTGGGCTAATTGCCGTTGTAAAAATCAGGAAAGCAAATAAAAGGCTTGCAGAGGGAGAAGCACTTCGGAGGAGGTAGCTGGTGTTGGCTGGTGCCTGGCTCCCCTTGCAAGTAAAAACTGCAGATCCTGTGTCTGGTGTTTTCCTTCGTTCTACTGTTTCTGCTTACAGGAATTTTCTAACATAACTTGGTCCTTCGAGCCGGATCGCTACATATCCGTGTCCCTGCGGAGCACTTGGAGGACACTGAAGTCTGTGCATAGCCCACGAGTCTGGGACCGTGGATGAAAGCCCGCCATAGTGAATTCTATGTCGGCCAGTAAGTCTCGAGTTGTACCGCTGGACCGGATTGACACGATCTGAACATCATTTGGTTGAGACGGTGAGAGCGTGGGAAAACAGGTAAGACAAGGATTTTATGGAAAAGTGCTGGAAGGTTCAGGGTACCTTAGAAAGAAAGTTCTAAAGGGGATCAGAAGGATTGCCCTAGAGGTCTAATTGTACTAGTACTAGTCAATTGAGATGCTCCTAAGAAGTAACTAAGGTAGTTACTATAGACTGAGGTATGTGTTTGTTTGTCTGTCTGTCTGTGTGAATGGGAGAGACCCAGTACTGAAACAGGACAACCCGAAACCTAACGGTGCTAACATGAAGTTGTCCCTGAGGACTGGACTGGTGATCCTCTCCATCGAGGATTTAGGTGGTGGTTAACAGAATCGAAAACGTTTTTCATCTCTCGGGATTAGAACCCCCAGTGGAGGACTAGACTGGACAATAGGTCTAGCCTAGAAGCTTGTTCTCCAGAGAGTGATTAACGGCCCAAAGAGGACTTTTCTAGTGACCCACCACAGTGGACTCATAAGTTGTCAAACTGTTTGTTGTCAAATGAAGTAAATGTTTGAGGCAGCCTTGTGAATGTTAATGGGACATTCTAGAGGAGTTCAAGTTTGCAAATATTGTGGCTACAGAGCAACAGGTGTAAAGAAAGAAAAATGAAAAAAATTGAAAGAAAAGAGAAAAAAAAAGAAAGAAAAAGAAAAGAAACATTTTTGACTTAACCTAGATTCTCCTGCCTGTGAGGTCTGTCATAAGGAGGGAACGCAAAGACCTAAGTCGGGGACTTAGGCACACCTAGGCAAGGGACTTAGGTGGACCTTGGGGGTAACCCCGGGTGGGGACCAGTACCTAGAGGACAGTTCAAGAGAACTGAGGTAGATTGGATCCAACTCTTTCAAGGAAAGGTTGAGAGTAATAAAAGTTAAGCTACTCCTGCCTGGGACAGGAACGGAAATGCGTTGAAATATGGAGACCTCACAGTCACGGGATCTAGGAAAAGAGATTAAGGGGAATTCACAAAGACTGACTGTTATGGGAAATATGGAGAAGTGACTGACCCGACGATATTAGGTAGATGGTTTGTGAAACATGGGTTTCCAGAAGATGGTTCTTTCAGTACTAAGGTTTTGAAAGATTTACAGAAGAAATTAAAGGAAGAGAAGGAAGGTAGAAATACCAGGAAGGTAGAAATGGCATTGGTCAATAAGTAAGTAAATAAATAAATAAATGAAATTATAGTAATAATAAATTTCACATTATATAATTATATAATAATAAAAGAAATAATGGTAAAATTAAAGCAACAGAGGCATGTGCAGTGAGACTCAAGGTTAAAGACATCATGCCGAAGTAAGTGCTGCAGCTGCACCTCCCGCCCTGGAGAGACAAATGGGATCCTCCCTGAAACTACCCCCTTATGTGCAAACAAACTTATATCCAAATTTAGATGCTTTTAAAATGCCTGACAGCCCGGCTACAAATACTAGAGGCCATAAGGGCAAGGTGGGGGAATGGAGTAAAACAATGGGAGGACTTCTTAGCCCAGGCGGTTTAGTGAGGGCAATAAACCCGAATACTGCAGATGAATGCCCCATGGTGGAAGTAGCTAATCCAGCCTGGGATCCTAATCATGCAAAGATGGGAGATAGAACCATGTTAGTATATAGAACCTGGATCCATGATGACGTCAAAAAAAGGCTACTGAATCTGTGACGTCCCCAAAAAAAGAATCCTAATCAGTGTTGCTCGGATGTGACGAACCTGATCAATTCGTACCATCTGAATGGCCCTGAAATTCAACAAGTATTCATGGCAATTTTTTACAACGGAATGGTTTAGAGTTAGAGGGGACTGGGACCCAATGGACGGTGGGAATCCTCCCGGGCCCCTAGCCCATAATAGCCCACAGCTACTACAGCGAGTAGAGCAACTCCTAAATAGAATCAGAGAAGTATATAGAAAGAGAGCTAATTATATAATCATTAATCAAACAAAGCAAAAAGAAGGTGAGACAGTTGTAGAATTCAGAGGAAGGTTTCAACAAGTCTTTGTAGAAAACAGTGGACTACAAGAAGATAATGATGATAATAGTGCATTTAGACCTCCTATTAGCATGTGGATAAGAAAACATTGTGTCCAGCTTCCCACATGCACATTAGATGAGTTCATGAATTATGGCATACATGCAGAGAAAATTACAGAAATAAAAAAGAAACAATCAAAAATAGATGTTTTCTGGCAAGATGACTGTGAAATGTTTTAAGGGAATCAAGGAAGTTGTAGAAACAGAGGAAAAGGAAGGTTTAGAGGAGGTTTTACGAGGTGGACGAGGCCAAGGATATGGTCCAAAGTTGAGAGATGAAGCATGTTATAACTGTGGAGAAATGGGACATTGAGCAAAGAATTGTCCTAAACAGAGGGAAGAAGATGGGCCGGATAGTTTACTAGATTTAAAGGATATATGTTATGCAGGATATAGTGACCAGAAGATGAACCAGTAGACTGGTTGCCAGTATCAGAAGACATCATAAAAAATTAGATCTGCTAATGCTAATTGAAACCAAATTCTTATCCAAACAACTTGCAATAACTGACCCTGCTATGGGATCAACTGTCCATGCTCCTGTAGTACTGACCAGTTGTTGTCCATATAATTTACTGGGTCGAGATGTAATGGTTAAATTGGATATATGTCTCATTCCTGACGGTAAATGAGAAATGATTGCAAGACGAAAAGGAGAAAATAGTGAAATTTTTTCCAGAAAAAGGACTCTGATATGATGAAAGAAGGAGAGTTACATATTACGTTGAGATTCAAAAGTAATCCAGGATCCGACCCAGCATATGACAAACTAGTCCACAAACTGGGACCACAAAAAGTATACGTATACAAGGTAACCACAAAGGTATTGCGAGAGCCCTACTATATTTTCCGCCGCTATACAAATTTGTTTAGCTAAATTTACTCCTCAGTGTTCCAGTCAAATATCAGTTTATGTAGAAGATATTCTATTAGCATCCAGTCAAATATCAGTTTATGTAGAAGATATTCTATTAGCATCAAAATCAAAGTTAATATATAAAAAGGATACTTTAGCTCTGATCAAATATCTAACTGATACAGGTAATAAGGTGAATAAAGATAAGCTACAATATTGCAAAACTAGTGTTAAATATTTAGGATATACACTCACGCCTGATGGTAGAATGGTAAATACAGAGAGAAAAACTGCAAAATTATCAGCACCTAAGCCTAAAACAAAAAAACAAATTATGTCTTTTTTAAGGCTTGTGCAATTATTGTAGAGCATGGGTACCACACATTTCGCTGAGGTAGTTAGCCCCTTGCAAAAAAAGATCTGTGATACACCCCTTAACATGGCTTTCCCTCTGCAATGGACAGAGCAAGCCATGAAGGCATTTATATGAGCAATGAAAACAAGCCAATATTACCTAAATCTATGTATAAGTGGGCGGCAATATTGAGTCATGGGCGATGCCATGTCTCAACAGGAGGGATGGTAGGCCTGGTAAAAAAACAATATACAAAATATGGATTTAATATTTACTCAAAAAAAAATTTTGTATGGCTTGCCCTGTGTGTTTGAGACATAATCCACAGGGCAACATCAGACCAAAGAGAGGAGCTTTTCCCCCAGCACCTTACCCTTTCCATACAATACATATGGATTTCATTGAACTCAGCAATAGTCAAGGTTACAAATATTGTTTGGTGCTGGTGGATGCGTTCTCTAAATAGGCAGAATTATTTCCTATAAAAAACTCCAGATGCCCTAACAGTGGCCAAAGCCAAATGCAAAAGAATAATACCCACTTTTAGGGTACCACTGTACAGCGATAATGGCAGCCATTTTGTCAATGCAATAGTGAGTAAAATGGCATTGAATTTAGGAATAGACTTAAAAACACACTGTAGTTACCACCCCCAAAGTGCAGGGTTAGTGTGCAAATGATGCAGTAAAATCTAAACTAAGGAAATGCATGGAATAAACTGGCAGACAATGGTCACAGTGTATAGATCTAGTTCAGCTGAGTATGAATATAACTCCAACTTTTGGCAGTTCTTTAACACTGTTTGAAGTATTGTATGGTAGCCCATACAGGCTACCGGATTTAGATAGCAATATTAATGACCCTGATGATGATCCAAATCTTGTTGATTATATTAGGAAAATGTTGGGTAACAGAGAGATGAGCAGTTAAATGTAACACCAGATTCTCCTTTGCTCCCACAGGAGGGACCCCAGTGCGCATAGGGGACTGGGTGTTCACTAAAGTAATTAAGAGAAATAACTGGTCCAGCCCCCAGGGGGGAGGTCCATACCAAGTACTCCTGACCACCCCAACTGCTGTAAAAATTGCTAAGCGACCCACGTGGATACATTTGTCACACTGTAAAAAAATCAACCTTAGAAAGTGAGGTAGGAGCCACGCAGTAAAGGGTGAAGTCTGACTACAAAGGGGGGTTGCGGTGTAGAAGCAGCTCGTCTCAAAGTCAGTGAAGAAATCAGCCAACCCTTGCTGCTTTAGGGTATCCTACCATGCTTGAACCAATGTTGGAAAAAATTATAGTCCTTATAGTTATGTTCATGGTACTGTTTCAGGGTTTGATGTTACAATTTTATAGTCTACAGGAAAATCATGACGAGAGACATGAGAGGTGGCTGAACAATGCCAATGAACCAGGAAATGTAACCATACTTATCACACCAATGTTTGGTATCGCTATGCTGAGTTGGTAGCAAATGTATCAGGATGTTATGTTTATTCTTTTATGCCAGTATCATCCGCTCATCCTAGCTTGACTGCTCTCCCATTGCCCTTATCTGAGTCTAAGTGCGTAATTGAGCACACCTGCCTGGAAATTGGAGTGGCGTTTGAGCCCCAGTAAGAGTTATGGACCACACGGTTATCATATCTAAAGGTAAAGCATCACACACAGGGGGGCGAAAAGCAATAAAAGACTCCGGAACACCACCTAATGCCATGTCAGGGAACAACGGAACCCATCCAACCAACTACACTGACTGGCTACATGTCCAGTGAGCCTGTGAACCATCACCCAGCGGCTGGGGTGCGGTCTGTGTCTCAAGGGCACGAAGGTCGCTGGTGGAAGTCCAACCCCACGATTCGGTATGGGGGTCCGATGTACCTGAGCATAAGCATTGGACTACCAGGAGTAAGGTGGCATTGGCTTTGTTCCCCTGGGTGGGAGTAGCAAAGAACCTGTTAAGAATTGAAACCATAGATTATCGATTGAGTCTATTTTTTTAAACGCTAGTATAAAAGCACAGGAAACAAACAATGAGGAGCAGTCAAGCATGAGGATGATGGTGTTACAAAATCGAATGGTACTTGACTTACTAACCGCTGAGAAAGGAGGGGTTTGTGTAATGTTAAATGATACTTGTTCGTATATTCCTGACAGCACTAGTGAAGGACACGAGATAACTGAGGCCATAGACCAGATGAAAAAAATCCAACATGCTATGTCCCAAGACAATGTTTACCGACCATGGGACCCCTTCTCCTGTTCCAATCTGGAGAATGGAACATGACGCTTTTGAAATTAATGCTAACCGTGGTTATTGTGCTTCTATTATTTTGTCTTTTCACAGCATGTGTCATCTCTTGCTTGAGAGCAATGCTGTCCAGAATGATAGGGCAGCCAATGCAAGACATGATGCTGAGTGATGAATATTACACCCTCCTGTCAGACAACAAAGAAACTTTCAACTAAGTGTAAATTGTTAAAGGTGTTATGAAAATGAAGGAACTGCAGAAAACTGAAAAAAGATGCAGTACTGGAATTTGTCAATGGACATTTATCAATGATAAACAGGAGGGAAATGTTAGGAAAATCATAAATATTTATCATTGATGATGAACTGTTAACCTTTTCGTTATCCTTTTTGTTTTATGACTTCTGCAAAGAGCTTGTTACGACAGTTGACCTTTGTACCTGAACCTTCCCAGATACAGAATTCCTCTTCTCTGTTTACTATTTTGTAACAAGGAATGTGGGCTAATTGCCGTTGTAAAAATCAGGAAAGCAAATAAAAGGCTTGCAGAGGGAGAAGCACTTCGGAGGAGGTAGCTGGTGTTGGCTGGTGCCTGGCTCCCCTTGCAAGTAAAAACTGCAGATCCTGTGTCTGGTGTTTTCCTTCGTTCTACTGTCTCTGCTTACAGGAATTTTCTAACAGTACCTCAGGGCAACCTATTGGGAAGGGGAACCCCCGATCCTCCGATCATGTGGCTAACGCCCTAACCACTAGGCCACTGCTGCCACCATACATACTAGCATCTATAAAAATGTACAAAAAGCACACTACTTTCAAAAAATAGTAACTGCTTTCTTAAAGCCTGAATTATGTCAAGTGCATCACTGTTTCAGAAAACACAGAAAAGTGAAAGTGACTGTTCGTCATTGTGAGAACACACAGCACCGTTAGCATCATTGTGAGAACACACATGATTTCAATCATGCAAATCTCAAGTCAGTTCTCCCTAAATTCCATCAATATGTGGATTTTGCAATGAGGGGGGAAAACATGCTGAACTGTGTTTACACAAACATGGCCGGCGCGTACAGAACGGAGTCCCGCCCCCACCTCGGACACTCGGACCACATCTCTGTTCTGCTGATCCCAGCGTACAGACCCATCGTCAAACGTGAGAGGCCCACCCTGAAGCAGGTGAAGACCTGGCCCACAGGAGCCATCTCTGCTCTTCAGGACTTTGAACACACCGACTGGGACATGTTTAAGGAGGCTGCAACCTACAGAGACTCCATCAACCTGGAGGAGTACACAGCTTCAGTGACTAGCTACATCAGCAAGTGCATTGAGGATGTTACTAAGTCCATCATCACACGACCCAACCGAGGCTGCCCTAAGAACAGCTAAGACCTGTCTCGGGCCATCAAAGCAGCCAAGCACTCACACACAGAGAATCCATGCCCACTTAAAATACACCGGTGACACGCGACACATGTGGCAGGGCATTTAGGCCCTCACCAACTACAGGACATCTCTACCTGCCTGTGACGGTGACTCCTCCCTCCCAGATGCGCTGAACTGATTCTATGCACGGTTTGATGTGGTGAACAACACAGAAATGAAGAAGATCATCCCTCCTCCAAACGACCAAGTTCTCTGTCTGACCACGGCTGAGGTGAGAGGATCTCTACTGAGAGTCAGCCCATGGAAAGCTGCTGGTCCAGACAACATACAAGGTCATGTGCTTAGAGGATGTGCAGAACAGCTAGCAGATATACTCACCGACATCTTCAACATCTCTCTGAGCACCACTGTTCCTAGGTGCTTCAAGACCACCAGCATCATCCCAGTGCCAAAGAAATCATCTTTCTCCTGCCCGAATGACTATCGTCCCATCACACTCACACCTATCATCATGAAATGCTTTGAGAGATGAATGTTTTATCGTCCCAACCGCTCAATGGACGATACAATCTCCACCACCCTTCATCTGGCCAGAATGGACAGTTATGTCAGAATGCTGTTCATCGATTACAGTTCAGCATTCAACAGCATCATCCCTCAGCATCTGAGTGAGAAGCTGAGGCTGCTTGGCCTGAATACTTCCCTCTGTAACTGGATCCTGGACTTCCTGACTGATTAGTAGCAGCACCTCCAGTAGGAGCCCCTCAGGGCTGTGTGCTAAGCCCACTGCTGTTCACGTTGATGACCCACGACTGTGCAGCCAAGCACAGCTCGAACCACATCATTAAATTCGCTGATGATACAACCGTGGTGGGTCTGGTCAGTGGTGGCGATGAGGCAGTGTACAAAGAGGAGATTGGTGACGGATTGGTGTAGAACTAACATCCTGTCTCTGAATGTTGACAAGACTAAAGTGATGGTTGTTGACTTCAGGAGACCACGTCGGAACCATTCTCCACTAAATATCAACACCTCACCTGTGGAGATGGTCCAGAGCACCAAGTTTCTCGGTGTTCACTTAATAGACAACCTCACGTGGACCCTCAACACCAACTTCACCATGGAGAAAGCCCATCAGCGTCTCTACTTCCTGCGCAGACTGAGGAAAGCCCATTGTCCACCACCCATCCTCACCATCTTCTAAAGGGGAACCATCAAGAGCATCCTGATCAGCTGCATTACTACCTGGTACGGGAACTGCAATGTCTCAGACTGCAAGTCCCTACAACGGGTAGTGAGAACAGCTGAGAAGGTCATCGGGGTCTCTCTGCCTTCTGTTCAGGACATTTTCACCACTTACTGCATCCGCAAAGCAACTGGCATTGTGGATGATCCTTCTCACCTATCCCACCTTCTCCCTCCTGCCATCCGGGAAAAGGTTCCACAGCATACGGGCCTCCACTACCAGGATGAAAAACAGTTTCTTGCCCCTGGCCATCAGACTTTTGAACTGAATCACGTTACTGCTGTGATACTTACTACTTATTGCTTAGGATTTATTTTTTGCACCCGCACTTTAATCACCACATTGCTGCTCCATCACACTGCCAACAACATGTACTGCTTTGTTCTGTAACACTGTGGCTATCCGAGGGATGAAAGTGCTGTCTATTGTTCTATCTGTTGTTGTCTGCACTTGTCTGTTTACCTTGTCTTGTGTCTTATGTCGTGTCTATGTCATCTTATGTGTAGCACCTGGGTCCTGGAGGAACGTTATTTCATTTCACTATGTACTGTGTATAAGATTGAAACCTACTTGACTTAACAATGATCCTCAACGAAACTGGACTTCTGCATTTAACCCATGCACACACAAACATACCGTGCAGCAGGGGGCAGCTATGAAAGTGCCTGGGAAGCAGTGATGAGGACAGTACCTTGCTCAAGGGTACCTCAGGGCAACCTACTGGTAAGGGCAATCTTCCGATCCTGGGGCCAACTCCCTAAGCTCTGGGCCAACGCTGCCCAAGACTTGCCTCAGAAGCAAGTCTGTCTGAGATTACTTAGACTATCATGGTTTGGGGGAAATGTGAGATAATCTAGGCTTGCAGTTTGCAAGTTCAGCTACTTTAGTCTCAAAGCTACAACACAAAATTTTGTAAGCCATAAACACCATGTCTTGATTTATTGAGCAAAAAAAGCTGTGTAAACCTGATTTTTGGCCAAAGTATAACTATAAATCTAATACAGGTCTTTTGCACCAAATTGAGAATTTGGCTGTGGCTGTTCCTAGCAGTCGTCATACCTTGTCTCCAGGTTTGTAACTGGGTGCACTGGGCATGCGGATGTTTTTCAGGCTGACTGGTGGAGTGTCCTCAGTGGGAGTGGGTGGGTGCAGGCGCTTGCTGTTGCTCAGAATGCATCCCTGTAGATCCTTAATCACACTCTCAACCATGTCTTTGGGCACAGGCTTTCCGTGCCAACCCATCTTATCTTCAGCCACTAAAAAACAAAAACATATACTCATGTGACTGGGCACACTTTGCAGAAAAAGTCAAAGAACTAAACCCAGCAGAAAGCTACATCTAGTATTTCAGCATCGGGGTGACCTAAGCAAAATCTCAAACGACAGACTATGTTGGAATTGGAATTATTGGAATTATGACATATCCAAAGCACGGTGTTCAGTATAAAAAGTTTCTAACTTATATTTCATATGATTTGTATTTGCAAAAGAAAGACATATTATATTAGGATTTGAGGAACAGTGGACATTGAAAAGCAGAATGTCTTCCAGAACAAAAACAAATATCTGATGTGAGTCTTTAAATAAATGCATATGTAAATAAAATGGTTGTTACATAGCTGCATTGGAATACTAAAGTAGAACACAAGTGCTATCTGACAGCTCACATTCTTACAGTCCCATCCAAAAGTATTTAAACAGGAAGGCCAATTCATTTACTATGCACTGAAGACATTTGTGTTTGAGATGAAAAAGATGAGCTTTCATTTCCTGGTATTTACATTTACATTGAGATATGTTCAATTTGAGGGAATACAGAGCCTTGTTTATCTGAACACCCAGTTATTCAAATGAGCAAAAGTATTGGAATAAAAGAGACTAACAGGGAAAAAAACTAAAAGCTGACTAAACAAACATGACATCTGAGCAAATGAACAATTGCTTTATGAAAAATATTAATAATACTGATAGTCTTTTTCTGTTTGCTGCATGTCCAATAAAAATCCCTGTCCTTGTTTTACAGCGTCTCACACTACGGAGTTCACAGAGTTTGTTGACCTGAATCTGACCCCAGAAGGCGGCCATCAGCTGCACCCGCAAACAGTTGCATTTTTAATTGAAAACTCGAAAGGAGACAGCCTTGAAATGCTGGTAGCAGATAAGGCAGGAAGTCGTTGATAAAAAGATCTTTGTTTATTGCTGGCGAAGGGGTAAAGGTGGGGAAACAGTGGCGTCAATTATGATGGCATTGGGAAATATTGGTGGAAAACCATTAATGAGTTGGATTAATGCAAATTTCAAAGGTGGAGAAAGATGTTTGAATTGTATTTAACATCTGAGGTTGGGATGGGCAAATCAAAGCTGCTCCAACTGGACCGCGATTACTCGTTATTAAAGTGGTTTGCTGCATTTCTTTGATTTCGGTTGATTTCTGGCTTCTCCACGACACATGATACATTGCATTTAACATTAGTCTAAGTATTAGCCTGCTGGATGGATGGATGGATAGATAGTCAGTCAGACGGACAGACAGATTCTTTTATGATCTCAAGGGACATTTACGTACCAATAGCCAAGAACTACCATAGAAGTTACCATATAAACATTAAAGTACACATTACACTGGGCTAAAGCGGAGGATGAACTATTTGCACAGCACAACCAGTTTGTGCACAAATTAACAAATGTCATTTACTGATGATCTCTAAACATGCTATTAACAAATAAACATTACTCATTGTTATGTATGTTATAATAATAATAATGAAAGACCAGCCTTTACACCACTTTGTGGATTAATTATAGTGGACTATTCTAATAAAGTGTGACCCAAAGTACTTTCGCACCATAGATCATACACACTGGTGTAAGTCCTTCTTAAACACACCTGCAAAGAAAATAGGCAGGACTGAAGTTGCTTTCCTTATGAAATGCAGGTGTTAGTTATAATAACAGGTCACTGGGTCATGTGGGAGTAACAAGGCCTAAAACAACAGCCAGACAAAGGCATCAAAGATGAATGCACAGCCTACACATTTTGCAGGATTAGCTAGCGCCTGCCACTAATGCGCTAAAGCACTGGAGCACTGCCTGGGGATTTTCCTGACAGCCAGCCTTCATCCAGCAAATCTAGAAACATTTCTACATACACAGGGTGTATTCACGTACTCATAGGTTATATGACACCATAGCTATGCGTCTCATGTATAGGATTCACTGTACAGTTTGTTTGTTTGGTAATTGAATAAAGTAGAATTACTTCATTAAAGAGTGGAAAGTATATCAGAAAATCCATATTTTCACTATTCCCATATTGCACAATCTATAAACAAGTACACAGTAAAACTGAAAGTGAAGTCAAAGTGACAAGTTGGCATTGTCAGCTCAACAGCGACCACCAACAAAATGCATTGCCTGCATTTAACCCATACACATTGTGCAGCAGGGGAACAGTGATGGGGATGGTACCTTGCACGAGGGTTCATTCAAAACCATGACCTTCCAATCCTGTGGCTAACTCCCTAACCACTAGGTCACCGCTGCCCATATATATCTATTGCATGTTAGGCTTGTAAGAACTACTGGCCACATTGTGTGTTTTCCAGTTTTAAAAATGGTAAACTGGTGCCTGGTCAGTTCACATATCAGCCAAATGTGCAATTACCTGGGATACCTTTGCCCTTGATGGTCTGGGCAATGATGGCGGTGGGCTGGTAGCGGGGCTGGGACAGAATCTTGCACAGCTCCTCCACACTGTGACCATCTACTATGATGGCCTCCCAGCTAGATGCCCACACAAATGCAACCACACACAGAAACAAATAGCAAAATTGATGAATGATTTCATGAATTAATGAAGTTTTATGATGATGTTATGTGCACAAATTTTTTCATTTGTTAGAAAAGTCGGAAAATAGACCACAGTCATCATAACATCATTACTAGGTATGACTCAATACAGTGTGGTCACAAGTGTGTAGACGGCTCCTCTTTCTCATTGGTATGTTAAAGCAGATGTTAACTGTGAGATGCTATTACACAGTTATGATTACATTCGGCCATGATTATAGTCTTTAATATAAAAAATAGCAACAATTCATGAATGAAGAGAAAACCTGGTTGTGTATGTCTAATGTGTAACTAAACTCACCCGAATGCCTCGCAGCGTTTCTGGTACTGCTCCACATGGTGCTGCAGTGGCGTGGGGTCACTCTGTCCCAGTCTGTTGATGTCTAGAATGGCCACCAAGTTGTCCAGCTGATAATGTGAAGCAAAAGCCATGGCTTCCCACACCGAACCTTCAGACGTCTCACCATCACCCAACAGGCAAAACACACGATAACTGCACAGCAGGAGAGTGTCAGAGAGCCTTTTAGTCCATTCAATTCACAAAAGACTGAGACACATGATCCCACTGAAGATTCCAAGTTCAGCTGACTTCTGTACAGCTTTATGTATTGAACAAACTTCAGTACATAATACATTTACGGCATTTAGCAGACGCTCTTATCCAGAGGGACTTACAACAGTTCTTTATTTCCACATTAGATCATCATCTTGGTAACTAGCTCAGATCAGTAACTTCTGATTAGCTATTACCACCTAAGTAACAAACTAAGAGCCCTTGTGACAAGTATATACTTTTTATTTTATTTTTTGACAGGAAAGAGAAAGTAGAGGTTTAAGGAAAGAAGGAGGAGAGGTGAGAGAGTAGATGGTTTGGGAGGGTTAGTCCATGAGATATTCCATGAACAGGTGGGTCTTTAGTCGACGTTTGAAGACAGCAAGGGACTCAGCAGTTCTGACCATCAGGGGGAGTTCATTCCACCACTGAGGGGCCAGAACTGAGAAGAGTCTTGATGCATGTCTTCCTCTTTATTTCAACGGTGGGGGTACAATAATACTAATCTTTTTATATGCATGGAGTCTTTCTCAGCAATTTTAGACACTTTTTTGCCTGTGTCAAGTTTAATATAAAAGAAATGCATTTAACTCTCTAAAACCTAGACTTATTGTTCAGACACTGAATGGAAACTCATTCAATGAGAAAGTAATTTTCTAAGTAAGTTTCTCTAGAACAGAGCATTGCGTATCAAAGCACTCTGAGCTATTTATTGATTTATTTAATTCTTTTCCCCCATCTTAACCATTTAACTACAAAGAAATGTAATCAAATCTGTGAAATTCATTTTCATAATTATTCGGTCATTGCTTTTTTTTAGTATTTCGAATCAGTATTTATTACTTTTATATTTAGAAATTAGAATTTAAGTTCTTAAAGGGGTTAACGAAGAAAGGCGGTTATAGCTATGCACTCAGATTGAAATCTGACATTAATCACATTCTCTCTTTCTCTCTCTCTCTCTCTCACATTATCATTTGCATTAAACAATACTATGCAAATGTTTTCTCATTTCTTTGTATGTGTCACATGTGGGGTGTTTTGGGCACGCTAGAGGGCGCGCTGTTCTGACTGAGCACACCTGAGCCCATGCAGGCACAGGTGTGCATCATTGGGGCTGACTATTTAAGCCCCGATGAGTCAGAACAGAGTGCGGCTCATTAGGTAGGCTAAGCCTATGTGTAAGGGTGGTTTTTGGTTTTGTAACTTGGTATCTTGAGTATAGACTGCAGTTCCTTGGCACTTGGGTTTGGATTAGAACTGCAGTCCTTGTTTCTTGTTTTTTGTAACTGGGAATAATAAACCCCTGTTCAGAACTCCTGGCTCTGCAATGACGTCCTTCCGGCACCCCGCCACCGTTATAGTATGTTGCATTCAAAATGCCAGACTTTGCTTTTATTTATATATAGGTCTCCAGGCTTCCTGTTGGACAAAGTTTTTGGCTCTCATTTTCAGTCCAGTCCCTGAACCTGACCTGTATCAGAGGATTGTTTTTTAAGATTACGTAATTTATGCAAAAATCATTCAAGCAGAACAAAGCTGTCTAACTTCAGGGATGAAGCAGTGAAGAAACAGGTGGTTACAGATGATCAGGCTGGTGATTAGTTTACGGGTGATATTGAATGCTGATTGGTTGGAAATGCTTTATGTAGACATAACATCTACTCAATATGAAAAAATTAGAAAGTTTGACAGCAAAAAAAAGGTATTTTTGCAACAAGGTGATTGACCTAGCAATCTACTAATTAAATGGGTTGCTCAAGACTTGCACAGTACTGTACCTCTCTACACACGCACACGTACGCACACACACATGCATGCATGCATGCACGCACGCACGCACGCACACACCTCCTGAGGAACTAATAAGGTCTGACAGCTTTCCGGTCAAACAGTCATGTTTGTATTAAAGTGCTGAAATCAGACAAGACACTGAGCATTATCACACGCATTCCACTCTTACCACACAAAGAATAGCATTCCACACACACAAACACACACACACACGGCTCACAGAATACACATATATTGGTAAAGCTTGCACAATATCTATCAAACAGTCATGTCATGTTTAGAAAATTAAACACAGAGTAGAAGATACTGTACACAGACATAGAAAATATGTAAACAGTGCATATAAAAGAAAGAAAAAGAAAGAAAGAAATAAACTAATAACAAACCAAGATAAAATGTTGAGCTGTGTGAAAGGTGCTTCACAATATAACATCTAAAAATAACAAAAGCTGTTGTAAGCTTTGGGCCTCAGGGAAGTATTAATGATCATCATCAACAAAGCACACCTAGATACTCAACACATCTCACTGTAACTGATGTGACAGTTCACTGCAGATGCCAAGGTCAATTAGTAGACAAATAATGACTACTGAAATGAGTGTTAACAGAGTGTGTGTGTGTGTATATTGCACCTGGCTTTGTCAAAGAATTTTCCAGTATAAGCCATTCCACAGGCACAACCTAATCCTTGCCCCAGAGAACCTGTGGCCACGTCCACAAATTGCTGTTTCTGTAGAAAACACACATATATCACTTCTCCAGAAATGCAAAAAATGAAAAAGCAAAAATGTGACGTGCATGACCCTGCTTTACTTCACTTCTTGAATGAATAGGGTGGAGCAGTTGGAGGATTACAATCAGAAATCAGGCCTTCTGATTGTAAGACCTTAAGATCAGGTCTAAATTTGGGGTTGGAGTTAAGGTGATAAATCACCTTAAAATATTAGCACAAAGAGAAAATGAAGAACATAATTCACTACTGTGGATGAAGGTGTGACAGAGGATCTTTAGATGACTTAAAAAAAAAAAAAAAAAAAAAGACATATTTAGGATAAGAAAGATTTAATATTAGTTTACATTTATGGCATTTAGCAGATGCTCTTATCCAGAGCGACTTACATGTCCTAAATACAGGGACCATCATCTCCCTGGAGCAACTCCAGGGAGACCCTAAAGGGTTAAAGGTTTTGCTCAGGAACCCAATGGTGGTAGTGCTGGAAGTGGGATTTGAACCTGTGACCTTTTGGTCCACAGGCAAGTATCCTACCACTAGAACACCAGCAACCCTAAAAAGATTTACCCTTTATTTGGGTACAACTGTGTGCATGAGGCCAAACCTGAAAGTCACTATGCAGAAGCAAATCCAATCTGATCCAAAGTTCTCATATGCTCTGAAAATCTTTTTTCTTCAGGGGATCAATACCCAGTCTTACTTATTAATTGTGTTAGTGTTATGAGGGGAAATTGCTGTCATAAATAGATGCTATAGAAAATCATAAAGGAATAATATAAAGCCCCCAAACTAAAATGTGCATGCAAGTGAGCATACGCTCTTACTGGAACAGGGTGGCCCTCTAGGATGGAGTCGATTTTCCGGAGGTTGAGCAGTTCACTCTCTTTTAGGTAGCCTAGTTCTGCCCAGACAGCATAAAGCACTGGAGCAGCGTGACCCTGACACACACACACATTCAGAAAAAGATTAAGGAAGCTAGTCAGATAGCTAGAAACAAGTCATTTAATTGCAACTGAACAAAAGTTCATTTATAGTAGTATTATCTTTAGATATGACCATAAATCAACTTCATTAACTTTGTCTCTGATTACATTTACACCAAAACTGCCTGACAAAACTGAACTGCCATTCAGTTATTATCTGGTGGATTACTTTCACATATTTTATAATATTGACTGATGCATATGTGCCAGCTTTTACTTGAAAGAATGTCTCTTGTCTAGAAAACTGAAATCTAATATAACCTTATCTGACTCCTCTTGTCTGGACTAGAGTTAATGATCACATACATGGTGTGAAGAAACCCAGTCAGGTTACCTGACACTGAGTAAACAGAGAACACAGTCTCAGTGAACAGCATTAGTCTCCCAGAGTGACCCCAAATGCATCCCTTCACACATTTACTGAAGTTTTGAATCACTTGTTAATATAATTACATGTAATAACATGCAATATAACAATTTTTACACAATATATACCTTTATTTCAGTCATAAAAGTGAGGCATTGTAGTACTAAAGTTTACTGCATTTGACTGGACTGACCTGATTTTAACCGGTCAGTCTTTTTATTTGTGTTGGCACTTGGCCCATCAGAAACACTGCACTTCGACCAAAGAAAGTTTGAGTTATATTGGTCAAGTTTTCTGCCCCAAGATTTGATCCCCCCTATTTTTCAATATGAGCCATTCTGGATGTTACAATAATTCATGAATTTGTTCTTTCATTTGCTTAGTCGCTTGTCCTGAGCAGGGTCACGGGGATGCTGGAGCCTCTCTCAGCTCTCTTTATTCTTGATCTTACATAATTCTCCATCATTTTAGAGCATTTATTCAGATTTGAATCAAACGTCCACACTGAACATTAGTGCCATTCTGGACTTAAAATTGCCCAAGACTGATTGATTTTTATATATTTGAAACCAGATAAGTTTATAGGTCTTATAAACAGTAGCTTATTATTATTATCACTAATTTATATGTAACACCTGAGACATATGTTCCTGTGAGCTGACATTACATAAAACCGTGTGTGTGCTACCTTGGACAGAATGAAGCGGTCATTGTTGCGATTGCGCGGATCGTCAGGTCTGTACTTCATGGTGTGGAAAAACAGCACTGACATGATCTCAGCTATGCTGCAGCATGATGTTGGGTGACTGCAAAAAAAAAAAATATGCCACTCACATACACACAGCGACTCTTGAAATTACAAAGAAACACGCACACGTATGAATGGTTAAATTTATTCACCAAAAACTGTTTCACACAGCCCTCCTATTCATTGACTCATAAACCATTAATGCAAACTCAAGGAGACTCCAATTTACAGTTCTGCAAACAGCGGTGGAGTAGAGCTCTCATGTGTAAACTGCAGCCTAAATGCTTTAGGTTGCTTTGCTAGAAGCAATTTTCCAAGCCAGGGCAAAAAGTGTTTCAGTAAATTTAAGCTTTATAGCATATCAGTATTTTGTTTTACACTAAAACACTGGTGTTCAGGATAGTTAAATGATTTCTCTGCTCAGACCTGGTTTAAAGAGAGGAGTAGCAGAAAAAACAAACTACACTGGACACCAGACCTCTTGGAATGTAATTGGGCACCCTTGGTATATTAACACTGAGTATGGGTTGTGACTGCTCTGACCTGTGGTTCAACATGCATAGAGTTGCACTTACCTGCACTCTTTTTAGTTTTGGGTGAAGACAGGCAAAGCATTTCACGCGATAAGACATGGCTTCATGATTGCATTAGGTTTAATGAAGTGTAGAATAAGGCTCTTTAATCGGGAGTGTGTGTGTGTGTCTGATTTAAGCTTCCACATTGTTACTTTTTCTGATTTTACTTTAATAAAAGTAAAAATGTGAAACATTTTGGCAATGGATTTTGTGGTTTCATTTATTCCAACATGTTCCTTACATTTAGCACTTATCCAGAGCAACTTCCATGTCCTAATTACAGGGACAATTCAGCAATTCAGGGTTAAGGGTCTTGCCCAGTGGTGGTAGTGCCAGAGGTGGGCTTCGAACCTTGGACCTCTTGAGCCATAGGTCCATAGGGAAGTATTTTACCACTAGACCACCACCAGTGTGTAGTAAAATGTGTCTTAGGTACTAATTTACATTCATTCATGGCATTAAGCAGACACTATTCTCTATGGCAGTGTCCATTTCCTGATTACAGGGACAGTCTCCATGGAGCAATTTGGGATTAAGTATCTTGCTCATAAATCCAGTGCACCAACCAGAACAATTCATTTTCCCAGGGGGTCCAAAACTAACTAAAAACATGAGACGATAAAAATTTTGCAGTAAATCCCTTTTTTTGCCAAAGAAATGCACTAATAAAAAAAATTAACATCATAAAATAAAAGCTTAATTTAACAATTAGTAATAAATGATGGGGAAAGTAGAGACATTGTTTCACAAGGGGTGGCGGTGGCCTAGTGGTAGGGTACTTGCCTACGGACCTCTGGATCAAGAGGTCCCCGGTTCGAATCCCACCTCTGGCACTATCACCACTGGGTCCCTGAGCAAGACCCTTAACCCTGAGTTGCTCCTGTAATTAGGACCTGTAATTCGCTCTAGATAAGAGCGTCTGCTAAATGCCGTAAATGTAAATGTAAACGCCCAACCTGTCAGTACAGCAGAGCCCCGCCCCGAACCCCGACCCCATGCGTTACTATTGGCTAGGAGTTCAAAGCCATAAGCTTTCCGCCAATCGTATTGCAGGAGGGCGGGGCGAGTGGCTGGAGAAGTTTTTGCCTGTGGACGAGTTAATTCGAAAAAAAGTACTACAGTAAATATTTGCAAACTGAATGATCTCCCTTTAAAAACAGTCCAACGCACGGGGAAGACATTGTCCTTCCACTAGTGTGAAAACTGGGCCACAAATAGATGAACCCCGTTACACTGAAATGGAAAAGCACTGACACACTATTAACATAGTGAGTAAAAGAATTTCCAAAAGTTTCTGTGATTAACCGGGTGTGGAGGGTGTGATGCTCTTACCCGCTGCCCGCCGCGGTGGTGGCCCGGATGGAGGAGATGCGGAGCCGGTGAGAGATGTTCCGCAGCGCCTGCAGAGTCTGTTGGTCCGGTTTATGATAGTCCTCCATCACAGACACACCGCCAGAGAGAAGAGCATACACACACCAGTATACTGCACAGGGGAGCTTCCACACCCCGGGACAGAGAGGGGGAGAGAGATGGAGAAGAGGAATGTGTGAGTGCAGATGGACAGACTGAAGTGAAAGCTCCTGTGTTTGTCAGGAAGACAGAAAGGGAGGGACACAGAGAGAGAGAGAGAGAGAGAGAGAGAGAGAGAGAGAGAGAGAAAGAACAATCGGACTAAGGGAGAGAGATGAAGAGCAGGCGGAAGAGGAGATAGAGAGGGAGAGAGAAAAAGAATAAGGGAGGAAAAGATAGAGAGGGAGGTAGAGAGAAAGCGAGAAGGAAAGAGAGGGAGAGAGGGTGTCTGAGAAAGGATGAGATGGCTAAAACAAGCAATAAAATCGGTCATCACAGAGAAAAAGATCAAATTTAAAGCTCTCAGATTAAATGTGGGACTACTAGCAACCGTGCAAATCCTGTACATTGTGTCCCTTCAGCTTTCATATTTTATTCCTCTTTATTTAATTACATTATTATTATTATTTTTGGTTTAAAGTTCAAAGAAAAGAGAAACTCAGTAAATGCATGTTAGCTTGTAAATAATCATGTTGAAAGAAAAAAAAAACAAAAAAACAAAAACCAGGATCTCATTTTTTTACCAGAATAATTGGGATTAAGATTTTCACCATAATCTGGAAACCCCTTGTTTTGTGTGTTTCAGCAAAAAACAGTGCCAAATGAATGCTTACAGTGTTCATATGGGCCTTTGTCCAAATGTGTACAAAGAAATTTTGAAAGAATATAAAAATGAATGAGGACAAGAACTTTTAAAGCAACACGACACCTACAGCAAACTTCTCAGAAATCCAGTGAAGTTTAGGTTGTTGAAATGCTATGATGACACGTATCGCGTGAAACCAAGGAGCCATTCATTACACAGATTTTGCAGAGCTTTCTTTTTTGAAACCAACAGAATGTTTAAATAAAATAAAAATAAATAAATAAATAATTAAAAAAAAATTAAAAAAAGAAAGAAAAAAGGCACAAGGTGGGATCACTGAAATTTTGATTCGAGACTACTGGATTGACATCTGGTGGTCAATGTTAGTCCAGACAAGTAAAACAGTGATTAAAAAAAACCCCTCAAAAAACTAAAATATGAAGAACCTTCAGCTGATTGTAGTGAATGCAGTGCTTGGAAACCTTTTCATCTGACCAGAGACGTATTTATTTATTTTTAATGAAAATTATTCACTTGAATGTTGAGCTATAAGTTCTTCTAGAAGAAGTTCCCAACTATGGATATATTTGATCTGCAAAATTTTTTTTTTAAACTATTAGAAACAATTCAGGGGTATACCAATGCAGGAGATGATGCCTGTTACTCAAGATGGATATCAAATAATAATTCAGTTTCAAATATTGGGATCATTAATTAGTAGATTTGAACTTTAAAATGGCAAAATGCATTTACTTATTCACTAATTTCTTGCTTACCCTTCCATATATATGACCCTAGACACTATAGCTTTGTATTACAGACTAATGAGAGATACCCTGTATGTCCAAAGGTTTGTGGACACCTGCTCATCCAAGAGATTGAGAGTATGGGTGCTTAATTAAAGTGTTGGGTCTTCTTGGCACAGAAGAAATTTTTTCCTTTCTCTTCACACTCCGTCTTTGTGATGTTTACTGGATACACACAGTTTCGTGACATCTGTTCATTTCAACTTTACAGACTCCCATTGGCTTCTGAAACCAGTGAAATGAAATTTGAATTCCAAGCAGCCAGTCTACAAACTAAATCCAGAAGTCTGCAATGAGATTAAGAAACAGTATCTATGCTTAAGAAACAGAATAAGTGGGCTGATTGCCATCCACATGTAGGCCTACAATTTAAGTAAAAAAAAAAAAAGTCAAAAAGCCTAAAGTGCAGAGCTCTGAGAACAAAAAGCAGGTGTCAGTTTCAGATTCTAGATGTTTGTTTGCACCTGACCCAGCTCACTATAACCCAGTGTTCACAACCAGATTTAACCTTCAATCATATGTATAGGAAGCCAAAGGTTTACCTGAACACCGTCACCTGGTGGTGTAACCACTGGCAATGCAGATGGGTCAGTTGTGCTGGGAGTGGTGACATCTTATATAATGATTCAAGAATGGATAAACTTCAGCCATTAGCCTACCTTAGAACAGCAGGCCAGATGCAGGGTTATATTAACTGCAGTCTTCGTTTTGCGTCAAAGATGCAATCAGCATGTTGCGAGCGCTCAAACAGGACTGTTCAATTCAAAAGAACCTGACTAGAATATCTGGAGATGCAAGTTTTATTTAGCATTAAATAAGGCTGACCGATCCATCATGACAATCTTGGATCAAGAACGACACTAAATGTCCTTTAAGATCATTTCTAAACTCTGCATACTCCGAATGGTAACTTGGCATAATATTTAGCACAGCTTAAATGATGCTCTTCTAAGATGTGTGAAAATTGCATCTCAAAACTCCAAAAAAAAAAAAAAAAAAGTACAACAAAAGCAGTAAAGAGCAAAAACACAATTTGACCGTACAGTTAACAGAGATGATGCATTCCATATCACTGCAGGACTTGATTTAAAATTTTTACATAAAGGAGAAAAAAAAAAAAAAAGCCAAAACAGCTGCCAGACAGAAACTAAACTTTTTTCCCAAACTGAACCTGTAGAGCTGCTCATGCTGGCTTAAGTGGAGTTTCCCCAAAAACAATTCTTGTAACATTTTTCCAAGCATCTCAATTACAAGATGGCAGTTTTGTGCAAAAATGGTTCATAATCACTAGATTTTTCACTAGCAAGGAAGGAAAAAAAAAAAATCTGAATCAATATGAAACGGTATCATGCATGAAAGAAAAATGTTTTGTTTACTTTGTAACTATAAAGCCTTTCTTTAATTGCAATCCACTTTACGTATGGCAAATACAGAATAACTATAATCAACAATGCAAACCCGTAATGATATGCACCACATGGTAGAGGCATTTCACCTGGTATTTCAACCTTAAATATTACAGCAGAATGACATGTGTTGAAGGTTCAAATTAAGCTCGCATTATTTTTTCTTTTTTTTTTTTTAAAAACAACTGCTAAACATCACGCCAATTTAATGCTAGCAGTTTGGTCAAAACAATTTGACCCAAATGAGGATGAGGACCCAAACAGTAAAATGTGACTGGATTACAAGACAAGTGCTAGATTTCTTAACTCATCTGTATGCAAACTTGATAGGATTAAATGCATTTGGACTTATTCTAAAGCTAAATAAGGAAGAGATGTCCAGTGCAACTAACCTAACCAATAAAACTTATTGCAGTAAATAATACTGCAAAACCTCAGGTCAAGGTCTATCACAACTGCAATCCTAAATTATAGATAGATGTAAGGGTCTACATAAAAAAAAAAAAAACAACAACAACAACAAAAAAAAAATTGTGCAAGTTTGTGTTCGACCCAATTAGTTGCACTGTTTACACAACAAAAAGCAAAACCAGAGATCAGCAATCCTAAAGTTTGAAATGACCACGATTAACCTACGCAACTCTCAGAGCTGTCCGTATTGGACATGCTTTCATGACCTCAGGAAACACTAGTTGACATATTGGAAAGGAGGCGCATGGGACATGGAATGACAGACTTGCAGATGAGAGTTGGGAAGACGAAAAAAGGAATAAGAAGGGATGACCACATGAGACTGACAGAGAAAACAAGGTTAAAAAGTGAGATGGTTCGCCCGTAATTTGGAGAAGCGGAAACGACACTTGCATATATTAAAAGTGGTGACTAATTGCTTTGGGATAAATGTGGGAGTTTGCAGTAGAATTCATCTTGGTCAAGCAAGAATAATCCAAAGGCTTCAAATCTTCCATAACAGTGCTGACAAGAAGCAGTGGCAAGTACCTTTAGATGCATCACTCTGTGACTAAGATGCAGCAGGGACCCAGTCAGGCTAGCCTGACAACACTAGTATTTCTGTCCTAAATGCCGTCTAGATCCTGTTGCTTCATAAGCAGTGTCAGGCCTCCTGAGCTCATTTCAGAGAGCTGATAACAGTCCTGGAGCTCTGTCTTCATGGCTATAGTTTTACATTGTTGAGGTCTTTGGAGAGGCTCTGTATGTATGCCTCATGGATTGTAGTAAGGAAACGAGCATCGTTCTGAAAGAAAGAAAACCAGAACAACAACAACAAAAAAAACCTATAAAATAATCAGCAAATTTCTTTAACATGAGATATTTAGCACTTAAAAATGTTTTGTGGTTCCGGTAAAAATAAATAAATAAATCAATATTTCGCTCAGCAACAGAACTAGGCATGTGATGATCAACATAGTTTCAGGTTACAGGTTACATCTGATCCCAATGTCATGGGTTTGTTCAAAGTTTGTCACAAACTATCCTCGAAGACTGTTGACAGTTTGACGCTCAGTCACTGATGGCGACTGTATACAACAGATAAATGGTGTTAATTTAATTTAATGAAAACATTTGTCTTCCATTATACGTTATTAACAATTATCCAAAAAACAAATCTGATGCTTTTCTAGATTAAACAAGTCTAGAAAAGCAGTATACTATACTCCTTACTCCCTCAGTGGTATCCCTGCCACTCCCTGTACCTGGGAGTGTGTGTGTGTGCATGTGCGCACGCTCGTACCTTTATCAAATGTATCAGAACATCTTGTAACTGCGTCTTGTTGTACAGTGCTGAAGGAGAGTCTCCACTCCCAAGAGTGTTGGGTGGTGGAGACGGAGGGGCTGGGTTTCTCTGAAGCTCCGTTGCCTGCTGAAATGCACTGGGAGAAAGCAGCAAAGAGTGCTCCACTGGTACCCCAGGCACCACTAGCCCTGCTTTCATTGCCTTAGAAAATAAAAATATTCACATAAGTCACATAATAATTACTAAAAAATATAAAATTGCAGTATGCAATGCTCAGAGATCAAGTGAGAAAGTAATGGGTGCTAAAAAAAGATTTAATAGCTACTTTTTCCTCTCTGATATCTGACTCAGCTTTGAGAAATTATTCTGCTACATTTGTTTTTAATGAGCACAGTATTCTGATTTCATTTCTAACTGTATGAAATATGGCTGAAAATGTAAAGTTTTTTTTATATCAAAATTTAAATAGTGAAATAACACTGATAAAAATTGATATAGTTTATGATTATTTATATATTTATACTTAATAGTTAGAAAAAATTTAATCTGACATTTTCCACACATCTTAGGACCAAACCCACACCGGATTTTGATGTTCTTAATTATGTGGATTCTTTTTTCCTTTTTGCAGTGTTATCTGTTGCCAGGAACACAGCTGACAGCCTATTTAAATGTCATATTACCATTTAACTAATTCTTTTAATTCTTCTAAAAGAATTTCTCCAAATTACCAAGCAGGTGAGAAACAAATGAAAAAGAAAAACTTTTAATTTGTCATTTTGACAGTTTTGGTGCAAGTACTTACTGGAATGGGTTTAACAAGACTTTGGGCCTGTGGCTGTGCAAAAGTATCTGCTTCTTTATTCTACAAAAACGAGACAAAGGGGGCAAGAACATGAGAGTGATCACAGTGCAAGTCCATTGAAACAACCCACAGCTAACAGTCTGCGTCTCTCGTTCTTACCTGTGCAGATGCTGTGCTCTTGCTGGTGAAGACAGCTGAAGCTATGGGTGTTGGCTCTCTGAAGCTCTGTGGCGTTACTAGTGTGCTGGGCATGAAGCCAGGCACTGTAGCTGCCTTGGGAATTCTATGTCCATCACTTTTGAGCGGGTTCATGTACTGAGGAGCAGTTTGAGGAACAGTCTGACATCGGGGTCCTCCAAGTGCTTGAACATTCTCAGCCCCACTTTGGGCCATTAGTCTAGGAGAAACTGAGAGCTGGGGATCTCTGGATACTCCAGACTGGAGAAGGGGCACCAGGCCTGAGCCTCCAGGGTCGGCTGTGAGACGAGGAGTGAGGAGAGGCTCAAGTGGGAGGGGTGGAGGGGCATAAGTCAGCCCTCGAAGGAAGCTCTCACCTGGGGTGGGTTCTGAGGGGTTGTGGGCAGGTGGAGCTGGAGATGCAGGTTCTTTGGGTAAAGAACTGCCAAACAGCTCCTCTACTGTGATTTGCTTTACCACACTGTGAGTTGGCTGTAAGGACAGTAAAGAATGGGATAAATGAACACAAATGTTAATACTGTTAATGACGTAGTCGGCCCATGGTAGCATGGACGAACTCTATGATTCAATGATTACTTCAACTAAAAATCAGCTGCAAACAATTTAGCACCCCAGGGCTTACATGTTTTACTGACTTTGCAAAAACAAGCGATAAAGTACACATTTCCTATGGGCAACATTTCTTTCATATTTACAATTACAGCATCATACTTGTAAAAACAAGCATAAAAAGTTGAACAACTCACTATACATCCTACTTTTTTTTTTTTTTAACCTGACATTTTAAACAAAAAAATCCAATCAGGAGTTGTGCCTTACAGTTTGCAGATGTATTAAATTTCCCCTTACAGATGTAATTTGACATACAGCTTGTCACAAATCCTTTTAGGTTCAGCTACACAATTCAATTAGTTGCCTGCCAGAGTACAACTTAATGAGCAGAGAAACGTTTTAAAAACAGGATTAATATGTTTAAGAGACTGACAGTGTACCTTGTCCTGCTGAGCAGCAGCAACTGTTGGCTTTGAGGTCTCTGTTTTAACTGGGTCTGGATTCTGAGCAACATCTGAATTTACCTGTGGATCTGTCTCATTAGACTGACTCTGACACACACAAACACACACAAAATGTAATAGTTTTTTTCCAATGGTTTTTTTCCAAGCTAATAAAACCTGCTAATGTGCATATAATTACATTACAAAGACGTGCATTGTTGATCAATCCAGAACTTTTCTGTGCTCTGTGTTCTTCAGAAAGTGAAAAAAAAAGAAGTGAAAGTGACTACCCTTGTCATTGCGAGGTCACGGCACAGCACACATGAACCACAACGAAATTGGACCTCTGCATTTTACCCATGCACACTCAAACCCGTGCAGCAGTGGGCAGCTATTGAAAGCGCCCGGGGAGCAGTGATGGGGACGGTACCTTGCTCAAGGGTACCTCAGGGCAACCTATTGGGAAGGGGTTTGAACCCCCGATCCTCCGATCATGCGGCTAACGCCCTAACCGCTAGGCCACCGCTGCCCCAACCTCTGCATTTAACCCATGCACACTCAACACCGTGCAGCAGTGGGCAGCTATTGAAAGCGCCCGGGGAGCAGTGACGGGGACGGTACCTTGCTCAAGGGTACCTCAGGGCAACCCACTGGGGAGGGAATCGAACCCACAATCTTCCGATGCGGGGCCAACTCCCTAACCACTAGGCCACCGCTGCCCACAGAGCATTCAGATCCTGATTATTCAGAGCATTTGATCCTGATTATTACAAAAAGCTGCAAGTTACACTGGATCAATCACTGGCTTACCCTTTGATACTCTTCTTTGGCCTTGCTGAGTAGTTCTAATATGTCCATTGGTCTGGTCTCCACACAGCCATTTGTTCTGCCTCGATCTGGGGAAGCCTGTTGGGCCCTTAGTGCCTCCTGCTTTACTATTCTAAAACGAACACAAAGAAAAAGAGCCCAAAGAAGCAGTGCAACACACTCAACGTTATTTTGTTTTAAATGTTGCAGGTTTTAACCACAAGGGGTCAGTATTGTATTTTAGACCTACATCTGCGCAACACTTTGCCAAAACAAGTTTTTGTGACTCCTTAACAATGAGTACACTTAAGGTGCAACTTTAATATCCTTAGAAATCCCAAATGTAGTTGTGAATGGACTTCTCTTTAACAGTCTGATGCAGTCCTGCATTGCCAGTGACATTCCGGAAAAGCTTTTCTCTGTGCCCTTAAACATCTCACCAGATCACGAGCATTGCAATCCCTTAATGTATGCAACCATAGCTTCCAGACATGCATTTCCTTTAGACATCACTTTAATTCCCTTTTCTACAGCAAGTTTGGCCAGATGTGCAGTCTTTGTAATGCCAACGGTGCCCAAATAAAAATAAAAAAAAAAATGTAAAAAAAACTTTCAGAATTCCATTGAACTTTTTCCTTTAACAATCTTGATGCAAAATTTAAGTCAAACAGGCCTTCCAGCTTTTCTATACACACCAAAGAACAAGGCAGAACGTCATTTGTTTCATGGAGTATGGAAGCCTTTGAACTCCTCGTCTTTCGCCACTTATTTATTCAGACTTTCTTTTAACATTTTCCCCATACAAAAGAGAAGGTGGGCTAAGTGACAGAGTATTAATGATAACACAGTGAAGCAGTATCTTTGTAGTAGCAGAGCCACACAAATACAGTACCATGTAGGTATGCACAGTATCGCAATCATATCGCTATCAGGAAATATGTCCTTAAAAAATAAATATCCGCATGAGACCGAGGTTAAGATTAGAATTATTTAAAACGAAATAAACTTTATATAAACATAAAATAAATATGTTTAAAAAGTCACTGGCAAATGATTTTTTATTTTTTTTAAGTCAAGAAAATAGTCCCGTTTTTTGTCTTTTTTGTATTCCCATCATCCATCCATCCATCCATCCATTTTCTGCCGCTTGTCCCAAACGGGGTCGCGGGGGAGTGCTGGTGTCCAACCCAGCGCACACAGATGTATTCCCATCAGCAGAAATAAAATATTGCATAATGGCACTGGCCTATTATGTACTCATTTGTGCATTTCTAGTACCTATAAGACAGCTAAACACATACAGCTGTGGAAAACACATCTGCCTCTCCAAGTATCTGAAAGCTCCAACAAATAGCTTTTTAATTCCAAGAACCATAATTATGCTTGGAACAGCTTACAAGGCAGAACACTAAAGCATTTAACTCTCCCTATATGCATTTTTTGATTTTGTTGTATACTGGTAAAAAAAATATATAAAAATTAGACACTTGTGCGAACTGCTGATCGGCAGTATATCGGCTTTTCGTGTATATCTGTATTAACGCATTCGTGTTTGTTCAAATTGGGCTTTTATGGTCTGAAACTCACAGGTGCATGTGCCTCAATACACCCAGATGGCACATGAGAGAGATTAACCTGGTTGCTACGGTAACATGCACCCATGGCAACAAGCTCAACCTGTTGCTAGGCTCCCGTGTGGGTTCCTCAGTGACCAATCACCCGAGGACAAATTGCTTTTAGCCAGCACTTATTTTCATGCAGCAATGCACATTGTGTTTGACCAAGCAAAATCTGGGTTTTCTCTAATGCTGCATAATTCACATTAATTTGATACTTACTGTACCATTAGCTGCGCTATGCGCTGGCAGTCAGCCTTGTCATAGAACCAGATACTGTAGATGCCCACTGAAAAGAGAGAACGAGAACACAATGTTAGAACTCCTCATAGCACTCTTCATTTACAATTAAAACAGCAATTTGATTGACTTTAATCACTCAGATTGAACTATTTCTTTATTAAAAGTTATTAACTGAAAATAAGTCCTTTCATTTTACATTTCCAATTTAGGGCAAAAAAAAAAAACAAAAAAAAAACAAACAAACAAAAAAAAAACCACATGCGCGCGCACACACACACACACACACACACACACACACACACACACACACACACCTGAACAATTCTGTTGTCTCCTCTCAATTATAAAACTCCTGCAACTTTTCCCAGCACACATCACTCAAAGGAAAGCATATTTTAGCGCATGTTTTCTCTCTCTCTGAGGAGGAGAACAGTGAGACCTTGGGGAGTTTATCTTCTTCCTACTCCTCCGCCTTCTTACTCCCACATGAACTCTCTAGAACTCGTGTTGCACAAGATCAACAGAGTCACGGCTGAGGCTGCATGGATGGAGGTCTGTGACGTTTTTATGGCTCTCTGCGCTAAGCTTTATCTGTGTAATGTCTAGAAGCCTCTGCACATCATGAGGCGTTTCTAATCTTGATCAAAGCTCACAGTCCAGACGGTCACGCTCAGTTTGATGGTACTGGATGAGAGCAGAAATCAAGGGACTTTGGGACATTCAGAGTGGTATGTTTAACTGGCTGGAAAATGGATCTAAGCAGAGGTGACCTCACAGAGAGGATGCTGCTTCTCGGGGTTGCCACCAACACCCACCACGAGCTCCGCAACAAAGGTAAAATCGTTTTTCAGAAGACACTCGGACGATGTTTCAGCGGAACAAACAGAGGTAAGCTTGCGCCTTCTTAAGCCTGAGAGAGCTTTTCTTCACAGCCTGAATCTGTTCATCTTAGCATCACAAAACATTTAGCCCTGGAGCGTAACTCGCAAGGAACATTATAAAAAGGAAATGCACATGCAGCTATCATATAAGACTTGATCCAAACTTTTAATCAATCAAAGCAAATGCCATAAAGGGTCTTCATGTAATGACAAAGTTCATCCATTGGCATCCTCAAGCATACAACAAATGACAATTTCCTCAAGTAAATTTTTTTTGTATAATATATGCAAGGTGCTCCACAATTTTAAGAAGCCTGAACACAAATCCAAATATGTATCATGAGTGTACTTCACACATCTAGTACACAAATGAGCTAAAAGCTAAACTGCTGGCAAGTGTCTGAGCCAACCAAGGGTGCGGTAATTTACAAAAAGCAGAGATTTATGAATCCTTCATTAGAGTAAACAATTTATTAAGGCAAAACTAGTGGTATATATTTTTCCACATAAGTCCTATGGATCATAAGAAAGAAACACTATCCTCAATACTACCCAACTGTCCTCTTAAAGACTGGATTCTTTCATGAATGGCTTTAAAATTCATATAAAACCATTAGGCATATATACAAACAGCAGCAGAGACCCACATTCCAGGGGAGCCACATAACTGAAGACTGTTTGGATGATGAAAAAGGTCTTTTGATCTCAAGCAGAGAGGTTCAAAATACTGGGGGATTCAACAGCATAGACAATAAAATTAGCAAAACCCTCTTTGTGAGGGGCCACAAACACAGGTGGGTTTGAGTTCTGCTTTTCAGATTCATCTTATTTGCTACTAATAAATGGCTGTCAGAGCAAAACCTTGTGTTTTTAAAAAAGCTTACAGTAAAAGGAAAAGGGATGCACAATGATCTCATGATCATGCTGGTAGATGACTGCTTGAAAAATAATTGGCAGTGAACACATTTTTTGAAACTAACAAATGCATCATTATATGTCTCTCTCTAGATATTGAATACTTGGATAAAACCAGTTTCATTTGGTCTTATTTATATGCTGATAGCAATAAAGGGCATATCTTTCACATGCAGACAGTCTCAGTTTCTGCGTTTCATTTTTCTCCTTCCAGTAATTTATGATTACCCTAACTCTAAAGCAGAGACATTAGTAAGCAAAGTGAGGGTCAAGGGAAAAACCTAATTTCAGTCAAACAAAAAAACAGCATAAAAGCACGGTCAATAAAAGTTGTGCTTGTGGTTTAAAGTCATCATAAATTTTGCCCAAGCCAAAGTAAGACTGTGAAACCTAAAGTTTACCATCTAATAATGAGATGTCTCTTTCCATTTACCTCATAGTGTAAGACCTTAAACATTAATTTTTTTTCATGTTGGAAACCTAATGTTGTGAAAATGAGCCTAATGATAAAATGAGCACAGTGCCGCAGATCATTGTGTGTGGATGATATTTGCCATTCATCTATTCTAGATACAATAAAATTACTTAAAATCAGCCTCTGTTTAAAATGGCATTCGCATGTGTGAATTTGACTGTCTTTCTATGGTTTGTGAGAAAAAAAAATCCTATAGCTTATGTCTAATATTATTCATTCTTTCTTTAATAATAGAATATATATGCCCTCCACTACTACAGGGCTTCAACAATGAGAATCATAAAAGCACCTCCTTATCTGGTAATTAAAAAAAAACACATTTTTAAACTGAACGTTGCAGAAAAAAAAAAAAAGTCAAGGGAACAACTGAATTCTGGAGGCAGAATAATTTGCATCTGTTCAACTCTTAATGTACCTGTAATTAGAGGCCTGATGCAAATGTGTGTTATCTCCTCAAAATTATGTGCACACAATGCCTTAGAAACACAATTGAGTCCACTGGGTTCAGTTTGTATATAATGACCATTACAAGCCTAACCTCTTAACAATCAGCACTATATAGGAACGGGATAGTATGGAAACTTTATAAGTTCCATGCTACTGAAACAATAGTTTAAAAAGCATTTTAATACTTGAGGAGACATGATACACTATGATTTATACGCCAAACAGAAGGCAATAATCAATCATATATCAACAGAGCAAAAAGCACATCAAAGGGACTGGGTTTGGTTTGTTTTTCCTTGGAAAGAGGAAATTACAAATGGTGCCATTCCTTCAATGGGAAAAGAGAATGTAACAAAGAAGCATCTCAAGGGTATCGTCTCATGTTTTTTCCATCTTTGAAGTTGAATTAGTGCCCAGCAGCAATCTTTGCAACCCCAGTTTCAAGTGGAGTTCCATATTTGGTAGGGAAATCACTGTCTCAGGCCTCTGATGATAAAATTCTCTTAAAAGGATAAGGATCAAATTCCCATTGCACTCTGTGTTATTAAAATATCCTTCCAAGCGCATGGACCCTTACCCCAAGAGAATGCCAAGCTGTTTGTTTTTTATTACGCTAATTAGAAATCAATACAGACATAGTAGGGATAAACAGGAGTGTACCTTTCAAACAGGTCACAAAGGCCAGGATCTTGTTTCAGAATCAGTTCACATGAGTAAACAATCAGCCACAAGAATAAAATGAATGACTACATCTTGTTAAAAGCGCACGCATTAAGAGTCGGGACTTATTAGAACAAGGAAACAGTAAATGTTCGAGGCTGATGTGTTGCACACAGAAAAAAATGACTCTGATACTGGCCAACTGTAATGGCTAGATTACAAAGACAGAACATTTCCAAAACAGCTGGTCACGTGGAACAGCTACTGTAACATAAACAGCAAGAATTAATGGTGATGAAGACAAAAGTACAGCAAACACACTGTAAATCAGAGCTTGCTGTGTTTGAGTGACCATACAGACCCTTGTTTATTGCCAGAAAAAAGACTAAATAAGCTGTAGCAATGGAAAAAAGTGGCCTGCTCTGACAAGTGGTGTTTTCTTTAACATCCTGTGGATAGCCCCATGTATGTCCTTCAATCACCTAGGTAAGGGCACCGGGATGCACTATGTGAAGACGACAAGCGAATGTAGGGTGAGTGCTTGGTTAATGTTCTAATGGGTCTTGCTATTCATGTAACTGTATCATTGACAAGTACCACCCACCTAAACATTGTTTCATATATCCATTCATCCCTATATGACAGTGAGATCTCTCTGCAGGATAATGCCCCTGCCATACTGCAAAAATTGTTCAGGGATGGTTTGAAGAACATGACAAAAGGCTTAAGGCTGATTTATGCTCCAAAGTTCTGAGATCTCAGTCCGACTGATGATGTATCCCATCAATGGACCACCTTGCAACTTAAGACTTTTAAAAGGATTATCTGCTAATGTCTTGGGAAATGTACCACAACTTTTTCAGGTCTGTTTGCTGGTACAACGGGGCCCTAGACATTAGATGGTGGTGGGAGTTCTAACGTTACTGCTGGTACACAGGAATCGTTGCCTTAAACATTATTAATGTACTGGGTAATCAATACCACACCTACAGCAGACTGCCCCTCATCATTCTTGATTGCTTAGTCAAAGACAGAACCAGAGACAATTCAGTCTACAGCAAATAGACTTGTATTTAAGGAGTTCACTGTATTTACAGCTGATACACAAAAACTGACATGACCGTGAGACTGTGAGAGTTGTCATTGTGAAGTATTTCAGTTGTAAGCTTGTACTTATAAATCCACAAACCAGGCTTTCTAATACTTTATATGTGTGTTGAGAACTGGGGTATAACTGTGCTAATGTTTAAATGAGAGATGATAACATTTTATAGAAACACATTTGTATGAACACTTACAGCTTGCATTCCTGTAAAGCAGGAAAGGGTCCTGAAGCTGAAACTCCAAGTCTTTGTTGATCGGCTCCACTAAGTTCTCTGTGCTCAAACGGTTCATTATAGTGAACCCATGATAGGGGGATGCAGACCTGTTGAAAGACACAGTTATGTTCTCATGGCTACATGAACGTGAAATTGCCTATTTTTGCCATTGTGAAACAAAGCACAGCACACAGTGAGACACAACGACATTCAACCTCTGCATTTTACCCACACGCACACATGCAGTGGGGGCAGCAGACCTAATGGTCTGGGATTCAAACCCACGACCTTCTGATCCTGGGGCCAACTCACAAACCACTAGGCCACCACTGTCCCTATCTCTGCATTTAACCCATACGCACATGTGCAGCAGCTATTGAAAGCGCTTGGCGAGCAGTGACAGGGACGGTACCTTGCTCAAGGGTACCTCAAGGCAACCTACTAATAAGGGATTTGAAACCCACGATCTATTGATCCAGAGGCCAACTCCCTAACATATAGGCCACCGCTGCCCCTGAATATGAATATACAAATGAAATGAAACTAAAAATATACTGCCTTCAGGGAAGAACCTCTAATATCTTTAACTTGAAAAAGCTCAGTGTGTCTATATGTTCAAATATGATGCCCTAGAGTCACCAGACCTCAGTTTTAAAGGTCTCTCTACTGCCATTTTCTCTCCTCCACATAACAGAGGAATGAGGATTTCTGATATATATTGCAATATTGGGCTTTAGGAGATTCTTACAACTGGTGGCATGAGAAAAATGTAGCCATGTTTTTTTTTCTTTTAATGAAAAAAAACAAAAATAAAGTTGATGAGAAGATTAAAAGGTAGCAATAATTGAGAGAAACTGGGTGATTAAGGTGCATTAAGCTTCACCATGAGAGTGATGGCTGAGAGCACTTTCTCTTACAACTGACATGAGGGTCACAAAGTATGGACAGTGCTTACCTGGCATAAACAAACAAGGTGCCTTCGATGTCAGTTTTCTCCTGTGAAAGACAGTTACACAGTTACACATCACTGCACTGCACTGCACTGAAACGGAGAAGAGCCACCAAACACCAAAGCAACCCTTTTCTGTTCATGTGCTTGTGAGCAGCATGACAAGACTGAGCGGAATGGAGAAGCAAAGTGCTGCGTTTTAGGTTAAAGGCTGCAAGAGCGCAGTGGATGTTGTCAGTGAGTTCAGAGTCACTGCCTTTTGTTCACTCTGCAAACGCGCGCGCGCGCGCACACACACACACACACACACGCACACACGCGCGCGCGCGCTTACCCATTCGTTTGCTTTGGAGTTGAACTTGTACAGCGCGACCTGTCCGGTCAGGTCGAGCAGTTTGTTGATGTAGGGGTCGTGGTGCTGCAGAGCCGCCAGACTCATCAGATGCCCCGCTTTGCTCACAGACTCCATCTTCCCGACGAGAAACACCGTGCGCCTCGCTTTTCCCTCCGGCCGCTACTTAGGCCGCGAAACGCTGGTTCCGGGAAGATTATAATCTCCAAAGCAGCGCTGCAGGTCACAGCATTTACATCACGATTTTAACAAAAATAAAATGACAAAAATAAAAGTTATCCGTATAAAACTCGCAGCGGAAGAAATCTTTAAAAAAAACCCCAGCCTGATAAAAAAAAAAACAGACAAAAGGTATCAAATAAATCCAATAAGGTTTATAGAAAAAAGAGTAATTCTCACACATTATATATATATATATATATATATATATATATATATAGACAGATAGACACAAAGACAGACAGATAGATAGGAAGACAGACAGATAGATAGATAGACACACATATAGACAGATAGATAGACACACAGATGGACAGACAGACAGACACACAGATAGATAGGAAGACAGACAGACAGATAGAATGATAGACAGATAGATAGACATACAGACAGATAGATAGAGATACAGACAGACAGACAGATACATAGACAGACAGGTAGATGGATGGAGAGAGAGAGAAATCAATATATGTGAAAAATAAATATAAAAAATATAGCAGCAGAAAATGTAAATAGGTATATAAATTGGCAACCATGTCAGAAAAATGTTCATCAATATGTAATACAAGTGTCATATTACATTTCTAAATTATTGTAAATATTTTTTTATATTTAAATATGCATATTAATATTGCATGTCCTCAAACCAGACCCTGGGGACAGGCTGATGTTTCTGGCTTTAAGAAATGACCATCAACATTTTCAATAGACAATAGACACACAATGATCTTATTTATTTTGAGGACATTTGTTTTAAAGTAATTAATTTAAGTTATATGCATATGAACATAAATCATGTTATTGTTCTTCTTAAAGAATTGATTCAACAGAAAGTTTAAAGAACAAAAAATGTACTTACATACTATTAAATAGACTTTGAAAATAAAGCATTTTATAAATGCGTGTTGTGTTCAATTCAGAGTAATTATGTTAAATAATCATGATCTTTTTATTGACTAAAATAATCAAGCAATTTAATAATATTTAAAGAAAATGATTCTGTAATATTTAAAGAAAATTATTTTAACGTTAGAAAGAAAAAAAAACAACTTCGACAGAAAAATAAAACTGTAAGTGCATGACAGTTACAAAGTCAATGAGTAGTCATGTTAAATACTTGTGATCTCAATATTGACCAAAATCATTTTCACCATAATTGATCAGCCTTACTGGAAATTAAAAAGAATTGATTTGATTGTTTCAAATAGTTTATTTTTGTCTATTGATTATATATATTTGAAGGGAATATTTTTTCCTAGAATGTTACAGGCCTCATTTAGTGCTGTCACTAGCAATTGATACTCATTGATACTAATGGAGTCATTTGAAAGGCATTTTTGCTTCATGAAATAAAAGGGCATTTTGCCAATATCTTCCTCTGAAGCAGCTGTATCAAAAAAGAAGTACCACAAGATGTCAGTCTAATACAAACTACATTTAATTAATAACTTAGATTGACTGAAACAGCATAAAATATACTTTCGTATATTCCAATTTTCAGCATTTTGTAAGGGTTATTATGTTCACCAATTCCAGTTAACATCATATATCTCTTAGCTCATAATTATTGTCACCTGTTAAGTATATAGTATTAAACTGATCATCTTGAATTATGCAAATTATTCATAATTTATAAGGATGGAATGGAAGAGTAAATAAGGAGAGAAGAGTACCTTTATCACTTAGACTAAGGGCTGAAAAAAGTCAGTAACTGTCCACAGAAAGGAACATTAGCAGGATTATTATTAGGGGATTATCACTGTGAAAGTGTGAGCTGGCAGGTTGGCTAATCCAGGCCTTCAGGATAAGGTTCCACACAACACATGTTGTATTCCTTCCCATTTCAGCACAAAATGTGGCAAACTAATGTCATCCTTTGGCTACAGATCAGCAGGAGGTGAATGGCGTTCATACCTTGGAGACCAGGGCGCCGAGGTAAGACTTAAAAATGGCTCATGAACCAGAAGGGCTTCTGTTCTGTTGATGGAACATGTTTCTCATTAAGGCCCTGTATAGCCTTATGGTGGACAATCACAAGAACCTTGTTAGAAGACACAGACGTGTTGTTTAATGTGAATGTAAATGAAATGAATAGCCTGTATAGGTCTGGTTGCACCATGCAGACTTTGCTTCTAAATATAAACCTAAATCTTTTAAGCTACTGTGCTGAGCACATGGGATCAGTAAAATGGAAATTGGTTTTTCGGGCATGTAGGAACTGAATAATCAGCCGTCTGTAAGTGAATACGTGCATCCAACTAAAATACATTTTAAGGAATTAAAAGAATCATTTTAAGGCACAGCTGAATAGAGGTTTAGAGAAAGATGTGGCCAAATGTTAATAATCAGCGACATAAATAAAGAAAATCGCAAAGAAAGCAGTTCAGCCATAACATTAAAACCACCAACAGGTGAAGTGAATAACATTAAATTGTTACAATGGTAACTATTAAGGGAGGGAATCTATTAGGCAGCGGGTGAGCAGTTGGTTCTAGTAGTTGATGTAAGCAGGATTTTCCCTGGAAGCAGGAAAAATGTGTAATGTTCTGATTAACTTGCCAAAATGGGCCAAATTGTGATGACTGGATGTTGGAGTTGGGGCATCTTAGAAACGACAGGTCTCGTGAGATGTTCCAAGCTGTTTTAATCACAGATGAAGGATTTACACACTATTACATGTGTTTAAATGTTACATTTGTAGACATCTAATTTTGTATTAGATAAAGAAATGGTCACAAAGAAACAAAAAAATTATCTTTTTACATAAACTGCCTAGTAAGCTAAGAAGGTTTTTCATGATATTTAAACCCTGTGTCTAAAAAGTGAACACGTTATGGCCAGCAAGAACACCTTTTAACTTTAGAATAAGCAATTAATGCAGTAAAAAAGAATTCATTTATTGTTTTCAAAATAGCTGATGTCTTTCACAAATACAACAAGGTTTCCACCTAATGTATTGGATTATTGATTAGCTGAGCCAGGTATGATTAATGGATGTTTGCTTCAAATGCAGGGCTTCTTAGATGAGACATTTAAACCGTTGACATTGATAAGCACATTTAAAAGTAAAAGTATAGATTTTGTGTATTAGGAGTGAACAGGTCATATTGCTTACTTTTCATACCTTTTCCTATATCATGTCATCTGTAGATCATAATATTACAAATTACATACCAAATGAAACAAAATCTTAGCCACATCTTTCATGTTTATTATTTTTTATGTCTTATTTAAACACTTGTGTATGCACTTGTGACAAGCTGCCCCATTAGCTGGTGGTCTAGTATTTAGGGAGTTGGACAAAGGATTGGAGGTTGCGGGTTCAAATCCCTTGCCAGTAGGTTGCCCTGAGGTACAACTTGAAAGTGAAAGTGACTCCCTTGAGCAAGGTACAGTCCCCATCACCGCTCCCTGGGTGCTTTCAGTTGCTGCCCCCTAATGCATGGTGTTTGTGTATGGGATAAATGCAGAGTTGTCACTTTCACTTTCAAGTTGTCTTTTTGGGGTCACTATTTGGAGTCACAATGGATCGCATTGTTTATTCATGTTTTATTTCTAATACAAAATTAAAAACAGTTCTAGAAAAAAAAAAAACCTTGATTAATTGTTTAACTGGAGCATAGAAAAGTCTCCATTCTAGAGTATCCCAACTACAACAATTAAAAAAATTATTTAAAAAAACTAAACAAACATGTTCAAGAGGGCTTTGACCTCAGACTTCACTCCTCATCAAAACAGCAGCATGCAAACAAACTGCCATTTGTGGCAGGGTTGGCCTAAAGGTTACTTATTCCCAGGATTGGAAGGTTGTGAGTTTGAGTCCTGGACCAGCAAGGTACCGTCCCAAACATTGCTCCCCAGTGCTTGACGTATGACTCCCCCTGCTTATCTGTATAGAAAACATTTCGTTGCATTGAGCTATGGTGCATTCATGATGACAAAAAGTCACTTCTAGAAAAAGTAAAGCTGTTCAATTCCAGAATACCTGAAGTGTACTCCAAATCTGAAGTGACCTCATAAATATTCAAAAGACATCAGGAAAAAAACTATATTGATTTTATTTAAAAGAAGAAAGGTAATCCTAGCTATATAATTTTTTCCAACCAATGCAATCTGATTCCTCCATCTGAGTAGATTACCAAAAATGAATGCTACAATATTTTGCTTTAAAATGCAAATATTTATGAATCTGTGCTCCCCACAGCTCACAGTGCGCTTTGCCAAACATGTTATAACATCAGAGCAAGGAGAAGCACAAGCCAAGCATTTTAAGTGAAAGTGACTATTCTTGTCACTGTGAAACACAGCACAACACATAGTAAACCACAACGAAATTACCTCTGCATTTTACCCACACACAGCAGCAGCAGGCAGCTGTTAAAAGCGACTGGGGAGCAGTGACAGGGACAGTACCTTGCTCAAGGGTAACTTAGGGCAACCTGCTGGTCTGGGATTCGAACCCATGGCCTTCTGATCCTGAGGCCTAGCCCCTAACCACTAGGCCACTGCTGCCCTTTACTCTGATTTTAGGTACCCATGTGCAAGGTACCGTCCCCGTCACTGCTCCCTGGGCTCATGATATGTTTGTCCCCTGCATCACGGTGTGTATGGGTGAAGAGCGGTGGTTCACTGTGTGCGGTGCTGTTTCCTGGTGGCAAACGGTCACTTTCCCTACGCTTTACAATATTCCAGTTTACTTCTTATACCTGTTCATTCACAGGTACTGTGTCTCAATCATCAGTATAAGTCATTTATAAAGTCCCACCCTGACCCTTCACTGTTCTTGTGAGTAGACTAGACTGAAGCTCTTCTGGCTTGGAGGAATTGCCGGTTTTAGCTGACAGGTGTGCTGATTTGAGGCTTTTCTACCTGTTTTGCTTTTTTCAAGAGATCACTTAAAAAGAAAACAAAGAAATGGTTCTGGGCTACAGCTCGGTGTGTGTGTGCAGGAGAGAGAGAGAGAGAGAGAGAGAGAGAGAGAGAGAGAGAGAGAGAGAGAGTAGCTTCACCTCACACTAACCTCGAGCCGAGAGCACCCTCTGCTGCTCCGATCCCACCCTGGTGAAGGCTAAAGAGCCCGTTTGATCGGAAGAACCGGTTCTGAACACGGTTTCGACTCTTTTTCGGCGGTTTTTCGTGTGGAAGCCTGGCTGTGATGTGACGAGCACCCGGATGTTGCGAGGCGCGCTCCATGGCGCTCGAGGAAGCGCTCTCTAACCCAACAGCCAGCGCCAGTCTTTTCGGTACAACTGTTTAGAAAAAGGGGCTTTCAATGAGGAGGAAAGAATGGACGAGCCAGAGGAACCGACTGGAGGTACGTTTTATTTAAGAAATGTAAAAAATAAACACGGTAAGCGCGCGCGCTCGCTCTCTCTCACCTGTAACCGCCGCTCGCGCGCTCGCCGTTGATCTCCTCAGCGGCGCCGGAGGTCAAATATAACGGCGGGTTTGAACGTTTCGCTAATTTTTCCGCAGTTAAGAGTGGCTTGGAGAGTGAAAAACAAAAGCGCATCGCCACTCTGAGGGATTAGGAACATGGTTTGTTTTTGTTTTTTTCGTTTTTTCTTGCCACCTCATAAGAAAAAGCCTCTGTCAGGAGAGGGAACAGGTTTCTGAGGAGAAGAGGACATTTTCTGTATAAACTTCACCAATACCAGACGGTGAAATGATAGTTTCGGCTTTTTCTTGCACAGTTTCAAAACTAAAGTGTTGTTGCTGCTGTTGCCTGGTGGAGGCTAACAGATGGAGAGAGGTTGTCATTTAATGTGTGTGTGTGTGTGTGTGTGTGTAAGAGTGGCTGTGTGTGTGTGAGAGAGAATGTGTGTGTGAGAGAGTGGGTGTGTGTGAGAGAGGCTGTGTGTGTGTGTGTGTGTGTATGTGTGTGTGTGTGGCTTTACTGAGTAACAGTATTATCCTCAGAACACAAACCAGATGACAACTAATAGAGGTGAATAACAAAGCTATACTAAATGACTTCAAAATGATTAGCATGTTCAAAAAAAGACTCAAGTAGAAGTAATAGTAAGTTTAATGTCTTAACTGAAGCGATCTTAATTGAATGATTTTTCGCTTAGTATTAACTGAATGTTTTGTGTCTGAATTTTGATTCTTCAGTTTACCACTTAAGCTAAGAGACTCACATTGCTAAAAACATTATTATTAGGTCAATGGCTAATATGTGTGTGCGTGTGTGTGTGTGCGTGTGTGTGTGTGTGTGTGTGTGAGAGAGAGAGAGTGTATGTGTGTGTGTGTGTGTGTGTGTGAGTGAGAGTGTGTGTGTGTGTGTGTGTGTGTGTGAGAGGTTGTGTGTGTGTGTGTGTGAGTGAGTGTGTGAGAGTGTGTGTGTGTGTGTGCGTGTTTGAGATACATTATGGAGATTATGGCTATAACTCTATAACTAAAATTGAAAAGCTGGGCAATATGACTATATTTATAATTATTGTTATGAATTACAATTTCAGTGTTTGGTGTATCACAACTTTCCAAAGAGAGCAGAATTAGTCCTGTTAACCTGGGTTAGGACTGATGTGGGTGATATGGCAACAATATAATGTCTCCATACTTCAGGCCATTTTCACAATAATGTCTCAAAATGAATTTTTCAGAAACTCTTCTCCTTCTTCTTTTGGCTGCTCCTGTTTAGGAGTTGTCACAACCGTCTTCATTTCTTCTATCCTCTGCATCTTCCTCCTTCAAACCGACAACCTGCATGTTCTCTCTCACCACATCCATCAACCTACTCTTTGGTCTTCTTCTTTTCCTCTTTCCTGGCAGCTCCATCTTCAACATCCTTCTCTCAATATAATCCTTGTCTCTCAGTGCCACCGTCTCCAACCCGTATAACATAGCTGGTCTCAATACTATCCTGTAAACCTTCCCTTTCACTCTCGCTGGTACCTGTCTGTCACAAATCACTCCAGCCACTCTTTTCCACCCATTCCAACCTGCCTGCACTGTCTTCTTCACCTCTCTTCCACACTCGCTGTTACTCTGAAACTCTGATGAGTGTAAATAGAAAAAATGTAGCAGACGCACAATAATATAAACACACTATTTCTCATTCATATCTCACACCCTGCATTAAAAACATGTCTTCAGTTTTATCCTGATAAATATATATAATCTCATTCCTCAGTCCTATGTAAAAGGTTGATTAAAAACATGGCACTACTGTTTCCTTCTTCTCCATTCAAAAATATGTCTGAAAAAAATAAATATCATGGCTAATCGTGTAACATGACCATTTCTTGAAGTATCAAGAGGGTTTATTTATGCCATATCATTCAGCCCTAGGGTCCAAGGATTAAGCTGGACCTTTTTTGCTTCCATAGCCTGCAGTTTGTATGAAATTAGTTTTTATCATTTCAGCTTTTACCATTTTATTATATATTTGTCCCTTATAACCAAACTCTTTTTACTCCTATGCCTTTAGAATGATGTTCTCATTTGGCCTTTGTTGTGCCTCGCTGAAAGGGAAGTTGCTCTGAAACAATCTTTGTAACTTGAACTTGAAAATGCATGGCTAAAAGGCAGTTGGCTGGAAAGTGTGCTAGTTTTAAAAGCTAATGGCCACTGAGAAACTCTCAGTTTCCCGGACATTTGATTGGTTTTTCAATGTTCATGTTCATGCAATGTTTTATTACATGCAATACTTTAAGCAAAGATGAATTTTTTTGCAGTACTTAAAGTAATACCTACATTACCACATTTGCACTGCGATAAAGTGTAATAACACCTTTAACATCAAAGAGGATCTCCAGATGATTTGCACTAATGAGGACTTCACACAAGAATGTGAAGTGTTTGGCAAACATCCGCATGTGCTTTTCATTTCTTTTGTGTTATTATATGTGAAGCATCATTTTAGATGGCTGCTGTTTGCAGGCGTTGTCAAGGAGATTCACTTTGTCCACACATTTCTTGAGATGCTATTAATAGCTTTTCAACAAGCTCCTCGATGTGTTTCTGCCTAGCACATTTCATCTGAAGTGTCTCAGGAATTAATCATAAAGCTACTCTTTGGCGTGGGTGGTGTCGCATGGGATTTAACACACTTACAAGCAGATAAAACATTAAAATGTAATACCTGCATATTTCTATAGTCAACGGTAGTAAAACTTTAACAGTGGTCTGTTACGAATCCTGGCGTGTAGGATTGTGAGCTAGCTAGATTAAAACTTGGCACAAAAGCTACTGCCTGGTCCGTCTGACAACAGGCAACAGGCAGATCAAATGACCTAGAAACTTCACCATCAGATACAGCTCTGCTTTTCCACATGACAGTGTATCGATTTTATCTCTCTATCTTTCTCTTTTACTCGCTCGCTTTCTGATTCTTGCCCTTGGTAACTTTTTCAAACACTCGTTCTCACTCATTCTTCTCTTCACTCATCCTCAGGGGCAAACTATGCCAGCGGCACCAGAGCCCCTCCTTCTGGTGAAGCTCCTCCCCCTTGGTCTGAAAGCCCGTCCTGCTCCAGGCAGACCCTCCCTCAGACGGCTGGTCTGTCCTGGCAGGCTGCGATCAATGCTGCAAGAAGTGCCAAGGGTGACAACCCCCAGACGATGAGCGGGCAGTCTGTGGCGGGCTCAGCTCCAGTGGGCTCCCTGTCCCAGAGGAAGAGGCAGCAGTATGCCAAAAGCAAGAAGCAGGGCAGCTCCACCAACAGCAGGCCTCCACGGGCACTGTTCTGCCTCACCCTCAACAACCCTATTCGCAGGGCCTGCATCAGTCTGGTGGAGTGGAAGTATCCTTCCATTAACTCACCCCTGGGATGGGATCATGGCTAGCATGGTTATAAGGGTGTGAGACTGATGGCAGATCACAGTCATCTGAAAAATCCAAGGTTTAAGTTAAAGGTTTCATCCGATAGTTTCTTTTATTCTATGTTTTCATTCCTTGTTAGGCCAATTAACGTTACTTAAATGTAATGCAGAATGTTGCTGGGTGAAGTATTTTTTTAAAATACATGTACAGACAAATTTTTTAACCATAATTTGTTACTTCTTTGATAATGAACTTTTTCTGAGCTTAATGTAAATGATTAACAAATGCTCAGAAGAAACAAATGGCAAGAGGCTTTAATTAACAATAATACAATTTATTATTTGGAAAAAAAAGTAACCCAATTTAGAGTTTTGAGCTGCACATTATACATGCAATATTGTTTTTTTTTTGTTTGCTTTTTTTGTACTGGAAATAACTGAATTGAGTCTCTTTTTGATTTGTCCTTAACCATGTGCTTTTCAGACCTTTTGATATCTTTATACTGCTCTCTATTTTTGCCAACTGTGTGGCCTTAGCTGTTTATGTCCCTTTTCCTGAAGATGATTCCAATTCAACCAATCATGACCTGGTGAGTACAGCAGTCCTCCCTCTTTGACAGATTTAATATTTGCTTTATTTTTCATTCTTCATTTCATTCATTTATTTTGCAGAAATGTCAGTCTTTCTATGTTAGGCTAATTTATTTATGCTGCAAATTCATGTCCTGAGTAACCCTATAGGTAGACCTACAGGTGTCCTCCCCGTAATGGTCTTGTATGTACTTAGGTCTTATTTCAAGGGCTTATTGTTCTTTGTGTTTGGCTGTGATTGTCCTCCCCACGGTTACCTTCAGGGAAGTATCATGTTTCATTTGATTCATTAGTGCCCCTTAACTAGCTTGAATACACAAGCTATGTTTCGCATTTAAATCTATTACACAGCCTGAATAATGGTATAGAAATGAGAAGAGAGGGCTTAATGCAAAATCCATTATGCAGCTATATAATGTTTGCTTGAGATCTTAATGGGACGGTGTCAGATGGTTATTAATGCTGTTTACATTTCTAGCCGATAAGTTTGTGTCTTTCTTTATATATCACTACTGTATGTTTGACAAATGTAGTACACCTCATATTGCATTTACATTGAGACAAATGATAGATGCACATAGTGCATAGAGCAACACGTGGAGATGTATTTTTTAATCATGGAGGTGGATGTAGCATTAGGTGCATTGTAAGCACCATATAAGCTTTATACATTTTATATACATGCATCATCCTCTCATCGCCAGCAGTGTGCCTTTCTTTACAGTTGTGTTAATGATGGAGGTAGCATTTTGGGTAAATACTCTCAGTGAAGCTTTTCCTCACACTTAAAATAACATGTAATCATGGTATTGAAGTAATTTTTTTTCTATGATCATTGTGGTTTCCATATGCCAGTTTTATTTTATTTGATTTCCAACCTTTTTTGTTTTGTTTTGCTTTTGATCAAGAGTGATCTTTCTTCTCCCATGTTACATTATTCACATGATGATGATAGCGGCAGTTTGGCTATAGATAAGCATGTGCTATAGGAAGGATTGCATGTGCTGCTCTGTGTTCGTGTGTTATGGCTGCTTGTGTTGCAGTGCTGATTTTACTGCTGGCTGACGGATTAAGCCCTGCTGTGGATTAGCTGTCACTCAAAGGGAGGGGGTGGTTCTGAGGTTAATGAGGGCCATGGGGCTGTCCGTGTTCTACTTTAGTGATTTAAGATCTCCATGTTTACAGGCCCTCGCTATCAGGATTCCACTTTTTGGCTGATTAATGATGCCTGAGACTGAAGTGGAGCTATAAATAATAACCATGAAACTCAAAACCTTGACATTTAATGATTAACATCTTGAATCATGAGCTTAACATTTTAAGCATCTCCAATAAAATCTTGAAATTTGTGGCAAATTAACTTATTTTTAATTCTAGGTTAGGCACAACACCACTTCTGACTTCGGTTTTGCAAAATTAATTAAAAAAGTAAGGCAAAGAAACCCTGGAAGTTGTGTCAGATAGAGCCATGGAGCTGCACAGTGTCAGATTAAGCTCAAAGGTTTTTCTGTATTTGCAAAATTGTCCTTAATGTTTTGATCCAACAAGTTTGTATACTGTTTTACAGCCCATCGTTTTATTTTGTATTTTGTTTATTTTAGCTAACTGTAGCTAGTCTGCTCATCTTCTTTAGTAGTCACATCTGCTGAGTTCAGGGCAATCAATGTGTAGATCATTAGTACGTTAATGGTTAACTGCAGTGCAAAGGCAGTTGTTACTTAGCAACTTGTGCTCGGGGTTGTGAAAAAACATGCTGTTCTCAATCAAAAATTAGTACTGCTTAATTACACACACTTTGAGATTGTGACATTGTCACTCACAGCTGATAGAGATAGCTATATATATGATATAGATAGCTTGTGGGAATGTTTTAGTTTTGTCATTGTTAACCACTTATGACTCTTGCTGACAAAACATAAAAATATAAAAGCGATTATGTTTTTAGGTCCTTGTTGCTAGGTTACAAAAAAGTAAATAAGAATGATACTAAAGGTGGTTCAATCAGTAGATCTGATGGTTTTCATAGAATACCTGTAGAGCTGCCACTGAAAGATATTGTTCTGTTGATTAATGTATTTATTATGTTTACCAGTTAACTGATTATTCTAAACATATGTCCATTAGGTTTTTTTTTGTTTTTTACTTTTTTAATGTCTTCAGACACACGTTCCAAATTAGTTTGCCTTTTATCAACTCCCCAAACTTTTTGTTAGGAAACTTAGAGCTAATTCTTATTCTTAAGAGAATTGTTTCAGCAGTTCATGATTATGGCTGTAAATGACCTGGTAGCTGACATGGCACAAGACAGCCATTAGCATTTACAGATTCTTGGAATAGCATTGGATGAGAAATCTATTCTAGAGAGGCGTTTTAGTGTTAAAGTCTCTATTAGTGTATGCCTGATCATTTCAGTTGTCACTCCCTGAACCTCTGAACCTACTGAGATGGCACATACTCTGATTTTTATCCACTGTGTGCCTTTATAATTTTGACATTAGTATTTATAACAGATTTATAACAGAAGCAGTAGTGACGTGTGAGTGAGAAATGTGGCAGTACTGTATTTTGTACATGTCTGAAGGTTTTAGCACAACTGAACTTATAAACATGCATTTTGAAAACCAGTTCTAATGCACAAATAAATGGGTTTATGAATGTTCCCTTTGGAGCTTATTAATAAAAGCAGCTTTAGTTACTTCTAAATAAATAGGAAAATGTAATTACTTAATTGAATGATTTTATTAAACTGGGTATTGTTTGTTTGTGAATGATCCATGATGCCAGACAAATGTTCAGTTTGATCTTTATTAAGCTCATTGCATATATTTTCCACCCGATCATTTTTTCAGCTTGTTTTTTGCAGCTGGGACCTGCATCTACCACTGGAATTTTCTGCTCTCATACAGAGAATTTAATCTTTACATTCTGTTTACTGCTCATTATCCATTTTGATCAGATCCCCATGTCACAAACTTACTTTAAATTCATACTTTAATGTTTACAGTTAAAGACTGTAGTCCTTCTGTTTCTTTGCATTATTTGCCGCCTTTATCATTTAACAATGGTCAGGACCACCACATGAGCACCAGTAAGCAGACCTTATTCAGGTGGTGGATTATTCAGAGAACAGCAGTGAAACTGCGCTATGACTTTTGTATAAGTCATATATGGGTCCCTCATCATGATAAACAAGGTAAATTTGGCCAACAAATAACACAGAGAATAATATAAACTACAGATACAAACTACACCTGTTGTTGTGAACTAATATGCGGACTGGATATAATAAGTAGAGCTCATAAAATAAGCAGTGAATGTAGATAAATGATAAGTACACCTGAAAAAGTGGCTTAGTATATGTGGAAAGCCTGAAGAAGCAAATTTTTTTTTATAGTGTTATACCATCTTATATTTTACTGTACAAATGTATATTCTCACATTTGTTTGAGATCTAACCCATATTATAAGTCCTATAGTAGCAGGGTACATTGAAGAATGGTTGGTGGTATGTTATGAAGGCACACTTATTAACAGACCATCCACGTCTATCTTTTACTTTAACTGAATTAGTCTGGAGATAAATACCAGCTTTTTTGATGAAAGAGTGTCCAGCAAAGTAGTTGCGATTTGTGCAAAGGTAAAGGATTGTCTGTGTGTGCTTTTGTTTGCGTGTGCTGAAACATATTCTCAGAAAATGTCAGGTTGCGTCTGTCTAACTCTGGGGATTAAGGGTTTAACCAGTGAGAAACAGGAAATGAGTCAGGATAAGCAGCGCTGGCTTCGTAGCGTGTGTGCGTGCATGTTAATGTTTGTGTCCCACCATAAGGGCAGAGGACAAAGGAGACTCTTTGAAATAATGAATGTTTGTAGATAAGCTATTTGTGTTAGATCTATATCAGGTAGCTTGATATGTCATTTGATTTTTTATGTTTTGGTCTGTTCATTTTCAGCAGATAGAGAGGATGATAGTTCAAAATGTTTGTAAGGGTAATAAGAAAAAAAATGTAAACTATGTTTTGCTATCAGTCAATGTGTATGTTTATATTTGGCACCAATTTTTAGACACATACACACACTCACTCTGGGTCGAATATTAAAAACACTTATTATTTAATTTTAAGTATTCTTTAGGTTGGCATTCAAATCCATATTTGGTTTCTATAGCTATACTTGTCCAAAGTGCAACATACATACAAAGACCTTTTGTTTTGGTGAAGTAGTAGTAAATAAATATTTAGGTCAAGTTTCCAAGCCACTTTTCCTCCAACAGCACCACTTAAAGTAAGGTATAAAGTTCTCCTGGCAAATAAAATAATTATACCCTTATCTGTTTAGTAGTTCACAAGCTGTATTTAAAGACGAGGTTATATTCACAGCTTCTAGAGGAACATATCTGTTATTATTAAGAACACTATTAATATATAGTTGCTCGCTGTCAGATATATTTGTGCATTCATGAAAAATAAATAACTGTGGTTAATTATCAATAGACATGCAGCGGTTTCTCAATTCTAATCAATTAATCAATTCATATTTGTGTTTGACAGATCAGCTTAGTTCACAGTCATAAACTGGGTATTTACTTTAATTTAAGGGCAAGCTTTTCAGGCACTCTTGACAGGATGAACAATTTACTTTTGATTTAAATCGCCAAAGAGAATGTTAGTATCTGATATGGAGACAACAACATTTCTGATTCCTTGAAGAACAGTGATGAAGAGGAGTATGTTCAAAACATAAGTTTACATAACTAATGTTGCTTACCCTTCATTAGATTGCCAGAGGTCAAATTAACTTTATGTACTTTTGCTTTAGATTCAGGTTGGCATCATAGGCATCATAATTTTACACTCTGAAAAGAAACAGTGATGACAGTAATCAGGTGACATTCTCTCCCTCTCTCGTGCATGTGTCTGGCTGTTCCTCTGTCTCTCTCTTTCTCTCTCTCTCCAACTGTATGAAATCTCTCTAGCTGAGTGACTTTATGTGGGCTTTCCGTGTGGGTGTGTGACAGCAAGAGGGTCAGTTCTCATTAACACACACAGACACACATGTGCAGGCACGCACACAGACACAGACACAGACACACACACACACTTCTACACACACACACACACACACACTCTTACCAGAAAGTATATCTTGCCAGTTTGCAATCCACAACATCCACTGGATATATGCCTGGAGCCTTATAAAACGGAAGCAGTAGACTTTTCTGAACAGATCGTCTTTCCTATTGATATAAAAATGCACGTGGGAGGGAATTGATCCCTTCAGTTTAGCTGTATGAACTTGATTTGCCTGTTGTTGAGTTCAAAGTTAGTGCTCTACACAAACATGAATAGGTATGTTTTACATGCCTGGGTGAATTATGTTAAAGCCCACTAGTTGTGACAAGTAGATTGTTGGAAGCTGTTCCCCAAAAGCTGGAACCAAGATTTTACTTCATTTTCAACATTATTTGATGTTTTGAGTAGTATGTGTGAAAGAAGCTATGAATTAACCATATATTAAATTCTATATTTTTAATCTAATTTATAGACTGAGTGTAATCTGGCTTCATGTTATCATATTATATAATCCTATTATATGATTGCCATATCTTGATAATATTAGCATCCACTTATTTTTGCTTGTTATTTAACTAAACTGTTTTTTTTTAAAGGCTAGTATAATAATAAAAATAGGCTTATCTGAGCAGCAGCAAACCATGCATAAACTTAAAAAAATTGTGTTGACTAGATACTAGAAATAACATGTCTTTAAAAAGACAACATTTTAAAACTTAAAAAAAATATCTATTATTATTATTATTATTATATAATTATTATTAGATCTTTGCACACAAAATTGAGTTGAGTGCTTTATCCTGCTAATCTTGGATTTATAATGATTTCTAGATATCCTGATTTTGCTTCAAAATGTAATTGCAGATTGATCCTTGTTTATTTAAATTGAATAATGATTTTTTGTTAGTCTTTTAAATTTGCATAGCTTAAATATTTTGGGCCCTTGGAACTTAATTATTATTTAACCTTATATCTAGAGCAATGACAAACAATTTTGACTATGTTGGAAGTGTTTAATACATCAAGCACATTGGCAATGGGAAGTGATAGAAAGACAGCATTTGTGCTTGCTAGATACAGGGTGTGTGGCCATGTAGTGAAGGTCATCTGTTTCTAACCTTTAATATTAGTCTGATTTGGCCTTTGTAATATGACTCATGGCACCATACTGCACTAGAGAAGGCACAAGCATCACCTACCAAAATATACAAGGCAGGATTTTTATCTAATGTCCTTGCTGACCATTTGATTCTGCAATGTAAAATTAATGGGGACTGTGTCACACTTGTACTTGCCAAATGCAATTATTATTTCCTTCATTTTAGCCATGTTATAGCTATGTGACATCTAAGCAGGGATTTAAACACCAATACTCTTTTCCAGCACATTGTTAATAAACAACAGCCAAGGCCTGTGAAAATTACATAATCACCTGATTTCAGTTATATGAGCTAATCCTATTTATATAAACCTGAACCTCTGACTAAAGATATAAAGCCTTTTGTCACGTTGTGGTTGGTTGGAATGGACATAAATATAGAGTTGGGATTATGGAAAGGGAGTTTATTAAACATAAAAAATTTAACACACATACATAAACTAAACACAGTTCTAACAAGGCAGAGACACAGGCCACAATGGCACATAAGATGAACAATGACCGATGGCTCTGCTCTCGCCATGAAATATGACAGAAATATGGAGCTTACTGAAACGGGCTGCAGCTGGCGAGGTGAATCCCAGTGCGGAAGTCTTTAGGGCTGCAGCCAACAGCCATGGGGGACTGCCCTTCTGGGGGCCCTGCAAGCTCCTCACCAATCAGCAAAAGGGAAACAGGAGCAGGGGACACAAGAGGAGGCTAGACGGAGGGCTGGACGTGGAAGGGGACACTGGAGCGCAGGCTATTGAAGGGGACACTGGAGAACCCACCGTGACAGGATACTGGAATCAGAGTTGGCTGCGGGAGATTCGACCTGTTATGGGCCACAGCAGGAAGTAACAGGCAGCTGGCTCCCTGAAATGGGTCGAGAACCAAATCCCAACTTGCTACATCCATATTTAGGTCAGTCATTCTGTCATGCTGTGGTGGGTTGGACTGGATGCAAATGCAGAGTCTGGATTACGGAGAGGGGTTTTATTTAACATAAAACATGAAACACACAAGTATAAACCAAACACAGTAATCACAAGGCAGATACACAATTCACAACGACCCATAAGACACATAAGATGAACAATGGCTCTGCCCTGACTCACTGAGATCAATATACTTTAGTCTAATGAGGCAGACCTGGTGACATAACGAGGTGGCAGGTGTGCCCAGTCAGGGCAGAGTTGCGAAACATGACCTTTAGAGCATGACAATGATAAGTGATCTTGTGTTTTCACAAATAAATGATCTTGTGTTTTCATAGATAACTGTCCGACAAGAGAACTCACTGAAATAATTTATGTTGACATGTTATGTTTTTGATAGTGTTGTGTTTTTTTGACCAAATATCATCAATAATTATAAAGATCTAATAATTTGGTAAACCAGTTACATTTTTACATTTTTTATTTTTACAGTTACAGTTACAGTTGCCCCTGCATCGGAAGATTGTGGGTTCGAGTCCCTCACCAGTAGGTTGCCCTGAGGTACCCTTGAGCAAGGTACCGTCCCTGTCATTGCTCCCTGGGTGCTTTCAATAACTGCCCCCTGCTGCACGGTGTTTGAGTGCATGGGTTAAATGCAGAGGTCCAATTTCTTTGTGGTTCACTGTGTGCTGTGCCGTGACCTCACAATTACAAGGGTTGTCACTTTCACTTTTTAGACTCAAGATGTGATAGCGGCTCACTTACATTTTAAATGAAAGTATTTAAATGGAATTTATGTTATTCTAAACCTACAGGTCGTGAAGAATGCCTGTGTGTCATGCATTTGACATGGATAGTAGTCTAACTAATGTGCAAAAATACCAAACATTTTCATACTTGGAATGGCCTTAATATCACCCATACTAATGTTGTCTTGAGGTACACTTGAGCAAGGTACAGTCCCCATCACTGCTCCCTGGGCGCCAGATATGGCTTCACCCTGCTTCATGTGTGTGTATGAGTTAAATGCAGAGGATGCGTTTCATTATGGTTCACTGTGTGTGCTGTGTTGTGTGCCCACAATAACAAATAGTTTAAATAAATGATCCATTAAGTTGATCACTTAAGGTGAATTTTTTGAAACTATAGGGTTTTCTGGCTTGAAATTTCCACTTTAAGGTGCACTAAATCCTGCAGCAAAGCTGGGTGTGTGTAAAATGCTCCTGCACAAACTTTGATAAGGCTACTTTCGCATAGGCTAGATGCATTAGCACATCATATACAGTGCCTTGCAAAAGTATTCACCCCCCCTTAGCTTTTTACCTATTTTGTTACATTCCAACCTGTAATTTAAATGTTTCTTAATCTTATTTTATGTGATGGATCTGTGATCTATATATATATATAAATAAAAAGCCTAGTCAAAGTCCAGACCTCAGTCCAATTGAGAATTCATAGTTATGCATGCTGAAGTTTTCTGTTATTTTGTCCTATTTGTTCTTTGCTTCACAAGTTGTAGGCATGTTCTGTAAATGAAATTGTGCAAACTCTCAAACAATCCATTATTAAAATGGATTAAAATCCAGGTTATGAGGCAACAAAACATGAAAAATGCCAAGGGGGTGAATACTTTTGCAAGGCACTGTACTTAAATAATGAATGATGAATAAATGATTCCAAAAATATTCTAAAAAAAAGAGCACCTATAATGCTTCTTTTTAGAGTTCATAGTTTTATTATTTGTATGTCTTAAAATAGAATTCAATGCTTCAAAGATCCAAAAAGTTCTTGCATCCTTGCAGAATTCTTGCATGCAGTATTGTGGATCCTTTTCTGCTCTGTTTTAGCTTCAATCTGAAATGGTCGGAATTATAAGTTCCTGTCGCTCTAAGGTTCAGCTCAGCTGGTTAATCACAGCCCTCTGTGCTCTGAAGGGCCAGCTTGTCAGTACCTCAGTTCTGTCCCTTCTATCTGTGGTTTAAATAAACAGGTTATCATGGAGTCAGAATTGCTTTGTCTAACAACAGAAAGCACCTTGAAAAGACCTGCTTCAAACTGCCCTTGGGAGAAAGGGCAGTAGTCAGCATGCAGCAGTGTGGCCCAGCACCGGTAGAGTTGCACCTGCGTAACTGTACTTTGAGTGCTGCAACTATTGACATGGTTTTTATGTACAAAATCCTATGTAACACTATTCAAAAGGCAAAACCTGAAAAGCATAATAAGTCTCCTTTAAGGAATGCAAAAGCATGAAGAAAGAATGCAAGTATTCCTTAGATGGAGATTCTTTGGTTCTGAGAATGCAGAACAAAAAGGTTTAAGCTGTTCTCATTCTCAGCTCTTTTTTGAGGAAAACAACATGAGTAACTTGCCATCTGAGAGAATATTGTCATTATCAAAACAAAACAAACAAACAAAAAAAAAGAAATATTGGGATGTTCTGTAGATATTCTGGAGGTAATGAGCTTGTATATAGCTAAACATTTTTGAAAGTTACAGTTAGTTGCATACACTTTTAATGTTTGATGGGACCAAAATCAGAATTTCTGCCTGAGGTGTCTTGTATTACAATATATGTGGATATACTCCTTTGGGACAGCTCTATTTCAGATTTTTAAGTTAGCAATCTTGCCAACAGCAAGGATGGCAATTAAAAATCTGACTGATCTTTTTGTTTTTGTGTTTCCCTTAAACCAGTCTCTTTTCATCCACTTTGTTTTTACGCACTATCACGCTTGCAGTATGTGTATGAGACATCAGCAAAGGCCTATCACACTATGTGTGTGTTTAGATAAGGTGAAATGTCAACAGCTTTTTGTCACACGTGCATCGAGGATGTCTGGTCTGGAGAGATGTCAACAGTGGTTGGACTCACAGGTGTGTGTGTGTGTGTGTGTCTTTGATCTGAGTGAAATGTCAACAGTGGCTACCATAGACCTAGTTACGCTCCAGTTGAAACACAGTTAGTTCAAATTGCATTTTGACTAAAACGAAAAGGAGAAGACCATAAGATCAGAGGTTGTAACTCTAAATATGATCCAGTCATCATAAGATCTTCATACCTACCCCCGGAAGTGACATGAGTAATGCAGCAGTATGACTACTATAGCTTGTTCACACTGGTCGTACTGTGCTTGTGCTGTGGAGGGGTCCAACAAGTAAATGCAACATTTTTCATCCAAATAGATAAATATTCAGTAAAATAAATAAAAACGCACTCTAATATGTGGACACCTGAACTTAATGATTGTATGAGCTTGTTAAACATCACATTCCAAAACTGTGGACATTGATACAGAGTTACTCCCATTTAAGTCTTTTGAGTTCACTCCACAGAGCATTTATGAGGTCAGTTGATTTTGGACGAGGAAGGCTAGGTCAAATTTGACTTTCCAGTTTGTTCCAAAGGATAATGTCAGGACGTTATTGTTGGCTCTATGCAGTTTTTATAGGTAGCTTGGAATCTGCCTATAGAGGAGTAAAGGATACCTTGGCAGTTTGATAGCTGTATATTCTGGGTAGGCAACAGCAGTGAACCTTTGGTATCACATTGGCTGATATTTTTATTTTCTGCTATTGCTGCCTCAAACTACAATTACTATGAGCACTTGCAACTCAACAACACATCGGTCATGCCAGTCTCAATACTATTTCACAGAAACATTTAATCTCTGCAAATCATATTTCCCTGTGTTTGATAATGATAAAGAATATGACTATGTGGTTTGAGCGTCGTGCCTGATATGAGCAACATGTTTACATAATGACGTAACCAACTAATCACTTAATAAATTAATTAGTTGACAACTATTTTAATAAATTATTATAACTGAGAATATTATATAGTATAGTTTATATAGCAACTATAATAACATTTCATACTGTTCATGATCAGATCAGTCAAGAGAGCACCTTTTTTACTTTAAAGGATTTAATGCGTTGATTTTCTCCTACTTTGTATAAGAACTCTAAAATGTTTTCTAAGGACTAGGACTAGACATGGTATTTTCTAAACATTTCCATTTACAGATTTTGACTCCTGCATCATACATCAGCCTTTATGTTTACCTAATCCATCCATGCATTCACCCATTTGCCTCCATCTTGTCTTAAATTTGCAAGTGCATGTTCGCAAGCACAAAAGCACTTAACACAGTTGACTTACACAATGCTTAGAGAGAGTGCAGACTGTCAATTGTTTGTGTGCTATTCTGCAGATTTTGTACCCAATGTGACAAAGTTTATCAGATCGCAAGAATTGCTGCCCAGAATTTATCAAGAACTTTATCAAGAATGCAAACTACGTTCAAGAATGCCCCCCTTAAAAAAAACACATTCATACACTGAACACACAGCACATATGGGGGAAAAAAAAGGAGAAGAGCATCTTGTATTGTACTCTTTCATCAGTTAGCATTTGTCATACTATGCATGTGGCGTATTCATTCTGGGCATTCTTCTTAAAGCTTTTCTATCAACTCAAAGCATTAGAAATAGAAAACTATCTGATTTGTACTTCATTATTCATACACCTATATCATAAAATAAAAAAAGTCAGAGCTGTGACTTATTGTTTGTTCCCTGCCATTAGTAGTCACATAAGCTATTCACTATTCATAAGCTATTTACAATGTGTATTTAAAATGGCTCAATCAAATACTTCTGTAGAAATTCCCAGAAATTAACTAACAGTGAAAAAGTAGCTTGACCTTTAAATTGTATCCATGGCAAGATACTATATAATAAATTGGTGCCTGAATTCTGAGAATATGAATAGTTTAATGTCTGATACTGTAGATGATGGCTAGATTTCAGCTTCTCTTTGATGTTTTTACCCATTTAAATTGTGCCCTGTAAGTTAAGGAACAGTGCAAAATTTCACTACTTTGATGTGTGTGTGCTTCAGTGAAGCCATTTACTAACTTTGGTTATTAGAATTGTTTGCAAACACACAACCAGTTGCAAAAAACTGCTTATACCTTATGTTTTAGCAAACATTATTTATTATTCAAATATTTATTCAAATATTATGAATAAATAAATATAAAAAATATAATCAAAACAGGATATGCTTTGAAGCCCTTTCAGTAAAGCCTACTTTTATTAGTGCTTAGCTTTTGTGTCTCTAAAATAAATTCCATCTTGGTCTCTGTCCCGTTCATTATACCAAATATAACACAGTTCTAAGAAGCTATACATGATACTTATCATATCATGAGCCTATTTCATTATCTGCTACATTACCTGTAAGCTTTAGCTTTTTAATCACAATAAAGGCCTCTCAAAAACTACTTGCTGAGCCATTAGTGTAGGCTCAGTTTTACATATAGCAATCAGCTATCACCTGCCTTTTGGCTTCCTATTCACATCAGTTTTATGCTCTTTGGGTGTCTCGCTGATGACATCATGAGACATAATGGGCTGACTTTTGTCATATTTAACACAGTACACCACAGGGTGGTGGTGGTCTAGTGGTAGGATACTTGCTTTGTAAATTGTAAATTGTTTGGGTGGTGATGGTTTAGTGGTAGGATACTTGCCTATGGACCAATGGCTCAAGAGGTCCCAGGTTCAAATCCCACCTCAAACACTACCATCATTGGGTCCCTGAGCAAGACCCTTAACCCTGAATTGCTCCAGGGGGACTGTCCCTGTAATTAGGACATGTAAGTCGCTCTGGATAAGAGTGCCTGCTAAATGCCGTAAATGTAAAACAAGAAGAAAAACTCTTAAGATCATTTATGTTGCATAATATTGTACTGTCAAAAATTTAATCTGCACTTTTAACTCATTTCACAAAATTTCTATGAAATGTCATTTGCATATTGAAAAAATTATTAGTACATTATTTTTGAATATTTAATTGAGCAAAATTGAGGGAGAACTATAGTTCATGGCCAGTTCAAGGCTTGTTGTCTTGTTGTCATGTTAGTTCTTAAAGTGAAAGACTAGGTTAAAGTAAAACAAACTGAGCCCTTAAATAGACAGGTCTGTGATAGAAAGGAGCCTAGAAATCACTGATACTAATAAGTCTAAATATATATGTCAAGTTTTTGGGGTGAGTATTTTTATAAAAAATAATTTTAATAAAATAATTATTGTTCTAAGCTAGTTTGAAAAAGAGGTTTCAAGACTGATACTGGGAATAAATCTCTCTCCTGTTCCTGATTTTAATGGTTGTCTTTGTGTAGTACAATGCTGTATACTTCACTGTATTTCAGGCATAAAGATTTGGTCGGCTGATTAAAATTCACACATAATAATTATCATTGTTATTTTGACACATTCAGTGTACACTAGGGACTGGTGAAACTACACATGGCACGTCTGGGGCTTGTTTAACACTGAAGGTGTTATTTTAACACTAGCAGTTTTTTATGCTGGAAGGACATACTGCTATATGTGTTCTCTTTTTGTGTCTAGATGATGTGATGCAAAATAAATTTTCACAAAGGGTTCGGGAAAACATTCTTCAAACTACTGCCTTTAGAGATGTTCAGGAGGGGCACAGTTAGAGGCTTGTGACAGCACATGTGACAGCAGCATTTTTGTAATTTCACCTTCAACTTGGACTGCACTGAAAGACATAATTGCTTTAACTAGAGAGCTGCCATCTCCAAGAGCTGTTCAGAGTTCAATGACCTGCTTCCACACTAGAAAGGATATGCAAAGGCACTCAGTTAGTTGGTTAGATGCTTGCAGTGCATCTATATCTGTATAGTCAAATTAATTGTTTTAAAGGGATTATGCAATATATCATTTTGTTCATATTTTCTACTATAAACAACACTAAACTTTATTGTAAACCTGTATTACCAGAGACAGTAAAGTTGTCTGACATTGCTTTTTGTAGTCACATTATCCACTAAGAGACAACATACCTCATGCAGAAGGTGACTAGTCATCAGCATCCAGCATTTTACAGGTTTTTGCAAGTGTAAGCAAATTAAAAATCTGAAGAGGCAATAACTGTTCCATACTCATCCATCACAAAAACCTAAAAATAGTCCAGTCTCAGGTTTTCTTCAGTGAGCCTCTAAATATGTGATACTGAATTTAGCTAGCATACTGAACAGGGCTATTATCTTTTTCTAAAAATGTTTTGTCACTGGTTGCAGCTTGATACAAAACGTTCATTCCTATCTGATGGATAAAAACAGCTAAGAAGGAATGGATAGTCAGAAGGAACAAAAGCTCTGAGTGAATGATTGGACTTTTGCCCCCTCCACATCGGGCAAGTGACCTAGGGTACCAAGGTCTCTGTCATTCCAGGTTCAGGCCTTTGGAGCTAATGCTAAAGGCATAACTATTTTAAAGTAACAACTGAGCACAGTTCAGTTTTATAAAATCCTACATTACTCCATTAAATTGGGAGCCATATAGCCATACATATAAACGGACATTCATTTCTAAGCTCGCCAGAGCAGATGTTCATGCAGGACCTCTGAATATGTGAATATGATACATAGTGTGTATGATTGTAGCTGTAACTCAAGGGGAACTGACTGTTACTTTTATCTTAAAACGTGTTTCAATTCTTTCTTGTGAAGCTTATTTCTGTTGATTAATTCGTATTAAAGGAAAAATATTTATAGTTTTGCAGAACCTGCACATCTATGTCTTTATAACTTTGTGTGTGATATTTCCTTTAAGAATCTAATCAGTATTCAATTATTGTGTCACCACAAATGTCTGTCCATGAAGGAGAAAGAGAGCGATAGAAGAGAAGGTGTTGAATGCTGAGTTGAAAAGTGAATGTGTTTGGTTAGAGCTGTCCCTGGTCCTGAAACGGCCCTCTTCTGAGACACTTGCTGGCCACAGTAATCCACAAAATAGGCCAAAGAAATTCAACTGCTTTCTGCCCAGGATTTCCCACAGACAGTTATGCAACCCTCACACACTGTGTTTTCCCCTTTCACGTAGGCAAGTGTACACAAAAACACATAGATATATTAAAACATCTTTACAAAAGGGGCAGCGGTGGCCTAGTGGTTAGGGAGTTGCCCCAGCATCGGAAGATTTTGGGTTGAATTCCCTCACCAGTAGGTTGCCCTGAGGTACCCTTGAGCAAGGTACTGTCCCTGTCACTGCTCCCTGGGCACTTTCGATAGCTGCCCACTGCTGCACGGTGTTTGCATGGGATAAATGCAGAGATCCAATTTCGTTGTGGGTCACTGTGCTGTGACCTCGTTGTCACTTTCACTTTCTTTTTTTTTCAAAAATCAGGTTATACTACTCATATGTTCTGTATTTTGTATCAAAGTGAAAAACTAGATTTCATGTATTGCTATCAGAACAGTGAAGAGTGAATCTGGTCTAAACTTTTAAAGAGGATCTATTATGCTTTTCCGGTATTGTCTTCTATTTAGTGTGTTTCCAAGTCTCCACCCTTTAAAGTAAGTAATATTGTTAGGAAATAATGTTTTTCCTTCTCCTGTGAAGCTTCAGTGCCCGTTTAGTCTATACTCTTTGTACTTTGTGATACAATAGGTTACCCAAGCTCCACTGCACCTGTACCTGTACTCTGATTACCCCCCTTCATCCGAAGGCAGTCTGAATGAGAATATTATATAATAATATTATATTATAATATAATATTATATAAATAGAATATTTATGACACTTTTTGTTGTTATACACTGCAATTCTGGTGTTTCATTGGATCTGGCTTTAGCAAAGCTTTAGACCCAAGCTGAACAATGCTAACTTGCTAGCTTCTGGTAATTTTGTGCTTATGACTTTGATGATGAGCTGCAAACACTTTTGCCTAAAATGTTTGCCTGTGAGTAAACTGTGAGGTTACATGTGCTTATAGACAAATGTGTTTGTACAGCACACAAGGAAAAAATGGCTGAATGGATGTCAGGGTTTTTTTTTTTTTTTCCAAAATACATCATCAGTTGAGGTTGGGCTTGAGTTTGACTTCTAATGCACAGTTTTCTAAATGGAATATGTTTTGCACACTATCATGTTTTCTCTCTTATGCTTGTATTGTACACTAGTTGCATTTTGATGGTTCTAGCCAAGATCCTGTTTTAATTTGAATGAAAAACCATTTAATTTAATTTCAACACCATTCACAGGTCAGGTTTCAGTTTCAGACCATAAATAAAGTTGGAATATCAGACACGTGTCTGTATGGGCTGATGCAAAAGCATTAAAGTTATTTTTTAACATAGAAAAAAATCTAAAACAACTTAAAAGTTAAGTTCCTCTGATTGTTTCTGATGCATTAAATGAAATTAAAAATTTAATAAAGTAATATCAGTGATTGCGTGTCATTTTCATTCTTCAATTTAGAATCAGCATATTGTACTGAACGTGATTGCATGTCATTGTCTTATATCGGAATTAAGGCGAACACACGTAGCTTCAACAAAGGTACGTTTTAATCAGAAACGAGACCGAGACTTCACGGAACCGATAGTCAGGAAAGATGTTGAATGGACAAGGCTGGGTCGGGCTGGCAGGCTACAAGTACTTGGTTCTCCAGGTGCTGGTGATCTGTGGTGATTAGTGCGGGTGAGTGTGAAAGCCAGGTCAGTATTCTGGGGATTGGGCCCTCACCCCTGGCCTGGGTGCGGCGGTGGGCGTGACATCACCCCCCCCTTCAGGGGTGGCCTCCAGACGCCCGGTCCGGTGCGCTCCAGGATTTCCTCTGCCTGGAGGGTGCAGAGGTGGTCTACCGCATCGAGGGGGTTGGCCTCTCGGTTTGGGAGCTGGATGGTTTGGATGGTTGCGATGGAAATCGAGCCGTAGTTGAGGGTCGAGGATGTCCTTGGACTTGACCCAGCTTCGTTCCTCGGGCCCGTAGCCTTCTCAGTCCACCAGGTATTGTAGCTCCCCTCGACGTCGCCGGGAGTCCAGGAGCGCGTGGACCTTATGGGCTTGACCTTGCTCGGTGATGATGACAGGAGGGGGTCCCCCACCGATGCGGCCAGGGGTCCAGGGATGAAGGGTCTGAGGAGGGAAACATGAAAGACAGGGGTTACGTGCATGTGACTGGGCAATTGGAGACGGTAAGTTACCGGGTTGATTTTGGCCTCTACTAGGAAGGGACCAATGAATCGGGGGCTGAGTTTTTTGCTTGGCATCCGCAGGTTGAGGTCCCGGGTGGAAAGCCACACCCTGTCTCCTGGGTTGAAGTCTGGGGCCTCACGTCGGTGCCTGTCTGCTTGTTGGCGGAATTGGCGCACTGCCCGTTCAGTGTGTGCGTGGGCCTTCTCCCCCACTCGCTCAGCCCCTTGGAACCAGGCGTCGATGCTCGGGACATCCGTGGGTGTGATATCCCAGGGGCAGAGGGGAGGCTGAAAACCCAGCACACACTCAAACGGGGTCATCCCTGTGGAGGAATGACGCAAGGAGTTTTGGGCATACTCCGCCCAATAGAGGGAACTCTGCCCAGTCGTGTTGCCGGTGGTGACAGTAAGCCCGGAGGAACCTATTCAATTCCTGTATGGCTCGTTCGGCCTGACCGTTAATTTGGGGATGATAGCTGGAAGACAAAGAGACTGAGGTCCCCAGCCGCCGAAAGAAGGCACGCCAGACTTGAGAGGTGAACTGGGGACCTCTGTCAGACAGGATATTCTCCGGGAAACCGTAATACTGGAACACATACTGAAACAGAGCCTCGGCGACCTGCAGAGCAGAAGGGAGAGCAGCAAAGGGGATGAATCTACATCCCTTCGAAATCAATGGCCGCGTGAATCCACGGTCGGGTGGGCACCGGCAGAGGTAACAACTTACCGGCTGGCAATAAGATTAGGGCGTCCTAGTCTTAGCACAGGTAGAGCAGGAGTGGACATGTGCACGAACGTCTAGCATTAAGGTGGGCCACCAGTACCTCTTTTTCAGCTGCTCCCCTGTGCGGTTAATGCCTGGATGCCCTGAGGCAGGAGAGGTGTGGACCCACTTGATCAACAATTTACGTAGGTGCTCCGGCACAAAGGTCCTACCAGCTGGGCACCCTGGTGGAGCCGAAGTCCCTCCGGCCTCACGGCGGATGTCCCGCTCAATGTCCCACTGCACCGGAGCGGCCACGATGAACGGAGCCAATATAGGTTCCAGCCTGGACACCGTCTCCGACGGCTCGAAACAGCGTGAGAGGGCGTCAGCTTTGTTGTTTTTAGTTCCAGGATGGTAGGTCAGGACAAAGTCAAAACAAGTAAAGAACAGCGCCCACCTTGGTTGGCGGGGATTGAGCCGCTTTGCCAGCCGGATATACTCGAGGTTGCGGTGGTCGGTGAGGACGGGATGCTTTGCGCCCTCTAGCCAATGCCGCCACTTCTCCAGTGCGGCCTTTACCGCCAAGAGTTCCCTGTTTCCTATGTCATAATTGGCCTCCGCTGGGGTTAACCTACGGGAGAAGAAGGCACAGGGAAACAGTTTCTCGGGTTGCCCGTGATACTGAGATAGCACCGCTCCCAGACCTACCTCGGATGCATCGACCTCGACCACGAACGACCTTTCTGGATCTGGCAGCTGAAGGATAGGTGCTGACGTGAACTTTAGTTTGAGATCCAGGAAGGCCGCCCGCACCTTGGGCGTCCAGCTGAGGCGGGAAGGTTTTCCTTTCAGTAAGGCGGTCAAAGGGGCTGCTGTGGCACTAAAATTACTGATGAACTGTCTATAGAAATTTGCAAACCCGATAAAACTTTGTAGTTGTTTTATAGTTTGGGGTTCCGGCCAGCTGGTGACTGCCGTCACCTTTTGTTGTTCCATCTCGATCCCTCTTGGACCAATTTGGTACCCCAAGAAGGAAACCTCGGAGAGATGGAACTGACATTTCTCCGCCTTGACGTACAACCCGTGTTTGAGGAGGCGGGAAAGGACCGAGCGTACCTGGGAGACATGTGTAATCCCTGGAGTAAATCAAGATGTCATCAATATAAGCGACTACGAATCGACCCAACATGTCTCTCAGGACGTCGTTGATGAACGACCGGAAGACAGAGGGGGCGTTTTTGAGGCCATATGGCATTACTTTGTACATGTAGTTTCCGTCACGATGTAGTGTTGACGTCATCGCAGAGCCGAGAGCTTCGTACTGGACTTTAATGACTGATAACGTGCACAGAACTCAAAGCTAAACAAAACAACCGTATCAAGTGTAAAACATAACAAATAATCACAAAGTGCGCACACAGAATGACCAGCGCCCTGCTTATAACACCAGCCCCCAATGAGGCACACCTGGCACCCAAGCCCAGGTGTGCACAATCAGAGCAGGGCGCCCTCTACTGGCGCCGGACCGTTACATTGCAATGTAGATGCCTGAAGGAAATTAAGAAACCACAGATGTAGGCCTCCAAAACAGCGCAAGTTTTTAAGTGCTTGACATAGAAAAATAATAATTTGTAGTGACTTTTTGTTTTATTTGGGACTTTGTAGATAATGTTGATTAATTCAGAGATGGAGGAATAATTTAATAGAACTCTGCTTGTGCTTGACAGCTACACAGAATGCAGTGTTATCAGAGCAGGTTAAGAAACCCTCCTTCAAATGCTTTATAATTTTTTGTTGTGGACGAGGTACATAAGTGGCTTACTGGCTCTTTTTGGGTTGTGATGTAGAGGAAAGTGCAGAGTCCTGCTCACCATTATGATTCTGAGTAATCTGTTTAGGTCAGGCGCAGCACAGATAATGGCCTCTAATGACCCCCACACACAGGGGCTGGACTACATCAAAAAGATGTTCTTGGGCAGAGTCTGTTTGCTACTGTTGTTACTGTACATACATGCATACATACATAAACTCACTTATACCTCACACAGAGTGTACATGTTTTTATTTATTTATTTGCTGAAAATAAAAATTAAAAATGGTAATAGACCTGGAAGCCAGCCTGTAGTGTGAGCATTAACTAGGCTCCCATAATCCCCCTGCTGAAAACAGATTCGCAGAATTGTCTTTTTTTTTCTAATGCCAAAGAGAGATGCTTGAAAAAAGTAAATGCACAACATTTTTGTGGTAAACCAAATCAACTGTAACCTGTATTTTTACCAGGCACCTTTGATAGAAATGTTTGTGTTTGTCTTTTCCCAAGAGACAATTTAGAACTTTGAGTTGTGCTTTGTTGACTGGAAATGAATCCGTATTAACAACATAGCTTTGAAAATGAAACTCACTGAACAACAACTGTTGTATATTGTGTATATGGTGTATAAAAACCTTGCTCACCTGATGATATCATCGTGGAATGGAATCATTTGGAACGTCATGCTGTAGTAAAACTACATGCTATTGGAGTCAGATTCATACATGCGCAGAACAGCATGCCACATTTTCCCATCTGCCGTCCTTACTGGTGTCATCATTTATAGTCTCTATTATCTGGTAAACACAGTCTTTTTTCAGTACTTGTTGAATTCAGAGAAGTCAGTCCATTTGACACAGCGAGCCAAATCCTGCTCCAAGCATGTAAAGGCCATTGGAGCTGTCCACAGCAATTAGCCTCAGTGCAGTCAGTGACACCAGTAACCCCTGACTCTCTCTAGCCTCTCTTTCTCTTCTCTCTCATTGCACATCCATTAGGCTGCTCATGCATGCTGATCGATCACAGTCCCTACTGTGGGAATATTGTGACACGGCACCCAACTTCAGGCCTGCTTTCTGAGGAAAAGGGCTGATCACACAGTTGCGGCAATGCCAGCATAACAGAACTGCCACATATATATATATATAAGTATTAGAATTATGATTTCTGTAATGTTTGATGGTGGTGGTCTGGACATCAGTACAGAGCCGAGAGCTTAATGTTACGGTTTTAATGACATAACTGTGCACAGAAACATGAATACAAATAAAACTAGAAACATACAGACAGACATTGACCAACGCTCTACTCTGATTCATCAGGGCTTATAAGGCCAGCCCCAGTGAGTGAGCCCCAGTGTGCCCAATCAGAGCAGAGCACCATCTGCTATCACAGAAACCCCCACCAAAGGCACCGCTCCTGTGGTGCCAGACCCTGCCTCATCCGAAGCATGAGGGGGAGAGGTTACACAAGCATTTAGCAAAAAGTTCAAACGACCCATCTCAGGGCCACTATACGCTCTGCTGTCATCATGTCCTTCCTGGCGGGTCCAAACGCGACCCCTGATACCCTTCCCTTTTACTAGGCGGGCTGGCTTGGACACAGTCCCTGAAGCCCTGCTTCTCTCTCTGGCGGGCTGGCTTGGTCATGGTCCTTAAAACCCCGCCCTCGCTTTGCGGGCGTGGACTCAATCGCAAAAGCTCCGTCATCTCTTCAGTGGGTGTGGACACAGTCGTGGATGCCCTGCCCTTCCTGGGCTTGGACCCCTTCCCAATCACCTCGCTTACTTCGAATGTACAATAACACATTTTGCACTGCACCTGCACTAGTATGTGCACTATTATAGGGTTGTCATAATTTTTTTGTTGTTTTTTTAATTATACAGTACTGTGCAAAAGTTTTAGGCAGGTGTGAAAAAATGCTATAAACAAAGAATGCTTTCAGAAATATAAATAATGATTGTTTATTTTTATCCATTTACAATGCAAAGTGAGCGAACAAAAGAAAAATCTAAATCAAATCAATATTTGGTTTTACTTCCTTTTGCCTTCAAACCAGCATCAATTCTTATAGAATACTTGCACAAAGTCAGGGATTTTGTCGGATTATAGTTAGGTATATGATCGACCAGTTTTACCAAACAGGTGCTAATGATCATCAATGTCACACGTAGGTTGAAACACAGTCATGTTTGGAACAACCTACCAACGAGTTCCTTCAAAAACTGGGTGCAAGTGTACCTAGAAGAATTGATGCTGTTTTGAAGGCAAAGGGTGGTCACACCGAATATCTATTTGATTTAGATTTCTCTTTTGTTCATTCATTGCATTTTGTTGATTGATGAAAATAAATGATTAACACTTCCATGCTTTTGAAAGCATTCTTTGTTTACAGCATTTTTTCACACCTGCCTAAGACTTTTGCAAAATCTAGACCTTGAACCTGAATTGGCAGAGATGGCAATCATAGACACAGTTATCTTAAATGATTGAAAATGTTGTTCTTGAATTGTATTTTCCCAAAATGACACATTGAAATATATGAACATATATTCATGTAAAAAAATAAATGATAATACAATTATACAAGTTATAGAAATGTACTGATAGTAAACACATAGCACAAAAATGATTACAGATTATAAAATGTATCACCATGTTTTACATTGTTGGACCAGGCACAAAGAAACAGTCACTCTCCTGTTGTTTTCTCGCTACTGAAGGACTCATAAAGGTGCTTAACACATTTTCAGTGAACATAACAAAGGGAAAGGTCACTTATGGTCCAACGCATCCCAGACTTTGTCTTGTGCAGTTGCAATGAAACAATGTTTTGGTACTTGAGTGTATTTATATAGTTTTTGTCCTAGCACAAATAATGCAGTGCAGCCAGTTTACATAATGACTGGAAGATTACAGTCAGCCTAAATAATTTTGATCATCTCAGGTAACTGCTATTAGATGAATGATAATAATTATGACAGTAGGTAACGCTACATTGGAAATTCTACTTGCAAATACTAGCTTCATAATCCAAAAAAGAAGATGTCCTTTGCAGCAAACTGAGTCTCTGAGCCTGATGTCAGAGGTCACGACCCATATTTATTAAAGACTGCATTTCTGGTCTGTATTTTTGCACTTCCTCTGTGTGCACATTTTCTCTCTGTCTATCTTTTATCTCTACATAAATTTTAGCTCTACAGGCAGTCCTCTGTGTGTGTGTGTGTGTGTGTGCATGCAATATGTGTGTATATGCTAGGCCTGAGTCACAGCACAGCCTTAGGCTTGTGTCAGGACAGAGCACAAGTTATATTTTGTGGAGTATATCTTTTCAGAAGAGACTGTATGTATGTGCGCACAGTTATCCTAAACACAGAATAATGAGTGTCTTTAATATATTTTATTTTTGAAAATGTTTAAATCATGCTCACTACCAGGAGCTTAAAGCTTAGGGGCTGACCACAGAAAAAAAGGAGCGGCACAAACGGAAATTTGCCTGGGCTCACGTGTTGGTTTCCAGCACAAAGAAGAGAGCCTTTGAAGGGGCAGGGGGTGGAGGATTTGTAAGTTAAAATGAGTGCTGAAGATTGTAATAAACCATTTGTCATCCTTTAATGAGAGTCCCTGACATTTGTGACATTAGATTCCTTTTAAAACAGCTTTTAAAAGTCCTGTCTATAGACTGTGTAACACAAATTTTATAAAAAGCATAAATAAACAAGACAGCTAAACTCAAACACAGTCACGCAACTCACGCATCATTTTGTGTTAAGCAATGCAATGGTTTTGTCTCAGTGCAAATCTTACCACATTTTTATTTACAATTTTGTTGTTGATGATAACCCTATTGGTTTTAACATCAACTGTTGTGCACTTGCACTTTGTGTTGAATAATTTAGACCTCTTTTCGCATGATTTATTGGTCTTCCACCAGTCATAGGTTGGAGTGTTGGTTGCCTCAGACAACAAGAACTTCAGTCTGGTTGGGAAGCTATGGGCTAAAACTTTTTAGGAAGATCATTTTCAACTTCAGAATTCAAACTCAAGCTTAATTGTGGTAACACATGCTCAAAGTGTTAATGTTATTCTAATAAGCAATATTTTCATACAGAAAACTAGGGCTGGCAAGAGATTATTTCAGGTTGGCATGTGTCACCCCATGCCAACACAGAGGCTCTGCCTTTGCAAGGCAGAACTTTTGGTACCTTTTCGAGTCCCATTCATGGTCTGTGTGGAGTTCTCCCTGCAGTTGCATATGTTTTATCTTGATGCTCCGTTTTCCTCTCAAAGTCAATAAACATGCATGTCAGGTGACCTCATGAGCTAATGCTTTTGCTCATCACCTGTTAATTTTAATTTCTGCGTATTTTATTTATTGAATTTGATCTTTATTATAAATCCTTATTCTAACAACTTTTTTCTACTACCTTTTCTGACCATTTTTTTATTGCCCTGCTTATGCAGATTAAACTTGTGCTTATGTTTGTTTTACTCTGCTTTTAGTTGTTTAATGCATATCTATATGGTTAATGGGTTAATGGGATTTTAATGTGTTAAGCATCCCTGACTGTTGCTTAAAAGCAAGTATTCACATGTACACATTTGGTTCTTTATTTTTTCCCCAGTCCTGTTTATCTGCGTTTTGTACACTGGGTCACGTACTAAAAGCTCCGGCCAAGAGAAAAGTGTGACACAAAGAGTTACAGAAATGAGCCAACAGTCTCTCCTTCTGTCCTCTCTCACTGTTTCTCTTCCTCATCTCTATCTCTTTGCCTGTAGTAATTCTCAGTCTTTCTTTCTGTTGCTGCTTGTAGTTTAGGCTCATGTGGTTTTGTGTCATTGTTATTGTTGGTTACTCAGAGCTCATCTGTAATCAGCTGCAAATGCAAGTGTGCAGGCAAACACACACATAGACACATTTATACACGTAGAAGTAAGTCACAGCGGCGTCAGTACTGAAATGGTAAGGGAAATATGTCTTTAAAACTTAAAAAAAGTGAATTTGGCAGTTTTTCATTTTTTTTTTCATTTCATTTTTCTGCAAATTCTTAACATTTAATTTAATTGGTAACTTGGTATCTATAATCATGTGAAAAAATGAGGACACCTCATTAAATATTCAGTTCTTTATTAAGAAATGTTCACATATCAATGTCTAATGTTGTTTTTATTTATTTCTGGAAAAGAAAGTGATTTAATTGCATGTAAACACCAAAAATTAACCTTGATTTATTGATTAAACAAAAGATATCAACAAAAATGTGTATTCTAACAGGAAAACGTTAGGACACCCTACCCCCCTAGTGTAGTTAATGTTCCCCCCTTTGGCTGAAGATGCTTCTTGTAGCTTCTACCAGTCTCTGACATCGGTCTGAGGAAAGTTTGATCCACTCTTCAATGCAGAATTCTTTAAGCTGTGAAATGTTTGAGGGGTTTCTTGCATGTACAGCCCGTTTCACGTCACCCCACAGCATCTCAATGGGCTTAAGATCTGAGCTTTGACTCGGCCACTCCAGGACTCTCCATTTCTTAGTTTTCGAACAATCCTTGTTGGATTTACTGGTATGTTTTGGGTCATTGTTGTGTTGGAGAGTCCAGTTCTGCTTCAGCTTTAATGTTCTTACAGATGGTCACACATGTTACTCAAGCACCCTCTCAATCCGCTCAATCCGTCCCACTCGCTCTCTGGAGACCAACAAGCTGCTGGAAGAGAAGGCAGAGAAGGAGCAGCACCAGGTTAGTGAGAAAGATGGAATAATCAGTGAACTGAATTCAGAGATTGGCACAAATGCTTCAGGAATCTGAAAACGTTTGGCTATCTGTTCTGGGCGAAGAAAGACAGGCCAAACGTACTTGCTGAGCAGCTCCAGGAGATGGAGGCTGAACTCGACACCAAGGACCATGAAATTTGTACATGGAACCAGGATCTTGATGTGAATGCAGAGTTAAGGGATGCTACACGGGCCAATCGGCAAGTCTCAGAGAAACTTCAGGAGATGTGGAATCAGGACATGAGTGAAGAAAATGAAAGGAACCAGGGAGAACAGATTATGTGGTTAACTGGAAGCCTGAACAGTGTCCAGGAAAAACTAAGAGTTGAGTCACAAAAGCTCAGTCAGGTCAATGTAAACCACGATGCAATTCTCATGGACATTCACCAAAGAGATGAACAGATCAGCTGCATGAACACTCAGATCACTCAACAGGTGGAGTTGATGACCAAGTTCAACCAGCAGCTGACAGAAAGAAGCCTCCGTGCTACAGGTGAAATATGAATACAAAACCAAAGAGAAGGATAAAGTTCCAAGTGTGGTGTGGGATCAGGACAGAAATCAACTGCCACCCTCTGGATGTCGTGAGCCTTGAAAGTTGGAGTGAGGAGCACTAGCGGACACTCGAAGTCACGGCGGTCCTCAGAGCGGAGCTACAGCGTCGGAGGACCTTCGAGCCCGTGTGGCTGGCTGCGTGTTCGCCGGAGCTCCACGAGCAGAGCGGAGGAGCACAGAGCGCAACCACCACGCTCTCACCGACGCCTGGACCTGCTGGTGCGCTCAATCCGTGCACTTGGATCACTGGCTCTGCGCAGACGTCCTTCCTGCACCCCGCCACCGTGACAGAAGGTGAGGTGGCCAGGTCCTGCTGCAGCAAAGCATTCCAAACCATGACACTTCCACCTCCATGCTTCACAGCTGGTATGAGGTTCTTTTCCTGGAATGCTGTATTTGATTCATGCCAGACAGGTCCTCTGTTCTGTTGTCCAGATAATTCAGTTTTAGACTCATCTGTCCAAAGAACATTAATCCAGAAGTCCTGGTCTTTGTCTACGTTCTCTTTGACAAACTTTAGTCTTGCCTTGATGTTTCTCTTAGAGAGAAAAGGTTTCCTCCTTGCACACTCCCATGCAAGTTAAAGTTGACTTTCTGATTGTAGTGGCACTTTCACATTAACAGTAGCGAGAGCCAGCTGTAGGTCCTGTGATGACATTTTAGGGTTTTTGAAGACTATTTTTAGCATCTTGCGCTCTGCTCTCGGGGTGAACTTGCTTGGACGGTCAGACCTGGGCATGTTGGCAGCTGTTTTGGAAGTCATCCACTTGTAGACTATTTTTGACAGTGAAATGGCTGATTGCAAATTCTTTAGATCTTTTTTAATCCCTTACCAGACTTATAAGATGCTACAATCTTCTTTCTGAAGGCCTCATACAACTCTTTTGATCTCACCATGGTGTTCACTCTCACCTCAAGAGTCAATAGCACACCAAAGTAAATGTCTGAAGTTTAAAAAGGGCAAACCTCCTTCAAAGTGCTGAGTAACAATGTTCTAATCATGTGCATCTGATGTGCTACACCTGTGTGTGATTTTTAATTGAGCCATTTTAATTGAGATTAAGGTGGGGGTGTCTTATTCCTCACCAGATATGGCATTTTTTGCATTTGATTACATTTTATAGAAGCTTTTGAAGTCTTTTCTTCAGTTTTAATGGTTTAGTTATTCAAGTTTAGTTACTTGAATCTCCCAGTATTCCTTAAAAATTGAGATTAAATATCCATATGTCTAACAATTTTACAAAAACACACAGGCTTTCATGCTTTCATAGGGTGTCATTTTTTCCACATGACTGTATACATTTATAATCCACACTGCTGATGTGGGTTTTCTCCGTTTTATTATTGCATCTTAAAAGCTAATGGCTCTCCCATTTATGGAAAATCTTTGGACCACTGAAATCATTTATATAATGATCCATGGATCCATCCAAAGTTTCTCATTTAAAATTTGAAAGTAATCCTTTATTATTATTGTTGTTTAGTATCAACTCTTGGACAATGTGACACCTTCCCTTTCTGCATGAAGAGTCACATTTTTTTCAGGCTCATTAAGCTGTAGCCTGTTGTCATCTGTTTATATAGCCAGCCATTTTGCTATACCACAGGCAAGATTTACCACCAAACTGGACTTGTTAGGGTGTGTGTGTGCGTGTGTATGTGTGTGTGCATGCGTGTGTGTGTGTGTTTTGAGACACAATAGAGAGACCTGAGTTAAGTGTTCTATTCAGGCACCACCACTGTGTGTGCTCCCTGCTCAGTCAGCTGTTTATACACTGAAGAATAGAGGGCCATTTGCCTCTATAATACAATGATGACCCTATTTGTGTGTGTGTGTGTGTGTGTGCATGTGTGCATGTGTGTGTGTGTGTGTGTGTGTGTGTGTGTGTGTGTGTGTGTGTGTGTGTGTGTGTGTTTACAACAAGAGGTCACAGGCAGATGTTGGCACTGTGATAATGATAACAAATGCACCCACCCACCCACACACACACACACACACACATGCGCACACACACACACTGGCTGGATTAAACACAAAGCTTACCACTGAAATGATCTGAACAAACACACAGCTTTAAAGAAAAATCTAAATAACACATGTAAAGTGATACTTTTTAGACTGGAGCACAACATGACTAATTTCAAGGAACATCTGAACCTAGTTGGCACAAATAATTGCAAGCAATAAAACAAAATAAATAAAGGAAACCATAAATGTCTCTGTATTAATGTATTTATTATATTTTTTCACTGTTAACCTGCTGTTGCTCTGTTTGAATCTGCAGTTAATTGCTTTTTAAATGTTGTTTCTTAGTTTTGGTAGAATTCAGATAATTTGTAAGATAAAGTGTAAGATTTTGACACTTTGTAGCAGATCTGTTTAATCTTTTGTTAAATCGGTCCCGTTTATCTCTTTCCAAAAAAACTGAAATGCTACTGCATTATTAAAATGCTTGATTAGCTTTGTTTTATTGTTTTGGAGATCAGTATTTTAGTTTGTCTCTAATAATTATGAATCTTTGAGATTCATTGAGATTTTGAATAGACTGTTCTCTTGCTTACTGACGCTGAAACTGGGGCAGTGATGGCCTAATGGTTAAAGATTTAGGCCCCAGGATTTGAAGGTCATGGGTTCAAATCCCAGACCAGCCCATTACTTCTTCATTACTTCTGTGGTGCTGGGTATAGCTGCCCCCTTCTGTATGGATGAAAATGCAGAGGATGCATTTTGTTGTGGTTCAGTGAGTACTGTGCTATGCTGTAGTCTCACTATGATATATTGTCATTCTCATTTTCACCTGCAGTCATAGTTTTAGATTGATTATTTAGATGTAGATTTAGATTACATCGGAACACAATTTTCATGTTTTGCCTAATTACACTTCACTTGTAGAGTTTTGTTGTGAAAGTAAGTCTAAGTAGTGCAAATGATGTATTTGTAATTAAACATTTTCAGACCTGGCATAAGTCTATTATGTTATGATATAGATACATCACGTGGGCTGCTCAGATATATTATGCCTTCCACTGACTTCCAGCTCTGTACAAAGCAGGGGTTGCTATCTCCAAGTGACCTAACGCATCCCAAAGCTTCTTAGATGAATCGGGGTGGCCTCAGCTCAGATAAATAAACACATGCGCTTTCCCTATTCATTATAACCAGGGCCAGAACACAACGGGTTGCCTGGACAACCAAGTGAATTATACAACGCAGTAGAGTTGTTTTTTTCCCTTGTTGTATGGCACAGAGACTTCAAATGGGCTTTAGTTGGGCATAATTTGGGTTTGTTGTACTGTGGTGAAGCTCAGTGGACATAAATATTTCTTGAAATGATTAAAGGACTGTTGGTGGGGTCATCCAGCTCTAGAAACAAAACAATTAAACTCAAAAGACCTTTACCCACTCAATGGATTTAGAGAACACTGAATGTCTTCAAGCAGTGATAATTCACCATTGCTAGGCTATTAGGATAACATATTGACATGTTAACATGTTGTTTTTGCAGATGTTTCACATTTTGTTGACTAAATATTGACTAAATTGGTTTTGTTATAACTTGGTTGTGAATCCAGTATTAGGCCAATAATAATAATGAGGCAGCGGTGGCCTAGTAGCTTAGGGTGTTAGCTGCATGATCGGAGGATCGGGGGTTCGAACCCCTTCCCAATAGGTTGCCCTGAGGTACCCTTGAGCAAGGTGCCGTCCCCGTCACTGCTCCCCGGGCGCTTTCGATAGCTGCCCACTGGTGCACGTGTGTGTATGGGTTAAATGCAGAGGTCTGGGGCAGCGGTGGCCTAGCGGTTAGGGCGTTAGCCGCATGATCGGAGGATCGGGGGTTCAAACCCCTTCCCAATAGGTTGCCCTGAGGTACCCTTGAGCAAGGTACCATCCCCATCACTGCTCCCCGGGCGCTTTCAATAGCTGCCCACTGCTGCACGGGTTTGAGTGTGCATGGGTAAAATGCAGAGGTCCAATTTCGTTGTGGTTCATGTGTGCTGTGCCGTGACCTCGCAATGACAAGGGTAGTCACTTTCACTTTTCTCATTTATCAGTAAATGATTCATCAGGTTTTGATATTTTGGAGACTTCTTACTTAAAGATTATAGTTTGGATGTTATGATGGCTGAGACATTGTCACGGATGAGGTGTTTTGGGCACGATAGAGGGCGCTCTGTTCTGACTGAGCACACCTGAGCTAATGAAGGCACAGGTGTGCCTCATTGGGGCTGACTATTTAAGCCCTGATGAATCAGAACAGAGCGCGGCTCATTCGTTAGGCTCAGCCTACGTGGAACGGTGGTTTTGTGCACTTGGTTATTTAGTTTCTTTGTTTAGGCTGCAGTTCCCTGGTTTTAGTTAGGACTGCAGTCCTTGGTTTTGTTTTGTTTTGTAAATATAGTTAATAAAGTTATGTTTCGAACTCCTGGCTCAGCGTTGGCGTCCTCCCTGCACCCCGCCACCGTTACAGAAATGAGCCGCCAGTACCTGGACGTCGCAAGTCAGGAGTGCGAGCAAGAGCGGGTGTTGCGCACAAGTGCAGCCGTGATCAAGAAGACGTTGGAGTTTATTGGAACCTAGGAGACGAGGGTGCCGGTGTGCGTTGAGTCTGTGGATCTCCGTGAGGAACTGGAGGGCGAGGATTGGGTACGATGGACGCCGGCGGCCACAGCCAGGGAGCTCGAGAAACGTCTGATACGGCTGACGTCAGATATCCCGCTCGTCAGCCGCCTGGGTCCCAAGATAGGCGCGGACTGGTTCGACTTCCTGCTGCAGAGGCTGGTCGCTCTAGCCGCGAACACACAGCGCTACCTCGACACGCTGAACCACGTGTATTTTTCTGCACGCGACATGGAAGGCGTCATTCAAAGCGGAACGTTGATAGTGGCGCCGCCCTGTGCTATTCAACGCGGGAATTCAGCGCCGACAGCGCCAATCACCGCGATCCGCCAGCGGAGAAAGCACCACGAGCCAACCGCCGCGATCTGCCAGCGGAGGAAGCACCACGCGCAGCTCATAGCGGAGTTACGGAAAAGAATTCCCCCTGCGCAGCTAATAGAGGAGCTACGGTAAAGAATTCTCCCTGCGCAGCTAATGGAGGAGCTACGGTAAAGAATTCTTCCTGCGCAGCTAATGGAGGAGCTACGGTAAAGAATTCTCCCTGCGCAGCTAATGGAGGCGTTACGGTAAACGCGGCGCTCTGTGCAGCTCAATGTGAGAACACAATGTGAACACAGCCAGCGCGAATAACAGCGAAACAGTGGAAGTAAACGCTCCCTGCACTCTTAAACACAAGAGGAAGGCAAAGAAGGCCGCCCACAACAAGAGAAGCGAGGCAGTGGCAAAGAAGGCCATCCCTGACACAGAAAGCAGGAAGACGGCAGAGACCGCTTCCTGCATCGTGCAACCGGGGAGGTCGACCAAGAAAGCCCTTCACAGCAAGGAAAGCGGCATCAAAGAGTCGACCCCCAAACCCAGCACTAACCCGTCTGCTGCACAGAAAGAGAGAAGGAGCAGCTCCAGGTTAGTGGGAAGTTTAGAATGAAAGTTCGGGTGCAGATGCAAATTGAACATGAGGCTGCAGTAACCATTCAGGCGCAGGTGAGGAAGCATTTGAGCAGAAAGTACTACTTGAAGCTACTGTGGGCAGCCAGGACTGTTCAGCGATATTACCGAGCTAACAAGATAATGAAGCAAGAAATGAAGTCTTTGAAGGAGAAAAAGATGGCTGCTGTTGTTCTGCAAGCTGCATTCCGAGGGATGAAGGCCAGACAGACTCTGAAACAGAAGCACCAGGCTGCCACTGTGATACAATGTGCTTACAGGGCTCACTGTGCTCGGACACGATATGTATGCATCAAACATGCTGCTGTTGCAATTCAGCTGAGGTATCGTTCCACACTTGATGCCAGAAAGCAGAGGGAGGAATTCTTGAAATTGCGCTCTGCTGCAATGTTCCTGCAAGCCTGCTTCAGAGGTCAGAGGGTCAGAAGGGAGATGATCCTGCAACATCATGCAGCTTCCCTGATTCAGGTTGTGTTCAGAAGACACAGGGAGGTAGTAAAGTACCAGGCGATAAGGGTGTCAGCCATCATCATTCAAAGACATTATAGGTCCAACATTAAGGGTAAATTTGAACATGAGAAATTCCAGGTGTTGAGAAGGTCTGCGATATGCATCCAGGCAGCTTTTAGGGGTTATTCTGTTCGAAAAAATGTTGCTGCAATGCACAAAGCTGCTGTCATTATTCAGGCTGCAGTAAGAATGCACAAGCAAAGATTGGTTTTCAAGAAGCAATGCTGGGCAGCAAGTGTTCTTCAGAGGAGGTTCAGAAGGTGGAAGCTTGGGCATCAACAAAGGCATAGTTATCAGCTGTTCAGACATGCTGCAGTTTGCTTGCAAAAGTAATTCAGAGGAAAGCGGGCAAGGGATCTGGCCAAACAGATCAGAGCTGCAAGGACAATCCAATCTCACCTCGGAGATGAAGAGATCAGCTGCATGAATGTTCAGATCACTGAACAGGAACGAAGGGTTGAAACACAAGGAAAGGATCACCTATCTGCTTCCTCAGCTGGAGAGGACCAAAGGACTCTTGTCCAGTTGCCAAAGGGAGATTGAAGCCATGGAAACAGAAAGGAAAGCTCTGGCTCAAGACAAAGGTGAGCTTCATGGAAAGAGCAGTAGATTCAGAAAGGAGGGAGAAGTCTCCAGAATAAAGTCGCAAGCTGTGATGGCTGTCCAAAGAGAGAGGCTGGAGAGAACGGATGAACAGAGGGACCAAACTGTATGCCACTGGAGCCGCGCCTTTTGGGGGGGGATTCTGTCACGGATGAGGTGTTTTGGGCACGATAGAGGGCGCTCTGTTCTGACTGAGCACACCTGAGCTAATGAAGGCACAGGTGTGCCTCATTGGGGCTGACTATTTAAGCCCCGATGAGTCAGAACAGAGCGCGGCTCATTCGTTAGGCTCAGCCTATGTGAAACGGTGGTTTTGTGCACTTGGTAATTTGGTATCTTGGTTTAGGCTGCAGTTCCCTGGTTTTAGTTAGGACTGCAGTCCTTGGTTTTGTTTTGTTTTGTAAATATAGATAATAAAAAATGTTCCGAACTCCTGGCTCTGCATTGGCGTCCTCCCTGCACCCCGCCACCGTTACAGACATTGAGATAAACTCTTAGACAGACTGGTTCTGAGGCTCAGTTTTTCAGTGCAACTGACCTTTCTGTTAAAGTGTCATCACTGCTCTGACACACTGAGAAGGTACTTGATTATTTGCTAAATATAATTGAGGCATTATTCATAATTGTTAGAGTTAAATGGATAACGTTGGGTAACATTGGGTTTTTATGAAGATATTTGGGAGAACCTTTTTCAATTAGTGGAGTCTTAAATTTGACATGATTGTGTCTAGATCAAAGCTACAGGAAACAACCTTTGTCATTCAGAAAAAACATCTTAGAGCTACTTATGAAATGATACAAAATAATTATACTGATGAAATTATTGTAATTATTAAGATTTAAAGTACACCTATATGGTAAATGATACAATAGACAATTAGAGTATATTATCCTTAAGGAGGGAAGTGCATAAGTACTCAAGTTATTTGTTACTGGATTTCTGTGCGTGTTATGGATTATCAATAACAAACACCCTGTTCAAACATAAGGCAGCTCATAAGTGAACATTGTACCAGAGCTCCTCAGGCCAGCAGTCTATGATCATCTTTGTAGTTGTGTCATTGGACTTGTGGACCTTTTTTGGGGCAGTGGTGGCCTAGTGGTTAGGGAGTTGCCCCACATCAGAAGATTATGGGTACAATTCCCTCACCAGTACGTTGCCCTGAGCTACCCTTGAGCAAGGTACCGTCCCCGTCACTGCTTCCCGGGCGCTTTCAGTAGCTGCCCCCTGCTGCACATGTGCGTATGGCTGAAATGCAGAGGTTGAATTTCGTTGTGTTGTGCTGTGATAACGCTGCTCTGTCACACTGTTACACTGCCCAACAACCTGGACTGCTTTGTTCTATAACACTGCGGGCCTCTTACGGATTAATGTACTGTCTGTTGTGCTGTCTGTTGTTGTCTGTTGTCTGCACTTGTTGCCTTGTCTTGTGTATTATGTTGTGTCCTCTGTTGTGTCTTATGTTGTCTGTTTCTTATGTTGTGTCTGATGTTGTCTTGTGTGTAGCACCAGGGTCCTGGAGGAATGTCATTTAGTTTCACTATGTACTGTGTATATGGCTGAAATGACAATAAATCCTACTTCACTTGACTTGACTTGCTGCATTTCACAATGACAAGGGAAGTCACTTTCACTTTTCACTTTCACCTATGTTCTGGATGCTAGGGTGAAGAGAAGCGTAGAGCTGCTCACCACCTGGTGGTGAGTTGGACCTGATCATGGGGGAAGCAGCCAGATAGGCTTGGTAAACCCAAATGGCTAGTGACCTGGGAACATCTGGGATAGGATCATGTCTGCACTGTAACTCACACCTCCAGAAGAGCTTTTCTCTGATGCAGCAGGAGGCTTGGGGAATGGAGTTAGAATGGGCCCTGTTGAAAGCCTCCATTACTGAAGCGGCTGCTTTGAGCTGTGGCTGGATGGCTGTTGGTGGCTATTGTGGCAGCAATGCCAGGACCCAGTGATGGACAAGGGAAGAAAACTGTCAGGCTCAAGAAAGACTCCTTTTGTGCTTGGCTGCCTCTGAGGACTCCGGAATTGGCTGAGAGGTATTGGAATACCAAAAAGCTGCACCAATGGCAGTCAGGGAAGCAAAAATATGGTTATTGGAGGAGTTTGGGGAGAACATGGAGAAAACACTAGTAAGAACACTTTAAGGAACTCTTAAACCTGGCAGATTTGCACTCCATGGAGGAAGCCGGGTCAGAGGATTTAGGATTTATTCGTCACCCATTTCCCTGGCAGAGGTCACTGAGGCAGCAAGAAACTCAAAGGCAAGGCACAAAAGTGAATAAGATATGTCCTGAAATGCTGAAGGCTTTGTTGGATGGCTGTGACTGACACACCTCTTCAATGTGGCATGGAGTTCTGGGATATATATATATATATATATATATATATATATATACAGTACTGTGCATAAGTTTTAGGCAGGTGTGAAAAAATGCTGTAAACAAAGAATGATTTTAAAAATGGAAGTGTTAATTATTTATTTTCATCAATCAACAAAATGCAGTGAATGAACAAAAGAGAAGTCTACATCAAATCAATATTTGGTGTGACCACCCTTTGCCTTCAAAACAGCATCAATTCTTCTAGGTACACTTGCACACAGTTTTTGAAGGAACTCGCCTGGTAGGTTGTTCCAAACATGACTGTGTTTCAACCTACATGTGACATTGATGATCATCAGCACCTGTTTGGTAAAATTGGTTGATCATACACCTGACTATAATCCTACAAAATCTCTGACTTTGTGCAAGTGTACCTATAAGAATTGATGCTGGTTTGAAGGCAAAAGGTAGTAACACCAAATATTGATTTGATTTAGATTTTAATAAACCATCATTATTTATATTTCTGAAAGCATTTGTTTGTATTTACACCTACCCTAATGCAGTACTATATATATATATTAATATTGAAGGAAGAAAAAAAATATATATATATATATATATATATTTTTTTTTTCTTCAATATTAATATATATTCAATATTAAATAAAAATATAACAACCTCTTGCAAAGTACCACAGGGTGAATCATCTCTACTGGCCTGTCTTGTCAACAGAGATTTTCATTGATCAACAGGATTAATCTGGTCATCCTGGTTTATTGTGGCTTTATTACTTACTGCTGAGGCTAAGCCACGAAATAGAATCACCTGCCGGAACACATTGCATGTCAATTACAGACTCTGCATTCCCCCTGCTCTCATTATCCCAATGACCTCCATCCCTATCTCAGGGCTGTTTTGCTGAAAGGATTTAATTGAGCTACTCAATGTGTTTTCCTTTTCTATTTTGCCACTTTTCTTTTCATTGAAATCCCTCCTGTTTATAAGTCTAAGAAATTGTTGTTTTTTCACATTTGTTTTTGGGGCATGGTGTTCATTAAGCTCCTATCAAAGGTCAAAACCAAACTGGTTTATACTCATATGTTTAAAGCAGAATGAGACATTAGTAGCAGTTTCTTAGGAATACCAGCCTGTTTTCTGCTTTGTTACCATGCACAGGATGTGTAGCCATCTAGTTCTTTAACAGCAACCCGGTGTCCAAGTGCAAAACGAAGCTCTAGTTAGAGATCTTTTCTCATCATGTAATTTTGATTATGCTCCACCAACACCCTTTGGGGCAAATACACCTATATTAGCACCTTGTCATTTACAATAACACTGCCGGGTCAGTGTAACTTCTATGTTGAAAATGGTACACTGCCCAATTAATAACAGAGCAGAGCTACCATGATCGAAAACTGACCAATGGTAAAACTGCAATCTAAGAGAGGCTGACAAATTGCCCATGAAAACAGATGATAGAGTCTTCAATTGCATATTTACATATTTACATTGGACCTTACAAGTAATCCCCACAAAGCCAAAAATAATTACATTAAAAGTGAATAAGTCAACTCAGGTTTTATTTATATGAGCTAACTGCTGTTGTCACAAAGCAGCTTCACAGAATCTAGGTCGAGTTCAGAGTAAGCCAAAGGCAAGGAAAAACTCCCTAAAACAGGAGGAGGAAGCCATCCTTCTCTGGTTGACACTGGATAATCAAGAAAGAAAAGAAAGAAAGTGCATTTTATACATTATTTGATTTAGCAATGAGTTCTAGTAAAGTATGAGTTACTATAAAAGATACTATTAAAAAACATTCATTATCTTGCTGCAATGGCCTTTCCTAGGAATGGGTATATTAGGCAGGCAGTAAGCAAAGTTGATGTGTTTGAAGCAGATGGGCAGGATCTAAGCTATGTTTTAATGGCAAGGCCAGAGCATCTTCAGAAGTGTTCCAAGGAAACATAATCAGTGAACTGTTCACAAGTGGTGCATCGATTACCTGAAGATAAGGATACACCAGTAGACAAAAGGTGAAAGACAAAAGATGGCAGGGGCATTCATGTGGATGTTTCTTTAACAAAACCCAAAATATTGTGGAGACAAATAAGACCATTAAACTAGTCCAACTGATAGAGACTCTCCATCACAATTTACTAATGCTAAATTCATTGGTTTTGTGTTTGGTTCATGCCTCAATGGGTCTGAGTTGCTTTTGTGGTGTGTTGATTTGACACTTGCCATATCAGGTGGTTTTTAATGCAAAACTAATAGTATACAGTTGGTGGTTTCGAATTAAATGGCTTTGTTTAAATTATTCAATGAAATGTTGCATCCCAAACAAACCATCCCCTCTCTCTCTTTGCTTTTTTCTTTCTTTTGGAAGCAGTAGAATATGCCTTCCTGATCATTTCACAGTGGACTATTTCTGAAGATAATAGCCTATGGACTGGTGATGCACAGAACTCTATATTAGAAACAGTTTGGAACATGCTGGGATTTGTAATTGTCATAGTGGGGTAAGTCAACTTGAAAGGATAATGATCCACTCAGCCATGAACTATGAGAAGTAGGCAATATAAAATTATTAAAAATGAAAATATTATGTAAAGTCATAGAAGTTGAAAAAATGGTGTAAGTTGGAGCAAGAGAAATAAGCTTCAATCCCCCAAATAAAATTAACAAAATGAATACAAATGATTCTAATACAGCATTTTAAACCTACTAAATCCACTACTAAATAACTAATCAATGCAGATCAACACAGATCAACTGATCAACTGTATCTGCAGCTGATGTATGGGTAAAGGCTCCTCAATCCTGCTTAGAAAAGCACTTTTTTGAGATCATCGCATTTTAGTATTTGCTGTGATAATGGTCCATATTAAAAATCTAAAAATCTAACTAAAACATAGTGAGCCCCAAGTGACCTCTACATATGGTTCATCAGCTGTGTTAAGTCAAATACATCCTAAAGAAAATGGAAACAGATTCCCTGGGACATGGGAAAATAACTTGCTCTTACATATTTAGTGGGTGGTGTAACCTGATGATTCAGTTTTTGTTAGCTGATGGTTTTATTGCTTGTTTGTTTTGGCTGTGTTTTGTGTATTTGTTAGCTGTGTTTGTTAATTTGTTAGGTAAATAAAGCTAAATAGGCAGTTTGGCTACTTTGGTCTTTTGCATTACAGTTGCTGAAGCTAGTTAATGGTAATGAGTTATATTCGATGGCATTGTCAAAATCTAAATAATGCCAATTATGATGGGGTTATTTGGTTAATGAGTTTTTTTTGTAATCATGAATTTTGCTGGTTTCTGGAGTGTTTTTCAGAAGGTTCTGAATATAGTGCCTCTACTAAGAAAATATTTCGTAATGCTACTGCCCTGTCTCTTGAACCCAGTGACATCCAGTTGTCATAGTGATAACTCCCACACAGTGATTTTAGACATCTTTTCTCACGCGAGTCAAGCATGTGTGTTCTGACTTCCCACCTTGCCTTTTAATACCTGCTGTTAAAAATGAACCTTCTACTGTTATCATACCAAAGGTGGTAGTGGAACAGACTCAACAAGTCCAAAGGCAAGTCAGAAGTAGGTTTTTATTGTCTGAAATATTGTTATTTATTGGCATATTAACATTTTATTCATTGATTTCTATTGTAGATAATATTTTTTCTTTGACACTTGAGTATACCATAAAATGTGCAAGCCTAAGTTAAGTACATATGCAATAAGTCACATGCTCCATTGAGGCAATGAATACAAACTTAAAAACCTTAAAACACACACACACAGATGTAGCAAGCTGCAGCAATGTTGCTTTGAATAGCAGACCTTACTTTCAACCTAATGTCAACAAACCTGGGCTTCATGTTAACAAAGACATAACCCTTCATTAACAGAGAAAAATGTAAAAATGTATTACCATCCAAAGCTAAGTAGCCATTAAAATATTCTAAATACTAAGGGAAATATATAAACAAGAATGCTTTATTCTTTTGAAATATGAGAAACAAACATAAAGGAAACACTTAAAACAGTATTTGACAAAAATACATATATAGAGGTTTATTTCCAGAATGCATAATAGACCACATTTAATTATTTTTGATTATATATGTTGTATATGTATGGAAGTGGAGTTTATATACAACCAATATTACTGATATATTATAGCTGATAACAAAATAAATTAAATTATGTTAACCACTGTGCATGAAACTTGTTATATCCAAAATTGTTACAAATTGATACACAGCCTGAATGAATGAAACTTTCAATATATGCATGTGTCAATCAGGCTTTTCATTCAAGGAAAACATTTTAACAAAGGAACAATGTTAAAAAAATGTAGAATAGTTCAGAGTGAAGGTTTTCATATTTAAACGATGTAATAAAAGTTTGGTCACACAGAGATGAGTGTTTCAGTGGTTTGCTTAAGCATCACTATATGCACTGCCACCCATGATTAAACACACAAATTAACAGCATCTAAGGGAGACCACAAGTTTAGCATAACTCAGTAAACACAGTTAGTATTGTCCTCTAAGTGTAATGAATTGTCTAATGACATTGCATTTGCAACAGTTTAAAAATATTTGATTGCTGGCTTTGACTCAAAGGAAGCACGTGCTAACCTTTAATTTCCTGGGTGTAGCCTGTTCAGTGTGGTCCTGGAATTGATGGCCAAAGAAGGCGATTCAAGCCAGTCTGGAGGGAAACCTGGCGGGTTTGATGTTAGGGCCCTACGAGCATTCAGAGTGCTCCGTCCCCTCCGCCTTGTGACTCAGGAGTACCCAGTGAGTCAGCAATTTGGCATCACTCTCATAACATATTTCTAATGTTTATCTCAATTAGTGTGTTTGTTTTCCTTGACACATTAGTGAATGTAGCTTGATTTGTGAAATACTTGCTTTGTGAAGCTGATCTCTCATTGTCTTCCAAAACAGTTAAAAATATGTAAGAAATCCATGTGTTGATCCATGTGTAGCTTTGATTATACCAGTATTCTTTTGCTTCCAACTCAGAAGGCTGCACGTTTTCACTTAAGCACACTTGATTCATCTTATAATATGTGTAATATGATATCTTATAAGTCATCATTCAAAAATAAGAAGGTAGGGGTAACCTTGAGATGAATGTCTTTACCATTCATGTGCAAAATGTAGTAATATTTCGTTATATTCTTTTGATAGTGGATTACATGTGATGTACAATAACATTACTCATGAAACATATTTCTAAAATCTTTAAAAATCTAAATAGTTTTAAAATCCTACAATCTAAACAAGGTTTAAGTCATCATTTGAACTCTTTCGATTCCGTGGGCCCTAGAATGAAGAACTCTTGCGAATGTCTTCTTATTATGTCATACTCTGGTTGCAGGTTTACAGGTAGTGCTGAACTCCATCATTAAAGCCATGGTTCCTCTGCTGCATATCGCTCTGCTTGTACTCTTTGTTATCATCATCTATGCCATCATTGGCCTAGAACTCTTCATTGGGAAGATGCATGCAACCTGTTACCTAAATGGCACACGTGAGTCTCCTGGAGGGCGTGCATGTCAAAATATGTCAACTTGATTGGCTGTAGGTTATCAGCTTCATTGCCTATTGCATGATCCTTTTTAAACAAATGTAGAAAAGAATGATGTAAAATTCTACAGTTCCATAGTTCAAATGCCTTTATGTTATAGTGTTGGCAGAGTAGTGTTTTGCATTCTCAAAAGAGGAACTAATATTTAGTAATACTAACAGGGCTAGTTAAAATTTTGGGGATACTTTTTATATACTTTACTTTCAGAGTGGTGGTCTAGTTTACTTTCTAGGCCACGGGGTTGCAGGTTCAAATCCTTCCTCTACTTTCCTACCACTGGGTTCCTGAGCAAGACCTTTAACTCCAGGTGTCTCAGGAACCTGTCCTGTAATTTAGGAATTGAAGTCACTTTGGATAGTAGTGCCTACTGAATGCCATAAAATATAAGTTTAAAAAGTTTTTGACTTTCTGCTCTCTCATGTAGGTACGTTAGCAGAGGAAGAACCTGCTCCATGTTCATTGTCAGGACATGGCCGCCACTGCACTTTTAGCGGCACCATATGTAAAGATGGCTGGCAGGGGCCCAACAATGGCATCTGCTTTGACAACTTTCTGTTAAGCTATGCTCACGATTCTTCAGTGTATAACCATGGAGGCTGGACAGAAGTGCTGTATTGGGTAAAAAAAACTGCACAATCCACAAATAATGTTTATGTGACACAGAGAGACCATAATGACATAAGACTGCAGATCATGAATATTAATTGAATTGGATTGATGGAATCAAAAAGCACTGAATAGAGAAATGAATGGGTTTTTAGAGCAAAGCAATTGTTTTCTCAAATACTGTTTGTTTGGAGAGTTCTCAAACCCACATCATTTATTTTGTCATTATATCATATATTAAACATAAGTCAGTGTAAATAAAGGTTTTCGAATCCAGGACCCACTCTTGTATTGTCCTTGTTCCAGCACGGGGTGTAGTAGGGATGCATAAGCAATTATATTCAAGGACTAAAACAATATATAATAAAAAAGATAAAATATAAGAAATATAAAAAATATAAGAAAAAAAACATAAATGTATTTAGTTTTGCCTGTTTTCATTATGAACAAACAAATTAAAGTCGAATTTAGAGTTGAGACCATAATATAACTAATATATTATTATAACAGATGATAACCATTATGTTATCCAAGAATTACTTTCTCTCTCTCTCTCTCTCTCTCTCTCTCTCTCTCTCTCTCTCTCTCTCTCTCTCTCACACACACACACACACCTCTCTCTCTCTCTCTCTCTCTCTCTCTCTCTCTCTCTCTCTCTCTCTCTCTCTCTCTCTCTCTCTCTCTCTCTCTTCCCATTTTTCATCTGTTTCCATGGTAAACTCTCCAAATGCTAATGAGGCTATCAAAGTGAGTGTGTGGAAGTCTGACATTGTGCCGAAGAGAAAGCTTTGGCCACTTAAAGTGTGTGGGTGTGTGTGGGTGTGTGTGGGTGTGTGTGTGTGTGTGTGTGTGTGTCTGTCTGTCTGTATGTGTATGTGTATGTGTATGTGTATGTGTATGTGTATGCATATGTGTATGTGTGAGTGTGAGTGTGAGTGTGTGTATGGGGTAGACATTGAGTGGGAGTGCAAGAGAAAAGACAGGACAGACAATGGTGACCATATTTCCCTCTTTCTCTCTCCCATTTTCTTCAATTTATCCTGTAATTTCAGAGGTTCTCTTCATCTTCCTCTACCATAATCCTACAATCTCATGGCTGAGAACAAATATGTTGTTTTAGCACTCGTGACTACTGAAATTAAGAAGACATATGCACTTCTAAAAACAATACAAAAAACTAATATAAATACTACCTTCCTCCATAAAAGATTTTCGATAACCACAACCATGTTTAACAATACTTCTTCAAAGCATAATGGTATAATATCTTACCCTGAAAGATATCGTAATTACTGTATGCATTCCTCGAACCAAGATCGGTCCGTTCTCAAACAGCATAATTGCAGTATTATTATAAAATGTGGAAATGTCTAAAAAAGCACCATTTATAAGCAACCTCACAGTTTTCATTTTTAAAGGGAACTCCATTAAACTGAAATATGTATATGCTTGTTTTTCTCTGTGCCTCAGATGAATGATGCTATGGGTTTTGAGCTGCCATGGGTCTACTTCGTCAGTCTGGTCATTTTTGGTTCCTTCTTCGTCCTCAATCTTGTTTTGGGTGTTCTCAGTGGGTGAGATATTTTTTTAACAGTTTAAAGCCTTCTAGTTTTCCACTTCCCCTTTCTCTCCATGCCAGGGATGCAGAAAGCAGGGGTGCAGATGTAGTTTATCTAGGATGGTTAAAAATAAAAATAGCTAAAAAATGTATCTAAATCATCAGAATGGTACAGACATGTATCTTAGTGAAGACTTGTATTAGGATGGAATTTATTTATATGTTTCCAAACAATAAGTTTCCACTTATTGTTAAAACTGCATTTTCACTGCTGCACAAATTGTCAGCTATTACTGAGCCACAAAGTTGCCTTAACTTATTTTTGTACCGTGTTTTACCCTTTTTACTCTGTATACCTTAAGGATTCTTGTCTCAACTCTTTTTTCCCACCATTTTGGTAGGCTTTGGAGAGGATCAATGACTGATTATAGCTAATCTGTTTTTCACAACTAACCCTTCACATGTGTATCATTTTATTGGATATTTATAAGATTATGTCAAGTACAGTGCAATTTCTAGGGTTTTTAAACTTACAGATAACTAGTACCTTTCTGAAGTACATTTATGAACTAAATGAAAAATATAGGAATTTTTTTTTAACCATGGACAAAGATGTTTGCTGATGATATTGTGATCTGTAGCGAGAGCAGGGAGCAGCTTGAGCAGAACCTGGAAAGATGGAGATATGCTGTAGAGAGGAGAGGAATGAAAGTGAGTAGGACAAAGACAGTATACATGAATGTGAATGAAAGGCAGGAAAGTGGAGTGGTTAGGATGCAGGGAGTAGAGATGAGAGGTGGAGCAATTTAAATACTTGGGATCAACAGAGATCTTTGTGATTGAAAGAGAGGTGAAGAAGAGAGTGCAGGCAGGTAGGAATGGGTGGAGAAGAGTGGCTGGAGTGATTTGTGACAGACGGGTACCAGCGAGAGTAAGAGGGAAGGTTAACAGGACAGTAGTGAGACCAGTTATGTTATACGGGTTGGAGATGTTGGCACTGATGAAAAGACAGGAGGCAGAGCTGGAGGTGCCAGAGTTAAAGATGCTGAGATTTTCATTGGGTGTTATGTTAGAGAAGCAAGGCTGTCTTGGTTTGGACATGTCCATAGGAGAGATGAGGATTATTTTGAGAGGAAGATGAAGATGGAGCTGCTAGCAAAGATCAAAAAGAAAAGGAAGATCAAAAAGGTGGAAGAAGGAGGAAGATGCAGAGGACAGGAAGAGATGGAAAAGGATGATCCGCTTTGGTAACCCTTAAACGTGAGCAGCCAAAAGAAGAAGAAGAAGAAAAGCTTTTTTTATGTTGTCTCTTCCTCTAACTCTTCCTTTCTCTGGCTTAACAACTTATGCTGTATTTATCTATGATTTGTTTTTTCTTATTTTCACAAAAAATATACATGGGCTTAACTTATGTACTGGAAATACTTCTGGCTCAATTTAAGATCCACTTTGTAGTGAGCTTGCATACTTCACTCAGTAGCAAGTGTTTTTGTCCACATTTCAATTTTGTTCTTGTTGATTTTTTTAATCCGATACCAAATTTAAGTGCCAGTATGTGCACTAATAGGCATAAGGCAGTGGTACTGGTTTGCATAAGGCAGTGGTACAGTGGTACATTGTAATACCATGTAGATGTCATTGCTGTGATGAGAATGGCCCATCACCCAAGATACAATGGGAAGTATTAATCCTATGGTGGTTCAATTACACTGATGGAGGGGGTTCTGGAAATTGCACATAGTAGGTGATGGGCTACAACCTAGAAATGACCAGTGTCATATTTACAAGACAAGTACCTAATAATGTGGTTATTCAGTTTAATCACGTATGTTTATGATTCTGGATACAGAGAATTCTCTAAGGAGCGAGAGAAGGCAAAAGCTCGTGGAGACTTCCAGAAGTTGCGGGAAAAGCAGCAGCTGGAGGAGGACCTGAAAGGCTACCTGGACTGGATAACCCAGGCTGAGGACATCGACCCAGAGAATGATGAGGAGGGAGACCAGGAGGGTAAACGGAACCGTGAGTGCACCCATTAACTCTTCACATTCTACTTCTCAATTATATGCTCACTTTTATGTTTTGTTGTACTGTGCAATTATATAATTGGAATATAAAAAAATGGCTGAAGAATGACTGTGTTGTTCTGAGTTCCTAATGTCTTCAGGTTTATTTTGCTTAGTAATTTGTGAAGTATAGGCTTAAATCCTCTTAAGGTTGTATTCACAAAGAAGAGAAGACTCATTCAGTCAGTCATTTTCTGGGCCGCTTGTCCTAATTAGGGATCACGGGGGGGTGCTGGAGTCCATCCCAGCTCACACTGGGCGAAGGACAGGGACACACCCTGGACAGGTCGCCAGCCTATTGCAGGGAGAAGAGAATACAGTGCATAGTAAATAAAAAAAATAAATGCAAGCATTGCCGTTTTTGTTACACAAGTTTGGCCAATTTAAAATAAAACAAGCAAATGTAAAACATATAATTAATAAATTATCCAAATGAAAAAATACCATAAAATATGAAAGTATTAGCCAAATATTTCAATGTTGAAAACACAAATCATTAATTGTTTATTTTGAAATACAATTAGAAAATGTATGCTGTGGGATTTTAATTTTAAAGCAATAAACACCCACACACACACACACACAGACACACATACACACACACGCACACACATACACATACTTATATATCTATATCTATATGGATAATAGCGTCTGCTAAATGCCGTAAATGTAAATGTATATATAAGCATTTTCAATCATCCATGTTATTTGGCCTTAAAGGCATGTCCTTAATCTAAAAGGGATTGGCCTAGGCACAGATAAACACCTCCACACATCCACACAAGAAAAACACAGCAGCCTCTGAGGCACTGTGTTAACAACCCAGAGTATCAAGCTATATTACCCACATTGCACAAGTGGGAATGTAAATATTATAATGACCAATGTATCAAAGTAATTTTTTACATAACTATAAAGATAGTACTTTTGGTCTGGCTAGGTAAATTCAGGCGCTAAATATCACAGCAAGCGGATAAGGTAAATTCACATCTCTATGATAAAACTAATCTTTGACAGTGTGCATGATTCTAGTAGTACCCAGTTACTGTACAAAGATCAATGTCATTGCTGGCAAACACCAAAACAATTCATGAAAGTGTCATTGCTAACATCTGAAGCTTGTTCAAATCATGTTTCATTTGAGACTTGTAACAGACATATTAACACACTTTTCCTCATTTGTAGAATCATTAGAGGAAAGATCCTTTTAAAGACCCTGCCATAGAGCTGCCACTATTTACCATCTGACAGTACTTTATTGGTTTATGCACCCGCATACGACGTATCTAGGACTTCCAGATGGCCTAGAGTGATGTTTCCCTCCCAAAATCGACCTATTGACAATCAAAACATGATTGGTTGATTCCTCTGTCACTTCCTATCTATGTTGGTAATTAATTTGATGCTATATAGTGCCTAAAGGCTTAAACACTGAGAGAGCTTGGTTAACTACATCTACCCAGGTATCATAAAGAAAAAAATCTAATTATATAATGTTACATTGGGCATTTTAAGAATTATATTCTGCAGTATTTTTAACTGCAAATATTGATTATAATGAATAAAAATTAATTTCTCAAACGTTGTTTTTTGCCCCCTGAAATAGGAAAGGCCTCAGGTTTGCAATTAAGCAGAGGCTGTGTAGGCCTTTTTTATGTCCCAGAGGCCCCGAATGATTAGGGAGTAAAAATGAAAATGTTTTTGCTTTGACTCTTATTGACTATTTGACTGTCATATATAATAATCTTCAGAATGATTCGATATTTTGTATTTATTGATTTATTTGTTGGCAAAATGGATAACCCTCAGCCTCTCCAACTGTAATCTTCCAGTTGCAAACCTAGCCTCTCTTCCTTCTCTTAAACTCATATTAGAGTCTTAATCCTCTTTCTCTCTGCTCATCCCTCTCTCCTTCCAACCAATGTCTATCTTACAATTTCCTAACTTTGCTCTTCTTTCTGTCTCATTATTCCTCCTGCCATCATTTTATTTGGCCTCACATTTGCTTTTCTCTACCTGCCACTTTCAGTGTCTCTACTGTTACATGACTAAAAGAGAAACACACAATTAGGAATGACAAAAAGCACACATTCACACACAGACTAGGTTTTAAACAGTCTCACAGTCCCTTGACAGTAGGTTTATCTGTTATGTAAATCCAGCTGAGTGAACACCCTACAATTATAGCTTCATTCAAGGTTGTACTCAGGGATACCATGTAAAGCAAATGCATCTACATTGTCTAGCTAAATAGCAGATACATTCTGATTTGACCCCTTAAGCAGCATAGTTGATTAATTTTATTTAAAAAATCTCATCATCCCTCCTCATATATTTGCAAACTATCTACAGTGCACAATATAATATATGGACATGCAAATCTCCCATTTATTTGGAGCTTGCATTTCTATATAGCAGGCCTGTCGAAACAAACATTTATTTCATCTTACATTTTTAGCCAAACAGTTTTTTTTTTTTTTTTTGTTAGAGGACAGAGTACAGTCAGAGAGAGGATGAGAGAGAGAGAGACATAGTGTAATCCCAATCCTCTTTATGTAAGTGGCGCATGACGCACTGCAAAACACACAATTCAACTACTCTGCGTCCTGTTTTTGTCCCTTTGCTCCCCCCACCCCTCAATATTTATCTTTTTCACATCCACATGTGCAGCTGTGGCTACATACTCAGTCAGAAGTGAATCATTTGATGGGCACAGTGTTGTGATTTCAATCGAAACTTCAAGGAAAATTCAGAGCTAAAATCTACCACCCACATTTTACTGATCTGTATTGGTTCCACAACCTTATGCCGTGCTTGCAAGAAAATCTGCAAACTTGCAAACTTTAGATGACCTACAAGCTGTTAAAGACCACGTTATATTTTTCAGGAAATCTTAAATTAGCAATAAAGAACAAAGTGAAAATATAGAGAATTTTTTTAAGCAAATTTGGTCGCCAGAAAAAACACATTTAAGCCTTACTTAGTTACTGTGGCAACTTTGATGCAAGCCTGCTCAATGGTGGGCTTATGTTATCAGTATCATTTCTGCATGGGGAACATGACAATTCTATACATTTATTGTGATCAACAGGTCACATTGCATTTGGCTCTTTAAAGCATGTCGATGATACTGAAAGTTAAATAATACTACTTAAATTAGAAACAGGTTAGAGTAAAGATTAATTAAGCCTTTGTAATTGAATTTGGCACAACTGAGCATTGAAAGGTTGGATAAAAATTTGACTTTTAAGAAAGTTAGCCTCAGATAAACGATTTATCTTTCATAACATATATTCACAACAGGCTATATAGTTTTGTAATTTGCTTTATTTTTTTGGCTTATTGTGTAAACATTAAACAAGCTGTCGTGCAGTCATGCCATAGGCATTAAAACAATACTCATAAATGGTATTAGAGATGTCCTTATTTAAAAAAAAATCTAACATTGTAAGGATATTGTTGCCTAGGTTACTGTAATGCTTACTCTAGTGTGCATATTGCAGACAACTGCTATGATGTTTTTCAGTTTACACCATATTCCAAACTTGCTGTCTAGACTTCTTGAATATCACCTGCATGCCAGTGAGCTTTTGATTAATGAATCCTTGCCTGAATATTAGAGGAGCAGACCACACCTTTTTTTATTTGTGGATTTTATTTGTGGAACACTGTGAGCCTGAAGTGAAAATAAGTTTATTTAAATAAGCTAGGTGCTGTTTTTATAGCAGCATTTTCTCATAATTTTCACTGCTCTGGGCACCACATTTCAATTTATATCGCTTTTATTGATGTTAGAAGGAATTTATCCAAGAGGAGAGGGATCCAGGAGTTAATCATGAAGATGCTGACTGGATGAAAAGAAAGTTATGTCATTAAAGACATCATTATTATTTATATACTTATTATTAATATTTGTTAAACAAATAGCAAGTCTTAAACAAAAGGTTCCTGTAGTAACAGAAACCAAATGTTGTATGATCAAAAAATCTTTGTCAGATGGTGAAGGCCAAAAATGTGTAGTATTTAGTGAATACATTATTTATTTATGTTGTAGTGATTTAGTACTGGCTTTTGAAATATGTGAAGATAGTACGATTGTTTGTGTGTGTCTGTCTATGTGTGTGTGTGTGTGTGTGTGTTCTGTGAGATTATAAGATTGATTTGGTCATTTTGAATGACATTTAGCTTTTTTCTATCTTGCTGTGTTCTGTTGCCGTTGCTTAAGCATAACTGATTTTTTAATTTTACAAACAGCATGATAATGTCGAAACATAGTTGCTGCTGTTTATAGATGCCTATTTGCTTCTTGTGTACATTAGGCCTTTTGTTGTCTATATCTTTTTGTTCTTTTCTGCCTCCTCGTCAATCCATGACTCTTTGCCGCAATTGAAAATGCTTCATTCAGTTCCTTCTTTCTCATATTTGTCTTCTTGTCCCCCTCTGTATTTGTCTCTTTCAACTGTGGAGCACTGTAATGCTGCTCTGTGTTCAACAAGTAGATGCTGATAGCAGCTTCTCTTCCTGCTCTTCTGTCTCTCTGTCTCCCCCTGCTGTCTGAATGCATGAACCGCGTGTAAACTGAAAGGGGTGACGATGGCCGATCTCACCCAGAAGAAGAAGGCAGGGAAGTCTGGCTGGTTCAGTCAGTCTACAGAGACTCAGGGTAATTTCTGCCAACTGGGCTTGTGTATGTGTGTGTGCGAGGAAGAGAATGAAATAGAGGTAATTTTGCATTAATAGATACAGACAGAAAAGATAATTCAACATACAGTTGGAGGCATAAGCCAAAAGCCCCTGGTCAGATTATGCTTTTTGCAATTCTAAGTAAAAATACCTATCGTCTACAAAAACTGCACATTTTAAAGCATAATTACTGTGTATTTACTATGCTAAAGCTATGAGAAGAAAGTTGATTTTTAGGTATGCTTCCTATAGATCTTGGATATCCATTCTTCTTCACAAAGGGTTGATGTGACTACAGGTTTTCATTCTGACAAAGCTGGAGCTGACATGATCAGTTACTTGAAGCCTGTAATCATGTGTGATCCTCATCGTTTAGAATCCAAACCTACAGCTACACAGAGCCACACTGAGACACTTCTGTTGCAGGGAAAGTCTTAAATTATTCACAATTAAAAATCAGGAAGCTTTAAATTAGAGGACAGCTCATAATTACTATGGACGGTTTTGTAATTATTTGGCAATATTTTAAAATATGCACAATCAGATTTGGTATTCTTTTGACATTCTTTTACAATGTTAATAGAAGAACTGAGTGTTTTATTTTACCAATGTTAGGCCATATTTCCATTTAACTAACATTATCAGGCTGCAATTTAAAGCTTTGTTAGTAAACAAATATTGTAAATATTGTAAATTACCTTTTGCTCCAAAATGTGTGATGTGTGTTATATCTTTTCTAATCCTCAGCGAGCATGCCTACCAGCGAGAATGAATCTGTCAACACAGACAACCCGAACGCAGAGGATGACAAGACCCGCTGCTGTGGACCCATCTGGTGAGTTTCAAAGATATACAAACAAAAGGATAAAGGCTTGTGCACAGTTTGAAGTTTATTTTTTTTAATACAGTTCAGGCACAAATCCCACATCTTAACCTTTCCATTTGCATTTGCATTTTCAAGTCTGTGTGTAAGTTTGAGATTAGTGCTTCTTATTGTTTATATATTTCTGATATTATTATTTTCTAACTGAACGTAAACCCTTGGGCTCCAAAATTTTCTTCTTGTTTTACCCTAAACGGAAACAGTATATTTTAATATACTTTGCGGTACATAATATATATTATATACATTATATACATTATATATATATATAGGAGTGTTGAATGCCTTAAGTACTAATTCGAACAACACTATTATGTGTTACATGTGTTACTGGTTCCTACTCTACTATTGATACTACTCTATCTTGATACTAATCTACTCTACTGCAATATTAATATGAAAGCTTTACAATATATGCTCCAAGGTAGTATTTATCGTGGCATTTATATGTTGCTATGGTGATACTATACATCATTATCAGTGCCATTTTATTTAGTGTGCAGTGCAATAGTGTGAGATTTCTTTCAGACTTTATTTGGACTATTTCTAACAGTTTTATAAAAAAGAGCAGTAACTAAGATTTGTTCTGACAGTTAAAATACATATGTATATGCTGAAGTATATTGTCAGCCTATTATTACTTTTAACTTGTTTTAAACTTTTACAATTAAGCCACACTACTATAAGATACAAATTTCTTTTAACATACATGCTCACAGATACAAATCGCATCCTCGTCATAATGTCCTCTTTAGATTTTTGTATCTTTGTTACAAGTATCAACCCCTCCTCAGTACAAAAAAAATTAAGTACCTCCAAAATGGTAGCTTTCCAGGAAAAGGTATAAATGTTTTTGTTTTGTTTTTTTTTTACTTCTACTGGAAATTTATGGAAAGTCTTTTTTTTCTGGATCATTTTTAATCATTTTAATTGTTTTGTTAAGCAAAAGAGTTTAAGCAAAAAGGATTGCTATCATCAAATGATAAAACATAAAATAATGGCACAAGATATGCACATTTCTTTGGACAGCAAGAATGTTTCAAATTTCTCACTCATAATTAGTAAATAATATAGTACTTTGGGTAGCAATTAAATATTGCATCATCATTAATGTCATAGATAATTCATAGAGTTTGCTTTTTTCTATGTAATGGAAGGACACGCTACATGAGGATTTAACCAAAGGTGGATTAGGGCTTGTGTTCTGTGCAAACAATCAACAGAGAATCAGCTTGGTCAGTTAGCAGTGCAATTTAAGAATCAAGTGCATTATAGTAACTGTGTCATTTTGTCACTTTTTCAGTCAAAAAATTACAAAGTCAAAGTTCAGGTCAGTAAGCAAATTGGTGTTTCCTGTAAGTCCCAAACTCGCCTTAATATTCTTGTTTACCTGCATGGGCCCTCGTCACTCCTTGCAAATCCATTTTCATCACAGTGGGCTTTCTGCATGCATGTGTGATTATGTGTGGTTTTACATTTCACATCACTGTGTGCATTGCACACCATGTGTGTAGACTAATCATTAAATTTTTTATCTCTTAAACGCTTAAATGATTTTAAATGAATATGCATTAGTGTTTTCTTTCACAATCACTAATTTACAATATTCTATTACTTAGTGTCCCTGTCATGCTGAGGTGGTGCTGACCGGACATAAACGCGTAGCCAGGAGTCTGTAATTTAGCTTTATTAAACATAACGCTAATGTGTACTCACAAGCACAGAATAAAAGAGAGAGAGAGAGAGAGAGAGAGAGAGAGAGAGAGAGAGATGACAGAATGACACTCTGCTCTGACTCATTGGGACCTTTAAACCCTTGAGCCGATGAGGCACACCTGGCACCACCAGCAGAGCGGAGCAGAGCGCCACTGCCAATCATGAGAGTCCATTTTCTTCATCCATCTCATTTTGAGGTACTTCCTCAGCAGAGTTTAGGTCTCTAATCACTAATCAGACAAGGCTAATCAAAGCAGTTAAGAACATGTGATCGTAAAAGACTTTCAGTTTTACTTTATCTTATTTTATTATTTGAAGTTCAGTGAAATCAATAAAAAAACCACAAATTATATGTTTTACAATGTGTAGTTATAATGATAATTATATCATTATAACAATAATTGTCACAGAAACAGGACACAATATCTGATATCTGATCCTGAAGTATTTTGTGTAAACACATCTTATTGTTTAAAATAGCATTAAGCTATACATTTATGTGTTCTTTTTTATAGCTAAAGGTCATTCTGTATCCGAAACCTCAGTAAAAAAAAAAAAAATATGGCAGCTGTATGAAGAACTACTGCACTTTGAGTAGACATGTGACCATTGAGTTCAAATGATTATTAACAGAGTTATCCTCATAAAGAAGCAGAAATTTTGATATCTAACATGTCTTGTATCTGGTGTAGGTGACATCTTTAATATTACTAACTATTAACTATTACTTTAAAGTATCTACTTTATCTATCATAGAAATTCACCCTTAATCACACCAAGATACACAGGTCTATAGCACTCACCAAGCTCATTGTGAATGCTCACCTTTCCATTTCATCCAAAGTATGACATTTACTTTGAAGAACCTATTTCACTGACCCAAGTCCTAAATCTCTAGTCGTAGCTGGCGACGCTGGAACCGGTTCTGTCGTCGGAAATGTCGGGCTGCAGTGAAATCAACAACCTTCTACTGGCTGGTTATTCTCCTAGTATTCCTTAACACTCTCACCATATCCTCTGAACATTACAACCAGCCTGACTGGCTCACTGAAGTACAAGGTGAGCACACACAAATGACTCATCATTTGACCTGAAATGTCACATCTGTGAAGCAATAAAGAGACTATATCAGCAGTTATGATACACATAATGCATTTATAGCTCTATTTATATAATTTATTTAATCCAGTTGCTCTCATCTCCCTGCAGAAGTGGCCAATAAGGTGCTGTTGGCCATGTTCACATGTGAGATGCTGATCAAGATGTACAGTCTGGGCCTGCAGGCATATTTTGTCTCTCTGTTTAACCGCTTTGACTGTTTCGTGGTGTGTGGTGGCATCGTGGAGACCATTCTGGTGGAGCTGGAGATCATGTCGCCTCTTGGCATCTCTGTCTTCCGCTGTGTTCGTCTGCTGCGGATCTTTAAGGTCACCCGGTGAGTAACTAAGGAATAGCTAAAACAGATTTTTATAAGGAACCCAGGCCAACATGTACTAGGCATAATGATGTTACCACTGTATTTACTGTATTACTAACTGTATCACTATAATACCAAATTACTGTCTCACAGCATACCACCAAATCTTTCTTTCTGTGAACGAATGTTTTGTTTGTCTTTCTAGTCACTGGGCATCTTTGAGTAACTTAGTTGCATCTCTGTTGAACTCAATGAAGTCCATTGCATCCTTGTTGCTGCTGCTCTTCCTCTTCATCATCATCTTCAGCCTGCTCGGCATGCAACTCTTTGGTGGCAAATTTAACTTTGATGAGACTGTTACCAAGAGGAGCACCTTTGACAACTTCCCTCAAGCCTTGCTCACTGTATTTCAGGTGTGAGTTAAAGCTTATATGTGGTATAAAAATGTGATTATTTTGAGAATTAGAGAATTTGGTTGTTTAGTGCTTTTTTCAGCACAAAGATTTTTTTTCTGATGAAAAAGTTTCATTTGAAAAGTTACAGCTATAAGAGTGAAAAAATAAAAATAAATTTGTTACTTAAAATATTTTAATAAAATTGCTTTCAGTGGTGTTTCAATGGTACATTTTACATCAGGTTTGCATGAACCTGAGCAGCACATCATTTCCACAGGGTTAACACAGTTATAGTTTTCCTTTTCATAAGTAAAAGCATGTTCTAGTATAAGTATAAGTATATGTTAGTATCTCATGTAGAATCAGTGGGTCCAGGTGCTCAGGTTACATAATAAATGTTTACCTCTTGTTCCATTTATATTAATTTACAGCTATACATTCTGCACTATGGATGGTTTTAAGAAATAAAGGATAAAATTTTTTTTTAAAATGTGTGTGTGTGTGTTTGTGTGTGTGTGTGTGTGTGTGTGTGTGTGTGTGTGTGTGTGTGTGTGTGTATGTGTTCTCAGATCCTTACAGGTGAAGACTGGAACACAGTAATGTATGATGGAATTATGGCATATGGAGGCCCTTCTTCATCTGGCATGGTGGTGTGCATTTACTTCATCATTCTCTTCATTTGTGGAAACTGTATCCTTCTAAAACCCAGAGAAAAAAAAATCTGTTAGAATGTTCAATACCTACTTAGCGCCTACGAGACATGAGCTGGAGTTTGTTATGCCTTCTTATTTTCTTAACCTGGAAACTCTTCAGACATCCTCCTGAATGTGTTCTTGGCCATCGCTGTAGACAACCTGGCAGATGCAGAGAGTCTGAATTCTGCACAGAAAGAACAAGAGGAGGAGAATAAGAGGAAGAAGAGAGCCAGGTATTTGTTTTTCCAATCTTTCCTTGTTTCCTTGTCTTGCTATAGCTCAAAAACCTTGCGAGCGACTGGGTAGACAACAAAAAGTAAATTAAGAGCATTCATTTTAACCATCCAAACCTTAGGAAATAACTCCAAATTAGATTAGGGGAAGGATTTGATTCCTTTTGATGTTTACATGGAACTAAGCAGTTAATGTATACTTATCTGAAATTTCTTTAATTGTGCTACTTTAGTTGTACTATAGTTACCATATAGAATGCTTAACAGTTTTCTGTGCTAACTCACTTGGCCTGCCTGACCATCTTCAGCTTCACTCATGTAAAAGCACACATGAAAAGCTGTGCCGCATTGAATTTTTAAGTGAGTGTTTTTTTAGATTTGCTTTTACAGGTTGTAAATTCTAAAATTGTGATTTGTTTCATGTATTTAGAAAATCCATGATCAGTCAGGCTCTAGGTCAGTTGGAATGAGCCTTTAAAAATCAGAAGTGTCTGTTTTTTTAAGGAGTGGTAGCACAGACAAGAAAGAGGACAAGAAGACAGAGGGTCAAGATGAAGAAGCTAAGGTAAACAGTAGATGCCTTTTGGATTGTTGATCAGTTTTCCCCCCTCTTTGTCATTACTATGCCCACCCTCTTCACCCTCATCATCTTTGAGAACACTACTTAGAACTACTTAGAACTCTGTTATATCAGCTAGCACACTGAGTGATGAAGGGCCATTCTACCCACCCATACAGAATAATATAATGAACACTCTTCCTGTTCTCTAAACCACTCTCTTTTACTCTCATATAAATACACAGATTCCTTTAGAGCTGGAGGCTAAGGATGAGGACAAAGAGTTAGCAGTTCGTTCTACAGGTGCACCTTTCATTTAGTAAATTACACAGCAGTACAATGATTATTAAATAAAGTAGTTATGACACATACCCACTGGCATGTGTTTATATTCAGGTGAAGAGGATGAGGAAGAGCCAGAGGTTCCATCAGGACCCCGTCCTCAGAGACTGTCAGAGCTTAATCTCAAAGAAAAGACTCCGCTCATTCCAGAGGGAAGCGCCTTCTTTATCTTTAGCAATACAAATCCGTAAGTTCAACATACAAGCTTACATGCCTTACATATGTTTGATTAATAGAGTGTCTGAACATCTTCACATCTTTGTTATTTGTGTAACTACTTACTGCTTAAAACACTTTAACAGATAACAGATTCACCAAGTATCAGTGTAAAATTGGAATTATCAAAATGCTATCATAGGAATATAATTCTCATATCACTGTGTGTACATCTCTGTGTTTTTATCTTGAGGATGTATCAAAGAAACACAAGGACGTCTTTGCAATCATAAGTCTGGAATCACTGTTGTAGTTTAAAAAATTGCTCTCCTTCTAAAGGATCCGAGTGAGCTGCCATCGTCTGATCAACCACCAGATCTTCACCAACCTCATCCTCATCTTCATCATGCTCAGCTCAGTGTCACTTGCAGCCGAAGATCCCATTAGGAGCTTCTCTGCACGGAACATTGTAAGACCTGCCCTAAAATGCAGACAGAAATCTTTTTCTTTTTCTCATCAGTATTAGTGTTATTTCCTCTGTCAGCATTGCATTTCATAATATATACTTAAGTTGTTTTTCCCTGATTAATTACATTCCAAAAGTCTCTTCTTATCTTGTTTTATTGCTTTAATTAATTTTGCAGAAATGAAAGTAGGACAATCCGAATTCTGAAAATTCTGAATGGTTTTCATCATCAACCCTTTTTCAAGAAAACCTTGCATACAGTTGATCAACCAGTGGATTTAATATTAATTCAGAATTTTGTGGTGTTTTAAGCATTATATGCTAAACTGTCATGTTGCCTTTTTCCAGATTCTTGGTTATTTTGACTATGCCTTCACTGCTATCTTTACAGTAGAGATCCTACTGAAGGTAATTGCTCCTCTCCATGTCTGATTGTTGTGTTCTAGTATGTTGTTAATGGTATGATCGTCTTGCCTCCACAGGTCCTAGGCTATGCTGATTATGTCTTCACTAGTATATTTACCTTTGAGATCCTATTGAAGGTAACCCTGTTTCTATGGCAATGCCGGCCTTGCTGCATCACCCTTTTGTGCCAACTGTTTTCATAGAGCTTGTTGTACTTGTCTTCTTTATGAATGTTGCACCTCTTTGTAAAGACACTAGTATCTCAAAATGAGGTTCTCGTAACAGTAATTACTCCACATTTTTTGAACACATTTTGAATACAACTACTTACACAAATTTTAATGGTTCATGATTTCCTCTTGGATAATTGAAAACTGTAGGAAATGTCACTTTGCTCAGTTTTATTTGTTGAATTTATTTTGATTGAGTTTGATGCAGACAAATTAATTTTGATTTGGTTTGTTCTAACTATTAAATACATTGTAGAAAGACCTCAAAGTATGTCGATCTTTTCAAATTTAGTGACTTTTTATGCCCTAAGTCTTATATGTCTCAGTGTTTTTTTCTGTCAAATTGAAATGAGTAACATGCAGTAGAGCTCCAGTACTAATTAATTAATTACAGCGAAAGAGGGTGCATACACCTGCATGACATTTATTTTGTAATCCCATAAACACCTGCCTGCTGACATGTTAATTCATACACAAGGCACCCCATCTGTATGTGTGTCTGCAAAGAGAACATCTCTTAGCATTTACAAAGTACTCCCAATCCGAGGTGATAAATGGAGGCCTGCAGTTTTTACAGTTTGATATGCTCGTCTGGTTTTTATCCTTTAGTTAACACTAAACAAGTGGCCCCCATTGCTGGTCCTTAAATGCCTTGACCCTGGACATTCTAGACTTTCCCTTACTTGTAGCACACCATCTACTAAAGTAATAAACTAATTAGGGATTTCTTTAGATGACCAGGGTGTGTCAGAGCAAGGGAAACATGCAAGGCAATGTTACTCCTGTTTCAGGATTTGCACTAAACACCTGCACTAAAGCAATGCCAGAGCTAAAGAAATTTTGGTTTTGGTTTGGCTAAATTAAGCTAAGGTTTAAAAACATTTGAGCAAGTTTATCACATCTCTGCAACAAATGAAAATGTAAAATCAGTCTTGAAAAGTACAATCTTGTTGAACAGTTTGGCTTTATTCTTTTATAACTTAGCCAAAATATACAATTAGGTCCATATATATTTGGACACTGACACAAGTTTTGTTTTTGTACCTGCTTACTGAAACATGTTCCAATTATAGTTATATAATGGACATGGACATAATATGTAGACTCTCAGTTTTCATTTGAAGGTATCACATTCAAATTGGATAAAGGGTTTAGGAGTTCCAGCTCCTTAACCTGTGTAACCCTCTTTATAAAGGGACCAAAAGCAATTGGACAATTGACTGAAAAGCTATTTCATGGGCAAGTGTGGGCAATTCCTTCGTTATGTCATTATCAATTAAGCAGATAAAAGGCCTGGAATTGATTTGAGGTGTGGTGCTTGCATGTGGCAGATTTTGCTGTGAACAGACAACATGTGGTCAAAGCAGTTCTCCATGCAGGTGAATCAAGTCAACCGTAAGCTGCGAAAACAGAAAAAAACATCTGAGAAATTGTTAAAATATTAGAGTGGCAAAATCTACAATTTGGTACATCCCGAGAAAGAAAGAAAGCATTGGTTAACTCAGCAACGCAAAAAAGACCTGGAGGTCCACGGAAGACAACAGTGGTAGATGATCGCAGAATCATTTTCATGGTGAAGAGAGACCCCTTCACAACAGCCAACCAAGTGAACAACACTCTCCAGGAGGCAGGTGTATAGATATCCAAGCCTACCATTAAGAAAAGACTTCATGAAAGTAAATACAGAGGGTGAACTGCAAGGTGCAGGACATTCATAAGCCTCAAGAATAGAAAGACTAGATTGGACTTTGCTAATAAACATCTAAAAAAACATTCTTGGGACAGATGAAACCAAGATCATCCTCTGCCAGAATGATGGCAAGAAAAAAGTATGGAGAAGGCGTGTAACAGCTCATGACCCAAAGCATACTATATCATCTGTAAAACACGGCGAAGGCAATGTGATGGCTTGGGCGTGCATGGCTGCCAGTGGCACTGGGGCACTAGTGTTTATCGATGATGACATGACAGAAACAGCCGGATGAATTCTGAGGTGTTCAAAGACATACAGTCTGCTCAGTTCCGGCTAAATACAGCCAAATTGGTTGGGCAGTGTTTCAAAATACAGATGGACAATGACCCAAAACATACAGCCAAAGCAACCCAGGAATTTATTAAAGCAAAGAAGTGGAATATTCTTGAATGGCCAAGTCAGTCACCTGATCTGAACCCAATTGAGCAGCATAAGGGGCAGCGGTGGCCTAGCGGTTAGGGCGTTAGCCGCATGATCGGAGGATCGGGGGTTCAAACCCCTTCCCAATAGGTTGCCCTGAGGTACCCTTGAGCAAGGTACCGTCCCCATCACTGCTCCCCGGGCGCTTTCAATAGCTGCCTACTGCTGCACGGGTTTGAGTGTGCATGGGTTAAATGCAGAGGTCCAATTTCGTTGTGGTTCATGTGTGCTGTGCAATGACAAGGGTTGTCACTTTCACTTTCATTTCACTTGTTGACTAAACTTCGGACAGAAAGGGCCCCAAACAAACAGCAACTGAAATCCGCTGCAGTAAAGGCCTGGCAGAGCATTAAAAAGGAGGACACCCAGCATCTGGTGATGTCCATGAGTTCAAGACTTCAAGCTGTCATTGCCAGCAAAGGGTTTTCAACCAAGTATTAGAAATGAACATTTTATTTTCAGTTATTTAATTTGTCCAATTACTTTTGAGCCCCTGAAATGAAGAGATTGTGTTACAGAATGCTTTAGTTCCTCACATTTGCAATCTTTATATATAATCTTTTTGTTTACCCACTAAATTAAAGCTTAAAGTCTGCACTTTAACTGCATCAGAGTTATTTCATTTAAAATTCATTGTGGTAACGTACAGAACAAAAATTAGAAAAAAGTTGTCTCTGTCCAAATATTTATGGACCGAACTGTATGGCTAATTGTTAGGCATTGATAAATTATAAAATTAAATGATGGAAATACAGTGAATTCAATACAGTTCTGTGTGATACAGTCCACAGTCTTGCACTCTGTCTCACCTTCCACACCTGATATAACACCTAATAATACGCTCATCATTATGTGTGTGTAATAGTACTAACACACACAAATAAAAAAATACAAACATGAAAAAATAATAAATAAAATTATACCCACTTCAGTCAGATATATTTAATAAAAGGTGGAATCCTGCTTTGGCTATATTAATGAAGTGAAGTGAAGGGAATTAAGTGAATGAGTCTTCATAATACAGATGTACTACCGTTTATCATCATGATCTAATTTATCATATCCATAAGGTGTATTTATACAAACTTACTATGTAGATGCAGCTAAAAAACCTTTATGTCTGTGATTGTTAACTTGTTAAAAAGTAAAAAAAAAAATTAAAGAGTGAAATGTGACAAGTTGCAAATATTGGGTACATTGGAAATATAGAAAATTCACAGATAAGATTGCTTGTAATTCTAACTACATAAAAAGGACCTGTGTTGCATTTTATTTTTCTTTATGGCCATCATGCTACTCTAATATATCACTGTCATTTTAATGGTGTGGTCATTTCTTTCTTTAAAAAATGCATGTTTAAGAGGAAAATATTTGTCATTGCCTAAATAGGCTTTAGTGTTTGTGCTAATTGTTCTGCATATCAAAGCAGTCTTTGTTTGGTTTGGAGACACTGTCATCATGTCACTGTCGTCAGCTGTGCTTCTCTGGTTTGTGTTTTGTATGATCAGGGCATGTACTGACAGTTAAAACATAAAAAAGAGAGGAATACTGTGATATTTAATATGATTTTTATAGTCTAATGCATTAAAGCTTAATGCAGTTAGTAAAAATGATCATCCATCTCGTAAAGAGGAACACCAGGGGCGATGTATACAGTACTGTGCAAAAGTTTTAGGCAGGTGTGAAAAAATGCTGTAAACAAAGAATGCTTTCAAAAATGGAAGTGTTAATCATTTATTTTCATCAATCAACAAAATGCAGTGAATGAACAAAAGAGAAATCTAAATCAAATCAATATTTGGTGTGACCACCCTTTGCCTTCAAAACAGCGTCAATTCTTCTAGGAACACTTTCACACAGTTTTTGAAGGAACTCGTCTTGTAGGTTGTTCCAAACATGACTGTGTTTCAGCCTATGTGTGACATTGATGATCATCAGCACCTGTTTGGTAAAATTGGTTGATCATACACATGACTATAATCCTAAAAAATCTTTGACTTTGTGCAAGTGTACCTATAAGTTGCTGGTTTGAAGGCAAAAGGTAGTATTACCAAATATTGATTTGATTTAGATTTGTCTTTTGTTTGCTCATTTTGCATTTTGTAAATTTATAAAAATAAACAATCATTATTTTTTTTTCTGCAAGCATTCTTTGTTTACAGCATTTTTTCACACCTGCCTAAAATTTTGCACAGTACTATATATATATATATATATATATATGTATGTATGTATGTGTGTATATGTGTGTGTGTACAATCCTCTGTTCGTCCTTTCAACCGTCCTCTTGTATTTATTTAGATGACAGCTTTTGGAGCATTCTTGCACAAAGGAGCATTCTGCAGAAACTACTTCAACCTGCTGGATCTGCTGGTTGTTGGAGTATCTTTGGTCTCTTTTGGCATACAGTATGTACCAGATGTCAGCAACACCCAGCAATACAACGCAAATAATATTTTATTTCAAAAATAGTTAATCAAATATACTTCACTGTAGAAGTAATATTTCATTGCAAAACACTGATGAACATTTTACTATAATGTTAGGTGGCCAAGAAGGCCAGAAGAGTAGAAGAATTTCAATGTTCCACTATTGTTGTATTGTTTTCTCTGTAACAAGAAACAGAATAACAAGAAACACTGATGAATTTTTATGGATATAAATCAAAATTAATTTGGAACATTGGTCCATTTATCATACATGTTTAAAATGTATATGGAAAAGATTTTCAAATTATGTCCAAAAAAAGGTCAAAAATGAGGACACAAGGTTTTGTTCTGGTGAATTGTTGTAATACATATATTAAATTGTTTACTGTTTCAAATTATCTTTGCAATGAACTGCGAAAATGAGCTGTTTTAATAAAAGGAGAACCAAGCAAACATTATTTACAAAAATGTTGCAACAGTTCTTGTTAATATAGGTAAAATGTTTAAAACAGATAAATTATAACTGTAACTGTAATTAAATAATTATATTGTAATTTTATATATATATATATATATATATATATATATATATATATATATATATATATATATATATATATAGTTATATATATATATAATTATAACTGTAACTGGTATCTTATCATTTTCACAGTTCCATAAATTTTTGCCAGGCATACATAACATTGTGTGTCAACAAATTGCATGAAAGCATGTGGCCATGAAAGCGAAAATGTAAACCTGCTATAGTGAGGAAGAGTGTTGGCCATCTTGTGGATGACTGGTATAGAACCCACACTGGGTCAGCAAAACCCACCATACCAGTAGTTCTTGGGCAATTGCATTCGTTTACATCTGTTACATGACTAACTTCAGGTGTCTTAAATTGTTATTAAAAATTGCTCAGTGCAAAACATGGATAAGAAGCTGATTTACCGTGGAGGCATGTCACAAGTCTGATCTTTTTTGAGTGCTGCTTTGTAGGGTACATGCATTTTGTTTCATTTGTGCTTTCAGTTGCAGGTGGTATCATGGCCCACAGGTCCGTAGCCATTTCTGGTGCAAGAAGATTTGCATGCATGGTTCTTCGGCCACTAAGAGCCATCAACAGAGCAAAGGGGCTTAAAGTAAGACTGCTTATTCTGCTCAGGTTATAAGAAAAAAATGATATTTATAACTAAATTTTTGTAGCAGTTTTTGTGTTCTTTATGTATCTATGTGTAGGCTTACCTAAGGAATATAATGGAAACTTTCTGTATATGAAGAAATTATTGCAAGTAGATGTAGAACTACAAATGATAAAGTGATTTATTTACAGCCTATACAGCCTTATATTGTTACCTAAAGGAGTGTATGTCTGATATTAAAAACATAATTCTTTTTTGGATTTTATTATAAATGTATGAGCTGTAATCTGATGTACTTGCCTTCTTTGCAGCATGTTGTGCAGTGTGTGTTTGTGGCCATTAGAACCATTGGCAACATCATGATCGTCACCACTCTCTTGCAGTTCATGTTGTCGTATTGGGGTGCAGCTTTTCAAGGTAACCATATTCATATGATCATTACGTAAACTCAACTAAAATTGTTTGTTGATGTGAATCATATATGAACTTGAAACTTACAGTAAAATGCAAAAGTTTCTATGGCTTTTGTCAAATTACCCGTTTTGTTAAACTTCTGAGTGAAAATAATCACATCTCTTCTACAGAGAACATGACTGTGCACATTTTAACATACAGTTGCTGTTCTTTTGGTAAAAACAGTATTTAATAGCACACACAAATGGCTTTTTCAGAATTTAAGGCTCATATGTCAGGCTTTATTATTTCAAATAATCAATATGTAACCACCAAAAAAACAGTAAAATTAGCAGATAAATACCATATTTGAGTATTTAAAGTTCTATAGAGAATGTGTTATTTTCACACAAAAAATCACCAAAAATTGTAAAGTTTCAAACTTATGCAAACGATTGTGTCTATTTTCTACAGGGAAAGTTCTATCGTTGTACAGATGAAGCAAAATCAAGTCCAGAAGAATGCAAGTGAGTATAACCACTATACGCCCAAACCATTTAATGAAGACTGTATTTAATAAAAAGATTGCCACTACTAAATAAAATCCTCCATGAATCTAACAAACCACTGATGTGCAAGTGGTGAATGATTTTACTTACTACCGAGGTTTTTATTGAGCCTGCAAGTGCTCACCCTCTCCTTTGTTTTTTTTTCTAGGGTCACATACATTTTGTATAATATTGGTGATAATGCATTGCCGCAAGTACGGGAGAGGATCTGGTACAACAGTGACTTTAACTTTGACAATGTCCTGATGGCTATGATGGCCCTCTTCACTGTGTCAACCTTTGAGGGGTGGCCAGCGTAAGAACAACTGCCTGTAAAGCATAGAAACAATAGCATAAATATAATATAATGAGAACAGTTATAATAATATAATTTATATTATATACATTATATACATAATAAAAAATAATATAAAAAAATATATAAAAATATTCTGATACTCTAAAAAATACTCTTTCTGAGTCTGCAGTGTAGAAACAGAAATTCAGATTTAGAAAACACAAAAAACATTTATAAATATAGCTTTTTAAGTCTTTTGTTTTTTTTCTCTAGCCTCTTATACAAAGCTATAGACTCAAACCGAGAGAACATGGGACCCATCTACAACTACCGTGTGGAAATCTCCATCTTCTTCATCATCTACATCATCATCATTGCCTTTTTCATGATGAATATCTTTGTGGGTTTCATCATTGTCACCTTCCAGGAACAGGGAGAGAAGGAGTATAAGAACTGTGAGCTGGACAAAAACCAGGTCAGAGAGCTTTTCACTATACTCAGTCCTTTAACATTTCCATAATGCTTGTTCCTTCATCTACTTTTTGCAGTCACAAACAAAAAAAAAAAGCATACATTTAAAAGTTTTCACTTTACCCTTCTGTTATTTACATTTTTTTAAACAAATATAGTAATTGAGTGCCTTTAATCTAGTCTAATTACATGCAACAAAAAAGCTTAAAAAAACAGAAAATTGTTTCTAGAATCAATTTTTTATACTCATTTGCAAGTACTGAAGGACACTTTAAAAGATATTTCGACTGATCACAGAGTCCACAGAGCAGTTGGTTTTGCATTCCATTATCTTCATCTTTACCAGGTGTAAATTGTAATTATTGAAAGACTTTGTTTAAAGATAGTAGCAGTCATTGCAGTTAGATGGAGCCATAAGATTCTAACTACTGGTGAAAGGAAGTTTCAACAAGAAACCAAAGAGCAATATGTTTAATTTATGTAGTGCTTTTCTCAGACTCAAGGTTGCTTAACAAAGTTTATGTACAAAAAAAACCTATCAAGAACGGCTCAACGCTTAAGTAAGTTAAAGAAAGTAGTACACAATTTAAAGAACATAATATATTAACAACAACCTCTTCTCATCAAAAAATGTATTTTCAGTTTTGTCTCAAATTTGGAGTTGATTTATTTCACTGTGCCTTTTAAACTGTGTCCCATAATTCTACAGTTAGTGGGCGGGACTCACCACAGTTTATGTGATAAGCTGCAGTCTTAGTAAATGTGAAAATGTGACAATTTGCGGTTGCATCAAGGAACCTTTTGTGTTGGCAAACTGCTTGTCTGTGCTTTTGGCCCTGAACATGTATTTGTGCTTTTAGGGGGTTGCATTGTAGACAATACTTTTTAATTGGATCACAAATACTGTGTGTTGGATAAAGAATATATATATATATATATATATATATATATATATATGACATACTTATGGATTTATGTATAAGTTGATTAGCTTTCTGCATAGTCTCTTTGTGATCTTTTTTGTTTTAAGATAAAAATAATGTTTGAAGACATGTAATAATCAAAAAATATATATTTTTTGTTAGCAAGAGTTGTTTTTTTGAAAGATTGTTTTAACAAACTTTACTGTCTTGTGCTTATCTCACAAATTGGTGTTTCTGTAATTTTCACTCTTCTTCTCTCCTCTCTCTTTCTCTCTTAATACTTATCTCACTAGCGTCAGTGCGTGGAATACGCTTTAAAAGCACGTCCATTGAGGAGATATATTCCTAAGAACCGCTACCAATATAAGTTCTGGTATGTGGTGAACTCCACTGGTTTTGAATATGTAATGTTCATCCTGATCATCCTCAAAGAATTCTGCCTGGATATACAGGTGAGAGTGATCAATTCATTACTTTTGCTAATTTATCTCAGTGATATTGGCGCAGCATTTAAGACACCATAACATTTATAAACAATTGAGTCAAAGGCCCCCAGGCTCATAATTATTATATAATAATATGATTGTTATTATTATTTTTTGTAGTTGTTTATCTTAAATATTGTTCTTGCTAGAGGAAATTTGGAAGACAAAGAAGTTTCTTTGTTACATTTTTTTCTTTCATTCCACTTCCATACAGCATCATGGGCAGTCTCATCTCTTTAACTATGCCATGGACATTCTCAACATGGTGTTCACAGGAGTCTTCACGGTAGAAATGATTCTCAAACTCGTTGCCTTCAAACCCAGGGTAAATCAACTAAATCTCCCCTTATGATAAAGCTCCATTATTGACAACTATTTTAAATTAGTTAGAAATAGAAGTTTAGAATTTAAGACGCCGACAAAATGTAGGATTCCCTTTTCTTGACAAATTCCCCTCCCCTTCCCTCTTTATCCTCCTGGTTCCCTTCTCCTGTCCTGCTCCCCTCTTTCTGGCGTGTTGCTAACCTTCTATGATAGGGTTATTTTGGAGATGCCTGAATGTTTGATGTCTGGGTCGTGATTGCAGCGTAGTAGACATCATTCTCAGTCAGGTAGATGTGAGTACAGCCATCCCCTCCCTCATCCAGCTTATCACTTTATTCCTCTCTTGTTTCCCTCCCTCCTTTTTCATTCTGGGCTTGTCTTTGTAGGGCACAGGTTTCATACTATATATTGTGTACACTAAATATTAACAGAGAAAACACCATAGATCCAGACTTGTTTTGGGCTTTAAATTAATGATGAACAATGCTTATGAGTCACACTAATTTTGATGCCATGTTCACCAATGGTTCAATATTTGTGTGACTGAGATTGGTTGCCTGAGTAAACTATGAACATCATAGTTCAGTTCTCATAGTGCACCATACGTTTTAGCTCACCTAAACTTACCAAGTCCCTGTTACACAGGGACATCTTTTATTCAGCTCTTGCAAGCATCTTAATTTGGCCCAGTTTCTTAAACAAACTAAGAACCATTATGTCCACATAAAGAAATTAGAAACAACTACTTTTTAATTTTTTTGTTAAATCTGTATTTTCTCCATATATTTGTGTTTCGCTAGCTAATTGTGCTTGTGAAAGTCTTAAACCTAGTTTTCAGTAATTAGGTCATAAGTTTGTTATAGCAGCCTTTTGTAACAATGTACAGACGCCTATAGATAGCACAAGGTAAATGTGATAGTTCAGTGAAAATCAGATTTATTTCATTAAGCACTTGCATAAGTGTAGAGGGAAAATTAACAACATGGATGCAGGCCTTTTTAGCTATGTAATGTGCTTTTTTCCCTTTTCTAAGATAACATAATGGCTTGTCACAAACACAAGTGTTTAAGAAAAAACATCACAAATACAATCATTTCTCAAATGTAGTGTGCCCTCTTCAGCTGTTTTTCTATGGCTGTAAAACCACAACTTTGACTTTCTTCTGTCTTTCTTCTCTCTCAATCTCTCTACCTCTCTTTCACTCTCTTTCTTCTTTCTACTCCCACATCTTGTTTGGTTGGTGTGAGCAGCACTATTTCGCCGATGCATGGAACACGTTTGATGCCTTAATTGTTGTTGGTAGCGTCGTTGACATTGCAAATCACAGAGATCAATGTAAGTAGTTGTGCATCTGTGCGGTTGGCTTCCCCATCTAAAGTGAAGAGTCTTGCAATGAAGCTGTAGCCTTTTTGTTCTTGACCTGTATGGACAATTGTTCCACTTTACTGAATAATCCATAGACAACTAAAATTTCTGATATTTTGAGCAACGGTCTTCCAAAGTCATAGCAAGGCCCTACATTCCCACATGCATTAATGGGTTAAAAGCACGTTACCTCTGTATTGTACTTTCTTCGTAAATTATATTTCCTGAACTCATTTTATACAGCATTATACTGTTTATAAGTCATACAAGTGCATAATACACAACACACACACACCTAAATGTTAATGCAAAATTAGGAATATGCCAAGCTCACAGTAAATGCCAAACAAGTTAAGAGTACAACAAAGTTTGCTTGCATAGTGAAGCCTACCTTTATTAGGTCGAAAGCTACCTTCCGTCATTGTACACTATTGTCATCAATTCACTGTCAGTCCAATTCCACTTATCATGTACAGTGCAAAAGGCTGAATCCACTTTTCATTTTCCATAAGTATCCATAAGTTCTAGTATTGTTAATGTATTTCTAAAGAATAGTCCTTCCTGAAGGAAAGTTTGGGACTGTAATTTTCAATCCAGTTCCTGAACCTTACAAGTTTGTTTTTTGTTTGTTAAGCAACATAGTGTCCTATGTATGAATAATTTTAGCAGAACAAAGCCAACTTTAGTATGTCCTACATGAGAAAAAGCCACCAGAAAGCTTGCTTAAGAAATCTCTGCCTTTTACTAAACAGTGTCATATGCATACATAAAGCTTTTAATTTAGTTTGTATTTCATATCAATATATGTGAATAAAGAATTACACCTATTATTTTTTTTTCCTAGCAAAATGCATAGAGATGAGGGGTGGCTCAAGACTTGTGCACAATACTGTAGGTGCACTTCATAGGTAATAGACGGTCCTCTGTTCCTATGCATTCTTTGTTAGCCTCTCCCTCATTCATACAATCACACCACATATGTTGGTGTTTATTATAAATATATCAATTATATACAGTCCACTCTAAAAAGTATTGGGACAGCAAGCCCAATTTGTTTATTCTTGCTATGCACTGAAGACATTTACATGATCAAACAATGAATATGCGATTTTTCTTGGTATTAGAACATAGTGCCTTTATATCTAGCCACACAGTTTATTTTATAAATAAGTAGTGGAACACAGGAGACTAACAGTTGGTGTTGTTGTTGGCATTGGTGTATCCTGTGAGATTAAACCTGTGGATTCACAAAATCTTTCTGCAAGGCCCCCTTTTTTGTACACGAGACTATTTGTGAACACCCCACTATGTGGACCATTTGCTTAGTATAATACTGCATAACACTAATAGCTAGTTTCTTGATTTTACCTGTAAAGCTGCATTTGATACACTAAAACATGAGCTAGCTCTCATGGTATATGCCATTTTGCATTTGAGAAAAGAGGGAAAATCAATTTGAAGGATTCCACAAATATTGGCATAGTCCAAAACTATTTGGAATGTCCTGAAAAAGAAGGAAACCACTTGTGCACTGAGAAACAAGCAAAAGGGTAAAAAAAGAAAAACAGCTGTAGACAAATTGGTAAATTGGTTTAGATTAAACCTAGAAATACAGCTAGTGGCTTTAACTCCCAAAGGAGACAGGGGGTGGGGGTGTTGGTACTAGAGAGCAAAAGTAACAAGGCCATATCAACAGATTTCACTTAATAGCAGTCTTCTTTTTCTCTTTCTTTCTTCTGCTGCTCCCTGCTTAGGGTCTCTGCTAGTGATCAAACTGTCTCCATTTCTTCCTGTCCTCAGCATCTTCCTCTTTCAAACCGACCCCATGTATGTCCTTTCTCACCACATCCATAAACCTCAAGCCTTGGACTTCTCCTCTTGCCTGGCAGCTCCATCTTCAACATCCTCCTTCCACATAACTTATCTCTCCTCTGTACATGTCCAAACCAACGTAATCTTGCTTCTCTAACTCTTTGTTCCAAGACGCCCAACCCGGTTGTCCTAGCACATACTACTGTAACACTACTCACTGCTGACACCTAGACTAAAACATGTTTACTGACAGCCTGCCTCCTGCCTTTTGTCATGCCACCGCCTCCAAGCCGTATAACATAGCTGGTCTCAGGACTGTCCTGTAAACCTTCCCTTTTACTCTCGCCTGTCACAAACCACTCCAGCCACTCTTCTCCACCCATTCCAACCTGCCTGTATTCTCTTCTTCACCTCTCTTCCACACTCGCCAGTACTCTGAACTGTTGATCCTAAGTATTTAAACTCCTCCACCTTTGTTACCTCCACTCCGTGCATCCTGACCACTCCACTTTCCTCCCCATTTACACCAGTGTATTCTGTCTGCCTCTGACTCACTTTCTACCTTCTCCTCCTCCAGACATCTCCATCTCTCCAGGTTCTCCTCAGCTGCTCCCTACCTACCACAGATCACTATATCATCAGCAAACATCATCAGCCCACGGAGACTCCTGGCTCAACTCGTCCACAATAACCTATCCATTACTATTGCAATAAGAAATGGCCTATGCTGATCCTTGATGTAATCCAATTTCTACCTTAAATGTATCCGGTAACTCCACTGTAGAGCTCTTAAATGCACTGTTACACTGCCATCATGCATATCCTGAACTCATTTCCTTACATACTTCTCTGTAACACCAGACTTCCTCATATACAAAACCATAACCTCTCTCTAGGCACCCTGTCAGGCGCTTCCAATCCCACAAAGGCACAATGCAGCTCCTTCTGACCTTCTTCTGTATCTCCACTCAACACCCTCAGAGCAAACATTGCATCCAGGTGGCTCTTTCTGGCATAAAACCATACTGCTGCTCACTGATCCTCACCCTTTTCAACCTAGCCTCACTACTCTTCCCATAACTTCATGGTGGCTGATCAACTTTATCCCCTCTATAGTTACTACAGCTCTGTGCATCACCCTTATTCTGAAGATCGCACTATACACTGCCTCACTCTCAGGCATCTTTCTCACTTGCATTAAGATTGTGTTAAAACAACTGATCAGAAACACGGAACTGCCATCTCCCCTAAACATCTCCAGGCTTCCACTGGTATGTCATCCGGTCCAACAGCCTTTCCATTCTTCATCCTCTTTATCGCTGCCCTTACTTCCATCTTGTTTATTTGCTGCACTTCCTGTCTACTCTTCACATCATCCAGTCTTCTCATTTTCTATTCATCAGTCTCTCAAAGTATTCTTCCATCTCTCAACACGCTATGTTCACCTGTAAGTACGTTTCCATTTCATTCCTAATCGTCCTGACCTGCTGCACATCTTTCCAGATCTGTCTCTCTGTTCAGCCAATCGTAAAAGGTCAAGCTTCCTCTTTTGTCATCCAGCCTCATACAATTCCACTCAAACACCTTATCTTGGCCTCACACTGCTTTCTCTTCGCCTAGTGTTCATCTCCTTGTACACCTGTCTTCTTCTTCATCTCTGGACTGTCCCATGCCCTTTGCCTCACTCTTCTTTTGGAATACACTCCTGACTTTGGTTCTTACCACTGTGTTTTTATCCTCTTCTTCCTTCCAGATGTCACACCAAGTACATTTCCTAGCTGTCTGTTTTATCACTTGCAGAGTTTCAGCAATCCGTGAAGCCTTCAACACCTCCCAGTGCCCGGGTGGATAACTCCTGCCTGAATTTCCACCTTTTCAGTCATCCTCCTTCAGCTTCCACCACTTGATCCCCACTCTGCCTCACTTCTCTCTCCTCTCTTCTCTGGACCTCAAAGGTCATCCACAAACCACCATCCTATGCTGTTTAAAGGACACTCTCCCCTGTCACTACTTTGCAGTTCCCCTGACTCTCACCGACCTCCTGCAAAGAATATAATCCACCTGTGAGTATCTTCCTCCACTCTTATACATCACCCTGTGCTCCTCCTTCTTCTTAAAAAAGTACAGCCATTTCCATCTATTTTGCAAAATCTACAACCATCTGGACCTTCAGCATTCCTCTTCCATGACACTATGCCTACCCATCACCTCCTCATCACCTCTGTTCCTCTCCACTAAACATGACCACAAAATCTGCACCAACTCAGCACTTTCTCTCTCTATGACTTCCATCTAATCTACCTAGAATTTTTCCTCTCTTCCATCTTACAACCAACTTAGGAGTATAAGCAATTAATAACATTCATTATCACCTTCACTTCCAGCTTTCAAACTCACTCACCCCTCCCCTGAAACCCTTCACTTCCAAAACACTTCACATACTTCCTTCCAGGATAACACTCACCCATTCCTCCTTTCCTCTATCCACACAATTCAGTAGAACAGTTTAAACCTCTCCAATACACCTGGCCTTACTAATCCCCACCCAGTCTCTTGCACACAAAATGTCAACCTTCCTTCTTCCACTACATCAGCTAATTTCTACCTTACCAGTCATGCTGCCAACATCTAAAGTCCCTACCCCTTTACTCTACCCTCTCCTTCCTTTCTCTCCTTCTCCATCTGGACATGCCCTTCCTCCTTCGCTCTTCTTTCTTCTTTGCCAAACATTAGTCTACTTACCAGCACTCTGGTAGGCTAACAGCACTGATGGCGTTGTTACACCCCGCCTCAACCGATCCGCATGGAATTTTGTGCACGTTGTCCGCATATTGATTTGGCAAAGTTTACACCGATGTTCTTTCCTGACGCACCCTCCCATTTATCCGGGCTTGTGACCGGCACAAAGAAATACATCAGCCAGGTCTTAGTGGCTGGATTAAATAACTTATCACAGCAGTAATAACAGAAATCCAGAAAGCACAGAGATGTGCCAAAGTTTTATGTACAGGTGAAATACTTAACAAAGTGATGGAAAGGGGGTATAAAAGAGTTGATAGCATATTTCAAAATATATGCTCAATTTGTAGCATGAAAGGTAGTGTCATGATTAGAAATGTGCTGTTATTTCTTGAAGAAACCTTTATTTTTAAGAGAAACCTCAAAACAAACAATGAAAAGATCCTGTAATGGCTGGAAAGTCAGATACAAGGGTAAGAGTTAAACTGACCTCTCACCATATTCATCAAATATCTGCAAACTAAAAGATTTGTGTACAGCCAAAAACAGATACTGGACTGTTAGGTCAATTATATGGTATATATATATATATATACAGTTTTAGGCAGGTGTGAAAAAATACTGTAAACAAAGAATGTTTTCAAAATGGAAGTATTAATCATTGTTTTCATCAATCAACAAATGCAGTGAATGAACAAAAGAGAAACGAATCAAATCAATATTTGGTGTGACTCACCTTTGCCTTCAAAACAGCATCAATTCTTCTAGGTATACTTACACACAGTTTTTGAAGGAACTCGGCTGGTAGGTTGTTCCAGACATGACTTTTTCAGCCTACGTGTGACATTGATGATCATCAGCACCTGTTTGGTAAAATTGGTTGCTCATACACCACTATAATCTCTACAAATTTCTAGGTGTACCTATAAGAATCAATACTGGTTTGAAGGCAAATGGTAGTGTAAATAATTAAATATTGATTTAATTTAGATTTTTTCTTTGTTCGCTTCACTTGCATTTTTGTAAATTGCTAAAATAAACAATCATTATTTATATTTCTGAAAGCATTCTTTGTTTACAGCATTTTTTCACACCTGCCTAAAACCTTTGCACAGTACTGTATATATAGTCAACATTTCAATTCTGTTCATCACTTGGAATCTTTATTGTTCTGTATATTTCATGTTCAATCCCTAAAATGTTTTGAACCAAATGTATTTTTGGCAATAGTCTACAATGGATATTTCTTTGTTTCTCATTTGTAACTTGCTGAAATATAATTATTGGATTTGGAAAGGCTGAGGGCAGAGTTTGGGTACGTAAATGTATATGAGAAAGGTCTCCTGTGTTACTTATTGTAAATGTTCTGCATAAAACTGTTTTTTGTTACATCAAAAATTGCGTATATATATATATACTTGGGCTGTCTCAGCTAACAGGTATACAACATTTTCCTCATTGGGATATTAAACTCAGCACACTTTTGCAGCACAGTGCCTACAGAGAAAACTCAAACCACTGTAAAACTATTAACTATTAAACTATTAAAACAAATGGCAACACTGGAAGCTGTTCAATTTAAGAGCCTCCACTGAAAATGAAGTTGTATGAAAGTGTCAGAAATTTAGAAGTAATTGGAATGAGTGACTATGTAAAACATATATGAAACATATGCTCATTGAGTGGAAGATAAAGTGCTGTGAAATCACATAATGCCTTCCACATGATGGAAAATGATGGAAAAATTGAAAGTGATAAATGTAATTTGATGAAGGTTATTTCGACTTACATATTAAGTACAAAATGCATTTTTAAGGGACAATTATGCAGCTTTAAAACCAGCTTTGAGCAAACAAAGAAAATGTGAGTAATCACACTTAACTCCACAAAGAAATGCATCTTATCACAATAAAAAATTTGAATTACTTTACAGCCCTAATATATACACTTGCAATGTCATTTATGTGTCATTTTAATTTGTATCAAATATTGTCATTTGTTTACATTAAGATATTCTGTATATGTAGTAAATTTTCAAAAGTTTTAAAAGCATGCATATGGAGTCTAAAATCATTTTTAAAATAAGATGATTTATGAACCATCCTGTCCAACTGTATTAAATATTCAACATCAATATTAAAATAAAAGGTTTGCCGTCGGGAAGTTTAACATTAGCCCTTTGATTTCTACAGACAGAAGCTCCTATAGTTGTGGTAGTGGGAGTGCGTAAGAAGCCTACCACCAAGCAGTTAATTGATGTTAATGTTAAATAGGCTATCACTACTAGCTAATACACAAGAATGGATGAAAGCTACTGGTGCAGTCATTTAGCTATCCCCACTGTCTTTCATCCAGCTTTAGCTTGGGTATTTTTGGGGTAGTTCTGATACATTTTATGTCTGTTTATAAGCTTTTTTCTGTCTCTGATTGTCTCTGGTTAGAATGAATGTTTGACAGGATATGTTTTTGGGCTACACTTTTGTATAGACATAAAAGTCATGAAATTGTCAGAGTGCATGCATCTTTAAATAGACCCAGAGTCATGGACAATGAGAACTGATGCATGAAGTGCATCATGGGAACTGAAGTCCATGTACACAGCATTTGTTTCTGGATGCGATCATTTATGCAGACACAAATAATATGTTCCGCATGTGTCACTGCCTGGAATGTTTCAAGCACACCAGTAGACTCACAGAACAATTCACAAAATAATGTGTGGCTTTTTGTTTTTTGTGATTTTTTCTTTACATAGCTTGATAATCTGATTAGAAGGTTTAGCAATTGTAGTAAAAGCATATTTGAATATTTTTGGTGAAGTTTTCTTTCTTCTACTTTTTGTTTGTAGAACACAGAGGACAGTGCTCGAATTTCAATCACATTTTTTCGGCTATTTCGGTCACAAAAGCGCTGGTCAACCATACAGAGGAGAGGCATTCGATTAATTTCCTTCTGGACATCTACATCAAACTCATTCTCAGGTGTGGCGACATGCCGTTTAGTTCCCTTATCACTGCTTGCCATATAATCAATATATATTTTGAAAAGTGCCTAATTCTTTTTTTCTCTCTCTCTCTGTCTCTTATTTTCAGGCTCTTCCCTATGTTGCTTTGCTAATAGCCATGCTCTTCTTCATCTACGCTGTCATTGGGATGCAGGTAAAACTATATGAAATATTTTAACATGAAACAATAATTTGTGATGTATATAACATACTGAATAGGTTAATTATCCAAATGCTGTTGTGGTTTCCATTCATGCTTTTTAATGGTTTAGGTATTTGGGAAGATTGCAATGGTGGATGGTACCAGTATTAATCGCAACAACAACTTCCAAACTTTTCCACAAGCTGTACTCCTATTGTTTAGGTTTGTATGTGTATTTTTTGATATTTTTTGGTAGCAGGTATATACAATATCTTGTGGATTCATGCCATTAATGCACACTACTTACCTTACATCTTTTTCACTCCCAGGTGCTGGCAGGGGAGGCTTTGGCAAGAGATCATGCCAGCATGTTTGCTCAAAACTGTGTGTGACTCAGAGTCTGACTATAAATCCCCATGAGAGAGAACCTGTGGAAGTGGTTTGCAATTATCTATTTCATCAGCTTCTACATGCTCTGCGCTTTCCTGGTACCTACAAACATCTGTACTTAATATCTTTTATATGCATAATTTGCTGATTTGCAATTTTGTTGGCTGAAGGTTTTTTTTTACTTTTTATTCTTTGTTTTTCAGATCATCAATCTGTTTGTGGCTGCCATCATGACAATTTTGACTATCTGACACGTGATTAGTCAATCCTAGGACCCCATCATTTGGATGAATTTAAAAGGATTTGGTCTGAATATGACCCAGAGGCAAAGTGAGCTTCTCAGGATTTGTTCCTTGTAGGGTATTAGGGTGTCTAGGGGGCTATGGGGTATTGGAGCATCTAGGGGGCATTTGATCAAAAGGAATATTATGGTGTTTTTTTAAGTGAAAAATTACACATGGTGTTCACTGTACAATTTCTGTTACCAATGAGAAGTGAAAGTGACTAATTGTCCTTGTGAAACAGCACAGCAAACACTGAAACACTTCCTCTGCATTTTCACCCTGCATTTCACCCATGCACGCACATGCAGCTCAGCACATAAATAGAAATTGTGCACAAAAATATTGCATGTGACTGTCTGTGTGGTTGTTGTTACAGAATGTTTGCATCTCTTTCAGAGGCAGGATTAAACACTTGGATGTGGTGACATTACTGCGGAGAATTCAGCCACCACTGGGTTTTGGCAAATTGTGTCCTCACAGGGTTGCTTGCAAGGTGTGAACAAACATGTAATCAAAAACATACATTAAAACACACATTGTAAATGATTGATACTAAGTTTGCAAAACTGCTCAAATATGGAATCTGAATCAGCTGAATCATCTGAGCACCATTCAATGTAAAAAATAAAACAGAAATGGAGAGGAAATCTATAGAAAGGTGAAAAAGACTTGAGGATACATGGTCAGCATGCAGTTTGATTTGCTGTTAGTTTTATGTGAGAGATCAGAGATTATCAGAAATACTAAAGCAACGTGACACTGATGTAAAACCCGATTTGTTTTTTAGAGGCTAGTGGCCATGAACATGCCCCTAAACAGTGATGGCACAGTCATGTTTAATGCCACCCTCTTTGCTCTGGTCAGAACTGCACTGAAGATTAAGACTGAAGATGAGGGATTCATGATTACTTTTACTAAGACTCCATAATATAGACAAATGATCATACTGAGATTGTTACCTAGCAAGTTCTTAAAAGCACCTTGATGTTCAATAACATGAATCTTTTGTTTAATCAGGACACCTGCTGAAACCATAGACATCTGAGTGGTGAATCAGTCTCACACAAAGCAGTTCTTTTAATGTAAAAGGTGCTTTTAATAACTTGCAAGGTAGTAACATTTCAATACAGTTAATTGTCCACCCAAGAACTGTTAAATAATCCATTATAATTAGATAGTTAGTTAATTATTATAATTACTTATTTGTAAAATTACTTTTTTTGTTAATGATGTACGTAAATAGTGTATGTATAATCTTTAAACACATCATATTTGATAGTATTAAATTTGCATTTGATAGTATAAAGTATCAAGCCCACTTCTATTTCCCCCATTCCACTTCCTTTACTATAAATTAATGCACATTATTAATTGTCTTTGTGTTTATGCATATTCTTTTCCTCTTTTTTGCTTAAAAAATTGTATGGAAAAATTTGTTGATCAGGAAATTTAGAACAAGCCAATGAGGAGTTGCGAGCTGTCATCAAGAAAATTTGGAAGAGAACTAGTACAAAACTACTGGACCAAGTTGTACCCCCTGTAGGAGGTTGGAAACACACACACATACACATAAAAATAAAAACATACAAGCACTCACATATGCTAATATCTTGTATGTTTTAGGCTAGAGACATCTGATTTTAATCATGGAGACATCTGATCTGACATGAGACAAAACTATTTAAGAACAAGAAAAAGTCGATAGGAACATGTCTCTCACATAGACTTATATGCACAAGCACATACAGTCACATTGCAGTTTTTTGGACATTATTATAATATAGTTCGACTGAAACCACTGAAGCTGAATGCTGTAGTATTTTTTTATTGTTTTTAACCGATATTTGTTTAATGTAAGTTCTTACTTTATTTTGTTACAAACCTTGTTTTAATTACTCTGACAGCCATCGCAGGAGCAGTTGCAAGGCTTTTCTAGGCATTTTTTGAGTAATTCCAGAATTATCGATATCATTGCTTCTCTGAAACAATATATAAACAATGGACAATCAGTGTCAAGACATGGTCAAAGTCAGAAAACCTTTTTTCACATCAGTGGTAAGTCAGGCATTAAAGTCATGAAAAAAGACAAATGATACAAAACCTCATATCCAATATGTTGTTGATCAAGTTTCTTAAATTGAATGGGGTAAACACTATTACAATTTAGCATTATTTTAGAAATTCATCATGAAAGATTTTACATTCATCATGCATAAAAGTATACAATACAACCTTCTGGCTGGACAATACTTTATCCATGAGTTTTTAAACGAAACGCTGCTAAGCTAACCCAGTGCTTCTTAGATTGCATGATTAGTGCTTGTATGCATTGCCACCGTTTAATGCTCTGTCTCCTCTTTCTTTCTGAGCTTCTGCCCGGCAGAACATCTGTCGCTCACTCTGCAAGCTTGCTCTTGCTCTTTGCGCTTATGAGTCTCCTGAAGCAGTTCTGTTTTAGGCCTGTTGCATGGAACTAGTTACCTGTCACCTAACTATCCCCCAGCTCACGTGCTTAATGTGTCGCAGGCCCTCATCTGTGGTGCTTTTTCTTAGGAATTAAACTGGAGTAAATTTTATTATAACAGTTTAGTGCACTTTATTTTTTAAGAAAATGCACTTTGCTTTTCTAGCAGCTGCTCGTTTGCATGATATAGTTTTAAAATGCCCTTTCCTCTTCGCCTTTAGTTGGCTAAAACATCTTGTCTGCGATAGTGGTTCCTTCCTTAGCTGTGTACATTATATTTGCCTTGTCACTCTTTCTCTCCTAGAGTTTTGAATACTGTAGATATAAAGTGAGATTTAAAAAAATGAAACTAAGCTAAACACTGTTAAATGTGCTTCACGGTATTTAAGCTTATTCATAAAGTCACCAGTTTGGTGATCAACAAAGTCTTTTGACTAAAAGTCAAAATTGTGAGTAAATTACAGGAATTAATTCAGAATGGATGTGCTATGGCAAAAAAAAATGAGACACTGCCTGGCAAAAAAAAAAAGACCTGAATGTAATTGAGCAAAAAGGTTCAAGGACAAGTTGGACTAAGTACTCTAATACAACCATGGCATTACATAAAAGCGTGTCATGGTACTAGAGTGAGAAGTGATGCACCCATCAGCCTAGTGGCTTACCATACAGGCCTCCGAAGGGGCATCGATGGTGATCTCAGTTGATTCAGCTGGTCTGGGCCCCAGCAGCAAAATATGTGTGTGTCATCAATACAAGATCCTGGTGAAAAATAAATACTACTCTGGACAGAAATAAATGTCATGAAATGATAGGCGGTCCAATGAAATATTAGAATGAGATTTTCTTTTGTTAGCAGAGCAGCCTGAGCCATGAGTGTTTGATATTTGTATTAATGTATTAATGGATTAATGTGCCCAGAAATCATTTTCAATAAGCTACCTTGTTTGCCATGATACTCAGTTCAAACAGATAAGATGTGCTTTTTAAATGTGTTCATGAATCAACCAAGTGGCTTTCCATTGATGACTTGCAAGTTTGAAACATTGCAGAAAATGTTTTTTTTCCCACTGGCTTCTCGAAAAGGCTGGTAACTATTATTTATGACTCATGTTCTACCATAAAGGTTTTAGTAAATCATGTATAGTGAATCATGCATTGCAATTTTTTAATCTGGCCATTTTTGCATTCTTTATTGTTTGTTTTTAAAGAAGAGAGGTTGATTATTAGACTAATAAAACTGTAGGTAATTCAGAGTCATACAGCTTAATAATAGTATTTAGTTGATCACACCAAATACCATGTAATCTGGCATATCTCATCCAATATGCTTTTTGCTATATTTGCATCTCTCAGCAGCAGCTTTTTGTGAGTCAGTCTGTTATTGCCTAAGGGAATATCTTTGCACATGATGCAGTTTTCAGATGAAGACATTTAATATACAAATGGTTACTTGGGAAGAACTGTTAGTTTTTTCTGCCCGCATTCACACAATAGTTATCTAAATACGTAATATGCCTAATAAATTCTTAAAGAAAAAAAAAAGAGTGATGGTAAAAGGTAAAATCCATAGTATAAAAGTGGTGTACAAAAACATAAAACATTATACATTTTGGCGGTGGTTAGGTAGGCACCTAATAGCATCAAAACATCAAAAATGCTTATAGTGCTAATAACGTAAAACAATGTCTTAGCTATTTATGAGAGGAAATGAAATGCAAATGAAAACACGGCAATGAAGCTTCTTCCTTTGCTGAATTAATAGAATTATTCTAATAATTGACCTAGAAAGGATTATGGTCTGTCTAATTGTATATTTATAATTGTAAAGTTCTATACTTTCCTGATACAGGACTACTTTAGGAAAATTAAGAAACTAGAAGAGCTAGGTCTGTGGGATGTGTACACTTTCCAACTCCTAACACACTGCTTGTAATTGTTGGTGCATGAGATAATACCTTCTACCTTCAAACCTGTCTATAGGTTTGATTCTGTGGGATGGAAATTGATGGTGATAGTGGTGTTTGTTTTCACTTTGTGTAGAAAAAGTAAAAAATAGCAAGAGTCCCAGAGAAATTAAAATAAAAAGGTTGCATTGTACATACTTTTTTCCTTGTCACATGATAGGCTGGTCTTCGCACACTACATGATATAGGCCCTGAGATCCGCAGAGCCATATCATGTGACCTACAAGATGAAGGCTTGGTGGACTTCAACCCTGATGAAGAAGAGGAAATATACAGGGTAAAGAGTTTAATTTTTGCCAAAATTTAAGGATTTTTGGCCTTAATATTTTGCACATTTCTAAAGCCACTCATTCTCTATGTTCCCTGATGATTTTTACCCAGTATGCTGCAAAAGAAATGTGATCGGTCCTAACTTAATGAAGAGCTTAAATAAACATACATTTAATTAGCAATTAAAAGTTTTAAAGAATATTACCTTATATGATCTGAGATCATTTTACATGATGGACTTTGTAAAGACAAATATATGCATAAAGTAGTTCCAAGTAAAGGCAAAGGAAAGAGTTGTAATGTTTCACCCTTCTTCTCTTTAGAGAAATGGTGGTCTCTTTGGAAACCATCTGAATCATGTTAATGGAGACCACCGAAGGCCCCAGCCACTACACTAATGTCACCCAGCGACCATTATAAGTTCCACCTCTTCCCTTCTACGTTCAGGTTGATCCTCCCCCACATCCACTGTACTGCCCAAATCTAGATTCTAGGCCCTACTCTCATTCAAACCCTAACTTTTCATGCCTCAAATCTCCCAAATCCTCAAACTCCAATCTCAATAATGCCAATGTGCCATAAAATGCTTTATCTAACGGTAAGGTGTCCAACTCATGATGAACCAAGAAGCCGGGTGTCTTCCTCCCCTGGGATCCTACTCAAATCTTAGCTGATGGAGAATCAGTAAAAGTGGCTATTTCTACAGGTGAGAGGTTTTAATTGGATTAAATGCTGCTTTCTCTGACTGTGGATTGTGTCAAACCTAAATAGACAGATATGTCACCTGGATAATTTTCTCAAGAAGCGGTGGCCTAGTGGTTAGGGCGCTGAATACAGGATCGGGTTCAACCCTTCCCAATGGGCTGCCCTGAGGCCTTTGAGCAAGGTGCTGTCCCCGTCCCGCCTCCTCCCCGCGATGGCTGGCGACCTGTCCAGGTGTGGGATGCCCAAGTGTTGACGCCAGCACTTCGCATCCCGTTTGGGACAAGTGGCAGATAATGGATGGACGGATGGATAATTTTTCCTTAATAAAAAAATGACTTGTGATTGTTTAAATGTTTTCTTAGACTGGTTTGATGCAAAATAATTAACTGAAGAGAAACTCCAATTTCTTGAAATTTGTGGTGGCAGCAAAACCAGGGTTGGTGACATATAGTGCAAAAAGATATTTTAATTATCATGTGCCCTTTTTATGTGCAGAGTTGATAATGGTAAAATAGTGGAAGTTTTATCAGTAACAAATTCATGCAATTGAAATTCAGCTTTAGACTCTTAAAAGAGGCTGTTATATGCTTCAGAGGACTGCTCTTGTGTAAAATTCTATGATATATATATATATTATTTTGATTTTTTTATTCTTTCACATTCCAGGTCAGATGCAACAGCTGGTTGCTATCCTATCATCTGCCGGGAAAACACAACCCATGGGGAACTGAGTGATGATGACAGAGCATCTGGAGAGTACTATAGTGGAGAGAGTATCAGGAAGATGACCTCATGCTTTCTGGGAACAGGTATAACCTAAAGCATAACTTTTGGGCTGAACAGCATTGCTGTTAAACATCTTTTGGAAAAGTTATTATGTTATATGCTTTATTATATAAAATATAAAAAATAAGTCCATGAAAAAACAACTGGCTTTGCTTTCTCTTGGTGCAAGCCAACCCCCCTCTCACTTCATCAGTGCAATGCTATCCTGTGTTATTGTTGGTCAGATGATGTAAAAGAACTGACTGTTACAGTTCTCCTCCAAGCACATTATGCTGTTCAGTGACATTGCGTAAAGAGCAGTTAAGTAAAGAAGGTACATGGATTCATGTCGCTTGATAAAGTCAGTGAATCCATGTCATTATGAGATCCCAGCTAGAGGGTTTAAATTCTGACACCAACAATTGAAAAAAGTTTTAAAAGAGATTTTACAGTGTGGCCTGATGCTATTGGAATCAGATATAATAACACAGTATTGTGACACGCTACTGTTGAAGAGACAACTTACCATGTGCATGCATGACAGTTTATGAAATTCAACTGAAGTTACAAGTTGATATCTCATTTGAGTTAACATGTAAAATGAAACAATACTAACACTTAATGTTTTTAAGTATTTAAAAAAAAGTGATGAGAATGACAAAGCAGTGCCTACCAAACAAGAGGCTATCTGCAGCAGTTTCAACAACTGGTTCATCTAAGATTCCTGCAGTGCAAGCCAAAGATTTTCAAGGGGGTTAATGTCTGAAATCTGTGGCGGCCTATCCGTTTTCGAAAATTATGTCTCAAGCTCCATTAAACACTCTTTCACAATTTGAGCTCAATCAATCCTGGCATTGTCATCTGAATACGATGACATGTGAATGGTTAAAAAAAAAAAGGTCATTCTGTATATTCAGGCAGCTGATCTCATTTTATGGACACAAATTGCTCACATGAATTATGCATGCATTACTAAAACATAAGTTGCTTTTACCCTTCAGAATTGCAATATTAAAAAATAAAATTTTACTGTAAAGTTACAATTTGTGAATGCTACTTACAGTAAAATAAGTGATAAGCATAATTCATGGAAATAGTTACATGTCTCTATGTGGGCCATGATGATAAAATAGTTAAAGTCTTACCTCATGTCTGTCACTCTCTGTCTTTCTGTATCACTCTCATTTTGTTATTGTCTACCATAAGCAAACAAATGTATGCTTTTAAGCTGGAATGGATATCAGAAATCACTCTCAGATTTATTTTTCTAGTTTAATACACGGGAAACCACTAAATAACAATAATTAATAATCATCACATCCAATTAGAAAACAACTGTCCAGTATTTTGGCTGATCAATTTATGTGTGTTCATTTAAGGGTGGTGTGACTTGCCACAGCAGCACCTGTTCTTTGGAGATATGGCTTTTACAAGTCTAATGTTAGTCTCTACATTTCTTAAATATTCTTACCTTTGTTCTGCTTTTTCGCAGTAGAAGATCACATAGAGTAAGTAAGGAGACAAAGAGTGATTTTGAACTGATGTCGCATGGTACTAAGAACCTGATTGCTCTTTTAAGACGATGATGTGAGTACTATTTTCCAGGAACCTGCAGTTGTCTTGAGTATTTCTCCTCCAGTAGACAAAGAGAGTAAGATATGCTTTATGTTAAAACATTAGGACTCACATCAACATATGTTTTCCTTGCCTTTTATCCTCCGAAGTCTTTCACACATACTGTACTTGGGGTTTAATATGTCCTCAGTTTGTTAGTGAAACTGTAAAGCATTAATGCCTAAACCTGTTCTATGAACAGAAGTCTTTTAGGCAATGCCGAATCTGTGAATAAGAAAAGGATGAAACAGTAAGGCTTAAACTATGGCTTGACTGTAAAAATGGACTACCTGGAAATTTTTTATATTTCAAATTTAAAAAAAAAATTTTTACTAGGCATTCAATTAAATTAGTAACCACTCACTTTTCTGTGTTTCTCAAAAGTTTATAAAATTGAGAGAATGTAGGGGAATCCAAAATAAATCCTTAGACGTAGAGGAGATTACAAAATACCTTTGTAATCAGGCAATAAAGTCATTCTGTCTTGTTTAAAGAAAAAAATATTGCATAAACCATGAAACAAATTGTGAGAACGAAATAGTTTGGTCACTGGATCACCCAGACTAAAACCTCTCTTCTAGTCACAAGGGCAATGGCTTTGGCCTGTAGTTTAAATCATTTCTCATTCTGCTTTTCCAGTATTGCAACATTGATAGGCAGATAGGTTAAGCAAGTCTCTGAGATTGGTATTAGACTGAATATTAACTAGAACGTTTTATTAAGAAATTCAAATTTGTACAGGGATAAAAAGAAAACACAAATTATTATACACTAATTATATTATATTCATAATATGAAACAAACTTTTGGATTTGACCATTTGGCCAGTGTATTCATTCTAGAGTAAATACATTCACAAGCCAAAGCTATCTGGTTTCCTATAAATTTGTTATGCATTTTTAAAATACTTTATGCATTTTGAGAAATATTAATTTAACCAGACTGTAGCATTTAATAATTATTGTATTTGGGAGTTTATTTATTACTGTTTATTTAGATTTAAAGAAAAGATTTTCCTATGCATGTATGCCTTATGAGTTTTTCATAACAGAGAGCATGGATACTTTTGCAATAAATTTTCTTGAATTGGCATGAATCTCAGTTGTGTAGTCTGTTGGTTAAGGATGGTAAATCTTTATGCAGGATTATGGTACTGCCCTTTTTTTTTATATGAAGTGCATTAACAAATTAAAGAATGTATGTCTAGAGAAGCAGATAGCTTCAAGCAACCATGTCATTTATGAATTTTATCATTTAACAAACAAGCAAAGACAAATTAATTGTTGTTGTAAATACAGATGGTTGACATAGTAAAGAAAAATGTACTGAGGTGCTAGCCCACAAGCCAAAAACTTCAGTGCTCATTGAAAGTGAAATAAAATTCCCTGAATGCTAACTCCATTTTTACAAAATACATTTCCAGTGTTGATGTGCTGATGAAAGTGTTGGGTAGTGCTGTACATTAATTAAAAAGCTCTATTTGTATAGCTGGGTTAAGAACTGGGGACAGTAACGACAATAACATATGATTTACATCATTTAATTTCACCAAAGCGCGGGCAGCGGTGGCCTAATGGTTAGGGCATTGGTCGGAGGATCGGGGCTTCAAACCCCTTTCCAATAGGTTGCCTGAGGTACCCTTTGAGCAAGGTGCAAGGCCCCTGTAACGCTCCTACCGCGTCAGGACCTGTCCAGGGTGTGTCTCTGCCTTTCGTCCTGTGTGAGCTGGGATGGACTCCAGCACCCTCCCATGACCCTGCTTGGGACAAGCGGCAGAAAATGACTGAATTTCACCAAAGCTTTTGCCATCCATGCTCCAGTGATAAGCCCTCTTGATCTTTTCCCAAATCAAGGTCATCTGGGCCTTCTCAGTGTTTTTATACACTACAAATCATGCTTTAATGCTTTATTGTATCAGCAGTTCCTGTCATTTAGCTTCTGTACTTTTTTCTTTACTGCATCTTTCTCCATTCACTAATTCAGTTTAGTCTTGAAATAATCTCTCTCTGTACATAGAAAACTGGTTTATTCTGAATGTCTAAAGGAAAAAAAACTGGAACAATATGTTTTTGATAGATGTTTTTTTTTTTTACATCCAAGCAGCTCCTCTTCGGCCCTCCTTCAACTTTGAGTGTTTGCGAAGACAAAGCAGCCAAGATGAGGTTTCCCTTTCTCCCTCGTTTCATCCTCACACCGCTCTACCTCTGCAACTAATGCAACACCAGGTGACATTACTTAATATATTACATACATCGTTTTGGTGCACGCCAATACATTTAACATATAAACCCCCCAAAAAATATAGCATTGCAAGGGGGAATTTTAGGCAGGTGGAAAAGGTAAACAAAGAATGCTTTCAAAAATGGAAGTAAAGACCATTTATTTTCATCAATCAACAAAATGCAGTGAAAGATAGTCTAGTCAAACAATATTTGGTGGTGACTCATTTCTTTACTAAAACAGCATCAGTTCTTCTAGGCACAGTTTTTGAAGGAACTCTTGGCTGCAGGTTGTTCCAAACATGACTGTGTTTCAACCTCTACGTGACATTGATGATCATTAACACCTGTTTGGTAAAACTGGTTGATCATACATCGACTATAACTCAAAAAGCCCCCGACTTTGTGTAGTGTACCCATAAGAACTGGATGCTGGCTTCATGGCATGGTAAGACCAAATATTGATTTGATTTAGATTTCCTTCTTTTTGTTCACTCACTTTGCATTTTGTAAATTGATAAAAATAAACAATCATTATTTATATTTCTGAAAGCATTCTTTGTTTACAGTATTTTTTCACACCTGCCTAAAACGTTTGGACAGTACTGTATGCAATTTTTTAGATGTAACCAACTTCCTAGACCCCTGCCAAACAGAACAAAAAGAAATCAACTTTGTAAAAACTGATTTGTAGGCTATAGAAGCTATTTTGGTTTGCAGATATTTGATGAATATGAGGTGAGAGGTCAGATTTCAGCTTTTTCTTCCTTGTATAAGGGCTTTCAGTCATTTTTTACTACAGTGTGATCTTTCAGTTGTTTGTTTTCTATAGTTTCTTCAAGAAATATATTTCTTCAAGAAATAACATGCATTTCTTTAACTGAGACATTACTAAACTTCATGCTTCCCAGGTGAGCATGTATATTTTGGTATGCCTATCCTTTCTTTATCCACCCTTTCCATCACTTTGGTAGAAATTAGTACACCTCACCTGGGTAATATAAACTGGCACATCTCTGCATTTCCTCTCTGGATTTCTGCTTATTACTGCTGATATGTTTAATCCAGCCACTTACAGGGATGCAATGCCAGTGTATTTTCTTTGTGCCGCCAGTCACAAGCCCGGTAAATGGGGAGGTTATGCCAGAAGGGGCATCCGGTAAAACTTGCTAAATCAATACATGACAACGATAAAGGTAATTCCATACCGGATCGCTCAAGGTCCCTGTTAACAACAACCGCCATCAGTGCTGTTAGCCTACAGGGTGCTGGTGGAAATTGGACTAATGTTGGCCAAAGAAGAAGAAGACGAGGAGGAAGGCATGTCCAGATGGAGAAGGAGAGAAAGAAGGAGAGGAGAGTGGAAGTGAGGGTAGGGGACTTTAAAATAAGCTGGGCAGCATGACTGTAAAGGTAGAGAATTAGCTATATGGAGGAGAAGGAAGGCTGACATTTTGTGTGTGCAAGAGATCAGGGGATGGAAGGGTAGTAAGGCCAGTGTATTGGAGAGTTTAAACTGTTCTACCATGGTGGATATAGAAGGAGGAATGGGAGTAGGTGTCCTGAAGGAAAAGTATGAGAGTGTTTTGAAGTGAAGAGGGTTTCAGGGAGGTAAGATGAGTGTTTAAAGCTGGATCAGAGACTGCACTGGAGCCCATCTTGTTTGCAATAGTACGGATTGGTTGGACGGAGGAGGTTAGACAGGAGTCTCCGGGACTAAGGATGTTTGCTGATGGATATTGTGATCTGTAGTGAGAGTAGGGAGCAGCTTGAGGAGAACCTAGAGAGATGGTGATATGCTCTGGAGAGGAGAGGAATGAAAGTGAGTAGGGCAAAGACAGAATACATGAGTGTGAATGAAAGGGAGGAGTGGTTAGGATGCAGGCAGTGGAGGTAACAAAGGTGGAGTTTAAATACTTGGGATCAACAGTTCAGTGTAACGGCGAGTGTGGAAGAGAGGTGAAGAAGAGAGTGCAGGCTGGTTGGAATGGGTGGAGAAGAGTGGCTGGAGTGATTTGTGACAGACGCATACCAGCTAGAGTAAAAGGGAAGGTTTACAGGACAGTAGTGAGACCAGCTATGTTGTATGGGTTGGAGACAGTGGCACTGACGAAAAGGCAGGAGGCGGAGCTGGAGGTGTCAGAGTTAAAGATGCTGAGATTTCCGTTGAGTATGACGAGGATGGACAGGATTAGAAATGAGTATATTAGAGGGACAGCTCAGGTTAGACGTCTTGGAGACAAGGTTAGAGAAGCAAGGTTGCGTTGGTTTGGACATGTGCAGAGGAGAGATGAGGATTATATTGGAAGGAGGATGTTGAAGATGGAGCTGCCAGGAAAGAGGTGAAGAGGAAGACCAAAGAGGAGGTTTATGGATGTGGTGAGAGAGGACATGCAGGTGGTTGGTTTGAAGCAGGAAGATGCAGAGGACAGGAAGAAATGGAGACAGTTGATCCGCTGTGGCGACCCCTAAACGGGAGCAGCTGAAAGAAAAAGAAGAAGAAGAAGAGCTTGCTTTCAAGTTTGCACTCTTACAACCTAGTACTTGCTGGTTTTGCTGTCGCAGTGACAATTTTTTTACATTCAGATGCAGTTTACATTGATAAACAATATCTTGTTGTTGACATAAGCATAACTTGGTTTGTTGTAGCTTTAGTGAGTCTAACCTATTTCATAAATAAATGGCACAAATAAGATTAACAAGAGTTATATCAGAAGCCATGTGGTAGCAAAGTGTGAAGCGAATGTGAAAATATTTTTGTTTCTACCAAAATACACCACCTTCTACATCTTTTGCTGTTGTTCGTACAAGATTGAATTCAGAAGGCTTGCTGCTTACACTCTGTGGAGTACAGGAGAAATTGTGGATGTGGTTAAAACTTGTTTTAAATAAATTCTGTTGATTATGGTGAAGTATTTTTTAAAGAAATTATTCTGTTTGATTTGATATCACAAACGTAGTCTTAATATTTGCAATATTTGCAGAGGACTGCCATTTTAAACACAGAATAGTTATCTGAATGCTCAATTCTGATAAGCCTCTTCCTATTGCTTAGGTGATGGCTGTAGCTGGACTGGACTCCAGCAGGATCTCTCCTACTCGATCAGTCCACTCATGGGTCACACCTCCAGCCACACCCCCATTCTACACACCTCTGATTCAGGTCAACTGGCATGGAGCTCCTCCCAGTGCCAGCAGCACTCCAGCACTGGCTCGCCGCAGCTCCTGGTACACTCAGCGTGGGCAGGAGAGGTCTCACAGATCAGCCACACCCACCTGTTCCCACCTGCAGATCCCACTTGGTTACTGCAATCAGTATCTGCAGCAGAGAGGCAGTGCTCATAGCCTTGTAGAGGCGGTAAGTGATCAAGCAGATAGTTTTATAGTCAGAAGATATTATAGTTTATATGCCTTAGACATCCCTTTTTAATGAGAAAAGTTGAAGCGAATGAATTTTGAATACACACCAAAGCATACAGTGAACCACAACGAAATGCATTTTAACCATACACACAGCTTAGCATGTGGGCTACCACACCCAGCACCCGGAGAGAAGTGACTGCAACCTGCCTGTCTGGGATTCAAACCCATAATCTTACGATCCTGGGGGCTAGTCCCTTGTTTGGGATTTGTTAAGTATAGGTATAGGAGTATCCCCCATCCTTCGCTCTGTGTGTGAGCTGGGATGGACTCCAGCACCCCCCCCGCGACCCCACTTGGGACAAGCAGCAGCAAATGACATGACATGACAGGTATAGGAGTATAGGAGGCCTCATTCATGCTATATTTACTAAGCTCATTTTTGTTGCATTTTAAAATTATGCAGTTGGAAAATAAATAATATTTTTTTTAATCTGAGAAAACTGCAATGCCGTTAGGTTAGCTGAAGTTTATAATTGAACACAACCTGAAAAATGTATTCCAGTGCTATATTCTTAGATTGCGGTTTTAAGTACAGCTGCAGTTTAAATTAAACCCTATTGCTGTATCAATTAAATATTCTAAATTGCCCACTGAGATTTAAATATAAAACCATTATGGACCTCGTTTTGCTAAGTTTAAACCAAGTTTATATACATCAAAGCAGACCTTTATGCTTAAGTGTGTGTTGGTGTGTGTGTATAATTGCCATGAAGGTAGGCTGTACATTAAAGTAGCATTCACAAATGCCAGGATCCAAGCTTTTCTAGCAAAACAGTGTCTAGAGCATAGAGGTCATTGTAGATCATGAAAGCACATGAATAAAGCCAAATGTGATATTATTGCTCCTATTGTTTTGGCAAAGTTTTACACCAGATGCCCTTCCTGACGTAACCCTCCCCATTTATCCGGCTCGAAGAAATACACTGGCTTATGTGTCCCTAGTGGCTGGGTTAAATAGGAGGATGAGGAGAGATGAGGATTATATTGGAAGGAGGATGTTGAAGATGGAGCTGCCAGGAAAGAGGAGAAGAGGAAGACCAAAGAAGAGGTTTATGGATGTGGTGAGAGAGGACATGCAGGTGGTTGGTTTGAAGCAGGAAGATGCAGAGGACCGGAAGAAATGGAGACGGTTGATCCACTGTGGCGGAACAGAAATATTATTACGCAAAGTAAAGTTTTAGGCTGGTTCTGGTGTAGGTATTAACAGTTGCTGCTGAGCTAATGACTAGTAATTTTATCAGTTACATAGAAAAAAACAATTATTAATGTTTGCATTCTTTTTTCAGGTATTGATATCAGAAGGACTAGGAAAATATGCAAAGGACCCAAAATTTGTGGCAGCAACAAAAAATGAGATTGCTGATGCCTGCGAGATGACCATCGATGAGATGGAGAGCGCTGCCAGCAACTTACTGAATGGTAGTCTGGGTGATGTGGTGGGATCAGATAACACTGGCACATCCCAGAGCAACACGGACCGTAACCTCCAAGACTACAGTGATGAGGAGGTGGAGCCAAGCAGCAAGTATGAGGAGGACCTTACAGATGAAATTATATGCATCTCAAATTTATAGCCTTTTCTTTAAAAAAAAAAAAAAAAAAAAAAAGTAGAAAAAGGAAGGAAAAATAAAAAACAAAAACAAGAAAAAACTGATGAAAGAAGAAATAGTGCCTTTTAGGGGAGTGGAGACAAGGAGCTCTCTGGGTCGATCAACCAAGCAAAGTTCTGTTCATAACCATCCAACTAACTGACTCTTAGCCATGATTTGCTACAGGGCATGAGAAATTTGGGGTGGGTGGGGCAGAACTGAAATGCATGTTTTTTTTCCAAGTTTTTTTAAAGAATATTTTTACATTCTTTACATATCAACCAAAATGTCTCCTTTTGCAGTCATATCCCTTTCCATTGCCTTACCCACGTGCACAAAAGATGTGAAAACAGGAAAAAAAAACAGCTGTTTCGATAAACCACTTCCTGCCCATTCTGATTGACACTGGAGGAGAACAAAACAACCAGTAAAAACTGCTAAGCAATATATCACATGCACCGACCATGTTATCAGACTGAAAACAGACTGCTTTTTACTCCCTTATGCATATGCAGCGCAGACAGGCTGAACTGAATTACATTTCTTAAACAGCATCAAATTATGACATCTTCAGAGATGATCTTTAGTATTTTGATACAATGAATAAAATAGCGCAAGTATAGCAATATTTCACCCCACATTTGGAAAACAAAATAACAGCTCTACAAAAGCAAATTCATGGAAGTTAATAATTCAGTCTGGAGAAGTCGTTCAAAGCCAACATGAAAGCGAAATGCACACAATATGCCCACATCACCTTAAAACAGTCTTGTTCAAAATCTACTTTTCTGTGCAAATATGTTTGTGCAAAAAATGTTGGTAGTAATCAACACTGAAGGTGCGCTTTTGTGCATATCATGTGCACATTAAGTGCACAAGTATATTCATGTGTTACCAACGCTGCTTAGTGTTGACACAGAAAAACATTTGTACTAAAAGTAAAAACATTATCATATTCAAACACCAAATTTTCTCCAGCTCGATTAGAATAGGCAACATACTGTTTTCATGTGTGAAAAGGGTTTTGTTTTTATATATTTTTTTTTTTGTGGAGATTCTAACTATTGTAAAACCTTGTCTCATCACGCACTCCCACTCCTCAGGTGAAGTCCTACCTAAATGTCTGCACTACCCTATAGCTGCTAACTCCACACTGCACGTCTGCTACCTCTACCAATCAGGGTCTAACAAAGTTAATGTTCCCTTTGTGACCAAAGACATCAGGATAGAGAGTGAAAAGTCCTCAGAGAATTCAATGCTGACCCAGTTGCCCTTCTTGCAAACTTACAAATTTTTTTGGTTGTTTTCTCTCATAAACAAGAGCATGACTGAACAGATATGAGGATATGTTTGCTTTTCTGTCAGCTAAAAGTCCAACAATTCATTGGTAAGTGCAAGAAGATTTAAAACATTTAATTCAGATGATGTAATATGACCAGTTATTTTGAGGTTCTGGGCAGTTTCAGGAAAATGACCCATAAGAGTGATCTTCAGCCCTGAAGATGTAGGAAACCCCCTAACAGGCACTGCATGTGTCTGCTGAATCACCTTTTTTCGACTTTTAACTCCCAGGATGTTTGAATCTTCAGTCTTTACACAATTTGGATCTTTTGCTGAGCCACAGAGCTGTCTTCACCCTTTTACATGTGACTAGAGAATCTGTAACCTAAACACTGCCTTTATGTACTTTTCCAAGCGACTGTACACAAACTAGAAACTTTTATAAACCACATTTATGAAACGTCACATTGGTCCAGGTGAGTATACATTACATATCAGTGTTTTTACTTCAGAGTCAGTCTGTATGTTCCATTTGCTGTAATCTGTTCCACTGAAACTCCAGAGATGTCACTTTAAAAAAGAACAGGATGCTGGTAAACACTACACTGATCTCAACTGAACTCCACAGTGATGTAGTCATTAATTCCAATCATAAAATTGGTCAATTGTTAATTTTTTTTTTTTTTTTTTTTACAAAAAATGTTTAAAACCTTTCAAACAAAGTCAAACCACTGACTATCTGGAGCACTGCTTTGAAACACTTAATCATTAAGGGCTTTTTGAAGCAAACAGCACACCTATGCTTCTGCACTCTGCACCGTCCTAAACATTGATGTCATACGTTTCATTTATGATGCAAATGTTCTGCGTCAAGCTTTCATAATCAGAGCGTGGACAGAGGGGGCTATAATGAAATATGCATTAGCTCTCAATGAGCCAACACAATGACCCGAGGCACATCTGGCAGGCTGGGAAATGATACCAAAACTTTAAAGCATTTGCTGAGACACAAACTGAATGAACTGGAATGGAAAAGGGCAAATGTTCATTTTTAATAAAAATTACCTTGCCAGAGGCTACATCTGCTCAATTCAGGTCGTTTTACACCTTTAACAACACGGTGTTTGTATTTTAGTCAAGAATTTCGAAACAGACTCCTTTCATGTTGAAAATCAGCTTTATTAAAATTGTCAAACTGTTACAAAGATGACTTAAAATGAGATGATGTTAAAAGCATAAGAAAAATGTTTATTTTCATATAGTTATTTTGTGTACTCGTACTTGAAATCTGTACTCTTTGTTCATTGTTTTAAAATAATATTCTGGAATCTGTCTGTAGCTCTTTGCCCAGCACTGTCAATTTTTGTACCAACGGACAACTTTTGTACATAAGCTTTTCTCTCTTGTTCATCTTTGCCTGGATTATTTTCTAATTAAAGAAACTGTTAAAATATATATATAATCTAATAAAGAGTTTACAAACAAAGGTGCTAGTAAACAAAAAGAAAATATCTAAATCACACACTTTGCAGAACCTCATTTCTCATTTGTATTTGTATCATTTGTATTTCATTTCACCCACTCATCTCCTATTGCTGGTCTCAGTGCAGCAGCTATCATTCTTATTCAGATTAATGACAGGTTTGACAGGTTTTAGCAATCAGAACTGTCAAAAAATATATATTTGCTTTAAAAAACATGTATAATAACACTGAATGAGATGATTTGTATAATAAGACTGAGAAAATGCTTTAGTGTAATTACAGAGAGACTGCTTAGTGTGCTTTTTCTCACTCCCGCTGTGCCTTCAATGGCCAAATCATGAGAACTTTCATTATTTAACACAAAAGTTCAAAAGACATTAGTGAATTAAGACTTCAGTTCAGTAATCATTATTTAACACTGTGAGTGGCATACCATTTTTATATTTTGTTTATAAAGATTCTTTGAAACCCGTTAAAATTTTTTGCTCTTGTTCGTAGGTTACTTCAGCACCATGGAAGTGATTTGTTCTTCATGTTGTTCCGAGTGATTTACAGTCAGGTATGTAAAGTGTCCGGAGATTAAAGGCTACAAAACGTCTCGGTTTAACTGCTCAACCTCAGACTAGTTTCTTCATGCTGAAACCTGACACGAGTAGTTGTTCCTATAATGGCACTAACATTGTTGTAGCGAGATAAAGGAATACTATTGGAGTCATATATGGGATTACTGTGTTCTGACTGCATTTCAAAGCTGGAGATACAGCACAGTTACTGCAAATAACTTGATTCACTTTCATTACATCACAGAATGAGGGGATTTCCTGCAACAGATTTGTTTTTTTTCTGCACCCAGTAAGTAAAACAGGTTAAGTGAATATTAAAGAAGCGTGATTACGCCTACTCTGTTAATGTACTTACAATCCTCTCTGCCTTTCTCACTCCTGTCCCTGCCGCAGCATTTTTATCTCTGGGTCCCCAGACTGGGCGGCTGGTACACAGGTACGTCAGGATCACAGAGAGGGGGAAGCCCTTTAATGGCATCCGCTGCCTTCTCTGCGATCATAATAGTGGGCGCGTTTAGGTTGCCACTCACGATGCTCGGCATGATGGATGCATCCACCACCCTCAAACCCTCAAGGCCGTACACCCGCGCTTCCGGGTCCACTACTGCCATGCAGTCCGATGGCCGACCCATCTTACAGGTACAGGACGGGTGGTAAGCGCTGTCTGCTTTCTGACGAATGAAGGCGTCAATCTCAGCATCCGACTGAACGGTGGGGCCTGGAAGGAACTCAGGGCCCCTGAACGGATCAAAGGCTTTCTGGGCGAAAATTTCACGGGAGAGTTTCACACACTGGCGGAATTCCCACACATCGATGTCTGATATAGAAAAAAGTTGAATGTTTAACCTTCTCAAGTAATCAGTCTCAAGAAAGCTGCTTGTTTTGAAGACAAAATGTTATTAACAAAATCACTCTGCAGTGTAATCTGTCAAGGAAAACGTGCAATGCCATGTGACCTAAATAGATACGATTCAATAACCCTTTACAAGTGAAAAACTCAAAGTGCTCACTAATACACTACACAGAAAGTATATATATTATATATACTTTCTGTGCAGTGTATCACTGAGCAATATAATATATAAAGTACATATATAATTGCAATTTAGTTTAGAAGGAAGAGGTGCAAGTGACTATTCACGGAATTTCTGAGGGACTAATCCCTCCCAAACCATCCACTCTCCTATCCTTACTCTTTCTTTCCTAAAAATCTCTCTCTTTCCTACTTTCCCACCCCTGCTCCTCCTCTCAAAAAAAAAAAAAAAAAAAAGTGTATACTTGTTACAAGGGCTCTTAGTTTGTTACTTAGGTGGTACTAGCTAATCAGCAGTTACTGATCTGTGCTGGTTACCAAGATGATGTTCTATTGTGGAAATAAAGCACTGTTGTAAGTCGCTTTGGATAAGAGCGTCTGCTAAATGCCGTAAATGTAAATGTAAATGTAAATGTATTCGTCACTGTGAACGTACCGCAGCCCAACACACTGCACCTCAACAAAATGCTCTGTGTTTAACAAATACACACAGTGTAGCAGGGGGCAGCCATTAACCCAGTGGCCAGAGAGCCATGCTGGGAACAGTTCCATGTTCAAGGGAACCTCAGGGTAACCTGGTTCAGGACTCGAACCCGCGACCATCTAATCTTAAGAGTCACATCCCTAATTATTAAGCCCCACTGGCATCATAATCAAGTATTCAGGCACTACAATTCCTTTCAGCAGGACTTAATGGAGAGTTTTTGGAATGTCTGCATAATTAAATAGGGATGTAAACAAAGTCAGTCAGAGTGTTTGATGTGAAATGCTGTTCAAAAGAAACTTATGAGTCGACACTTTACAGCAGTGACGTCCAAAGCATCGGCACATACTGTTCTATTTAAGCTCCCTGACAACATGTTAGTACATGAAACTGTTACTATACTGCCAGGAGACATTATTTATACTAGCTGGTCAGTGTACAAGTTAGGAATAAATTAATTGAAAAAATAAGGCTGGACTAAACTGGTGACGGATTGTTTTGGAAAAATGCTATATTTCTGTAATATCTGTACCATCAAACCACCTGTTGTAAACCAACAATTAAACGATGGAAATTTGGAAAAATACTGAACCAAAATTCTATATTTTATACTATTTTGGAGTTTGGTTTACCAGTGGAGAGGTATTTGGGTTGGAGAAGTGGGTGATCATGAGGGTTTTTGGTCTTCAGTTTCATCCACCCCACACTCGTGCTCCTCATTGGACCAACATGGACCTGGATTTGTTAAGCAAGAAATAAATCCAGTTAACTGGAAAGCCACAGACTGCAAAATGTTGGCAACACAAAAACACCTTAAAATTAAATTTCTATTCCACCTTAAATTTAGTGACTTTTTTTTGTGAAACACGGCACAGCACACAGTGAACCACAACAAAGCTCAACCTCTGCTTTTCACCCATACACACCATGCAGCAGGGGGCAGCTATTTAAAGTGCCCGGGGAGCAGTGATGGGGATGGTACCTTGCTCAAGGGTACCTCAGGGCAACCTACTGGTCTGGGATTCGAAATGACGACCTTCCGATACACCATAAAGTAAAATGATCCCTTTTTATAACACTGGTCAGTGGTTGGTCAGTTATACACTCCCTCTCCTTCATGAACAGACATGCATCCTTCAGGAACATGTTCTAAATGTTCTTTAGTGATAACCATGACATCTTCACAAATGCTGTCATATTTCAGAATCAAAAACACTTTTATGGCCATGTTATTGACATTGCTCTTTCAGTAGAGTCAGGAAATTCATTGGAAGTTTCACAGCGAGTGTGCTTTATTGTTCCAGTTATGGAAATTTAATGCAACCTTGCTGGAAATAGAACTTAATGCAAAGCTGAAGCACATTTCACATTAAGTGACAATCCATCCCAATTTCAAGAACAATAGTGACTGTGTCACTGCTAAAAAAAAAAAAACTAACTAGAACATGTTTCCTACAACAGCACACGTTTTTTCCACAGTGCTTTGCATTATTTATTTAAATGCTCATTAATGTACACTTCCTTAACTGTAAGGATCTCCTTGAAAATGTACTGGGAAAGTAGTGGTGGACAATGACTGTGACCATTACAATTATTTTATTATTATTATTATTATTATAAATGTTTGGTGGTTAGTTTCTTTATGAATTAAAAAAATGCCCATATTAAAGACCACAGGGTAATAAAATGCCTCTTTTTATGTAAGGTACAGTATATACCATGAAGTCCAAATTGTTTATGTTAGATTTTTAAAAATGGTCACAGGTGAGGTGTAATTTGGGCACGGTAGAGGGCGCTCTGTTCTGACTGAGCACACCTGAGCTCATGAAGGCACAGGTGTGCTTCATTGGGGCTGACTATTTAAGCCCCGATGAGTCAGAACAGAGCGTGGCTCATTCGTTAGGCTAAGCCTACACGGTATGGTGGTTTTGGTAACATTTGGTAACTTGGTTTAGACTGCAGTTCCTTGGATCTTGGTTTTAGTTAGAACTGCAGCCCTTGGATCTTGTTTTGTAACTATAGATAATAAAGTTATGATCCGAACTCCTGGCTCTGCATTGGCGTCCTTCCCGCACCCCACCACCGTCACAAAAATGTAGCTACAGATGTTTTACAAAGAAATTGTTCCACAAGGCTGATGTTTTTTTTTCCCCATTGATCTGCTGCTGTTCTGACTTAATGCAGAACACATTATTATTTTTTTTTAATATACATTAGAAAACCAGGAGAAAAGAGAACGATCTCAAAAACTGAGAAGCCTCAGCAAGTAGTGATCCCTTTTAAATATTTGTATTATCCATGTTAAATACATTACATGTGTAAATGAATAGATGCAGTTAAAATATAACAGTAAGTGTTTGAACACAACATTAGAGCTTGCTATGTGCCTCCAATGTCAGCAAACAGGGAGCAGGTTTTTTTAACCACTTACTCCACCTTGAATTTGGGCGGGATTTAACAGGTATTGCATACTGTTTAATCCACACTGTTTAATCCCAGTGGAAATGTGTACATTTTAACTCTGCTCAATCTATTCTCTAAACTCTGATCAGTGTGATGGTGGTCTAGTGGTAGGGTAGGGTACTTGGTAGGGTACTTGCCTATGGACCTATGGCTCAAGAGGTCCCAGGTTCGAATCCCACCTATAGCACCCACCTGAGCAAGACCCTTAACCCTGAGTTGCTCCAGGGGGACTGTCCCTGTAATTAGGACATGGATGTTGCTCTGGATAAGAGTGTCTGCTAAATGCTACAAATGTAAATGTGATGGCTCCAAGACCAAAATTCGAAATTGCATTTGACCTTCTTTGCTATTGACACTACAACATCACAGCAGCATTTAAGGCATTAAAAATAGTAACTGTGAAGGAAAAGGCAACTGACATTACATTATTAGTCCACTCATCATGAATCCTGATGCCACTTTGTAGTATTTCTATTAGTCCACTCATCATGAACGGACATGCTTTGAAAAGGAATACAAAAAAAAAAAAGATATATGGAAATTATTAAATCCCAAGCAATTAAAGTCTCATTGCTCATACCGCTATTGTGATTTAAACTTACCTGGTAGGCTTCAACTTTGGGGGTGACACGGCCATGGTCGATAACCTGCGATGGCAGGAAATGAAACTGAATGTCCGGGTGGGTGATGCCAGAGCGGCTGCGGATGAAACCCCCACTTTCCAGATGAGCTGTGGCACCGTAGCCTCAACAAGTCAAAGAAAACAAATCCACAGCATGATATGATCAATATCAATTAAGCACATAACTAAAATCATTTAACACAAATTCAAGGGTTTCTTCAGTGTTGCCTTATGATGTCCTATTTAGTCATGCTTATTCAACAGTGCTAGGGGAAACCATGGAGTTGAAATGTTGCTTCTTTAGTTTAGCAACACTTCACTGCTGGACAAATCAATATCAGATGACATCAGGACATGCCTTCGTGAAGCTGTAAGCAGAACAGGCATAGAACTTGAAAGTCATTGTCTAAAAAAACTGACTCTAGATTAGCACTCTCGCTCCAGAGGTGGTTTCTCTTATCTAAAACTGCTGCGCCTAGTGCTCAGTTTTGTGGACGTATTAAAAAAAGACAGACTTCCTGTGTTTGCTGGCAACATTTATTGTGTAGTTCTAAACTAAAGAAGCAAAGTTTGGACTCCAAACATATCTTGGCTGATTGACTAGATCTGAGTTATGTAGAAAACTATCACAGCAATGGATGTTGCAATAGGACTCAGTAATTTCCCAAAAACGTATATCATACCACAACCTCCTACCTGTAAACTTGAGCAGCCACTCCAGGCCGATCTTAACCATATGGAAAGGTTTCTGAGCCTTGAACAGAGTAATGGGCTGAGTGCACTGCTGCTGAACATACACCTCCAAATGATCTTGAAGATTACTACCGACTCCTACATGCACAGACAGGTTCGCACACAAATACATGTGCAGGATGTTAGTTTAAACACCAACAGAAGTGCCCGAACAAGATCAAATTAAACGTAGGGCTTAGGGAGTGAAATATTGGATATTTCCCACAGTAAACAAATGGCCTAGTATAATTTTCTTTGATTTGCTTGTTTAACTGGGTTCTCTTTATCAACTATAGGATGTGTGAAAGTCTGACGTAGACTTAGAACAGAAATCAACAAGATTCTGAAGGCTTCACAAGCTTTAAAGCACCACAGAATGTTTCCACTAAAGCACAATTCCGCACACCTGGAAAACAAACTCAAATATGCAAACAATTTATGCAACATTTTCAACAAAATACCTATTTACTTAAATATACTAAATGTTGTAAATCTGGTCTTTTCTGGTCCTTTTGGTTCCAAAAAATGTGGAATGCTTCCAGGGCTTTGCAAAACTTAAAGGACGCATCTGGAGTGTTAAAACAGGCCTTAGGTCACCTGGAAGGTGCTGCAAGACGGGGATGTCCAGTTTCTGCAGGTCATCAGCATTTCCCACCCCAGACAGCATAAGCAGCTGCGGGGAGTTAATGGCTCCACCGCTCAGAATAACCTCTTTGTCCGCAAACACCTGAGGCAACAATTGCACACACAGTTATTGTTGGTAAACAAATTTTTTCCTCTCCAATGTGACCTCAAGGAAGGCAGGATGCAAGGAAAAGCAGTCATTTGTAGAAAATGTCACTGGGTATATCAAGTTCACCATCAGCTTTACTGAGCAGTGCAGGCGCTCCAGCTATGCAGTCTATAACTACTGAACTGTGATCAGGAAGGAGAACGTGTGGGTTAAACATCGATAAGGTCTCCTCAAGTACTAAACAGGCAGCTGCTGTGCTTGAGAGTGTAAAAGCTGCTCGTTATGATTACAAGACAATAATATTCTTTGAAAGTGAATGCTTTGATGCTTAGATCCTTCTGAGTATGATCTAAACATACAGTAAGAAGTATCAGAAAATATCCATTGGTAAAAATGAATGAATTAAAGGCATCATCCAGCTACCTGTTACCCTGTGGTTTTGTAGTTGCTGTGCTCTACATTTTTTTATCCCACAGTTGTTCAGTTATCTACAGAGAACATCCATGATACGCTTATGGGTAAAAGTTTGTGGTCATCCCACACCATGTGCAGTTTCCTCTCTTCTAGGAAGGCTTTCCACAAGATATCAGAATGCATCTGTGGTAACTTGTTCCCCTTCAGACAAACAAGCATTTGTTAGGTCGATCTAACTCACTGATACTGAACAAGAAGGCCTAGTAATGTTATTCAATATTCTAAAAATTGCCAAAGGGTTTAGTTGACCTGAGGTGCAAAACAATGGAGCTCCTCTACAACAGGGGTGTTTAACTCCAGTATTGGAGAGCTGGTGTCCTGCAATTTGGCCATTTCCATGCTCAAACACTCCTGGTCCTGCTCACCTGATTATTTCCAGCTTTAGTGATTGTGTTTGAGAAGTGCTGAACTATGGGACACCAGCTCTCCAAAAGCAGAACATCCATGCTTTACACCAAACTGTTCAAAGCATGTCTTCATGGATCTTGCTTTGTGCACGACAATCTGTACATGCTGAACACTATGGCATCAATGTTCTTTTTTGCCAAGCTGTTGCTTCTAGACGTTCCTGATTTTTAAAATAACAGGTGTCTTGATCAGATCCAGAGGGCTTTCAGTTTGAATCAATGAGTACTTTAGTACAACACATTCTACTCCCAGTGTGCAAGGAGACAGACATACATTTGATTTTAAATATTAACTTTAATAACCATTCAGAACAATTCCACACAAAGGGATTCTACGGTAGCAGCACTCTTCATTGAAATGAGATTCCAGTCCAATTTCTGCATTTTAAATCTTCAAGGTGTAAACAAAGAGGAGGTGTTAAGGACCAGAAAGCAGTTAGCTTGTCTTGTCACTGTATGCGAAAAATGAATGAATGAATGAATGAATGAACACTTTAACAAATTTTTTAGGCCCTTAAATATTTACATTATTTGGTTAACCCAGTCATAGGCCCAACAGATAATACATTATTTGCTGGGTTTCCACGGTCTGAAGCTAAATTGTTAATCTTAGCTCACCTGGGCGATCTGTTTATCTAAAAATAGTCTGTTTCCACCTTTTCCACCTATTGCTTCCTTTCAATGACCTTATTCATCATACCTTCTTCATCTGTCCGTTCTGCTGGTACTCCACGCCAATGGCTCGATTCCCATCAAACAAGATACGTGTAGTCAAGCAATGAACATCAGCCTTTAGGTTGGGTCTGGACAAAGCAGGCCGTAAATATGCACTGGCCGTGCTCCACCTCTTGCCTATGAAGGGAGAGCAAAAACAATTAACAGGACAAGTGAATGTTTGGGCTGATTTATAAAATGCAACTGAAATTGCTCATCTCAGTGAACAAAAAACCATATTTTTGTCAGAACTGTGTCATAATGAATTTTCTGTGTATAATCAGGTACCATTGCACTCTTTCGCCCCAACTGAGTAGTTATTTTATGCACAGTACCTACCTTTGTAAATGGTCATATCCATCCAGCCTAATCCTTCCTGTTGGTAGCCATTCATATCCTCAGTAAACGGATAACCTGCCTGTTGACCAGCCTCGATGAACGCATAATGCAAAGGGTGGTCAGTTTTTCCCCGGGAGACATGCAGGGGGCCATTCCCGCCTCTGTAATGGTCTGCGCCCAGCTCATGGTTTTGGGCCTTCCTAAAATATGGCAAGCAATGATCATAGTCCCAGCCTTCCGCCCCTTCCCTGTGCCAGCGGTTGTAATCCTCCGCATGTCCGCGGATGTATACCATTGCGTTAAGAGAGGATGAGCCGCCCCAGACCCGTCCACGTGGCCAGTACATTGCTCGGCCATCCATTCCATCCTGGGGCAGTGTGTGATAGAACCAGTTGTACTTGTTGTCACAAAGGTTATAGGTCAACGCCGCCGGCATGTGTATTTTCCATGACAGACGAACGCTGTCCAGCAGGCTGTCTTTGGGCCCCGCCTCCAAAAGGAGGACTGACTCAGATGAATTCTCTGACAGGCGATTGGCCAGTACACATCCTGCTGACCCAGCTCCCACAATGACATAGCTGTAGGTCGGGGTTTTCTGACTGGCTCTGGCAGTGCTGTAGTGTCGGTGTCTGCAGAGTGGGTTTAAATGAGAACATGGCAAGACGTGTTTGCTGGATTCTTTGGCAAGGCATGAACTAAGCCGTACCAACAAGGGGATCCACGCCATAGTGATGTACTTTTTTTGAGTTCACTATGTCCAAAACATTCAAAAGAACTTTCTTCAGCAATTCCACTGCAGGAACAGCTCTGTTCAAAACAAATTAAAAAGTTTTAAAAACTTTACAAGACAAAACGTACCAGAGAGAGAATTCTACATTCACAAAGACGAAAAACCGAACCATTTGAATTTTTTTTATTTGTCCTGCTAAAGCTTCCCTTTACAACATATAAGAAACAGAATGGTGTTTTTACTGTAAACTACAAATTGTCAAATTTTTAGACAATGGAAAATTTTATTAATCCTGCATAGTAACCCATTACACTGATCACGCAGAATTTTAGAGATAAGGTGCCTCTGTAGAGGATCACAGTGTTTCTGCAGTAACGTTATATTTTTTTACCACGTAAAGTTATGGAAATAAACTTATGATTTACAGTCATGCATCAGTACCCCTTCACCATAGGATCGGTTCACCACTTTTCAACTGGAACCATGCAAAGCGGCTGGAAACCGATACTGTGCGTGTGCGCGTGTGATTTTGTGGGAGTTTAATACATTGTTCATTGCATTCCCAGGAAGAGGATTCCAAATAAATGAATGTAAAATGTAGATTTGTGACAGTCTGTTGATGAAAGCTATTCAAACTTTTGTTGTTTGAAATATAAAACGTAAATTGATTCAAAGCTTTGTGTCATTTAATGAAATATTTTGCTTAAACAGTGTAGACTTCCCCTCCTTGAACCGCCACCTTATCGTGGTGGAGGGGTTTGCGTGTCCCAATGATCCTGGGAGCTATGTTGTCCGGGGCTTTATGCCCCTGGTAGGGGCACCCAAGGCAAACAGGTCCTAGGTGAGGGAAGAGACAAAGAGCGGTTCAGAGGACCTCTTATGATGGACAAAAACTATGGAAGACGTTCTCCCTCGCCCGGACGTGGGTCACCGGGGCCTCCCTCTGGAGCCAGGCCTGGAGGTGGGGCCCGCTGGCGAGCGCCTGGTGGTCGGGCCTTCATCCATGGGGCCTGGCCGGGCTTAGCCCGAAGAGGCAACGTGGGTCCCCCTTCCCATGGGCTCACCACCTGTGGGAGGGGCCAAAGAGGTCGGGTGCATTGTGAGCTGGGCGGTGGCCGGAAACGGGGGCCTTGGCGGTCCGATCCTCGGCTGCAGAAGCTGGCTCTAGGGACGTGGAACGTCACCTCTCTGGTGGGGAAGGAGCCTGAGCTAGTGCGCGAGGTTGAGCAGTTCCAGCTAGATATAGTTGGACTCACCTCGACGCACAGCTTGGACTCTGGAACCAGTCTCCTTGAGAGGGGCTGGACTCTTTTCCACTCTGGAGTTGCCACCGGTGAGAGGCGCCGAGCAGGTGTGGGCATACTTATTGCCCCACGGCTTGGCACCAGTACATTGGGGTTTACCCCAGTAGATGAGAGGGTGGCGGCTCTCCGCCTTCGGGTCGGGGGACGGGTCCTTAGTGTTGTCTGCGCTTATGCGCCAAACAGCATTCTGGACTACCCACCCTTTCTGGGGTCTCTGGAGGGGGCGCTAGAGAGCGTCCCTCCTGGTGACTCCATTGTTCTGCTGGGGGACTTCAATGCTCACGTGGGTAATGACAGTGACACCTGGAAGGGCGTAATTGGGAGGAATGGCCCCCCCGATCTGAACCAGAGCGGTGTTTTGTTATTGGACTTTTGTGCTCGGCACGGATTGTCCATAACGAACACCATGTTCAGGCATAAGGATGTCCACATGTGCACCTGGCACCAGGACACCCTAGGCCGCAGTTCAATGATCGACTTTGTGGTCGTGTCATCGGACTTGCGGCCCCATGTCTTGGACACTCGGGTAAAGAGAGGGGCGGAGCTGTCAACCGACCATCACCTGGTGGTGAGTTGGCTTCGTTGGTGGGGGAGGATGCCGGTCAGACCTGGTAGGCCCAAACGCATCGTGAGGGTCTGCTGGGAACGTCTGGCAGAGTCCCCTGTCAGGACAAGCTTCAACTCCCACCTCCGTCAAAGCTTTAACCACGTCCCGGGGGAGGTGGGGGACATTGAGTCTGAATGGACCTTGTTCCGCGCCTCCATTGTCAAGGCAGCTGACCGGAGCTGTGGCCGGGAGGTGGTCGGTGCCTGTCGCAGTGGCAACCCTAGAACCCGTTGGTGGACACCAGCGGTGAGGGATGCCATCAAGCTGAAGAAGGAGTCCTACCGGGCCTTTTTGGCCAGTGGGGCTCCGGAGGCAGCTGATAGGTACCGACAGGCCAAGCGGAATGCGGCTCTGGTGGTTGCTGAGGCAAAAACTCGGGCATGGGAGGAGTTTGGAGAGGCCATGGAGAAGGACTTCCAGACGGCTTCGAGGAAATTCTGGTCCACCATCCGGCGTCTCAGGAGGGGAAAGCAGTGCACGGTCAACACAGTGTATAGTGGGGATGGTACGCTGCTGACCTCGACTCGGGACGTTGTGGGTCGGTGGGGGGAGTACTTCGAAGACCTCCTTAATTCCACCAACATGCCTTCCGAGGAGGAAGCAGAGCCTGGGGACATCGAGGTGGACTCTTCCATCTCTGGGGTCGAGGTTGCCAAGGTGGTCAAAAAGCTCCTTGGTGGCAGGGCTCCGGGAGTGGATGAGATCCGCCCAGAGTTCCTCAAGGCTCTGGATGTTGTAGGACTGTCATGGCTGACACGCCTCTGCAACATCGCATGGACATCGGGGACGGTGCCTCTGGATTGGCAAACTGGGGTGGTGGTCCCCCTCTTTAAGAAAGGGGACCGGAGGGTGTGTTCCAATTATCGAGGGATCACACTTCTCAGCCTCCCGGGGAAAGTCTATTCAGGGGTCCTGGAAAGGAGGGTCCGTCGGATAGTCGAACCTCAGATCCAGGAGGAGCAATGTGGTTTTCGTCCAGGTCGCGGAACAGTGGACCTGCTCTACACCCTTAGCAGGGTCCTGGAGGGTGCATGGGAGTTTGCCCAACCAGTTTACATGTGCTTTGTGGACTTGGAGAAGGCATTCGACCGTGTCCCTCGGGGGCTCCTGTGGGGGGTACTCCGGGAGTATGGGGTATCGGATTCCCTGTTAAGGGCTGTCCGGTCCCTGTACAACCGGTGTCAGAGCTTGGTCCGCATTGCCGGCAGTAAGTCGGACCTGTTCCCGGTGAGGGTTGGACTCCGCCAGGGCTGCCCTTTGTCACCGATCCTGTTCATAACTTTTATGGACAGGATTTCTAGGCGCAGCCAGGGCGTTGAGGGGGTCCGGTTTGGTGGGCTCAGGACTGGGTCTCTGCTTTTTGCAGATGACGTTGTCCTGTTGGCCTCATCATGCCGTGACCTTCAGCACTCTCTGGATCGGTTCGCAGCCGAGTGTGAAGCGGCTGGGATGAGAATCAGCACCTCTAAATCTGAGGCCATGGTCCTCAGTCGGAAAAGGGTGGAATGCCCTCTCAGGATTGGGAGTGAGACCTTGCCCCAAGTGGAGGAGTTTAAGTATCTTGGGATCTTGTTCACGAGTGAGGGTAAGAGGGAGCGGGAGATCGACAGGCGGATCGGGGCAGCTTCTGCAGTGATGCAGGCTCTGCATCGGTCCGTCATGGTGAAGAAGGAGCTGAGCCAGAAGGCAAAGCTCTCAATTTACCAGTCGATCTACGTTCCCACCCTCACCTATGGTCACGAGCTGTGGGTAGTGACCGAAAGAACGAGATCGCGAATACAAGCGGCCGAAATGAGTTTCCTCCGCAGGGTGTCTGGGCTCTCCCTTAGAGATAGGGTGAGAAGCTCAGCCATCCGGGAGGGGCTCAAAGTAGAGCCGCTGCTCCTCCGCATCGAGAGGAGTCAGATGAGGTGGCTCGGGCATCTGATTAGGATGCCCCCTGGACGCCTCCCTGGTGAGGTGTTCCGGGCACGTCCCACCAGAAAGTGACCCCGGGGAAGACCCAGGACACGCTGGAGAGACTATGTCTCTCGGCTGGCCTGGGAACGCCTTGGGATCCGCCCGGAGGAGCTGGAAGAAGTGGCCGGAGAGAGGGAAGTCTGGGCATCCCTGCTGGAGCTGCTGCCCCCGCGACCCGACCTCGGATAAGCGGAAGAAAATGGATGGATGGACAGTGTAGACTTAACAATCTCTCAATTATTGCACAACATGTTAACTTCCTTTAGTTCACACACTGCGGTAGTTTAATGGAGGTGGAAGTATTCAGTTCCACCACTGTTGTTACTGAGTTATAAATGTTACAATCAGAAGACAAAGAAGCAGACAATAGAAACAAATCAAGAAAACAAAGAAACGGCAGCAATAAATAACTTGCAAAATCACCAATGAATTTATCTGAAAAGTGTTGTTACTTTTACAGCCATAGCAAAATTGATCTTTTTTGTCATTTGAGCCAAGCTTTCATTTCTTTTAAATCACATTTAAATGTGTTTCCTCAAGCCTAAATTTCAAAAACAGCCCCTTATCTAACACAAAGGAAGTTACTGAGTGATTACTATCATGGGTAACTATGAAGGATAAAATCCTTTAATAAAAAAAGCCATTTTAAATTTTTTTTGTAAAGGCAACCTTAAAAGGCTCATTGTCATTTGTTATTTATTGTTATAAATGTTGTTAAAAAAGGAAAGTGACAATATTTTTATTTCTCCTGAAGATTCTTGGCCTAAAGCAGGACCACAAACACAGAAACTACAGAAACTACATTTACTGACCTGTAGTGCACTCGTCTTTGACTTTGACTGAATGCAAGAAAAACAAGTGAGTCTGGTGAGCATCCTTACAAAGCTGATACTGACATGACCTTTGAAAGAATAGTCAAAATTGATGTTTAGAATATGTCGAACAGGCCAAAAACGAAATCAATGCATATGATGCCTAGGTGACGCCACTGTAAAGTGAAAGTGACTACTGCGTGCTGCGAACCAGCACAGCATGCAGTGAGACGCATGGCGAATTTCAGCCTCTGCTTTTAACCCACGAGCACTGTGGAAATGGATGATCAGCTGTGGCGACCCCTAAACGGGAGGAGCCGAAAGAAAAAGACACCCTTGCAGCAGTTGGCAGCTATTTAAAGTACCCGGGGAGCAGTGACGGGGACAGTACCTTGCTCAAGGATACTTTAGGGCAACCCATTGGTCTGGGATTCGAACCCACAACCTTTGGGCCTAATCCGTATCCACTACACCACCGTTGCTCAAAAGATACAAAGGTACAGGCATCTGAAAATTGCAGATTTTTGCAAACCAAAGAAAAATGTTAACAAATTACAAAGCCAGCATTACTCCTTATGTGAGCCAGGTCAGAAAATTTGTATTTTTTTGTACTGGACCTGGGAGAAACAAAATCGAAAAACATGGATGAAGGTTTGGACACATAAACATACCCAAAACCACACAAACCCCACAGGAGGGAAAAACAAAACGCAAGACTAAGGCAGCAAAGGGTTTTTCGTCTGGCTTTTACCACACTGTAGATCTCCTGTGAAGTCTGAGCTGCTGATATTTAGTCTAGAATTCTCACTCTTAGGTCTCACTTTCCAATGATTTTGTCTTGTCTCAATTTCTGTCTGAAAGTGAAAGTGACTAGTTGTCATTGTGAAACAGCACAGCACACAGTGAACCACAAGGAAAAGGCTTGCTCTGCATTTCACCTATACACACAGTGCAGAAGGGAATAGCTATTTAAAGTGTGTGGGGAACAGTGACTGGGACGGTACCTTGCTCAAGGGTATCTCTGGACAACCTACCAGTCTGGGATTCGAACCCACGACCTTCTGATCCAGGGGCTAGTCCCTCTGAAGACTTTTTTTTTTTTTAATGTTAAGGTTGAGTAAAAGCATATCTTTTCTGCTAATCTCTCTTCCTAACGCAGGAACCTCTGAGATCCCAGGAAGCGGTGTTCTAGTGGTTAGGGAGTTGCCCCGGATTGGAAGATTGTGGGTTTGATTCCTTCACCAGTAGACTGCCCTGAGGTACCCTTGACCAAGGTACCGTCCCCGTCACTGCTCCCTGGGTTCTTTCAACCGCTGCCCCCTGCTGCACATGTATGTATGGGTGAAACACCGAGGTTGAATTTCGTTGTGTTGTGCTGCGTTTCTCAATGACAAGAATAGTCACTTTCACTTTTCACTTTCAAATAAAGTGTCAGCAGGAAAATCAGCCCCACAGACAGAGTTCACAGTTTACTGACAGTCTGATTTTTGACCCCGTGCGCTTTGCAGAGCGACAACAGCAAACTGGAGGAGGGCTGGACTTGAAGAGAATTTTCAACTCCAATCTGGCCACAAACACAGCGCGCAATCTTATTATTCGAGCTCACGACTTCGAGGAAATGTTAGTAAAGCAGCTGAGACAACCTCCTGAGGGTTTGACGCCTCCAGACTGAAAGTGTAAAAGACGGACGGACGGACCCAAAGCAGAGCCAGTAAAGTGCAGTGGACACGTCCACGGATCGGACATGTCCGATATTTATGTTGGTTAATCGTTAAATCTCCTGCAAACCTCTACACAGCTGGAAACTTCTCCAACTTCTGCAACTTCTCCAAGACCGCCGTTCAGCTGAGCACCGCGATCCGCGTGCTCCTCCTCCTGTTGGTGGGCGGAGCCTAAACCACACAAACACTCTCCGCCGGAAGTTGGGCTAATTTGCACCTTTAGTAGTTACAAAAGCACACTTTCGTGGGCTTATTTGTTTTCCAAAATTTTGTTTTAGATACTAATTCGAATTAGCATCAAGAAAATGTAAGTTATATGATGGGTAAAAAAATATTTGTGAAAATTATACATATTTCTGTATTTTTTATTTAAGCCATTAACTGCCTTATTTTTTTCTGAATAGTTTTTATTTATTATTATTTTTTATTTCAGCATAACCAACTTTCTCGAAATTTTCGACTTCAGTCCGATTGCGAAATGGCTGTCAAAAATGGTTATGTTGAAATTTAAAACAAAATTTAAAAACTATTCAGAAAAAAACAAGGCAGCGAATCACACATGATTTTAAAAAACTAAGATCTGTTTGCGGGGCGGGGGCGGGGACGGGGGCGGGGCTAATAGAGCGATAAAGCATCCACGCGGCTGAGTTCCCATCCAAGGTGAGGTGCCCTCACAGCGTCTCCGAGCCGAAGAATGGAGCGGCTCCTGAACCTGCTGTGGCTCTCACTCACCGGTCTCTCAGCCACGGACTCGGTCCCCGATATAGTGAGTAATAATAATACACGAGCTTATCTAAGGCCGCGTCCCAAACCGACAAGTTAGAGTAAGATTGGAGTGTTTCTCTTGTTGTTTTTATTGTTCGCAGGTGGCGATCTGCAATAAAGTTGGTAAGTGAAATAAAATTTAGTATATATTTATCATATTTTGCTCATTTATTTGTTTGATTCTTTGTTTTTTCCCTCATTGAGTTGGACATCGTCGCTCTTTTCTTTTCTTTTCATACGTGGTTAATTCATATATAGTATAAGTATAGAAGTATATATATATATATATATATATATATATTATATATATATTTCTATACTTATATATTTAATTATATTTCCACTTTAAACCAGTTAGAATGATTTCTGGTGCATTATTTTCCAGTAATACAACATTTATTCATGAATGTGAAAGGGTATAATGCTGTAGTCAATAGCAGCCTGTGAAACAAAATATTCACTGATGAGCTTTATGCATTTTGCCCAGAGAGAAGTTCAACTGCTTCTCAAAAATCTAATCCGCCAATTACATGGCTGCAACCCAATGCATTTTGGTATGAAGACATTGTCAAGATGATCTGCTGAAGTTCAGTCAGAATCATCACTTTAGGAAAGTGGTACCAGACAGGTTGGGGTATTTCAGAAACTCCTTGAATTTTCAAGCAAAACCATCTTTGTAGGGTTTGGTTGGGAATGCCCAGAAAAATATAGAAAAAACATAAAAAAACAAAAAACAGAAAAATATCCTTTGATCAGCAATTTTATGGGAAAAAATGGGCTTATTGTTGGGCTTATTTTTGCCAGATGACAGAGGAGAATGGCCAGACTGGTTTAATCTGACAGCAAAGCAACAGTTAGTCCAATGACCAACTGATCAAACCATAGTTTATGGAAGAGGAGCTCACAGAAAATGTAGAAACGTGAAGCAGATAGGCCAAAGCAACAAAAGATCAAACCAGGTGCCAGGTAACTGAGCATACAATCCACCAGTGCTCACCAAAACAATAGAATTTTGTAAAAACCTTTTCCTGTTTAAGACAAAGTTAAGACAATAAGACTATTTAAGTTTCTGCTTCAGTTTCCTCCTTGCTGCCTTGTGCAAGGGTTCAGGCTGCTGCTGGTGGTGTAATGATGTTGGGGAATATTTTTTGACAGTATTTCAACTGAGCATTACAACAGTGCCACTGTTGTATTGCTTATGAAAATATTTTCCCTTTATGACTGCAGAGAACCTATCTTTCTTACTTTCAGCAGAACACAGAATGTCACACCCAGTTAATCTCAAACTGGTTTCTGGAACACTGTACCCAAATGGCCTTCACAGTTAATAGATCTCAGTCCAGTGGAGGCCTATTGAGATGTGGCAGGAATTCACATCATGGATGTGCAGGCAGCATATCAGTAATTCTGTCATTTCAGTAAGGATTTTTGATTAACGTTTCTAGCACCTTGTTGTAACCATGCTATAAATTACCACACTAGTTCTGAAAGTAAAAGAGAGTCTAACCGAAAACAAGCAATGTGTACCTAACAGATTTGGATGGATGATGGCTCACAACTGGATGTATAGGATGTGTGAATATTTGATAGAACCAAATATGTCTAGTAACGTGGCTGCAAAGCATTTGGAATATCTACCTTTTACAAAGATGCGTTCAGTGGATGGTAGAGATGGCAGAGTTTAACAGGCTGTTTTTGTTGCCATGCTTTTAAGACTGATAGATGTAAATGATCTCTTTTGATGATGATGATCTGATTGGTTGCCTAATATAGTGCCTCTTTCTAAAAGGGGTCTGAACACTTCTGATAACATAAGCAAGAATGGATGGAGCTGTAGACAATAGTACATACTCGCACCAGCCACAATATAAAAACCACTGATTGACAGGTGAATTAAACATTGATCATCTCATTACAATGGACCTTGCCAAGGGATAGTATATATTATTCAGCAAGTGAACAGTTAGTAACTGTCTGCTCGATCACACAGAAGAGCTACACAAACTGCTGAAAGCTTAAAGCTTTGATAGATTGGTGTCAGAACACAAAAGTCCATCACAGCTCAATGCAATGTGGTTGTGTAGTTGCAGACCGATCAGTGTGCCCATTCTGACCCCCTCTGTACCACTGTTTAGATCAGGAGTGGGCAACTCCGGTCCTGGAGAGCTGGTGTCCTCCAGAGTTTGGTAGTTGCCTTCTCAAACACACTCACTAAACTTGACAATGACCAGATGAGCTGTACCAGGTGTGTTTAAGCAGGGAATTCACTAAACTCTGCAGGACCTCCAGGAGCGGAGTTGCCCACCCCTGGTCTAGATGGTCTCTTTTTAAAACATAGTTGTTGGGGTTATGAAGCTCCAAACAGAATCGTTTACACACTTTTTAAAAGTATATGAGGGCTACATTTTAATCACATAGATAACTATGATATCAAACTCTTATGCAAGAATTCGTATGAAACATCTCTATTACTGCATATTCTTTTTCTTACCTTGAAGCCTTTCCTGATTGGTTTGAAGGCAGTCAGTCAAATCCTTCACCACTGCGGGAACTTGATCTCAAACTTAATTTTCCGAATGAACCTTCAGCAGCTCCTTCCCTCATCATACAGTGGTCTATCGATGTTGACAGTGAGTACTTTCTTTCTGATGTTAGCATTTATTTAGGCTTAATACAGAAAAATGAGTTTCTTCTTTTCAGCTGATGTGGAAACCGTGAAAATACGCCTTTATTGTGGTTGGCATAGAGTGCAGTGCGCCATCTGTGCTAATCACACCCTGTTGTGTCAGAGTCCATAGACAAACCTCCTAATGCTACATTTGCTCATGACGTTTTCAGTAATATTCGGATATTAGAGCCCAAGTTATGTGATAACAGCAGCCTTATTCACCACATTTGGGTAATTCCATTGAATAGAAATATCGAAGGTCTACAGTGGTCAAAAGCTAATGGAATTTTTTTTTTTGGTGGGACAAAACAGTACTTGTGATGTATTATTTTATTAAATAATGTATTTTAATAATAATAAAAATATAACAGTAATATTATTACTAATATTATTATTTTTATAATAATAAAAATAATAATGGTGTTTTATACCAGTCAGGTATACAATTCCAAAATATTTTTTGTATGTATGTATATATATATATATGTACACACACACACATACAAAAAATATATATTTTTATATAATATACTGGGCTGAACAGGGACTGCAGACCAAACTCAAATGTTGGGTAGTTATTCTGATTTTGTTCCATTTGTAGGTAGTATTTACAATATTACTGGGACATGGATAGAACTGCAGGTGCGTTCCCATTCAGACCCTCGTGTACTTAAATACAGATGTGACTACCATCCTCAACTGAGTGCAAACCTATACAAAGGCTTAGAACAGGTAAGTCTTTTATCTCCTGGGCAACCTACTGAGAGAACGAGAGACGAGGTGGATGAATTATTAAATACCAGTTAGCTTCCCAATTTAACCATCTCCTTCTTTTCTTCTGTTTGCAGCTTTGGTTCAATTTTACAACCACTGATGTCCATATTGAACCAAATGATGTTTACACAGTGTTTGCACATAATCTCCCAATTTCCATGTCAGGAACACAAACAAAGTACAAGGAGATTGAAGTACCAGGTTGGTTGCATGCTCTTTAAAACGTTGTCACCTTTCAAATACACGTTTTTCTACTTTTTACCTCTTTTTTTTTTCTTTTTTTCAGGATGTGATGATGAACAGATGAGTGGACATTTATCATGTTCACATGAAAGTAAAAGTATGTATAAATAAATATTACTAAAACCAGTAACCTTATGTTTGGCATGTATTTACAGTGATGATTTTGTTTTAGAAACAGACATTTCTGCAGTGGCTGAGGGGGATGAAACTTTGGTCACCTTCAGATCTTTTTCTGCTTCTAAGCAATACGATATAAGGCTGCTAAGAAGAACAAATGAATTAATTCATGACACGGTGACAACAGTATGTGGCACTTCCTCTTTAAAGTGTTTTTTATGGTTTGCAGCTAGGTTGCTCTACACTGTCTTGGGACCATTTTAGTATGGTTGCAAGCTGCAAGACATAAAAGGCCTAAAAAAGGTTTTCACCCCCTTTATTGCTTTTTTTTAAACACGGCAGCCTACAACAGTCATTTGAGACATTTTCATTGCATGCAGGTGATCTCCACTGTTACAGTACTAGCACCAATTGGACATATTTTGAATTACAGTATCTCACAAAAGTGAGTACACTCCTCACATTTTTGTAAATATTTTATTATATATTTTGATGGGACAACACTTAAGGTATGACACTTTGATACAATGTAAAGTAGTCATTGTACAGCTTGCATAACAGTGGAAATTTGCTGTCCTCTCAAAATAACTCAATACACAGCCATTAATGTCTAAACCACTGGCAACAAAAGTGAGTGCACCCTTAAGTGAAAAATGTCCACATTGTGCCCAAAGTGTCAATATTTTGTGTGGCCACCATTATTTTCCAGCACTGCCTTAACTCTCTTGGGCATGGAGTTCACTAGAGCTTCACAGGTTGCCATTGGAATCCTCTTCCACTCCTCCATGACATCATCACAGAGCTGGAGGATGTTAGAGAACTTGCGCTCCTCCACCTTCCGTTTGAGGAAGTTCCACAGATGCTCATTAGGGTTTAGGTCTGGAGATGTGCTTGGCCAGTCCAGCACATTTACCCTCAGTTTCTTTAGCAAGGCAGTGGTCGTCTTGGAGGTGTGTTTGGAGTTGTTATCATGTTAAAGGGTTGTCACTTTCACTTTTTAGCTCCCCATTGCCGGCAGCACTCATGCAGCCCCAAACCATGACACTCTCACCACTATGCTTTACTGTAAGCAAGACACACTTCTATTTGTACTCCTCACCTGGTTGCCACCACACACGCTTGATACCATCTGAACCAAATAAGTTCATCTTGGTCTCATCAGACCACAGAACATGGTTCCAGCAATCCATGTCCTTAGTCTGCTTAGTCTTCAGCAAACTGGCTTTTTTGTGCATCATCTTTAGAAGAGGCTTCATTCTGGGATGACAGCCATGCAGACCAATTTGATGCAGTGTGCTGTATATGGTCTGTGCACTGACAGGCAGACCCCCCACCCCTTCAACCTCTGCAGCAATGCTGACAGGACTCATATGTCTGATTTCAAAAGACAACCTCTGGATATGACACTGAGCACATGCACTCAACTTCTTTGGTGGACCATGGCGAGGCCTGTTCTGAGTGGAACCTGTCCTATTAAACCACTGTATGCTCTTGGCCACCGCGCTGCAGCTAAGTTTCAGGGTGTTGGCAATCTTTTCATTTAAGAGAACCATATTATTTTGACCATGACTAAATTAATTAAAACAATAAAAAGGGAAACATCCAAGGGGGTGAATACTTTTCATAGCCACTTTGGGGCTGTTGTATGACATTACAAGTAACTTTGCTCTAACTTATGATTTGGTTGGCAAATATTTTTATAATGTTTTCTATCTAATAAATAAATTAAGCACCTTTTTGTTTGCTTTATAGAATGGGCAAGAAAGAAGTAATTCAAAGACACTGAGGTTTTCTGGGCCATGTGAAAAACTTCAAATAAAGGTAATACAGGTGTATAGTTTATTTGTGCACTGATTTATTACTATATGAATAGGACATGAGTGATCTAGCTTTTATTGAAGACCAAGCACCACAAAGTTCAGCTTTATTATACAAATGCACACTGAAAAGCAAATAAAAGTACATCCAAATATGCCAGCTAGCAATTAGGCAAATTAATAGTATTAAGCAGTTTTTACAGCTGTTTTGACTAAAACAAATAAATGACTATGTAACTAGGCTGACCAAAGCACCAATACGTTATTTTATTACAGATAAAACCAATTCTAAAAAGTTGTGGACGTGTATGTCAATGGGAGAAGCGGGACATAGACTGCACAAGTGAGTATCCCAGCTTGCTTTGGATACTGCAATGGCCTATGTTTTCTTCAGTTTAGAAATTGCTATTATCTATATGTAAATATATTTTGCATTTCATGTATTTTATTCATTTTTAACTGGAAACAAATTGTTGCACATTTGGTCTAAATATGCAACTGTCTGTGTAACTATATGTCTGACCTTGTACTGTTTTTGGGGCTGGACTGTGAAGTAATTATTTCAAAATTTTTCAGAACCTACAGAAAAACCTGAATCTCAACCAGTAACCCCAGACAATACTACTTTGATGATCAGCGCAGGAAGTTTTGTAGCGATTGGTATTCTTCTGGTGCTCATCTGCTTCTGTAAGTTAAATAGAATTTATAACATGCATAACTATTTTTCTGATGCAATGTCAGTTGCACAGTCTTTCACATCAGTGGTGGCAGCAGTGGCCTAGTGGTTAGGGAGTAGGTCCCAGAATTGGAAGGTTGTGGGTTTCAATTCCCTACTAGTAGGTTGGCCTGAGGTACCCTTGAGCAAGGGACCACCCCATCAATGCTCCCTGAGTGCTTTAAAAGCTGCCCCCTGCTGCACTGAACAGCATAGGTTTTGTTGTGATTCACTGTGTGCTGTGCCGTGCTTCACTCTGATGAAATAGTCACTTTCACATCCATATCTTTTGCTAAAACTGCCCTAAACTTTTTTTTTCATAAACCTCTAGGCCTACTCCACAGAATGTGGAAGGGGTGCTGCCTTTCTCAGCGTGGTCTAACCTCTGTCTCTGCTGGACCGGTTAGAGTGTTGATGGTATACCCAGCTGTAGACGGTGTTTTCCAACATGCTGTGATGGCCCTGGCTGATTTCCTGCAGGGTCATAAAGGTCTGGACGTGGTCATCGACATGTGGCAACGGGTCACTTTGGCAGAACAGGGTCCACTCCGGTGGCTTAACACACAGGCGGATGAAGCTGAGAAAGTCCTCATCATCTTGCCACCGCAACACACTGACACAGTCATTAGTGCTGATACAGGTAATAAAATAAAAAATAAAAAAATTATAATTTAGAAAAAGCTCATTTCTACTGCATTTCGGCCACAAAAGGACCTGCTGATAATTTCAGTGATCATCTAGTTAACACAGGTGAGTGTTCAGGAGGACAATCTGTCAGGCTAACTAAGTTAGAATAGTAGACTGGATGCTTTAAAAGGTGGGCGGTTCTTAAAATCATTGTTCTTCCTCTGTTAACCATGGTTACCTGCAAGGAAACACGTGCAGTCATTGATTTTGTGCAAAAAGGGCTTCGCAGGAAAAGATATTGCTGCTAGTAAGATTTCACCTAAATCAACCATTTATCAGATCATCAAAAAAAAAAGTCCAGCAAGCGCCAGGACAGCCTCCTAATGTTGATTCAACTGCAGGATTGGGGCTTTTGTACAGGAATGACAGCAGGCAGGTGTGAGTGAACCTTGTGGAGGATGGCTTGGTCTCAAGAAGGGCAGCAAAGCAGCCACTTCTCTCCAAGAAAAATAGCAGAGAAAGAAGAAACTGATATTCTGTAAAAGCTACAGGGTTGTACTTCTGAGGATTGGAGCAAAGTCATTATCATTGATGAATCCCCTTTCTGATTGTTTGGGGCATCCACAAAAAAAAATTGTCCGGAACAGAAAGGTGAGCACTACCATCACTCCTGTGTCATACCAGCAGTAAAGCATCCTGAGATCATTCATGTGTGGGTTGCTTCTCAGCCAAGGGAGTGGGCAACTTCTCCCAACCATCCAAGAACAGTCTGGTGAAGAACAAGGGCTTTCCAGCCTGATGGAGCACCATGCCATAAGGCAAAAGTGACAACTAAGTGGCTCAGGGAACAAGACATCAAAATTTTTCATCCATGGCCAGGAAACTCCTCAGACCTTGATCCCATTGAGAACTTGGTCAGTCTTCAAAAGGCAGGTGGCCAAACAAAACCCCACAAATTCTGACAAACTTCAAGCATTGATTATGCAAGGCCATCAGTCAGGATTTGGGCCAGAAGTTGACTCATAGCATGTCAGGGCGAATTGCAGAAAAGGAAATTGCCTTCCCAGAAATTTGCATTCCTTGAAAAGGAAGGGCCAACACTGCAAATATTGACTCTTTGCATAAGGTTAATGTAATTGTCAATAATCTAATTACATTATTATTTGAAACTTAGGAAAAGCTCGTAATTATATTTCTGTTACCATAGAAACATAAGACAAAAAGATTTTACACAGCAAACATTGTGAAAACGCAATACTGTCATTCTCAAAACAGGCCACGGATGTACACATGTATTTTTTTAATCAATCTACACATTTTTTTAAAAAATCAATTTAAGATTTCTAAAATGATTCACTAAAAAGCCATTTGACCTCAAGAAAAATTCTACAGAATGCCTTGTATTTCAGATAACTAACATTTTTTAAATGGACATTTACAGTATGTCATTTAACAGTTTTTGTTCCTCAAAATGATGTTAAAAATGTAAGCTATACATAGATAGTATTGCAAAATGCAGTTAACAAATCCTGTGCTCTATATTCATCCTAACCAGTCTGTTATCAGATGTTCTACAGGTGTTTCAGTACTCACACAATTGTGTTATTCTTCTGTTAGAAATATTTAGAAATCTGTTTACTCCATAGGCTGCCAAAAGCTTGCCAAGGCCTATGACCAACCAAATTACACAGTTCCAGCTTCAGCTCATGAATTGTTCTCCTTGGCCCTCAACTTGGTTTCCAACAGTGCCCACAACCCACGGCAGCACCACAAGTTCTGGGTAGTGCACCTGGGCCAGGATGGGAAGCAGTGCACCATGCCAGTTGAGCTTCGAGGCTGCAAAACCCTCAGTTTGCCCAGGGACCTGGAGAAACTCCACCACACACTGGCTTCCACACAAGGAGAGAAGTGCTCAAGGCTGAGCTGCAAGATGTGGTCGTTCCACTACAGGGAAACGTCCAAGAAGGTCCGGGAAGCTGTGCTGCAGCTAGATGGAATCTATTCCAGCTGTTTAAAGGGGGAGACTGTTCAGCTCACCGAAGTGGAGAGCAAGCCTTGAAGTAAATCTTCTTCTTTCGGCTGCTCCCGTTTAGGGGTTGCCAAAGGGAATCATCTGTCTCCATTTCTTCCTGGAATTTGCATCTTCCTCCTTCAAACCAACCATCTGCATGTCCTTTCTCACCACATCCTTCAACCTCCTCTTTGGTCTTCATGCTTTCCTCTTTCCTGGCAGCTTCATTTTAAACAGCCTCCTCCTAATATAATCCTCATCTCTCCTCTAGACATGTCCAAACCAACGTAACCTTTCTTCTCCAACTTTGTCTCTAAAACATCCAACCTTATCTGTCCCTTATTTTCCCTTCTTGTTCATGTTGACTTACAAGTTTTATGACTTTAGGGTTGGTTGACGTAATTTGTTCACCCATCCCCACTTTTGACTTTTATATGCTAGATTAGATGCTTTATAGGGGTGTGCAACATCGTTATGGTATTGCATTACTGGTCTAAACAGTGCAACATACAATGTATGCAGTACTCTTTAACCACTCATGTTATCTCGTTGCCTGCCTCATTACAGATACATGGATGATTCATGACCTTAACCCCATTTAGCACAACTGTATTTCCGTTGATGATTGTAATGGACATAATTTACAACTTTATGGTTTTTATTTTTCTGTTTTGCTTTCTGTTTGTTTTCAGCAGAAATAAAAACTACTTTGAGCATGCAAATAGTCACAGTGTCTACAAGTACACAAAGATTCAAGCAAGGACTCTTTTCCTTTATCGGGGGGTATCCTTGTAAGTGTGATGAGACAACTGATGAGAGTTCTATTTCCAGTGTCATGTGGCTAGTAAAAATGTTATTGTATGCTAAGGTGTTCATGTTAAGTGAAAGGATGTTGCACTGAAGGCCACATCCTTAAAATCAAGAAAACAGGAAACTACAGAAACAGACGTTTTATTAGCTGATGAAATTTTAGGTCACAGCATTTCTTTTTGGTCATTTCCCCCACGTTTATTTTACTTACAGACATACATATATATATATATATATATATATATATATATAAAAAAGCTAAACAGACACAAACTCCAGAACTCCCATCCATTTTCTCCAAAATTGTTACATTTTGTTTGGTAAATTAAAATTTGTTGTACTGCGTATACGTACTTTTCATTTCACCAGACAAAGGCTGCTCTTTCTCGGAGCATGCGTGCACCAAACCGTTGCCACTCACTTTGGTGGATCCATAGCTCCTGGGTCGTGTCTAAACATGCTAATACTGCACCCCCTTTCCATGCTGTCAGTCGAGGATCCATGTCCTACGAAAAGATTTTGGATATTTATGCTGTAAACCTTTCAACAAAGTGTGACTTTTGAATAACCATGTTATTGTCCTTTACATTCTGGGATTTGTTTAGTTAACCAGCAGAAATGGCCCAAAATTAATCATTATAAATAATTAGGAATGATAAATCCTTAGGAATAGTTTTTTCCTTCTATTGCAAAGTTACTATTTCAGATAAGACTGCATGCTGATATCACTATTTAGGTATTCTGGTAGGAATTTAGGTATACTGACACAAGGACACGCGTCAGTGTACTGGTGAAAAAAAAAGAAAAAAGTGAAAGTGACAACCCTTGTCATTGCGAGGTCACGGCACAGCACACATGAACCACAACGAAATTGGACCTCTGCATTTAACCCATACACACACGTGCAGCAGTGGGCAGCTATTGAAAGCGCCCGGGGAGCAGTGATGGGGACGGTACCTTGCTCAAGGGTACCTCAGGGCAACCCACTGGGGTGGGAATCGAACCCACAATCTTCCGATGCGGGGCCAACTCCCTAACCACTAGGCCACCGCTGCCCCTGGTATACTGGTATACTGACACGTGGCCCTTGTTATTCCTCTTATTTTCTTTGGTCTTGTAAGTTTGGTGGTTAGAAATCATGGAAATGCTCATTTCATATTTACATAGTGTAATAACCTAATTTACTATGTTTGTTCCAAGGAATACATAAGAAGTTTGTAAGAAGTATAAAAAATGTTTAGATGCAAAAAAGCTTTACATTTCTGTAAATTCAAATTCTCTCCCTCTTACTCTCTATATTGCTATTTGTATGTTTTTAATCTTACTGGCAAAGGTCAGAGCTTCATATCTTTTGCTTTTCTGAGGAGAATCATAACTGTTCTTTACCTCTTGCGTATACTTGAATTTCCTAAATTAAAAATTCAGGTCAGAATACACATCTAGGGTATATTTTTGTCACAGAAACATTCTGATAAAAATTCTGGATCAAAAGGATTTCTATCCTGTAAAAATAGATCATTCTCAGAGCACTCATTTTCATATAATAGGATCTTTTAATCAAGTGTTTTATTTAAATATTGGGCCACACTGCATTTGTATTGACCATAAGATACTTCCGTTATTAGTATCAACCCCATTAAGATTTGGGTGAGAAAAAGGATTAGACTTTAGTTTAGTATCAGTATTAAGTGATAGAATATATGATAAGTGCAGGTTCTATAGCATTTTAAAGATACCTTTAGTTGAAGTTAAAGATAAAACATCTACACGGGAACATTCTTATAAAGTTTTAACTAATTCTAATATTGTTTTTAAAGCACCCATTTGTGCTCATATCCTGTGCTCAAGGATGTAACAATAATGCCAATCAATACATTTAAGCTGCTAGCATGGTTTATCACATATGATTAGATATATAATATCCAGTCATCATCTGGATTGATTAGCTTTTGAATGAGAGTTAGAATAACTCATCTGACACTGAAATTCAACAATGACAAATCCTTTCCATGTCAAGATAATACTGTCTTATCAAAAGAATTCCTGCCTTATATGCAGATACCTTTGGTCGGGTAATGACCTCCACATTCTCCACCAGATGTCGGAAGGATGGAGGCATCTTGTTGAGGATGCGATGCTGAAGAAACTCCTGTGCTCCGTGAAACAGAAGCCCACCCCCGACCACCAGGATAGAGCTGTACATCTTCCGCTTAGTCTCGTCTGATGCTGCCAAAAACATCCACAAGACCAAAATGTATTTTCAGTGTCAATCCTTGGTTTATTTTGCCTGGCAGACAGAAAATTAGTAAGCTAAACAGGTCAAAATAGAACAGTTAATCTAAATCTAAACTAGCAAACACTCATGAGGTGATTCATTCATGAAGACTTGGGATGTGCCAATTCCGAGTTTCTTAATTTTGAGTATCTGTTGATACAAAGTCTTGATCTGTTATTTATTATCTGGTATTTATTTTAATTTTAGTGATGCATTTAACTACAAGTGGTTGTTTTCAATTTCCTGGTGTTTATCTAATATTTTCATATGAAATCACATCATTGAAATGGTACTAATGAAACCCATAAATTTTGGGAAAACATACTCAAACATTGTTATTTCATACACTTCCACTTCATATAAAGACACATGATAGTAATGTCTTGATGCATATGAAAAAAGTACATAATCATAAGCAAAACAAATCATTCATAGTGAACTAAATATTCACACACCATTAAATACTTTGCCAAAAAGCCATTACAGCACTGAGGCCTCTACCACGATCATTTTTCCAATATTAGCCCATTTCTCTTTTCTTTAATAAAAGGATCCAATTTGCCATTTCTGAATCATCCACACATTTTAAATGATCTCCGTGTAAGGATTATGGCTAGGCCAGTAGTGTTCATTATATCTTAGGTGCACTCATATAACCAAAATAATGCAGAAGGTCTGCATATATTTGGTGCATATTTTTGTCACTCCGAATTAAAAATTCGGCTTAAAATTATGAACTGCGACAGCTACTTATCAAACGGATTTCTATCCTTTTTTTTTTTTAATGTGTTTTTGTTGAATGCGTTTTTTTTTTTTATTTGGCTGTAAAGCCGGGGCTGTTTTGTTGCTGAAATCTTGTTATAATTTGTGTCACTCTCCTTTTCCTTAACATGATGAGCTAAATTATGACCAAAATGTTCAAAACGCTGAAGAGAGTAAATTCTTTTTATTTTTTTTATTAATGTTCGTGTGACAGCTATAGAAGCATGTCCAGTTTATCAGTGACCTTTTCATTTGAGATCTATTCACTGGAAATCCATTAAATATAAACATTTTATTTTTTACCACAACAGTCAATGCTGTGTAGAATAGCCTTATCCAGTCCAAGTGCTTTGCCTTCAAACTGGGTCATTGCTGACTTTCTGGACAGGAAGACAATGGGAGTGTCTTCTGGGTCTGTCCCAGCCACCAGACAATCAGCCTGGGAGTGGCTGAGTTCATCCTGGGCATGGTTTCCTCTTTCTGCTTGGTCACTTCCTTGACAGCTGGATTCACCATCAAGCTTGGGCAGACCCTTTCTTTCCATGGCTTTGGAGGACTAGGAATAATAAAAAAAAAAAAAAAGATAATTTCTCTCTTTCTTTTTCTGTTTTTGCTTTGCCATCATTTAATGTGATCCTATCATGCTCACTTTACTAGAGCTACAAAAGGGTTAAATAAAAGAATTTGTACCCAAACTTTACCCTAGATGTCATGTAAAAACTACAAGAACAAAATAACTGGTTCTATTCTTTATAGGGCTGTGATTAATCCCATTTCTAAACCCTGGATTGGAAGATTGTGGATTCGATTCCCTCACCAGTAGGTTGCCCTGAGGTACCCTTGAGCAAGGTACCGCCCCTGTCACTGTTCCCCGGGTGCTTTCAATAGCTGCCCCCTGCTGCACATGTGTGTATGGGTGAAACGCAGAGGTTGAATTTTGTTGTGTTGTGCTGAGTTTCTCAATGACAGGAATAGTCACTTTCACATTTTCTTTCCTTTTGCCACTGCTAGCTATCATTTCCTTGAGAAACACTTCCGGGCAGCGGTGGCCTAGCGGTTAGGGCGTTAGCACCATGATCGGAGGATCGGGGGTTCAATCCCCTTCCCAATAGGTTGCCCTGAGGTACCCTTGAGCAAGGTACCGTCCCCATCACTGCTCCCCGGGCGCTTTCAATAGCTGCCCACTGCTGCACGGGTTTGAGTGTGCATGGGTTAAATGCAGAGGTGCAGTTTCGTTGTGGTTCATGTGTGCTGTGCCGTGACCTCGCAATGACAAGGGTTGTCACTTTCACTTTCCTTCTAAACCAAAACCACTCTCCTACACTTGCAGCAGATCAAGATCTTTAAAGCTCACACGTGGAGAACAAAGATTCAGACCCTTCAAAAAGGGTCTAAGAGAATATTTACTTGGTCTTGTTTGCTCTGAGTGCTCAGTAGATAATGTTCATCATGTGGATCCTCAGGGTCTCCCTGAGAGCGATGCTGCAGAGTGGTCATCTTCTGCCCCACAATTCCAAATGCAGCAGGGTAAAACAGAGCCATGGGGGCCTGTACAAAAGGTAAAAAGATTTATTCATTTAAAAAAGTACACAGTACACGAAACAAGAACATGGCTCCACTTAATGCATGCCAGATATCTACAATGTCATTTATTGCCAGGTTAAGAAGAAAGATTATAAAAGTAAAAACAGGTGCTTTTTTTTCCTTCTTCTTCTCTCTCTCTCTCTCTCTCTCTCTATATATATATATATATATATATATATATATATATATATAAATAGATTTCATGTGAACCAATGTTCAGTTGGCATTTCATAAAATGGAGAAGGTCAAAGAGACAATTGTTTCCTCCATTTTGAGTAACAGATTTTAAGAGAGAACTCCCCAGGCAATTAATATGAGTAAAAGAATTGTACTAAACATCACACCATGGCTAGGACTGCATGACATTTACAAAATATCAAGACACATGATCAGTACTGATATTGTAATTCCTTTAAATATGTAAAAAGACCGAAATCCTCCAATTTCACATTTACATATCTACTGAAGATGAAAGTTTAGCTTTGCCCAAAAATGTTACAATGTTAGCCCCGTTGCCATTTAAATGAGCTGCAATGCAGGACGGCCACCACACTCACATGATCACTCAGGTTTGTTTGATGGTTTTGTGGGGGATGCTAGTGTTCCTGGGTGCTTGTGTTTGTAAAACCCTTGGCTCTGCCCTTTCTAGTCAGGCTTTAAGATCAAATTTGCTGGAGTCACAGTACTGCACTCTGTTCATGGTCTGCACAATGTGAGTTCAAAACAGATCTAATTTCTTTCTCTCTGTTCGGGATGTCGGCTGTCCACCACCTGTACGGTGGACAGCTTAATTTCCAGAAAGCAAAGGCCTCCCAGCCAAGTCCATCAATCATTGTGAGGGTTTCCTGAAATCCCATCCAGCTACTCCACAGAGTCGACGAAACGACTAGCATCTGATTTCTCTCCTCACCTGAACAGATCAGCTACATCAGACTGCATCATCTGCATGAGCTGCTGCCACTGGTTGGGATTAACCAAAGCTTCCCCCACCCAAGCAGAACCACCACTATTAGCTTAGCAAACCTCCAATTACAGACTTTAATGAACTCTTTTATTGTAACTCATTGCTAAATCTATTTGGTTATAAAAAGCACTCTCTCCTTCTTTTCCTCTTTTATTCCTTTTGGTTTTGACCAAAGGATGGGTTCCCCTTTTGAGTCTTGGTTCTTCCTCCTGTTTTAAGGTGTTTTTCCTAGGGTCTGTCACCCTCAGCTTACTCACTTGGGGCTCGGACCAAGATTCTGTAAAGCTGCTTTGTGACAACAACAGTTTATAAAGCGCTAAATAAAACTGACTTGACAGCTAATCAGAAGAGACCATTTAAATATCAGTATAAGAATGGTGGAGAAATTTAAATACTTGTGATCAACAGTTCAGAATAACAGCGAGTGTGGGAAAAGAGGTGAAGAAGAGAAGGCAGGTTGGAATGGGTGGAGAAGTATGGCTTGAATTATTTGTGACAGACTTGTACCAGTGAGAGTAACAGGGAAGGTTTACAGGACAGTAGTGAGACCAGCTATGTTGTACGGGTTGGATACGGTGGCACTGAAAGACAGGAGGCGGAGCTGGAGGCGTCCGAGTTAAAGATGCTGAGATTTTCATTGTATTAGCAGTATGGACAGGATTAGAAATGGAATATATTGGAGACAGCTCAGATGTTTTGGAGACAAGGCAAGGTTGCACTGGTTTGGACGTGTCCAGAGGAGAGATGAGGATTATATTGGCCAGAGGATGTTGAGGATGGAGCTGCCAGGAAAGAGGAAGAAGGAAGACCAAAGAGGAGGTTTATGGACATGGTGAGAGAGGACATGCAGGTGCTAGGTTTGAGAGGAGAAGATGCAGAGGACAGGAAAGAAATGAAAATGGATGATCTGCTGTAGCTACCCCTAAACAAGGTCAATAGAAGAGTTAAAAGAAAATAGTCATTTATGAGATAATTCATCATTCTTTTTTTGGTACAAATGTAGCCTTCACATTACACTACTTTTACCATGATTTAAACACGGATTCTCAGTTGGTCTATGTGAGTCTGTGCTGAATGATTCCTAGTCTGTAAAGTTTGAGGCAGTCAGAGTCAACAGACAAGAAGAAAAAGTTTATAAGGTGCCACGACAGTTGAAAGGTGCAAGTGTTAGGAAAATGCGTAAATATTTATCGTGATGATGAACTGTTGACCTTTTAAATTTATCCTTTTGTTCTGACTTCTGCAAAAGAGCATTCACGACAGTTGACGCTGCCTGAACCTTCCCAGACACAAAATTCCTCTTCTCTGTTTACTATTTTGTAACAAGGAGTGTAGGCTAATTGCCGTTATGCAAAAATCAGGAAAGCAAATAAAAAGGCTTGCAGAGGGAAGCAAATCGGAGAGGTAACGCTGGTGTTGGCACAATTGCATGGCTCCTTGCAAGTAAAGCTGCAGCTCCTGTCTGGTGTTTTCCCTTCGTTCTACTGTCTCTGCTTACAGAGATTTTCCTAACATAACGGTCGCCGGGCAGTTGCTGCAGATCCGTGTCCCTGCGGAGCACTTGGAGACCTTGGGGAGTCTGGCTGCACAGCCCATGAGTCTGGGACCGTGGATAGTGAATTCTATGTGTTGATAAGTCTCGAGTTGTTCCGCTGGACGGATTAGCGCGATCTGAACATCATTTAGTTGAGACGGTGAGGCGTGGGAAAACAGGTAAGACAAGGATTTATGGAAAAGCGGCTGAAGGTAGGAGACAGAGGCGTCTAGAGTCTGGGACTCTCACAGTCTAAAGGGGATCAGGTTGCCCTAGAGTCTAATTGTACCGTGCTAGTCCAATTGAGGATGCTCCTGAAGTAACTAAGGTAGTTATTATAGACTGAGGTATGTGTTTGTCTGTCTGTCTGTCTGTGTGAATGGGAGAGACCCAGTACTGAAACAGGACAACCCGAAACCTAACGGTGCAAACATGAAGTTTGTCTGAGGACTGGACTGGTGATCCTCTCCATGGAGGATTTAGGTGGTGAGTTAACAGAATCCAGAAAACGTTTTCTCATCTCTTAAGGTTAGAACCCCAGTGGAGAGGACGGACTGGACAATAGAGTCCTAGCCTAGAAGCTTGTTCTCAGAAGAGGTAACGGCCCAGGAGGACTTTTCTAGTGACCCACCACGAGTGGACTCATGAGTGCCTTGTTGTCAATCTGAAGTAAATGTTTGAGGCAGCCTTGTGAATATTGTGGGACATTCTAGAGGAAATTCAGAGGATTTGCAAATATTGTGGCTACAGAGCAACAGGTGTAAAGAAAGAAAAATGAAAAAAAATAGAAAGAAAAGAAAAAAAAAAGAAAGAAATTTTTGATTTAACCTAGATTCTCCTGCCTGTGAGGTCTGTCATAAGGAGGAGCATAAAGACCTAAGTCAGGGACTTAGAGCACACACAGGCAAGGGACTTGGGTGGACCTTGGGGGTAACCCGGGTGGGGACCTGTACCTAGAGGACAGTTCAAGAGAACTGAGGTAGATTGGGTCCAACTCTTTCAAGGAAAGGTTGAGAGTAATAAAAGTTAAGAATGGAAATCACGTTGAAATGGAGACCTGCAGTCACGGGATCTAGGAAAAGAGATTAAGAGGAATTCGCAAAGACTGGCTGTTATGGGAAATATGGAGAAGTGGCTGACCCGACAATAATGAGTAGATAGGTTTGGCCAAACATGGGGTTTCCAGATGTTCTTTCAGTACTAGGTTTTGAAAGATTTATGAAGAAGCAGGAGGAGTGCCAGGAAGGTAGAAATGGCATTAGTAAATAAGTAAAATAAATAGAAGTAAATAAATAAATAATGAAATTATATTAATAATAAATTCACATTATATAATTATATAATAATAATAAAAGAAACAATGGTAAAATTAAAGCAATGAGAGGCATGTGTTGAGACTCAAGTTTAAAGACATCATGCAGAAGTAAGTGCTGCAGCTGCTGTCACATCTCAGACAGTGGATCTCCTAGAAGCCCCTTACGTGCAAACAAACTTATATCAAATTTAGATGCTTTTAAAATGCCCCTGATGGCCTGACCACAAAATACTAAGGCCATAAGGGCAGGTGGGAATGGAGTAAATAAAAGGGAACTTCTTAGCCCAGGCAGTTCAGTGAGGGCAATAAACCTGAATACTGCAGATGAATGCCCCATGGTGGAAGTAGCTAATCCAGCCTGGGATCCTAATCATGCAGAGACGGGAGATAGAACCATATTAGTATATAGAACCTGGATCCATGATGACGTCAAAAAGTCTGCACTGAACCTGTAGCGTCTCCAAAAAGGATCTAATCGTGTTGCCGGATGTAGCCGAACCTGATCGAAAGAATTCGTACCATCTGAATGACCTGAAATTCAACAAGTATTCATAGCGATTTTACAATGGAATGGTTCGAGTTAGAGGACTGGGACCCAATGGGCAGTGGGAACCCTCCGGGCCCCTAGCCCATAATAGCCCACAGCTACTACAGGTAGAGTGACTCCTAAACAATAGAATCGGAGAAGTATATGAAGAAGAGCTAATTATGCAATCATGAATCAAACAAAGCAAAAAAGAAGGTGAGACGATTGCAGAAACAGCGGAAAAGGAAGGTTTAGAGGTTTTGGGGCCGAGAGGTGGTGGGGGCCGGATATAGTCCAAAGTTGAGAGATGGCAATGTTCTAACTGTGGAGAAATGGGACATTGAGCAAGAATTGTCCTAAACAGAAAATAGAATGACTAGATGGAAAACAGGAGAGTAGAACAGAAGGAAGAAGATGGGCGGATGGTTTTACTAGATTTAGGATATATGTTATACAGGATATAACAGACCAGACATTACCTTAATAGTTGAAAATAACCATTACACATTTTTGTGACAGTGGGGCTTGTAGGACAGTAATGAGAGAAGCTGTAGACTGGTTGCCAGTATCAGAAGACATCATAAAAAATTTGATCTGCTAATGTGTGTATTGAAACCAAATTCTTAACTTAAACCACTTGAAATAACTGACCCTGCTACGGGATCAACCGTCCATGCTCCTGTAGTACTGGCCAGTTGTTGTTCATATAATTTACTGGGTCGGTCTGTGGTTAAATTGGATATATCCATCATTTCTGACAGTAAAGGAGGAATGATTGCGAGACGAAAAGGAGAAAATAGTGACATTTTTTCAGTAAAAGCTGAAGGAGAGGTCTACTATCTTTGGAGTTTAGACTCACCAACTCAAGAGCAAAGCAATATTCCAGGACAATTGCTAGAGAAAGCTGGAAACATGTGAATAAGGACTCAGATATGATGAGAAAGAAGAGGAGAGAGTTACATATGGTGAGATTAAAAGTAATCCAGGATCCGAACAGCATATGTAGCAAACTAGTCCACAAACTGGGACCACAAAAAGTATCACATTATGTACAAGGTTACCACAAAGGTACTGCAGCCTACTATATTTCGCCGCTATACAAAGTTGTTTAGCTAAATTTGCTCCTCCATGTTCCAGCCAAATATTAGTTTATAGATGATATTTATTAGCATCAAAATCAAGTCAATATGTAAGGATGTTTTAGCTTTGTCAAATATCTAACAGTCTAGTAATAAGGTGAATCAGAGATAATACAATGTTATAAAACTAGTGTTAAATATTTGGACATACTCACACCTGACAGTAGAATGGTAAATACAGAGAAAAACTGCAAAATTATCAGCACCCTAGGCCTAAAACAAAAAAAAACAAATGATGTCTTTTAGTATTATAAAATTCAGCCATGTATGCGGCTGTGGGTGTAATTTCAGCTGGAGTAGTTCGCACTTGCAAAAGATCTGTGATACACCCATAACATGGCTTCCCTCTGCAATGGACAGAGCAAGCCATGAAGGCATTACTCATGAGCAATGAAAACAAGCCAGCTATTACCTAAATCTATGTATAAGTAGGCAGCAATATTGGAGTCATGGCGATACCATGTCTCAACAGGAGGAGATGGTAGGCCTGGTAAAACAATATACAAAATATGGATTTAATATTTACATACAAAAATATTTTTGTATAAACACCCTGTATGTTTGAAACGCAATCCACAGGGCAACATCAGATGACCAAATAGAGGGGCATCCCCAGCACCCTTACCTTTCCATACAATACGCAAGTTTCATTGAACTACAAGTGTTGTTTGGTGCTGGTGGATCATAGTTCTCAAATGGGCAGGAGTATTTCCTATAAAAACTCAGGCAGCCTAACAGTGGCCCAAGCCATATGCAAAGAATAATATCCACTTTTTGGGAGTACCACTGTACAGCGATAATGGCAGCCATTTTGTCAACGCAATAGTTGAGTAAAATGGTATCAATTTAGGAATAGACTTAAAACACACTGTAGTTTACCACCCCCCAAAGTGCAGGGTTAGTGGAAAGAACAAATGATACAGTAAAAAATCTAAACTAAGAAATGCATGAATAAACTGGCAGACAATGGCCACGGTATATAGATCTAGTTCAGCTGGTATGAATATAACTCCAACTTTTGGCAGTTCTTTAACACGTTTGATATTGTGGTAGACCATACAGGCTACGGTTTAGATATAATATTAATGACCTGATGATGATCTGGATCTTGTTGATTATATGAGGAAAATGTTGGCTAACAGAGAGATAAGAGCAGTTAATGTAACGCAGTCTCCTTTGCTCCCACAGGAGGACCCCAGTGCTCATAGGGACTGGGTGTTCACTAAAGAAATTAAGAGGAAAGAAAAACTGGTCCAGCCCACAGGTGGCTGAGTCCATACCAAGTACTGACCACTAACTGCGGTAAAAATTGCTGAAGCGACCCACGTGGATACATTTTATGCTGTAAAATCAGCATAGAAAGTGAGGTAGGAACCCACGCCAGTAAAGGGTGAGATCTGACTACAAAGGGGTTGTGGTGGAGAAGCAGCTTGTCTCAAAGTCAGTGAAGAAATCAGCCACCCCTTACTGCTTTAGGGTATCCTACCACGCTTGAAACAATGTTGGGAAAAATTATAGTCCTTATAGTTACGTTCATGGTACTTCTTCCAGGTTTGCTGTTACAATTTTATAGTCACAGGAAAATCATGGCGAGAAGACATGAGAGTGGCTGAATAATGCCAATGAACCCCACGGACCAGAAATGTAACTTATACTTATCACACAGATGTTTAGTATCACTATGCTGAGTTGGTAGCAAGGAGTAGAAATGTATCAGGATGTTATGTTTGTTCTTTTATGCCAGTATCATCTGCTCATCCTAGTTTGACTGCTCTCCCATTGCCCTCATCTGAGTCTGAGTGCATAATTGAGCACACCCACCTGGAAATTGGAGTGGCGTTTGAGCCCACAGTAAAGTTCTGGGACCACCACGTTTATCATATCTAAAATTAACACATCACACACAGGGCGAAAAGCAATAAAAGACTCAGGCATACTAATACCATGTCCAGGAACAGGAACCCATCCAACCAACTACACTAATTGACTATGTCTCCAGCGAGCCTGTGAACCATCACCCAGTGGCTGGGGTGCAGTCCGTGTCTCAAGGGCACGAAGGTCGCTGATGGGATCCAACCCAGGGGTTGGTCTGAGGTCGATGTACCTGGCCCGAGCAGGCATTTGGACTACCGGGAGTAAGGTGGCATTGGTTTTACATTCCCCTGGGTGGGAGTAGCAAAGAATATGTTAGAGGTGAAACCATGAATTATCGATTGAGTCTATTTTTAAATGTAATGTAAAATCATGAAACAAACAATGAGAGCAGTCAAGCATAGGATGATGGTGCTATAAAAATCGGAATGGTACTTGACTTTCTTTCCGCTGAAAGGAGGGTTTATTATGTGTTAAATGATACTTCTTATGCGTATATTCCTGACAGCACTAGTGAAGGACAGAGATAACTGAGAGCCATAGACCAGATGAAAATCAACATGCTATGTCCCAAGACAATGACCATGAGCCCTTCCTCCTGGTTCCTATCCGAGGAGGATGGAAACTGGCAGCTTTTTAGAAATTAATGCTACCCGTAAGTTTATTGTGCTTCTAATATTTGTCTTTTCACAGGGGCATCATCCCGCTTGCTTGAGAGCAATGCTGTCCAGAATGATAGGGCAGCCAATGCGAGACGTGATGTTGAGTGAAGAATATTACACCATCCTGTCAGACAGCAAAGAAACTTTCAACTAAGTGTAAATTGTTAAAGGTGTTATGAAAATGAAGGAACTGCAGAAAACTGAAAAGAGATGCAGTACTGGGATTTGTCAATGGACATTTATCAATGATAAACAGGAGGGAAATGTTAGAAATGCGTAAATATTTATCATTGATGATGAACTGTTGACCTTTTAAATTTATCCTTTTTTGTTTTACGACTTCTGCAAAGAGCTTGTTACGACAGTTGACCTTTGTACCTGAACCTTCCCAGACACAAAATTCCTCTTCTCTGTTTACTATTTTGTAACAAGGAGTGTGGGCTAATTGCCGTTGTAAAAATCAGGAAAGCAAATAAAAGGCTTGCAGAGGGAGAAGCAAATCGGAGGAGGTAACTGGTGTTGGCTGGTGCATGGCTCCCCTTGCAAGTAAAAGCTGCAGATCCTGTGTCTGGTGTTTTCCTTCGTTCTACTGTCTCTGCTTACAGGAATTTTCTAACAAAGAGGTATTTTTGCCTCCCAATCAGATTTCAGAACACTCAGCTTGTATGAAACATTTTTGATTGGTCTGAAATGACTTAGTTCTAACTTTGTAGTAACTACTCGCCAAAAAATTAATCCCACTAGTAACCACCTGGAGCCAAAACACCACAAGACCTACCGTTATCATTGATCATGCGCTAATATGTTCATAATAGATATAATTGTAAAAAGATAATGCTACTTCACCTTTCAGGGGTTTTACGAGTGTGGCTGATCAGAGTAGATTTCAGCACAATCAGTGGCAACGTGACACTCTGGACAAGTATGTCATAACATTTTTGCCCATTTTATCCTGTGTTAAATCTAGGCTTTTCTAATCCAATTTAACTGACATACCGGTCTTAAATGTGGTCTTAAATTATAACTAAATCATCTTAAAATATTCTAACCACAATCAAAAAATGAGAAATATTGGATACATTAAAATTTTTGGTTTTGTAGTACACATGCATCCCTGTGAAAGTGACTAAAAACAAAAAAAGATAATTTAGTCAGTAGAAATTCTGTCGAATTTCAATAATCAGATTCAATAATTCAATTCCATTTAATCTTAGTAGTCTCATTTATGAGTGAATTATATACTGGCTGCCAATTTATTTGCCATCCCAAATCAATCAATTAGCCTGTTAGATTCTCGGAGCCCAGGTTGTTAAGACCGTGTGTACCTGTAGCTTCTCATCACCTAGTCGCATCTGATACAGGAGCACTGAGGATTCAGGAAAACGGGTACGAAACTCATGGTCCTGCAGACCACAAATGTCCTGTAGAAGAAAAGAACCTTAAAAAGGACCTGAAATGCATTTGTACTACATATCTGAGCACAACGTGCATATGTTTGTGTACCTGGTCAAGATGACAAAATGTCTCTTTAAGCTGCTGCAATAACAGGGAGTCCAGCTTGTTAGCCAACTGGCAATCTCTATAAGGAAAGCCTGCTCGCTGCATCAGCCAAAAAAAGCAACGCGTCACATCACAGCCTCCATATGCAAGGCAAAGCCTGTAGATGGCAAAATATATGCATGTTCTATCACACAGACATATACATACATAGTTCTTTAGATTTTCCTCCCAGAATCAAGATGACAAATGTGTTAGGGACACTGTCAACTCTTTTATAAAAAGATTTTAACGTAAAAAGTGGATCTAAATGCTCTTTTGACCATTACATAACTACACAGACCAGTAAAAATAATAGAACCATGACTAATTTTATATTTATGACTTGAAAGATGAATGATGATTTGAAGAAAATCTTTAATTGAAATGTACTTTAAACTTAATTTATTGTGATTGCTGTTTATCCCAGACGAGTAAGGTTGCCTTGAGGTGCCCTGACGTGCCCTTCAGCACTGCTCCCTGGGCACGTTAAATAACTGCCCCCTGCTGCATGTGTGTGAATGGGTGAAAAGCAGAGGTTGAATTTCATTGTGGTTCACCGTGTGCTGTGTTTCCCAATGACAAAAAATGATCACTTTCACTGCACCACTTTCAAAGTGATCATCTTTAAATTAACTTCAACTTTGTCCTCCCAGGATGACTTTTTTTGATTAAAAAAAAAATTATTTTGGATTTAAGCCTTGAGCACTAAATGTAACCCTTGAATAGCAATTTACATGCTTTGTATTATTCTTTAAAAAAAACAAACAAAAATAAACACCCAATTACAATTTTTCAAAATTGGATGAAGTCGGATACAATTATACTTAAAATTTGAAACAGCAATTCTGATTTAAAAAAAAAAAAATTTTCAGCCTTACCATTTACTAAAGAGCTTTTGGTGGCCCTCACTTGAAAATCACTTTTAAAAGCTACTGTTAAATGAGCAAATCTAATGTAATTTTCTACTTTTACTACTACCTTTCCATTTTATTGTTATAAACTAGTTACAAAACCTCCACAGAAAACAAACTACTGTACTTTCATAATGAACAATTATTTCTCTACTAAATGTAACACTGGGAAAATATAATATTTATTTTATACAGCATATGCAAAAGTTTATTAATAATTATATTTATGATGTTCAGAAACTGTGACCTAAAATGTGGAGAAAAATATCTCAGTAAAGTTTGCTCTCTGTAGAGGATGTGTGTGAAAAAGAAAAAAAAAAAAACCAAACAAACAAACAAAAAAAAAAAAACAGACAAAATTACCATGGGTACAGACTTTACTATGGCTGTAAGACAAAAGTTAAAAGTGCAGTTCTCACTCACCTGGAGCTGCGGTGGGACACGCCATCTTCCACACAACATACACTCGTCTTCTGATCCCCCACGTCTACCACACATGCGCTACTCAGCCCACTGCCAAACGTAGCACACACTGACTCCTGGTGTACCACGATAGCTGACCACACAAATAATATGTCATATTGAAACTTTGTAAACCCAGATGACTATCAACTATTTTGACTGCAAATTAACAATTTAATTTCTCTTAATTGTTTATTATATGCAGGTGTTAAAGCCAAAAGTGGCCAAACTGGCCAATCAGCTTTTTCCATCTACATTTACGGCATTTAGGAGACGCTCTTATCCAGAGCGACTTACATGTCCTAATTACAGGGACAGTCCCCCCTGGAGCAACTCAGGGTTAAGGGTCTTGCTCAGGGACCCAGTGGTGGTAGTGCTAGAGGTGGGATTCGAACGAGGGACCTCTTGTTCCAGAGGTCCATAGGCAAGTACCCTACCACTAGACCACCGCCACCCTCAAGAGGAACGTGCAAAATCTAGCTGCTGATTGCTGATTCAATATTCAATATCAATTTCAACTGATAACCGGTACAGCTTCAGGAAATACAATCAAACCTTCCTAACCATGGCCAGAAGCTGTTTTTATGAAGCCCAGACAATATCGCAATGAATGTATTGTCTGCTTTCTTCCTTAGCATGCTTTTGCTTAAAAAAATTTATTTTGTGCGAATGTAAAAAATGCAGAGTTGAGTGAAAAAGCTTGCAGAACCCTGGTCGAGCGGCAATAACTGAAAACAACTAAATATGCTCTGCAGAGAACATATTTTAACAGACAATTACTATTTATTTGCATTTTAGTGGAAAATTACACTGGAAATTTTCAAATGCAGTCTGTGGAAGAGGTACATTTCACGTTCCTCTTGATTACATTCAGAAAATAAATAGAAATTTGTGCTCTAAAATTTGCAGCAAATTTTGCAATCAGGCCACCATGTGATAGTTGTGACAGACTCTCTTGGAACACAAGAGTTTGTAGTTAAAATATTAGCCTTTTATTCAAACTCATGCTGAAACAACTTTATGTTGGAAGCCTCAACCCATAAACTACCCAATGCAGACAATCTCTGAGATCTGCCGATGATTGAAGAGTTAAATGTTAATAAAATATTTTATGATTAAAATATTACTCCCAAATGTCTATGCATTCTGAACAAATGTGAACACAGATCAACCACAAAAGTGATTAATACATGTCAACTGAGATTTCCAAGTGAAGCTGTATCACCTGATTTGATCATATGCATTTTGATGAACAAGTGCCAATATGCAGATTAGACTCCAAGATTCATGTACTGCTCTTATTTATTTGTAATGCCTATTTGCGTTTTCTGTGGCAGCACTGACAATTATAAAGTATTTTCGGACAGTTGAATTTTGAAGTTAACACCACACACTATTTGTGCTCATAGGGTTGCATCTGCAAAATTGCAGCTTTTTATGTGTAAAGATGAATACAGGAAGCAACCACACTACATCCAAATGATGGACATTCTTTGTAGCAACAGAATTTTAATCCTTGTTGTTGACAATGGCAACTTACCTGAGAAACCCATCTTAACAAGGAGCATGTTGACAATTTCTTTCACATGTTGTCTATTATAGATGTCCGGAACCAAAAGAATGCATCTGTAATACTAAAGGCCAAGAGGAACAACACAGAAAAGAGTTACAATAATTTTTTTTTTTTTTTAAATCATACCATATTAATCAACTTTATAGATGTGATCAGGAGTATTGACACATTAATATGACTTCTCTAAAAGCTTCGTAAATATGATCAAATTTAAATAGTTGCCCCAACTGTCCAATTCCAATACAAATGTTTTAAGTGAATATTAGAAACAGGTCATTGTTTAAAATCTCTTTGTATGTTTATATTACCCTACCCTTTTGGCAGGGCAGAAATTTCATAAGCTTACACATAGATTGCCACGTTTGAAGAAACTGAGCTCTTATGTACAACACATTCTGCTGCCAATATTTGTCTATAGAGATTGCTGTGTTCTTTACTTCATATCTAAAAGGGAGTTAATTAACAAAACTCAATAATTAAGCATGGTGTCTACTTACTTTTCTTTGAATGCATACCTTCAGATCTTTGACAGGGATTTCTAGAAGTTTCTGGATGGCGTGGGACCAGATTGACTCAAGGTCAGCTAAGACAGCAGTCAACGAGCCCCCAGGTCCACTGTGGACATTCAAATGACCTCTGCAGATAGGCCAGTGAATGCTATAGCAGTCTGTGGGGTTCACATGTAAAGCCTAGACATGGATAGAGGAAGAGGGGAAACAGTGAGACAAATAAATGTAAATGTTGGAGGGTAAAACCAGGTTCTAAGGTCCAACAAGAAGCAACCCCAGTCAGATTGTGCTTAAATTAAATGATTGTGCTTAAATGTGTTTAAATTTAAACATGACTTATGCACTACTTAAAAGCCAAGTTCCTACTCGCTCGTCTGCCTAGGGACAAATTAAGCCTGTTAAGCAAATATCAACCTTGACAGGAAAACATCATTAAAAACTTTGCAAAAACGTATGATTAATATTGTAAACATTGGCCAAAGTTGCTGTTAACATTGTTGTTAACTGTTTAAGCCATATGTGCATTTAACAACAATCATCAAAATGTGTCTCTGCTCACCTCATCCCCAACCAAGTATTCTGGCTGCTGAGAGGTATTTGTCCATTTCAGTCTTGAATTTGGGTCCAAAACTGCTGGGCGAATCTGTCTGTTGTAAACTCGAGCCTATCCAACAAACAACCACACAAACTATCAACACTGCACGCAAGCAAGCAAGCCTCATAAAGAGTGTCTAAGGACAGAACACACTTGTTCAGCTGAAACTGGAGTTCTTCGGGCTCCATTAGACATTTTCTTAGACCAAATCGCCTGGTCCACCATTTTGAGGCCATTCTGTCGTTGTTCACTGCTTTCTGGTCTCTAGAGGAGAATGGGGATTACATAATAAGAGTTCACAGTTCTTTAGGAAACAGTTCAATGCATCTTGACGCATACACTTTCACAAGTTTGATTAATGAGATTCGAGGGACTATTTAGAGAAACGGTAAGGATTTATTTTAGCCACATAGATTAAGTAGCACATAAGGTATTAAATGAACCTGTAAATGATTCCAACATTTAAACATGTAAATGATGCATTTTTACACCCACATTGAGTTATCAGAAGCTTACTGATTTAAAGGATTCCTTTTTGGTTCTTTCATTCATTGAGGAAGGAAACCAGACCTCAGGCAGGTAACATAATCCAAAGGCCACATACTCACATTTAGTCCTTCTCTTAAGAGCCGAGGATCCTCGTAGCGGGGCTGAGAGGGTAGTTTGTTCCTTCGGGCAATGACATGAGGAACAGTTAGTGGCATAGTATCTGTAGCTCGACCAATGCGTAGAGTCTGTGATCCTGGGTGGATGACCACAACGAAGTTGGTCTGAATTTGCTGCCAGTGGAGAGTGAAGAAGTAAATACTGCCTTAAAATGACATACTGGAGGCAACACACCTTTAAGAGTAGGGGAACATAAATTGTAGGATGTTTTATGCATCCATGAAGATCTTATTGTCAGGGGGAACGACCTAAAGTTATTTTGTTCTCTCTGTAGCCAAAAAAATGACATTCATTTGTTATGCAAATGAGTTCATTCACAAACAGCTAAGCTATCTAGTAGTTTACCCCCTAAAAAGCAGAAGAACTGTCAGGAAAAGCACAAGTATTTCCCGAATATGATATAATAACACTGTTTAAACTGAGCAGAGAGATGGTCAAGTTGATTTCTTTTGGAAAACACTGAAGCTGGTGGTCTCACCTCCTGCACTGGCTCTGGGATGGCAGGAGGAGCAATTGGTCTTTTTACTCCGCGTTGCTCTTTTTCTTTGTCCTTTTCACGCTCTTTATCTTTTTCTTTCTCATTTTCTTGTTCTCGTTCTGCCTGTGTCATTATCCGGTCGGATACTGGCGGACACGGAAGGTTTAAAAACAATTTTTATTCCCAAAACAGTTTCACCAAGAAGCAACCTCCGCGGTAACTCTTCTTCTTCGGAGAATGTAGCGTAGGCAGTGAGCACGGCGCCCCCTGTCGCCCAGTAACCACGTTTCAGTCACGTGGTAGCACAGAACCCGGAAGAGCAAAAACAGTTGATAAATAATTACATAAACGGTTGAAGATTAACCAAATGATTTAATCCTCCAGCTTCTATATTTGTCAATAGTAAAGGGCAAAGGCGTTCCTGCTGGAAAGGGGATCACAGAGTGTCACAGAGGAAACAATCTGTGTCGCTACACTTTTTTTTGAATAATTGAAAGAAAAGCCTGAGCAAGAAAAGAAAAATGTCAATATCACAGTCTTTGCTTTTTTGGAAAAGTCACACTGTGCTGGCTGAAGGTTCCAGCTGTATACCATACTTGTCACTGTAAAGCTCTCTCTCACTCACTCATTTTCATAGTTGCTCGTCTGGTCGTTGGGGATTCTAGCGCCCATCCCAGCTCTAACACAGTGAAATGCAGGGAAACACGCTAGACAGGTCATCATCCATCGTAGGGCAGACACACTTAGGGCCAATTTTTGCATCTCCAATCCATCTGACAAGCATGCATTTGGACAATGTGAGAACACATGCAAACTCCACACAGATAGGAACTGGACCACCCCACCTGGGAATTGAACCCAGAACCTTCTGTGCCTTTTTGCTGGCCTTCATAGTAAAGCATTCCTTCCAATTTCTTAAACGTAATCTACTCACTATGACAATGATTTACACCACAGGCCTACTTTATTTTTATTATATTTTATATTTTTGCACCAATATTGTAATTTCATAGCTAAAGAAATGAGGGATGGCTTAAGATTTTCACATGGTATACACTACCAATCAAAAGTTATAGAGCACCCAAATTTTCCATTTTTTTAATTGAAATTCAAGCAGTTCAATGTCTCATTGTACTCTGCAATGAATGCATAGAACACAAACAAATGAAATTAAAAAGAAATCATGGAATTCATGTATAAACAGCAGTGGTGGCCTAGTGTTTAGGGCGTTAGCCGCACGATCGAAGGATCGGGGGTTCGAACCCCTTCCCAATAGGTTGCCCTGAGGTACCCTTGAGCAAGGGGGCGTCCCCGTCACTGCTCCCCGGGCGCTTTCAATAGCTGCCCACTGCTGCACGGTGTTTGAGTGTGCATGGGTTAAATGCAGAGGTCCAATTTCGTTGTGGTTCACTGTCTGCTGTGCTGTGACCTCGCAATGACAAGGGTTGTCACTTTCACTAAACCAAAATTAATTCCAAGCTTCTGCTTAATCAAAGTAGCTCCCTTTGTTAGTTATAACAGCTGAACACACTCATGGCAGTCTTTCTACAATGGAAATCAAATATCCTTCAGAAAGTTCTTCCCAGCTCGGTTGCAGATGTTCCCATTAATGTTGCTTTGCTTTCACTCTTCTGTCCAGTTCATCCCATACCAGCTTGATGGGGTTTAAGTCTGGAGACTGTGCCACTACTCCATGTTCTCAAGTTTACCATCTTGTTCTTCTGTTCTAAGGTAATTCTGGTATAGCTTGGACTTGTTTTGGGTCATTATCTTGCTGTAGGATGAAACCCTGACCAACTAGGTGCACCAGAGGGAACTGCATGGTGCTGCAGAATGCTGTGGTAGTTGTTTTACCCCAGATCATCACACTTCCTCCTCCATATTTACAGTTGTTGTCACACATTGAGGAACCATCCTTTCGCCTACTCAACAGCATACAAAAAGATGTCAAATTTTGATTAATCACTCCAAAACACCTTCTTCCAGTCTTCAGTAGTCCATTGGAGGTGTTTCATGACCCAGACAAGTCTCTTTCTCTCATTCTGATATCTTATCAATGGCTTTCTTGTTGCATCTTGACCTGTCAAACCTGCAACTCCCAGTCTTCTCTTTACAGTTGAAACTGAGACTTGCTTAGTTCATCCACTATTAAGCTGTGCCTGAAGCTGTGGTCCTGTGAGGCACTTATACAAGCTGTTGACTTTCAGAAACTTGCTTCTGATGCTGTTGTGGCTTTGGGTTTGCCAGATGTCTTCCTGTCAGAGGTTCCCCCAGTTTCTGTCCCTTTTGATGGTGAAGGAGACCATACTCACTGACACTTTGACTTTCTTCGCAGGAAAGAAAGGAAAGACCTACACTTATAAGTGTTATGATGGTCTGTCTGACGGGCTTTTTCTCACCATTTTTCTAGCAACACACTACTTTCTACTGTACAATACAAATAATGGTCACAAGGGTGTGGTCCAACAGTGTGTTCCTGCACTACTTTAATGCAGACAGAGGGGGACGTAAGTTGGGACACCTGTAGGAATTGATTGCCCCAACTATCAAGGCTTCATCAACCTCCATTGCTGCAGAACAGCTTTAAGTTGTTAACCCATTTCTTTTTCCCCAAAAAAAGTCCTTTTTTTTTTTTTTTTATAATTCTTGAATGTACATTATTTTCCAGTTTTGGGTAAGCTTACTTTTAAACCTCTCGCCATTTGAAGCTATTTGTTGGACTTGAATCGCTTGGATTTCAAGCAGAAAACTGGAAAAATTGAGGTGTAAGACAATAGTATATATAATATTATCTACATTATCTGTGTTCTGATGGGCTGTAATCCAATAGAACTAAATGCAGTGTGCCTCATTTAAAAGCAGTTCAATGATAACATTCCTTACAACTTCAAAGTAAATAGTCAGCACTAAACTGCTACATGTGGAACAGATGGATACATGTAAATAAGCTAGTTTCTTGTTACATTTGAAAAGAAAGAGTTTTTGCAGATAATGGTAAAGGTGCCAATTTTGCCATTTTTTTTTCTTTACATCATCCGGTGACAAAATACTTGCAGTTAAGGTTTAGTGCTTTAATTTGGACAACACCTTGTGTTTACAATGTGATGTTAGATGGCTTTGAGACATTAAATCATACCTACTAGCATGACTGGGGGTGTGAGCAGAAAGTGTGAAAAAATAATGTATTGCTCAAAAAAACAGAACAAAACAAAACAAAAAAACATTAAGTGATATCAATTTTTTTTTTCTCTGAAATATCACAACTATGCATCCTCTGTGTCCACATTTAAGGGTCATTCTATGTAATGGTCAGGCCAATTCTATAGTTAAAATTCATAAGCAGTCTTTAATCACTTCTCAAGTCTACGTTTTCAACAGGATTTAAGTATTTATAGTACTCATTTTGTTCAGGTGAAAAAAATAGCAATACTTGTATGAAACTTGTATGAAAACTAGTATGATCAGCATTATAATGTGTCTAGATGTATAGTAAAAATCCACTTTCTTTTGTCCAGTGTCTCACATGACTGAGTTCCCAGAAGATAGCCAGCAACTGCACCAGCAAACAGTTAAATTTTTAATTGAAAACTTGATGGGAAACAACCCAATGCTGGTAGCGGATAAGGTAGGAAGCCATTAGTGACAAATTTTTGTTTATTGTTGGCGAAGTGGTAAAGGCATTGTCAACCACAAGTGGTTTTGCTGCATCTCTTTGACTTTGTTTGATTTCTGACTTATAGATAGTTTCGGACTTAGGCTCACACTTCAGTTCTCCATGACAGATGTAAATACAGACAGTTAATTTTAATCAGTATTACTTGGTCACGTTGAAGTTCTACTAAAATATAAACATGTTCTCTTACCACACCAGTTCTGGCAAAGCACTTGCAGGCAAGAATTATGAGAGTATTTTTAAACAACATCAAAAAAGAATCATGAAACATTAACTAAAAATTTTAGATGCTTAAACCAATACAAGTAAAATTCTAAAATTCAAAGAGTTTACAGAAAAATTTAAAAAAACTATTCCATACTTTAACTTTATTATTATTATACAATAACATCAAACAAAAAAACATTCATAATTCATCACAATGTTCTCCTTATAACTTTATTAAATGGAAGGTACAAATGACAAAAAAAAAAGGGAAAACTGGGTTATAACTGCTAAGATCAACAACTCCGGCCCCTAATGATAGGAATTCCCAGAGCAGCATCAAAAATCTGCTGTGCAGAAGCAGCTTGAGGGTGAAGGGAGTGACGTGCTTGGGTGTTTTCATCGAAGGCATCACTGATCAACCTCTTTGCATGGAAGAGTTCATATGAGCAGTGTGCAGCCCTGAATTAACACATCATCTCCCTCTACGCCTGCATCCAAGTGCAGGCGTTTACCTGTAGACAAATCAAAACAAAAAATATATATCTTCTAAAATTACTTTATATGAATCCATGGATCAAACAGCAGAATTACTCCATTGAAGAGCCGTCATGATTACTGGGTTAATTTTATCACTCAATTTAAATAAAAATCTTAAAGAATCTTCCCCACCTTCCTCATCCTCCACCACCCATTGGAGGAGGACTGGGACCTCCACCATGTTTTATTCTGCCCATGCGTCTCCGTCCAGGGAAGCCAGGAGGCCTGAAAATCAAAGACATCATCCAGAGAGCAAGCATTTCAAGCTGGTTATACAAAGACCATGGCTCTGTTTATCCAATCAAAGTATTTTCTTTCATGAATGATGTGAAAAATGTATTTATAAAAGCTAAAGTGTTAAAAATTATTCTGGTTCAGCACCTTTATTCTGGGATGTCTAATAAAGGTGGCACATTTCCTGTCATGCTTAAAGCCCTTGAACGCAATTTGAAATTAACAGGTGTTTTGTTTCAAACAGTTTCTATGGAGGTTTTTTTTTCCATTTCCCCTCTTGGGACTTACCCTCTGCCATCGCTGAAGCGAGACGATGCACCAGAGTTGCCATCTTTAGACAAATCTGGCTGGACGATCGTCTGGAAGCTAGAGAAGAGTTATAAAAGACATTTTACATGTATTTTATTTCACACTTAAATTGTTTAGTAACATACATAAAATGTTGATAGGATAGTTACATTTACTCAGCTATGATCTCTATTTTTACAAAAGGATTTTAAAATGACATACTACAAACAAATAAACTAGCCTGAAAGTCAAGAATTGTATTCTAAATTCTTTCTTTTGTTTAAACTTCCACTGCTGGCTTTGGATTGCTTAGCTCTACTCATATTACACACTTTTAGTGCTGCCATTTCATTTAAAAACAAACAGAAAAAATGAAGGACAGCATTTAACAAACTCCAGTCACTTGATGCTAGATGTACCAAAACATTATGATAATTTTACTTGCTAAGATGTTTTTGGCAGCAACATATTTTGAGTCTTTATTTAATTGAAGTAAATGTTTTTTACTAACAATGATTCTATTGTCCATCTGCTAGTGACATAAGGAGAAGTTACACCACCTTTTCACTTCTGACATAGTTTAAAACCTGCTGTAGACTGCCTGAGACATTTTCTCTCTTTTTTGACCTAAATCAGTTTAGTCACACCACTGATTTACATGCAGGGAATCTTTCTATTTTACCATTACAGATAAAAATATTAAGTTAATGGGACTGCAATGCTTATCAGCCCCATTCTCTGCAGTGCAAAATTTTACTTCTGACTTCTCTGAAATTAATTTTATCATCAACATCTTGGTGGATTTTCTGTTTATTATTGTGCAAAAAATATCACTACTTACAACAGGCCAATAAACTCCACTACACTCCAGAACAGGTCACTGATGAATGACAATCTCCAGGGGGACTGGGTCCTGCTGTCCAGGACTTGACCTTAAAAAAGTATATATGTGAACACATTTGCGCCAAAAACTGACAACTATAATCTTAAGGGTTCAAGATGAACACAGAATACAGAAGTTTAGCAGATCCATGCCTGAGCATTACTGACAGCACCTCTCCAGCTGGAGAACAGCCAATGCTATTACATAATCATGCAGCAGCAAATTCAACTCATTTCAATCCCTTGATCATGTAGTGAACAATGATGATCCAAAATTTCAGGATTTCATTTAAATGGTCTTGATTTCGCCCAAGGATGATACGTCAAATCTGAAGTGACTAACCCAAACATAGAAACAGTGGCCTTCAGAGGAGAGGCAGAATTGGCTCTAGATGAATGTACTAATTTATTGAAGGCTCAAAAATACAAAATGAACATTAGAAAGCTCAGTAGATCAGCACAGAAATTAATCAAACATTTAAACACATCGACAAACACAGAACGCTATAAACTCACACAGGTGACAGATAGCAAACCGTTCATGGCGAAGCTAGCAGGCTAAAGCTAAACAAACCTACACAACTCCCTATTCATTGAAAACGGCCCTAAACAGCGCCGTGTCAATGTGTTTGATACTGCAATATGTAACATGTTGAGTATTTAAACAACGACATCGTATTTTTTAGTGGAGTTTGTGGTTTCTCTCACCGTTAGCCACGTACACCATCTTCCCCTCTCCTACTGTTGTTGTTTACGCTCTCGTGACGTCATCACGTCGCAGCACGCACGGAAGTAAGTCATTTCCCTGTTTTTCTTCATCCGTGAGAAGTTTTTCTCCGATTTGGTATGATATGAAAAAAATTGACAAGTTACGTCACTAGACGACAGATGTTGGCGGTGGTTGTAATAAAGGAGCTGCGCAGCATTAAATTAATTTTCCCTTCTCTTCTGCGCGCTTCACTTCCGCTTGCTTAAGCAGTGCGGATACACATGAGCTCAAATTCAGCAGTGACATTCAAAGCGAATATGTTTTATCAATCAGGCAAATGTTCAGTTTCATTAATCATATGTAGGTTAACGCAGGGTGAGCCCAACTGCGAAACGTATTGGACAAGAAGAGCCAGTGAAGTCGAGCAATGATTGAAGTTAAAAAAGAAAAACATCTATGTGCAAAGTGCAACTGAATTTTACATACAAAAAAAAGTACATTTTTTGCAGCACTAAATAAAATAAAACTCAAAAGATTTGACAACTCAGGAGTAAACTTAAAATGTAATGTAATTAAATCTTTTTACATATATTATGTAAAAAGATTTAATTACATTACATAATTACATGATATAATATGTTACACAGTGGATCAACCATCTCCATTTCTTCTGGTCTTCTGTATCTTCCTCCTTCAAACCAACCACCTGCATGTCCTCTCTCACCACATGCATAAACCTCTTTGGTCTTCCTCTTTTCCTCTTTCCTGGCAGCTCCATCTTCAAATTCCTCCTTCCAATATAATCCTCATCTCTCCTCTGGACATGTCCAAACCAATGCAACCTTGCATCTCTAACTTTGTCTCCAAAATGTGTAACCCGAGCTGTCCCTCTAATATATTAATTTCTAATCCTGTCACACCCAAAATAAAAATCTCAGCATCTGTAACTCGGACATCTCCAGCTCCGCCTCCTGTCTTTTTGTCAGTGCCTTCTCCAAGCCATACAACATAGCTGGTCTCACTACAGTCCGGTAAACCTTCCCTTTTACTCTTGCTGGTACCCATCTGTCACAAATCACTCCAGCCACTCTTTTCCACCCATTCCAACCTGCCTGCACTCTCTTCTTCGCCTCTCTTCCACACTCACCATTACTCTGAACTGTTGATCTATTTAAACTATTTAAACTCCTCCTCCTTTGTTACCTCTACTCCCTGCATCCTAACCACTCCACTTTGCTCCCTTTCATTCACACTCATGTATTCTGTCTTTGACCTACTCACTTTCATTCCTCTCCTCTCTAGAGCATATTTCCATCTCTCCAGGTTTTCCTCAAGCTGCTGCCTACTCTCACTGCTACTCATCAGCAAATATCATTGTCCATGGAGACTCCTGTCTAACCTGTCCATTACTATTGCAAACAAGAATGGGCTCTGCGCTGATCCTTGATGTAATCCAACCTCTACCTTAAATCTGTCACTCCCACTGCAGATCTCACCACTGTCACACTACCCTCATATATATCCTGAACTACTCTCACATACTTCTCTGCCACTTCAAAATACAAAACCACAACTCTTCTCTAGGCACCCTGTCATATGCTTTCTCCAAGTTCACAAAGGCACAGTGCAGCTCCTCCTGACCTTCTCTGTACTTCTCCATCAACACTCGCAGAGCAAACATTGAATCTGTGGTGCTCTTTCTCAGCATGAAACCATACTGCTGTTCACTGATCCTCACCTCTTTTCTTAACCTTGCTTCCACTACTCTTTCCCACAGCTTCATGCTGTGGCTGATCAACTTTATCCCTCTATAGTTACTACAGCTCTGAGCATCATCCATATCACCCTCCCGTTTAGGGGTCGCCACAGCGGATCATCTGTTTCCATTTATTCCTGTACTCTGCATCTTCCTCCTTCAAAAAGTTCCCCTGCATGTCCCCTTTCACCATGTCCATAAACCTCCTCTTTGGTCTTCCTCTTTTCCTCTTTCCTGGCAGCTCCATCTTCAACGTCCTCCTCCCAATATACTCCTCGTCTCTCCTCTGGACATGTCCAAACCAATGCAAACCAAGTATCTAACTTTGTCCCCAAAATGTCAGGTTAGACGTTTTTGGGACAAAGTTTGAGAAGCAAGGTTGTGTTGGTTTTGACATGTTACATTCTTGCTTCTACCTCAAATAAATGTTAATCATTCTGTTACTATTACTCTGTGTACAATTAAGAATTTTTCCAGAAAGTCTTCTAGGGTAATAAACATTAATCATTAGTATCAATAATCATTAGTTCTTTAATGGCTTCAGCCTTTATTATTATTATTGAATTTTTGGTAAATGCCACACTGTAAGTACTGATGAAGTGCAGTTGTGTTCTATGAAGGTCATGGTGCCAAATTCATTCATCTTTTTCTTTGTCCTTTTAAATCTGCCAGCTACTTAGTTCATTTACTAAAACCCAAGGCTCTTCACTTTCTAGGTAAACAGGCATCAGCTTTAAAAACCTCAGCTTAATTATCCTTATCATTCTCTTATACAACTGATATAATCAGTTTTATAGTTTCGTCCTCCTTGAACCTTATCGTGGTGGAGGGGTTTGCGTGTACCAATGATCCTGGGAGCTATGTTGTCGGGGGCTTTATGCCCCTGGTAGGGGCACCCAAGGCAAACAGGTCCTAGGTGAGGGAAGAGACAAAGAGCGGTTCAGACCTCTTATGATGAGAACCAATTATGGAAGACGTTTTCCCTCGCCCGGACGTGGGTCACCGGGGCCTCCCTCTAGAGCCAGGCCTGGAGGTGGGGCCCAATGGCGAGCGCCTGGTGGTTGGGCCTTTACCCATGGGGCCCGGCCGGGCACAGCCCGAAGAGGCAACGTGGGTCCCCCTTCCCATGGGCTCACCACCTGTGGGAGGGGCCAAAGACGTCGGGTGCACTGTGAGCTGGGCGGTGGCCTTGGCGATCCGACCCTCGGCTGCAGAAGCTGGCTCTAGGGACGTGGAATGTCACCTCTCTGGTGGGGAAGGAGCCTGAGCTAGTGCGCGAGGTTGAGAAGTCTCGTTGAGAGGGGCTGGACTCTTTTCCACTCTGGAGTTGCCACCGGTGAGAGGCGGCGAGCAGGTGTGGGCATACTTATTGCCCCACGGCTTGGGGCCAGTACATTGGGGTTTACCCCGGCAGATGAGAGGGTGGTGGCCCTCCGCCTTCGGGTCGGGGGACGGGTCCTTAGTGTTGTCTGCGCTTATGCGCCAAACAGCATTCTGGACTACCCACCCTTTCTGCGGTCTCTGGAGGGGGCACTAGAGAGCGTCCCTCCTGGTGACTCCATCGTTCTGCTGGGGGACTTCAATGCTCACGTGGGTAATGACAGTGACACCTGGAAGGGTGTAATTGGGAGGAATGGCCCCCCCGATCTGAACCAGAGCGGTGTTCTGTTATTGGACTTTTGTGCTCATCACGGATTGTCCATAACGAACACCATGTTCAGGCATAAGGATGTCCACATGTGCACCTGGCACCAGGACACCCTAGGCCGCAGTTCGATGATCGATTTTGTGGTCGTGTCGTCGGACTTGCGGCCCCATGTCTTGGACACTTGGGTGAAGAGAGGGGCGAAGCTGTCAACTGACCATCACCTGGTGGTGAGTTGGCTTTGTTGGTGGGGGAGGATGCCGGTCAGGCCTGGTAGGCCCAAACGCATTGTGAGGGTCTGCTGGGAACGTCTGGCAGAGTCCCCTGTCAGGACAAGCTTCAACTCCCACCTCCATCAAAGCTTTAACCACGTCCCGGGGGAGGTGGGGGACATTGAGTCTGAATGGACTATGCCCCTCCATTGTCAAGGTGGATGACCGGAGCTGTGGCCAGGAGGTGGTCGGTGCCTGTCGCGGTGGCAACCCTAGAACCCGTTGGTGGACATCGGCGGTGAGGGATGCCATCAAGCTGAAGAAGGAGTCCTACCAGGCCTTTTTGGCCAGTGGGGCTCCGGAGGCAGCTGATAGGTACCGACAGACCAAGCGGAATACGGCTCTGGTGATTGCTGAGGCAAAAACTCGGGCATGGGAGGAGTTTGGAGAGGCCATGGAGAAGGACTTCCAGACGGCTTCGAGGAAATTCTGGTCCACCATCCGCCGTCTCAGGAGGGGAAAGCAGTGCACAGTCAACACAGTGTATAGTGGAGATGGTGCGCTGCTGACCTTGACTCGGGACATTGTGGGTCGGTGGGGGGAGTACTTCGAAGACCTCCTTAATTCCACCAACTTGCCTTCCGAGGAGGAAGCAGAGCCTGGGGACATAGAGGTGGACTCTTCCATCTCTGGGGCTGAGGTTGCCAAGGTGGTCAAAAAGCTCCTTGGTGGCAGGGCTCCGGGAGTGGATGAGATCCGCCCAGAGTTCCTCAAGGCTCTGGATGTTGTAGGACTGTCATGGCTGACACGCCTCTGCAACATCGCATGGACATCGGGGATGGTGCCTCTGGGTTGGCAAACCGGGGTGGTGGTCCCCCTCTTTAAGAAAGGGGACCGGAGGGTGTGTTCCAACTATCGTGGGATCACACTTCTCAGCCTCCCGGGGAAAGTCTATTCAGGGGTCCTGGAAAGGAGGGTCCGTCGGATAGTCGAACCTCGGATCCAGGAGGAGCAATGTGGTTTTCGTCCAGGTCGCGGAACAGTGGACCAGCTCTACACCCTTAGCAGGGTCCTGGAGGATGCATGGGAGTTTGCCCAACCAGTTTACATGTGCTTTGTGGACTTGGAGAAGGCATTTGACCGTGTCCCTCGGGGGCTCCTGTGGGGGGTACTCCGGGAGTATGGGGTATCGAATTCCCTGCTAAGGGCTGTCCGGTCCCTGTACAACCGGTGTCAGAGCTTGGTCCGCATTGCCGGCAGTAAGTCGGACCTGTTTCCGGTGAGGGTTGGACTCCGCCAGGGCTGCCCTTTGTCACCGATCCTGTTCATAATTTTCAGGAATTTCCGGAACAGGATTTCTAGGCGCAGCCAGGGCGTTGAGGGGGTCCGGTTTGGTGGGCTCAGGATTGGGTCACTGCTTTTTGCAGATGACATTGTCCTGTTGGCCTCATCATGCCGTGACCTTCAGCTCTCTCTGGATCGGTTCGCAGCCGAGTGCGAAGCGGCTGGGATGAGAATCAGCACCTCCAAATCTGAGGCCATGGTCCTCAGTCGGAAAAGGGTGGAATGCCCTCTCAGGATTGGGAGTGAGACCTTGCCCCAAGTGGAGGAATTTAAGTATCTTGGGATCTTGTTCACGAGTGAGGGTAAAATGGAGCGGGAGATCGACAGGCGGATCGGGGCAGCTTCTGCAGTGATGCGGGCTCTGCATCGGGCCGTCATGGTGAAGAAGGAGCTGAGCCAGAAGGCAAAGCTCTCAATTTACCAGTCGATCTACGTTCCCACCCTCACCTATGGTCACGAGCTGTGGGTAGTGACCGAAAGAACGAGATCGCGAATACAAGCGGCCGAAATGAGTTTCCTCCGCAGGGTGTCTGGACTCTCCCTTAGAGATAGGGTGAGAAGCTCAGTCATCCGGGAGGGGCTCAAAGTAGAGCCGCTGCTCCTCCGCATCGAGAGGAGTCAGATGAGGTGGCTTGGGCATCTGATTAGGATGCCCCCCTGGACGCCTCCCTGGTGAGGTGTTCCGGGCACGTCCCACCGGAAAGAGACCCCGGGGAAGACCCAGGACACGCTGGAGTGACTATGTCTCTCGGCTGGCCTGGGAACGCCTTGGGATCCGTCCGGAAGAGCTGGAAGAAGTGGCCGGAGAGAGGGAAGTCTGGGCATCCCTGCTGGAGCTGCTGCCCCCGTGACCCGACCTCGGATAAGCGGAAGAAAATGGATGGATGGATGGATAGTTTTGTCAATTTAACATAACAGCTATTGTGTATTCTTACCTGCTGTGTGTTTCCATTTCTTTTAGTAATGAATAAATTGGTTTGATTAGCTAACATGGTCAGTGCTTTTACAGCAAATGCAAACTCCAAACTATATTCGTTAGGTTGAATAGGATCCCTGACACTGTACAGTACAGAACAGATTTGGGAAGAGCATGGAGAGATCAAGAAATGTCCCTTAATCTAATCCAAGTTTGTGGGCTGTTAGATGGCTTCAGCCTCAGTTTCATCAGCCATCATCAGTGATATCACGGTCTTTAACATGAATAATTACCATCATTTTCATAGCTGTATCATCTTTTATATACTCAAAATAATAGTTTTTTTTTCTATTCTTACCTAGAGGTGTGCTATTTTTTAAATAAAATTCACATCAACAGTCATCAACTTGTTCCAGCTCCAAATGAGCTGTTTCTGTTTGCTTTGTCCCTGGCCCTGGCATTCTTATAGTATCTGTGATCATTTTCTTTTCTAATGATGATTTTTTTCTTCTCATTCAGCTTGCCTGTGAATTTTATGTTGGTATGCCTCATAGCTTTTAAAAATTGGGCCTATTCCTACCCCCAAATTTATTGCCTTGAGTTTGGCAAACAGTCCTGTTTCATTTAATGAGACCTCAGCTTTTGCCAAACATTAAAGTTGATAGGAATAAAATGCAATATACATTTTAGTATTATTTACCCAGCAAAGGAAATCTTACTTTCCCATGCATTTTGTAAATTGGCCTTGGCTTACCCACGTCAGTGCTCATGTAAAAGGTTTTTTTTTCCGGTGTGAAACTGCTCCCAGACCAGTGTTTACAAAGTTCTAACATTTTCAGTATTATGCGGTCCTACAATTGGCAGTGCCAATCCTTTCTCTCTGGTGGCATACAGCTTTATCAGATTAGCTCAGGGTTTCTTCCTATTGAACAGGTAATGCCTACTTAATTAAATTTAAATTATGTTTACCAAGTACTGATACATCAAAGAGATATAGTTGATTTTTGGAAAAATATTATTATTTCAACTGCATTTTCTTTTTTTTAATATCATATTAATTTATATTACATTATTTTATGTTAATTTCTATTTCTATTTCTATTTAACATTTTCCCATATAAATGGCTAGACAGAATGTTTTGGAGTATTGAAACTACATTACTTGAACAACCTGGAGACTGGCATCAGCTCTGGCAAGAATTTCAACAACACCTGGAACTGAGGACACTGGGTTTGAAAGTAGCACTCACATAATTCACAAATCATCTTCATCTGACACCACCAGACATTCCACAAACAACGTAATGAGCAACGGGAACAGGGCATCACCCTTCATAGTCCTTCAAGCAGGAGTATGTAGTGCCAATGCCTGTGATGCTGAATATATTACCTTAATCCATTGAATAATTCCTGCCAAAGTTTTTCTCCATTCTAATTGCTAATATCTTACTCAGTGTCTTACATTCACATTTCCCAAATGAACTGGCCTAAAGCTACATTGCTTATGGAGTTTCTGTTCTTTCTTTAGCAGCTCTTTGGTTATGTCATCATATTTGTGTTTGAGGCAGTCCCTTCTGTATAACCATCATGTCAATGTTCAACTTTTAGTCTAAGGATGGTGATGGAAGATCTGTTTTTGAAAAATAGTCCTGCTCTTTTTTAGGAAGCCATTATATGGAATATTATTGTCCCTCAAACTCATGAAGATTAAAATGAGCTAATGTGGGATTACTGATATTATGCAAAATTTTGGGGAGTTTTAATGTTTTAAGAAACTGGAGCTTGACAAGGTAATTTATTTTTAATTACTCCCTCTAATGACTTAACTTGTGCTCTAGCTATTGCTAAAAACATGAAGTTGGGTGGACTTTGCTTTAAATTAGACTCTGAAACTGGGGTCAAAGATATGATTAGTTTAAAACTTATGAGGTCTGATTTGATTGGTCAAGATTAGGGTTACACTTTTGTCCAATAGCAAACAGCAGAGGATTGTCATCTCCACTTAATGGAAACTTAATTAGAAAATCTTTTGCCATGCTCAGAAAGGAGATGTTCATCACAGCAGATTGTGTATGTGCTCCCTTTCAGAACCAGTTTATGAGGAGACAGGCCAGTTCTTATTTTTCCAATTACATAACTAACTAACTAACTAACTAACTAACTAACTAAAAAATGTACATAAATCACTATTACAAAGTCCTGAAGCTCACAGCTGGAGTTTATTTTGAAATAAAGCAGTGCAGAAATATTTGTAATTGTTCTGGGATGAGAAAAGTGGTGTATTGTTTTGTACAAAATGATAACCGATAACAACATGGGATTTTTCACAAAGTAATTTGTGAAAAACTCACCTTTGGAACTCACCTTAGGACTTGGGTCTAAGGTGCCTGACTGATCCAGAAGTCTTTATCATGGAGCATTTAGCCTCACTACAAATTCTCTGGCTGCAGAACCTTCCAACCTTGATTACATACCTCAAGACTATTGGTTGATGGGGGGGCGGAGTTTTCAGCATAAATATAGTGAGTGAATCTGAAATGAGGGCAAACACTTCTGTCTGTCAAAGGAAGCAGCGACCTAAATTACAATGGCACTAGAATTGTATCTTGACCTGCATTCTCAGCCTTGTCGCTCTGTCTACATATTTGCCAAGCTAGCAAATATCCCATTTGAATACAAGGCTGTGGATCTTGCTTCAGGTACAGTGTCTTTAGCTGGGAAAAGTATTGATGCATTAATAATTGTGTTTGCTTTAAGTATTTATAACAGCCTGATATTTCATATGCACAGGGCAGTATGTCTGTTCTTCTAGTGTAAGTTTACTAAACTATTCTAATTCTGTTGCTATGACCTAGAAAGCATTCATTTTGCAGGGTGTGTGTATGTGATGTTTGTTGCACTGATTTTTTTTTTTTTGTTGCGCTGATTTTTTGCTCACCAGGTGAACATTTTGGTGAAGCCTTTGGAAAGATCAGCATTTTAAGGAAAGTGCCTGTTCTCAAAGATGGAGCTTTTATCCTTACAGAGAGGTGGGCAGCAAATTTTGGTTGAAACTACAGTGGTGAAAAATACATGAAAATATGAAACAAACAGATAAAAGAAATTCAAATTCTCATGTCAAAGTTAAATAAGTACCAGTTATCTTTCTGCTGTCAAAATGCTAGGATTTCCATTTTCAAAATCTCTGGCTTCATGTTGCATAGTGGAAAAAGAGTGTGATTTTGGGATTTCCTGGAAAGTATTCATATTTAAGCTGCAGAAGCATGTATGTCTGGTTAAAGTCCAAAGGTTAAAGTGATATGAGAGCAGCAAGTTAATGGTTGAAAATGATCCTTTGTTTCCCGTTCAGTAGTTCTCGAGCTGTTCCACATATTTAAATGCTGTGAGTTAATTGGGAGCAAAAATGTGGTCAGTCTGGAACTACTTAAGCCACACGCAAAAATGAGCCGTTAGCAATCCCTTTCATTCACTCTATCTTTGGAATCAGGTCCAAAATGACTCCAGTGTGGTTTAATGCTATTTTGCAGCATAGCGATTCTACAATATCTGGCCAAGAAGTTTTCCACTCCAGACCACTGGTATTCAGTTGACCTGCAGAAGCGTGCTCGGACCGATGAGTTCCTTGCTTGGCAGCATACTAATATAAGGACCCATGCATCAAAAGTGTTTTGGTTTAGGGTAAGAACAACAGAGCTGGTCTACTTCAAGCATGCAGGGGTGAAGGTTGCACAAAAACCCCTTACCTAACTCTGTCATGCACTGGCCTTCACACCCACTTATTGATTTGGTTACTCCTTGTTTAATCTAGAAATAAATTTGAACGCACAGATATGTCTATTTCAGTTCTACGTTTGACAAAATTCACACAAGTGGTGGATCTTATATGTAAAAATTTTTCTGACACTCATGCGTTTTTTTTTTTTTTTTCCTCACAGTCAGCTTTACATTCAAATCCAAATCTCTCAGACATTTCTTCATTTCATTTCCATTTCTTGAGCTAGATTTGGTATTTAAATGACCTATAATGTTTTATATACACAGTGCATATTGTGAAGAATGAAAATTGAAATATAAAATTTCAATAATCTGATCTGTAAAATCATTTCTATGGAATGCTTCTTCACTTTGATGTTAACATTTTTAAATTACGCATAATCCAAAATGATATATTGTAAAAAAACTACATTTAATTACAAACTGTAGATATGACAAAATGCTGATTTACTTTTAAGGGCATCAATAATCAGCATTGTAATAATTTTTATTATTGACTTGCAGCGGTGGCCTAGTGGTTAGGGTGTCGGCCACTTGATCGGAGGATCGGGGGTTCGAGCCCCTTCCCAATGGGTTGCCCTGAGGTACCCTTGAGCAAGGTGCCGTCCCCGTCCCGCTCCTCCCTGCGATGGGCTGGCGACCTGTCCAGGGTGCGTCCCCCGTCCTCGCCCTGTGTGCGCTGGATTGGACGCCAGCACTCCCCCGCGACCCCGTTTGGGACAAGCGGCAGATAATGGATGGATGGATGGACTTACTATGCTTTAAAAAAATTAACCTATTTACATATAGTGACTTACATTAAGTGAACCTATTCTGATGGCTAATAGTGATGAATTTCTAAAATGAAAAAAGACAAAAATTACTTTTTTACCCCAACTTTAACACACAAAAAAACACGTGATCTCTGGGCTTGGCAATGATGCTAATTGTTTTACTTGTTTAACAGCTTTTATGCTTACTGTGAGCACCAGCAATTAAGACATTGCAAATGCAGTTTATTTACATATATGGGCTGCACTGACTAAGAAATGAATGGCACGTTTTGAAACTTATATCATTATATAAGTATGTATTGTATATTTATATACTACATCAAATTACTCTCTTAAAAAGGTACACATGCTTTCAATGATATGAACCAATCAATGCAAGAGCTTCTAGATTTTTGATGGCATATATCTAACAGGGAGTCCTGCCTGCTGTCACTGGAGCTCCGGTGCCAAAAGAGAAAATGGACTCTGCAATGGAAGACCTGAATATGACCCTTAAGCCTTTTGAAGACAAGTTTCTACAAAACAGGCCTTTTATAATTGGAGAGAAGATATCACTGGCTGATCTGGTAGCTATTGTGGAGGTCATGCAGGTAAAGGATATTTTATGTTTTTACCAAATATTTCAAAGATTGGCTTGATATTATCTTGCTATAAATGAACTCTGATGTGTGTGCATGCTTGTTTTAGCCGGTTGGCACAGGCTTGGATGTGTTTGAGGGCCGGCCTGCTCTGAGTGCATGGAGAGACAGAGTGAAGAAGGAGATTGGCGTGGAACTTTTTGAGGAGGCACATAAGACTATATTTAATGTAGACTCACTCCCACAGACCTTTGAAAACAAAGGTTTACCTGAATTTCTTAAGATCCGCATCCAGAAAATGTTTAACTGATGATGCATCACTTGTTTCTGTCAGCTATTTGAATATTTCCCATGGGACTGTGAAAAATCCTCAGAATGAAAAACTGCAGTATAATGATAAAGCAGAGCATAAATATGTTTACAGTTACTGTTGCCATGAGCTATAAACTGTCAACCAATTATAAAAAACAAACATCACTGCAAGACCCGGTTTTCTCTGTCACAGCTTGTTTGTCCAAAGTGCTAAATCTCAGGTTATGAAATCTGCCATTAGTGAGTCTCATTAATCAAACTCTATAAAAAAGGTTTCTCACCTGCATGTGCAATAGGGTCCCAACCTCACTGGGCTTATTTCTACATTTGACCATGGACATGGATCTGGCCAAGAAAAAAATTAACACAGTTTAAAAGTTTCATTATTGATCTTATGTTATTCTTTCATTAGAATTTTTTTAATTTTTGAAATCTGTAATAAGCCACCAACAGAACTTCCTATTTTTAACATTTTTCTCTTCTACTAGGGGGCAGTAGTGGCCTAGTGGTTAGGGAATAGGCCCCTGGATTGGAAGGTCATGGGTTTGAATAACGTTGTGGTTCACTGTTCTGTGCTTCACAACAACAAGTTGTTACTTTCACTTTTTACTTTTTACTTTTTGAAAACTTCATTAGATTGAATTAACTTTTCTCTTTAGAACTTTAATAAGTTCTGTTCTCTGGTAATTATTCTTTATCAACGAATGGCTCACATGCACTTATAGTTTAAAGGATTAACCTGTAGTGCCTACAGAATTTCTTGTGAGCATTTATACTGAAAGCAGATGTCCACATTGAGAAATTGCTGATCTCACAGAATCTCATGCTTTGCTCAGGGTGTTGACAAAGAGCTTTAAGGCCAACATGGAGTTTCAGTTCGGAATGCAATCTCAATCAAGTGTAAATCTTTCTATTGTGTCAGACAGTTGAGCGACACGTTCTTCCATGTGACTTTATTTGTGACGTATGTCCCTTTATTTCACACGTCCCTGACTTTTCCTACAACAGCATAAGCTGCATGATGTCTCTTTCAGACACCTTTTGGTGTTGTTGATCATCACAGACAGCAGTAGATGGGATTGGTAGGTGGGCAGGTATACAGTATTTAAAAATTCAGGAGTATTTTGAAGTAAAAAGAAGTTTTGGCTGAATTTTGCTGAACACTCTCAGAGTGAAAGGAAGAGTGAAATCCTGTCTTCCTTTCATCTGTACTTTACTTATTATTTAATGGGCTATGTTCTAGGCCCAATGTGCTGCAGAAATATTTGCTTTTTACTAAGCTGCTGAAACCCTTGGGTCATCATAGTAACCCCCATATCTGACTCATTCTTTTCTTACCCATCTTTTAGAACAGTTTGCATGGATGTCCTGTGCCTGGACATAGATAAAAGAAAACTGTCCCATGCAAACACACACTCTGTACATTGAGAATGATCAAACATCTTTCAGGTGGGAACCTCAAAAATAACTGTGGCAAGAACCAAAGAAACCTCCCAATAGATGAGTATCCTGAACCTGGTCCCAGTAAGCAGACTGTCACTTAATCTTTTACTCATTAAACATTAAACACTCATTAATGATTCCAGGCAGGGAGTCTGTATTTGATTTCTCTTGACTATTGAGAGACAATAGAGACAATAGAAGCCAAACACATTTTTTTAATTCACCAAAACAAACAGGCGACAGAGGAACATAATCATTCTTTATATGCTAATTCCTGATAAGATTGAGCAAGGAGTGCAAAAATGAGCTTTCTTCTTTGAAGAATTTTGAAATACTAAAATCCATTGAAGCTATCAAGGGGCCAAACCATTCAGCGGAGTCATTAATAAAGTTAATTAAGAGAAAAATTGAACAACCATGAAATCCTCTTTAAAAGCAATGGAAAAGTTGCATTGTACGTGGATTTTTTTTTGTTAGTCAAGAAGAATGGACTTTTCACACTGCAGTGAATTTATGTGATGGAAGTGGGTGTGGTGGAGGAAGGTGAGGATGGGGACACCTTGTTGCTCTTGCTGACAGAAGTTAGTGTAGTCTCTACCTCAGACTCTCCAACTTTGGTTGCCCATGGGTTTCTTCCACAGAAAAGATATGGCAAAGCAAAGTCCCTGAACTGAGAAAAAGATCGAGAGAGAAAGAGAGAATGAGAGAGAGAGAGATAGAGAGAGTACTGTGGTAAACTGTAATCAATGGTTTCAAAAAAGTAATCACTTACAAATATTATCTACATATCTGAAGCTATCAATGCATGAACATTTATTAAATACCAAAAACCTGGACCTCTTCAATAAAATAATGACTCCAGGAAATATTAAACAGTGGTCACCAAACCTTCTCCTTTAGATCTAGCCTTCCGCACCAATCTTCATTCAGCTACAAATAGATATCTGGCAAAATTTTGATGGAGAAGATACATTTCCAGTACTACCATAAATTTTAGTGCATTCAGAATCTACCAAGAAAAGGAATGAACTAACAGCTCTGTTATGGATTCTTCTTGTAAAATACACTTTTAATGCTTCATAGTGAAAGGTTAGAGCCTTAACAAAGCAATCCTTAGGAATCATATAAGTTTTAATGGTGGTTTCACTGGTTGAAGATTAGACTGATCCTCTTTCACTCACCTGCCTGTTCATAAAGATGTAGATGACGGGGTTGAAAACTGTGCTGCTTTTGGTAAGATACATGGGAACAGTGGCAATCAGTGGGTTGATGTAGAGGTTGGAATCAAAGATCACAGCGAGGGCAAAAGAAGCATAGGGCAGCCAAGTAAGCAAGAAGGCCAGGACCATCACAATGACCATACGTGCCACCTGTATCTCAGCCTTAGCTGTGCTTCCACTTTCTGCCATTTGCAGCTTGGCTACCTAGGATGTAAGGAGAAATCATTAGGTCTTTAAGTCGGTTCAGGATTTCTTTTCACCAAACATATATATATATATATATATATATATATATATATATATATATATATAGTTTGATTTATAATTATCAAATTTGATAATGCAAATAAAATAAATAAATAAAGTAAGCAAAAATAAAATTTGTATTTTGCCTTGTCTTTTTCCAGTTGACATCTTTAAAATATCTGCTAGAAAGCAAGGGAACGTTTATGGAGCTCTGCTTTGTGGATGATGCAAAAAAAACAATTTTATTTTTGCAAGGGAGGGTGATGGTGCTCTCCTTCTCTTTCAATGTGATTTCAGTGAAGTGAACAGACCTAAAACTTTTTTTACTGGGGTTTATATGCCATCAAGTTTTTCGAAAAACATGTTCTACCACAACCTGGATAATCCAATATTTAAGTGATTAGGGACAGCGGCAGTGTTATTTATTTTAAAATGGGAAAAGACCTTATGATTCTGACTGCTAAACTAACACCATTAAATTAATCTTAATTCTGGTAATTATATCAAACATTTCAAAAAGGGTTTAGGAATATTCTAAATCATGAATTTGTTCAGTTATTTCTTACCTGTTTTAATAAATTTGTCTAGTAAATTTGAACATTTTACATTAGAGATAAACTATTAAAAAAAAAAAAAAATTTCAACCATGGAAAAAAGCAATGCTAACATACATCACATGTTGTAAGTTTCGAAAAATACATATATTGTATAGTGAGTGTAATGTGAGGGGAAAAGTATATTTATATTTTATATATATTTATGCAGTTGCAGACTTCTACCTGTAAGTAGGGTCCACCTTGAGTAGCAGTGAGAAAACTATAGTCATAAAAGGCAGAGTGAAGCAGAGCATGAAGTAGCACATGATGAAAGAGATGTTGGCTGGATCTCTGCTGTACCAGTCTGGGGCACAGGAGGTCATCACACCTTCCGGCTGGTAACTGCCCATCCAAACAGTGGTGGCGTGTTCCACTGAGACCACACCATGGTAATACCTGCCACGGCGTGCCTGGTCTGGAACATGACTGTGCCCCATGGGCACAAACTGCAATATGGCGGTCAATGGCGATGACTGCAATTGAACACAAACAGCAATACCTGGTGAGGTGAAAATTGATCATTGTCGGCAAATTCAAGCATCATACTGCTCATGAAAAGATGGAAGTTAGCTTATGTTTTGGAACATTTTAACATTATAAATTATGACATGATCATTTTTAGCACAATTTGGACACTGTTCCATCACAGTTCCCTGTGAAATAAGATGAAAAAATCGGACAGTTCACAAAAATCAGTTGTCAAATTATATTCTACAGAATTTTTATAACCCTTAGCATTCGTTGCTTCCACTGTATGTCTTCAGAGGCACCAGGTCAGCAGGCTAGTTGTAGAATGTAAGAAAGCAATATGCTTACCAAAGCAACAGCAAATCCCCTCAAAGCCCATCAATCCTTCCCCAGACTAAAGTAGCCATGGCAATTGGCTGACCATGATGGCATGTCCCCAAACATAGCACGGCAAATCTGCCACTGCCAGGATTGTGGAGCATGGTTCAAGTGGCTGACACTGGCTGTCTGCCGCAGCGTCACAACGATCACTGCTTGGGTTCAAGATGACACCCGAAACCGAGAAGAAACCAGCCAGCGCTGCCAAGATGTAAGTGTAGCCTGTCCTTGGCATGATGACATATTTGCTATCTCTTGATTACTTATGCTCTGTGAAAATGGACAAGCCATCCATTTTTAGATGGTCACAACAAGTTCTTCTTCCAGGAAAGGTCTAGTAAGTGATTTATAAGAAAGACAAGTACTCTAGATTTCTCATGCTGTGGCATAATAACAAGGTGATCAAAGAGATTCTTCCTTGCTTTTTATGGAGACAAGCAAAGTGTCTTCTTGGCATGTGACGCCCGTTACTAAGAGAAAATCTAGATCCGGATTGTGCATGGAATTATTTTGTAGATTATTTTTCAGAGAGGTCTATGATGGCATCTTTCTGGTGCTGTATCATTAAACTTCTCTATGGTCTTGTAATGCACTTCAGGTCAGCTATTGCTGATGTGGAAGCAGTTGTCAGATATATTTACATTTACATTTTATGGCATTTAGCAAACGATCATATCCAGAGCGACTTCCATGTCCTGATTACAGGGACAGTCCCCTGGGTGACCTCAGGGTTAAATTCTTGCTCAGGGACAGTGGTGGTAGTGCTAGAGGTGAGATTTGACGGGGACCTCTTGATCAGAGGTCCACTTTGGCAAATACCAAGTTTAATTCAGAATTCAATTTGTTGTGTGTGCTTTGCAAGATTTGCCCCAAGGCACCCCATTGATGGTGATGATGGAACAGGTTTTACAGCTAATGATGTTAAAACTTGGATGACTATGGAGGAAAATTAAAAATTCCACTATGTGGAGAAAAAAAAAAACCTCTGAGGTCCAAGGTCAACGGCTACCCAACGTGGGTAGCACTAACGGTATGAGTTAGTTAGGTTTTAGACTCCAGGATCAGTGAGGTGCAGAGTTTCTTCCAGTGCCGATGAGCACGCCAGAAGTCCATGACGCATCGGTATGCACAGACCAGATGATAGCTTGCGTTGGTTCGGTGATGACCACAGTGAACCCCGGACGCCAGCGGAAATGGAGATGAATTCAGTAATGAGCAGGATCGTGTGGCGTACAGAAATGAAACAACGTGCGTGGCATGTACAGCAGCACCAGCGACGTGAAATGGTGCACTATGGTGATTGAAGCGGGTAAGCTAAGCTAAAGAAGTAAGTCTTCAGCCATGAGTTAAAGACTGAGACTGAATGAGCATCGTACAGAAGCAGGCAAGGCTGTTTTACAATCTAGAGGCCATAGCAACTGAAAGCTCTGACTATACTACTGCATTTATTTTATATGAGGACTTAATTGGATTATTTTATTCTTAGGATCTAGAGTGGTGGTTTAGGTGTACCTGAGTAATGCAGCAGTTCAGTTAAGTATATTGGGTGAACCTTTAGAAAGTGCGTAAGGTTAGAGATTATGAGTCAGCTGCACTCTGAAATAGTGAGTGTCAGGGAGTTATCTTAAATTGACCTTACATCTCGCGCAATCTCATGACTGTTGTTCTGATACGCTATGGGTGGCAGCATGTACTGAGGCTTCTACAGAAAGTGGGCAGTAATCTATCTATGTATCTGATGTAGCGCTACTCATGCATTATGCCGGCGACAATGGCTTGCGTAGGTTTGGCGTGTTCAGAAGGTGCAGAAGCATATTTATAACTGCATGCTATAGGGTTATTGAAAGTCTGGATCAAAGCCTTTTAAGGTTCAATCTTGGAGTATTCTTTTAGAAACTTCAGCATAAATCCACGGATATGCGTGATTTGGCCCTGTCTCTTGCATATCTCTGAGCTTGAAGCAAATCAGATTTTGAGGTTTAGTGAGAGAAGTTATAATTTAAAATCAAATCCTAATATCATGAGCAATGATAAAAATTTGGATGATGCTATCATAGTTAAAGATACGGTATATTTAGTTCTAATCAAGTAAAATTGTGTAATCAACTAACATTATATTCCATGTAATGAGTCTTGCAGGAGTATGTAAGAGAGAAAGCACTGGGCTCTTACCGACCCTTGGCCAGGACTCCTATGATTAACAATGGCACTGGTGCTAAAGGAAGATGTAATCATCATTGGATGAGTAGTAGCAGTTTGTGAGACAGTTGAACCATTTAGGGGCTGTTTCACTAATGCACGTGATGAGTGAAGCTGTTTACTAGTGAGGTGATCTAAATCTTGAAGATGCACTAGATCTAAGAGAACAAGAGCTTTGATGTTTACATATCTGCTCTTTCAGAGACCATTATATCATTCCACCACTCTCGATTAGAGCAGTTTCACCCATTACTTGTAATGACAGGCTGATTGATTTATCTGAAGTTATATGTGACTGGAATGCTGGCTGCAATTGTTGCAACTAGTTTTCACAGAATCTTGAAATTGAAGAATGGTCCTAACCACTGTATACTTTAAACAGTTGGGGACTACACCTGGGGTCAGGATGCGTTCATGATAATCAGTATGGTGTTGAAGTAAGTGTTCCTGAAGTTCCTTCAGGAGCTTGTTGGGATGGGATACCGACAGGTTATTAGACTTTACCTTAGTTATAACAGAAAATAGCTCCAAGTTATCAATGAGATTAAAATCACTGAAATATTACCGACTGTTCTCTGCTAATACTGGGTTGTTTGAGGCTAATAGGGCACATTTTAGGAAGTATCTTATTTTCACTCATTAAAAAACTTAGAAACCTATGCATTAGTAATACCACATTATGCCTTTATAGTTGTCTGTTAGCTGGCTAGTGTCTGATAAATAACAGGGAGTTGTGGCATTTGTTTTCAATGGCTTTGTTAATACTCAGAAGCTAAACTTTCTTATATTTGTTTATTCATGACTCCATAGAACTAGAAGCTTGGAGACCTGTTGTCTTATATAGGTTCTATAACCAGGTATCACTTAGCAACCCGTGTGATCATTCAACCAGAGAGAGTGCCTGATAGTTAATATTCTTTATCTTAGTGAGCTACCTGATCAAGGATCACCTTGCTATTGTATTGTACTGTATAGTTTTATTTACAGAGTGAAATCTATCTCTGTTCAGCTCAAACTGACACATTTAGCCCTGTTTAGGTGTCGTGTTTGTACTAGTCCTTTCACACCAAGTGCGTTGGTGTATCAACAATAATCAAACAATGTTAAGATATTGAAAAAGTTTATTTAAGAATTAGACCCATTACAGTATCAATGTCAAGTCCATACGAGATAATTAGATCTAGCGTGTGTCACGTACATGGGTGAGTCCTGATATGCTGGTGCAGCGACCAGATCGAGGCATTAGAAGCTTTTGGCACCTGCATCCCGTCTGTATCAGCATGTATGTTAAAGTCACTATCACGATCTAAGCCAAACTATTGGCAAGTCCAGATGGCAGATTGCCAGTTAATTTAATAAACGCTCTTGTTCCTGGAGGTCTATAAACTAATAGGATATGGGTGCTAAATCATTTGTACTTAGCATCACTTCAGTGTGTAAAATCTCTCAGTAGTTTTGAATCAACCTTCGTAATTCATCCAAAAATTGCAATGACCACCACCACGTCCTACCACTAGACCACCGCCACCCGTAGGCAACCCGTAGGTCCTATATTGGTTAATCTCCTTTACAGAAATGAGACCACAAATGCGGAGTGATGATTATAATCTTGAATATCATAGTATCATCATAACATAATTGTCATAATTATTCATAGTTAAACAATCAATGCATTAAAACAAGACACAAATCTGGTTGGACTAACAATCAAATATTTTTATGTTTATGGATGCGTTTGAATACTGTCTCTGTGTACTCACGTCGACAGGTCTGTTTATAGATTAGTAGAGAACCATCAGCCCTTTTTAATAGTGCGGTTCAGGAAGACTTTGCACCTTTCCTGGTAGCTATTATTGTTGTGTGTGTGTGTGTGTGTGTGTGTTTGTGCTTATGCTTGTTGCCTAGAGGTATGAACTGGGTAAAGATGATAGGGATCTCTCTCTCTTTCTCACTGCAAATAAGCAGAAGTTAAAGTGTATTTGAAAAAGGAGCAAGGAAAATCAAAACTCCCACTCTTTGGAGTGTTTCTGTCAATCAATTTTTCAGAAAATTCTAAAAGATTACTTAAGAAAAGAAAGTATGTATTTAGGGGAAGGGGCAATCACTAAAAATACAAAAATATTTCAAATATACAAAATATACATTAAATATAATTTAAGTGTTATATTATTAAAAAAATATTCTTTTATTTATTATTAAATATAATTTATGTAATGTTATTTACTTTTGACATAATAAAAGTTGTATATACTTGATGTAGATGTAAATCCTGTTCAAGCAACTTAACACAAAGCACCAAAATAAATAGGATACATAAACAAAAAACAGGAAACATGAAAGAACTATAACAAGGCCCTTTGTAAAAGAATATTTAATGGAGTTGGCTTTGGTTAATTTATTTAGACAAGATTAGCTGAAACAAAGATGTAGATTATTGACTGGAACAGCTGGCCCAGGAGGATTTATAAACAATAAACACCAATGTAGCCTGAATGTTGTTCTCCACTTTTAATGAATAATGAATAAATGTAAATAAATGTAAATCTTATTTTATCTTTTTTTGTTTTGTTGATTTTGTAAGTATAAAGAAGTACTGTAACAGTGAAATGTAAACGTGACTATACCTCTGGAAAAACTGTGCTTTAGGCTTCTCCCCTGATAACAGAGGCTGCACATTATCAGAGCATGACCCAATACCCTCAGAAGTTTGTCTGGAGGGGGGAGACAGACTCAGGAAAAATATGATACTGTGCAAAGTTTAGGCAGGTGTGGAAAAATGCTGTAAACAAAGAATGCTTTAAAAATGGAAGTGTTAATCATTATTTTCATCAATCAACAAAATGCAGTGAATGAACAAAAGAGAAATCTAAATCAAATCAATATTTGGTGTGACCACCATACACCTTAAAAAGTAGCATCAATTCTTCTAAGTACACTCGCACACAGTTTTGAATGAACTCAGCTGATAGGTTGTTCCAAACATCTTGGAGAACTAACCACAGATCTTCTGTGGATGTAAACTCCTCATCATACCTGTCTCTTCATATAATCAGACACACTCCAATGATGCTTGAATCAGGGCTCTCTGAGGCCAGAAGAATTGATGCTGGTTTGAAACGAAAACCTAATAACACCAAATATTGGTGTTAAATTTTCTTTGATAAACTCACTTGCATTTTAGCAAATTGATAAAATAAACAATCATGTATGTTTCTGGCATTCTTTGTTTACAGCATTTGCTCTACTAAAATGCACAGTATATGTCTGTTAAATGTCCTGTTGTCAGAGAGATTTTGCTCCTTAGCAATATTCGCACAGTCCTCCAGCTAAAAGGCTGAAAAGTGTACACCTTTTCTCTGCAAAACTGTCAGTTTCTCTAGAACTTCTTTCTACTTTCAGCTTTGAAAAGTGCTAAAGCTTAAGAAGATTAATTAGTAACAAAAGAAACGTTCCAAATCCTACCATCAAGGTTGGAAGTGGCAGAAGTGGCAGAAAGTAGCCTGGGTAGCAGCAGAATGTAACTCCTCTGTTGCTTTTTGCTCTGTTGTTTCCTACACCAAATAATGTAAGTTTACATACAAACTGATTGTATTCATTTCTTCATCCTTCCTTTACTTTCAGGTTTATGGATTGTTTTCCATTCTGTACATGAACTGTAGCCGCTATACCTGTATCTTTGTACAAGTTCTTTACTGTATAAAGAGATTCTTCCTGAAGCTTCAGCATCACTGAATACTTAGTGGCCTTTACACACATACACACACACACTCCACACACACACACACACACACACACACACACACACACACACACACACACAGAGCCTCAAAGTGTATCACCGAGTCTTCAGCACCACGGACAGTTCTTCTATAGAAAACCCCTTTATTCTAATTCTACATTTCAGTACAATTTCATCATGCTGCCACCTGCTTTCCACCAACCACCAACACAAGTGGACACTCGCAGGACAACGAGTCTTTTCTTCTGAAAGGACAGAAGGATAGCCAGGATGTCATTTATTACATAAATAACAAGATTATGGCCTAACTGAGTCATTTTTGTTCCAACTTGAAAGCAACCTTGTCTGATCTACTGTTATACTGACTTGATTTCTCAGCCTTTAAAGACCTCATCTAATAGTTTGTGTCATGCAATGATCTGACCAGACCATTTTCTTTCATTGCTCCATGCTCCAGTTATGATGTTCACTTTCTCATTGTTGGCACTTTTAGCAGTAGACTGGGATCAACATGGGGAGTCTGCTATGAACCACATTTACAGCAAGCTGCAGTGTGTTCTGACATTTTTCAATGATAGCTAGAACTAACCTGTTCTGCAGATTGTTGTTTAGGAGCTTTACTTTGTGATCCCACTTCAATGAGTCTTGAGCACCTATAATCCTGTCACTCCAGCTGTCTTTTAATGGGTCAGTTTTGGCTAGTTAATTAACTATTGAATACTGGGAAATCCCCAAGAGCTGCCAGTTGGGAGACACAATAAATCAGTCATCTAACCATCACAATTTGGCCCAATCTGACATGCTGAATTCCTCAGGCTATTTTTTAATTGTGCACTTGCTGCTTATATCCAGCTCTTTGACAGATGCAATGCAATGAGATAATCAACGAAGAATTTCATTGTGGTTCACTGTGAGTTGTGCTGTGGCAAATACCCGCTTTTACTTTCACTTTAATAAGGACTCTTTCACAGATTCAATCTAGGATTTTTCTGGGATGTTTTGATATGATAAAAGGAAGTGGCCAGACTACTCATAAACTGGCCTTGGAGTGGCCACGTCATAATACCTTCTGAGTAAACCTGACATTGGGTAACACCCTAGGGAGCACAAAAATAATAGGTAATGTTTTTTTTAGTTGTTATTCATTTCACAGAGAAAAAAACAAGCCCAAAAACACTTTACAGCTTCAGGAACAAGATTCTTTTCTCTGAATTTAGTGTATCAACCACCCACAGACACTGGCAGGTCATTTAACGTTTTAATTTAAAAATGTTCCATATAAAACATAAATATTTGTGTACTATACTCATTACCAAATCTCTCCAAACCCCCATAGATTTCCTATCCACATGCCCGTGCAACAAGAAATTAAAAACATGAAGCCATATAATAACAACTTAAAAGTAAATACAAAAAAAGAAATATATTTCTAGCAAGAATAAGATATTTGTTATTTTTTGATTGGGTTTTAAATGCATGACACGTTAAGATGTTTCAGAAAGAGTTAAAAGGTCTTTTTTAATGTTATTTTGTTTCTAACGTTTGCATATATGTTTTGTGTGTATGATATTATATTATGTTTAAGCAATATTTTTTTCATACTGAAATGGTAAAGTTAAGCTGGTTTAGTTAAGGTTTAGTTAAGCTGAAGGTTAATAGAGGTTAATTTTCATTATTAGGTTTTTTTTTTTTGCAATGCTATGTGATTTGAATAGGGCAGTATGTGTTATGACATCAGTAAGTACAAACAGCTTCAGTCATCCACTGAACTAACCATTCACCACTCAGTAATGTTAGCATCCTATTGCCTTAAACATTTCCTAACCAATGTTTAAAATATTTAATAAATAATTTTAACTTTCCAAAACAACAGCCAAGTTCTTATGGCTAAGGTATGTATGGCTAGAAACATGTTTAACATTTAAGCCAGTCATGCTTATTCATTTGGGACTTGTTGGCAGATTGTTTTTGGTAATTGGAAGGATAGGTAGTGGCAAGGCGCCTCATAAACTGGCTTTACACTGTGATAAGACACATAAGGTGTATTCAGTTTTTTAAATGTATTTTTTTGGTTGGTAATTTAATATTGTAAGCTATTTTATTTCTTGTAATATTTCAGATATTTCATTTTTTTGTATATCTTTGACATCCATCCATCCATCCATCCATCCATCCAATTTCTGCCGCTTGTCCCAAACGGGGTTGCGGGGGGGTGCTGGAGTCCAACCCAGCGCACACAGGACGAAGGACGGGGGACGCACCCTGGACAGGGCACCAGCCCATTGCAGGGAGGAGCGAGACAGGGACGGCACCTTGCTCAAGGGTACCTCAGGGCAACCTATTGGGAAGGGGCTCGAACCCCCCGATCCTCCGATCATGTGGCCAACGCCCTAACCACTAATAATGAACAAACCTGACTTCCCCTTGAGGAGGTCATATGTGACCTATACTGACCTAATGTGTATGTATGCGTGTGTATGTTTATGAATCCTCAAAGAGTAAGAAGCAGTAGTTCAGACTTGCTAACCAGCATGTGTTTTGGACTGATAGCAGAAGTGGTTTTATGTGTGTCAGTGGCAGGGAGCAGCTTGTGGCCCTGGGGCTGCTGCTTTGGATTCCTTTTGTCTTGCCAGATTGGGACAGAGTCCTTGTGTTTTTGTTTGGGGCTGGATCTGTGCGTGTTTGTGCGTGTATATGTATGTGTGTGTGTGTGTGTGTGTGTGTGTGTGTCTGTGTCTGTGTCTGTGTGTGTCTGTGTGTGTGTGTGTGTGTGTGTGTGTGTGTGTGTGTGTTTAAGCTGCATTATATTCCCTTAAGTTTTTAAAGGAGAAAATACAGACAGACAGACACACACACACACACACACACACACACACGCATGCCATTGGCACTGCTGGTGTGAACCCAGAGGCCAGTATGCTAATCAAAGTGCACAAACCTTACATGCTCTGGCCATACTCCCTGACTAAACCCTGGACAATCTGGCACATTAAGAATATACTTTGCTTGCTTTTTTCCAGCTCCTTTCCTCTCTCACTTACTCTCTTCCTCCCTTTTGTTGTCTCTTTCACCCTCAAAACAATCCTTCTCTATCTAGCAGATTGGTACCTTATTCCAGACTTTTTGTTTAAGACTTAGTCTTTACTTCCTGCCAATAAACAGTGGCTTTTTTCCTTCATGATATACCCTTGACTGATGTGTAGCAGTTTAATACTTTATTATAAAAAAAATCCTTAATTATTATATTATTCAATACCATAATATGCTTTCTTTCATTTTAATATATACCACATATTGCAATAGATAATTTGTAATAATATACTTCGATACAGTTTTTAGTGTATACTCTGTTATAATAATATATTTCTTCATTATAGGATTTAGTATATACTCTGTTATAATAAAATACTTCAATTAATTATTGTATATTTATTGTATAAGTATGCCAAATATATTTTCTTACTTTAATTCTTAGAATATTTACTACCTACTTTGTTATAAAAATACATATAAGGCTTCATTATAGTATTTTCCCAGATGATATATCTGTTGAAGCATGGATGTGTCTAGGAGAGATGACAGTAGAGTTTCTAACCAGATTGTTTAACAGAAACATGGAAAGTCAGAGGATGCCTGAAGAGTGGAGGAGATGTGAAGAGGTGATGACTAGTGGGCAGCAGTATGGTTTCATGCTGAGAAAGAGCACTACGGATGCAATGTTTGCTCTGAGGGTGTTGATGGAGAAGTACAGAGAAGGTCAGAAGGAGCTGCATTGTGCCATTGTGGACTTGAAGAAAGTATATGACAAGGTGCCTAGAGAGAAGCTGTGGTTTGTATGAGGAAGTCAGGAGTGGCAGAGAAGTATGTGCGAGTAGTACAGGATGTATATGAGGGCAGTGTGACAGTGGCAAGGTTTGCAGTAAGAGTGATGGATGTATTTAAAGTAGAGGTGGGATTACATCAAGGATAAGCGTGAATACCATTCTTGTTTGCAAATGGTAACGGACAAGCTGACGTAAAGCAATGTTTGCTGATGATATTGTGATCAGTAGCAAGAGTAGGGAGCACCTTGAGAATCTGAAAGTGAAGCGGTTAGGATTCAGGGAGTAGAGGTGACAAAAGTTGAGAAATTTAAATACTTGGGAGCTTTTCTGAGTAACAGTGAGTGTGAAAAAGAGGTGAAGAAAAGAGTGCAGGCAGGTTGGAATGGGTGGCGACAAATGGCAGGAGTGGTCTGTGACACATAGGTACCAGCAAAAGTGAAAGAAATGGCTTACAGGACAGTAGTGATACCAGTTATGCTATGCTGGTAGGAGACATGATGCTGGTGAAACAACAGGAGGCAGAGCTTGAGGTGGCAGAGTTAAAGATGCTGAGATTTTCATTGGGAGTGACAAGGATGGACAGAATTAGAAATGAGTATATTGGAGGGGCAGCTCAGGATAGACATTTTGGAGACAAAATTAGATAAGCGAAGTTACGTTGGTTTGTACATATAGTCAGTTGGTTTGAAGGAAGAAGATGCAGAAGACGGAAACAGTTGATCCTCAGTGCTGACACCCAATGAGAGTGGCTGAAAGCGTAAGAAGAAGATTGTATTAACCTTCATACTGTGCATTAATAATACTCGATCAAAATCACCTGCGCATCAATGCCAGCAAGACGAAGGAGCTGGTGATTGACTTTCGCAGGAAGTCACCCCCCATCACACCGGTGGACATCCAGGGTTTGTGCATTGAATCGGTGGAGGAGTACAAATACCTGGGTGTCCACATCAACAATAAACTGGACTGGTCCACTAACACTAACGCTCTGTACAAAAAGGGCCTGAGTCGTCTCCACCTGCTAAGACGGCTGAGGTCCTTTGGGGTAAACAAACAACTCATGAGGACATTTTATGACACTGTGGTAGCGTCGGCTGTTTTTTACGCTGTGGTCTGCTGGTGTGGAAGAGTTGCAGAGAGGGACAGAGGGAAACTAAATAAACTGGTCAAGAGGGCCAGCTCTGTCCTGAACTGTCCGCTCAAGTCCATAGAGCAGGTAGGGGAGGAGAGGATGTTGTCCAAACTAACATCCATCATGGACAACACCTGCCACCCCCTACACGAGACTGTACGAGCACTGAGCAGCTCGTTCAGCAGCAGACTCTTACACCCGCAGTGTAAGAAAGAACGCTACCGCAGGTCATTCCTACCTGCAGCAATAAGACTCCACAACACCATAACATAACATTACACTACTTGTTTATTATTGTTATATATTATAATATATATGTGTGTATATATATTATAATATCGCGTCCAGCGCGCTCCGGACCCTCGCCGTCCTGGCGGATGCTGTGGGGGTCTGCTGTGTCGAGGGGGTTGACCTCTCCGTTTGGGGGCAGGGCGGCTGGGGTGGTTACGGTGGTAGTCAAGCCGGAGTTGAGGGTCGAGTATGTCCCGGGCTTTGACCCAACTGCGTTCCTCCAGCCCGTAACCCTCCCAATCCACCAGGTATTGAAGCTCCCCTCGACGTCGTCGGGAGTCCAGGAGCGCGTGGACCTTATGGGCTTGACCTTGCGCGGTGACGATGACAGGAGGGGGTTCAGCCTCTCCCACCGGTGCGGCCAGGGGCCCCGGAACGTAGGGCCTGAGGAGGGTAACGTGGAAAACAGGGGTTATGTGCATGTGATTGGGTAGCTTGAGATGGTAAGTCACCGGATTGACTTGGGCCTCTACTCGGAAAGGCCCAATGAACCGGGGGCTGAGTTTCTTACTAGGCAGCCGTAGCTTGAGGTCCCGAGTGGAGAGCCACACCCTGTCTCCGGGTTGGAAGTCGGGGGCCTTCCGTCGACGCCTATCGGCTTGTTGGCGGAAGCGGCGCACTGCCCGTTCGATGTGTGTGTGGGCCTTCTCCCACACGTGCTCAGCCCCTTGGAACCAGGTGTCGATGCTCGGGACATCCGTAGGTGTGGTATCCCAGGGGCAGAGGGGTGGTTGAAACCCCAACACACATTCGAACGGGGTTATGCCTGTGGAGGAATGGCGCAAGGAGTTTTGTGCGTACTCTGCCCAGTAGAGGTACTCAGCCCAGTCGTGTTGCCGGTGGTGACAGTACGCCCGGAGGAACCTAGTCAGCTCTTGAATGGTTCGCTCGGCCTGACCATTGGTTTGGGGATGGTAACCCGAGGATAACGAGACGGAGGTCCCCAGTCGCCAAAAGAAGGCCCTCTGTTGGATAAGATGTCCTCCGGGAAACCGTAATACCGGAACACGTACTGGAACAGAGCATCAGCGACCTGTCGAGCAGACGGAAGAGCAGCAAAGGGGATGAATCTACATCCTTTTGAAAATCGGTCCACCACCACTAAGATGCACGTGTGCCACCCGGAACGTGGGAGATCCGTGGCCAAATCGATGGCCACGTGAGTCCACGGACGGGTAGGCACCGGCAGGGGTAATAACTTACCGGCTGGCAACTCACGAGGTGACTTAGTTTGGGCACAGGTGGAACAGGAGCGGACCAGAACCCGAACATCGGCCCTTAAGGTGGGCCACCAGTATTTTCTGCTCAGCTGTTCCCCTGTGCGACGAATGCCAGGGTGCCCTGAGGCCGGAGAAGTGTGGACCCACTTTACTAACCGGATGCGGTGGCGTTCCGGCACGAAGATCCGATCAGGCGGGCACCCTGATGGGATGGAGGTGCCCTCAGCTTCCTGCCGGATGTCCCGTTCGATGTCCCATTGCACTGGGGCTGCCACTACCGTTGGGGTTAATATTGGTTCTGGCTGCGACACCCTCCCTGCTGGCTCGAAGTGGCGTGAGAGAGCGTCGGCCTTGTTATTCTTAGTACCAGGGTGGTAGGTCAGGGTGAAATCGAAACGGGTAAAAAACAGAGCCCATCGAGCCTGGCGGGGGTTGAGTCGTTTTGCCAGCCGGATAGATTCGAGATTGCGGTGGTCGGTGAGGACCGTGAAGGGGTGCTTTGCGCCCTCCAGCCAGTGCCGCCACTCCTCCAGTGCGGCCTTTACCGCCAAGAGTTCCCTGTTGCCGATGTCGTAATTGACCTCCGTGGGGGTTAACCTACGGGAGAAGAAGGCACAGGGAAAAAGCCTCTCGGGTTGCCCGTGGTACTGCGACAGCACCGCCCCCAGACCCACCTCGGATGCATCGACCTCGACCACAAACGGCCTATCTGGGTCTGGCAGCCGTAGGATAGGCGCCGAAGTGAACTTCAATTTGAGGTCTAGAAAGGCCGGTCGTGCCTCGGGCGTCCAGCCGAGGCGGGAAGGTTTTCCCTTTAGCAGGGCGGTTAAAGGGGCTGTTGTGGCACTAAAGTTTTGAATAAACCGCCTATAGAAATTGGCGAACCCAAGAAAGCTTTGTAACTGTCTGATGGTGCGGGGCTCCGGCCAGCTGGTAACAGCCGTCACCTTTTGGTGTTCCATCTCGATTCCCTTTGGCCCGATTCGGTAGCCCAAAAAGGAAACCTCTGTGAGATGGAACTGGCACTTCTCCGCCTTGACGTACAACCCATGCTTGAGGAGGCGGGAAAGGACCTGGCGTACCTGGGTGACATGGGAGTCGTAGTTCCTGGAATAAATCAGGATGTCGTCTATGTAGGCGACTACAAACCGACCCAACATGTCCCTCAGGACGTCGTTGATAAACGACTGGAAGACGGAGGGGGCGTTTTTGAGGCCATACGGCATTACTCTGTACATATAATGACCTGTCGCCGTGCTAAAGGCCGTCTTCCACTCGTCGCCCTCCCGAATCCTCACAAGGTTGTACGCACTGCGGAGATCCAATTTGGTAAAAATGGTGGCCCCTCGAAGTTGCTCGAGGGCTGACGGAACTAGTGGGAGAGGGTAGCGGAATTTAACTGTGACGGCATTCAGTCCCCGAAAATCGATGCAAGGCCGGAGTCCGCCGTCCTTCTTCTGCACGAAGAAAAACCCCGCGGAGGCTGGCGATGTGGACGGTACGATGAACCCCTGTCGAAGGGCCTCTGCAATATACTCCTCCATCGCTCTTGTCTCGGGCTCGGAGAGCGGATAGATGCGAGAGCGAGGAGGAGTGGCCCCTGGCTGGAGTTCAATCGCACAGTCCCATGGCCGGTGAGGAGGGAGTTGAGTGGACCTCTTTGCATTGAACACCTCACTCATTGAACGGTATTCGACCGGGATAGACAATGGAATGTGAGCCAGTGGGCTCTCCACAGACGTGGAGAGGCACGGGAGTGAAGCGTTACAGTGCAAAGAGCACTCCGGGGACCAGGACCTGATTTCCCCTGTCCTCCAGTCTAGGACCGGGTTGTGGGACCTCAGCCACGGGATGCCCAGTACGATTCCGTGATCTGAAAGCGGCAGTACGAACAGGGACAAGGTTTCAGTGTGCGTAGACAGCTGAACGGTGAGTGGACCGGTGACCTGTGACACCCCACCTGGGTTCAGCTGCCTCCCATCGGCTGCCCTCACGGACACGGTGTGTGATAGGGGATACAGAGGGACGTGCAGTTGGGTAGCTACCGTGGGGGAGATGAAGTTGCCAGCCGACCCAGAATCAATCAATGCTGAAACACACAAACAGACATCAGCACAGCGTACAGATACTTGAACAGAAAATTGATGAGCTAATTCAGGAAGCGGTTTAATTACTGTGCGTTTCTTGGCTGCCAGGGCGCAGTCCTTTCGCCCATGTCCTGGCTCGCCACAGTACAAGCAGAGCCCATTGTGGATGCGGCGTTCCCTCTCTGCCCCAGAGAGGTGAATCCGGCCCAGATCCATGGGCTCAGGGGGACTGCGGTCGTTGCGTGGACTGACGGCCGTGAACCCGGGGGGCGCTGCTGCGCGGCTTGGGCTTGGCTCCCACGTGGGCCCGGTGCTTCGGCGTTTATGCTGGTCGAGCCGAATCGCCAGGGTGAAGAGTTCATTCAGGCTTAATCCCTCGTCTCGGCAGGCGAGTTCTCGCTGAATGTCCGCGTGAAGGCCGGCCCGAAACACCGCCATTAAAGCAGGGTCGCTCCAACCGCTGCCAGTCGCGGTAATGCGGAAGTCAAGGGCATATTCCGCGACGGAGCCGGTTCCCTGCTTCATGCGCAGCAAGCGATCCCCCTGGGTTCCTGGGTTTTTCACCGCCCGAAAAGCGGACGAAAAGCGATCGTATGTGCTCACGGTCTCGCCACCGCTTGCCCAGACCGCCGTTCCCCACTCAGCTGCGCGACCGGTAAGCCTTCCGATCACTGCTTTTATCTTCTCTACCTCCGTTAATCAGGGAAATTGTCCAAAGTACATGTCAAACGTAACCAAAAACGCCGCACACGCACCTGGGTCGCCTGCGTAGCGTTCTGGTAGAGCGATGTGGCTTACCGGCGGGGCGGACGGTTGGGCGAAAGGCGGAGGCGGAAAGGCCACGGCGGCTGCCCGGTGTCCTCGGTCCGAGATGGTTAGCCGCTCCAGTTGGTGTTGGATGTCGTCCAACCTGGAAGTCACTCGCCCAAGGATCCCCTCGTGATCTCGGATCCGCTGCCGAAGCTCCATGTCCGCCATTTCGTCCGGAAAAATTCCGCCCGTTGCGCCTTGCTGCTCGATGGTCCGTTCATCTGTCATGGTTATGCTCGAGAGGCAATGCACTCACACGCAGGTCTAACTGGGACACGTTTATTTCCAAACTATGACACAAACACAACGTTGGAACTCACAGTGCAGACAAACAGTAAGGACGGTGAACGGACAACACTGGGTCGGACTGGCAGGCTATTTGTGTGTGGTAGTTCAGGTGCGGGTGATCAGTGGTGATAATTACGAGTGCTCGTGAAAGCCCGGTCAGCACTCCGGGGACGGGGACCTCTCCCCTGGCCTGGGTAACGTGGTGGGCGTGACACCTGTCTTTTTTAAGAGCCCTGTAACGCCCAAATTTCCCATTCGTGGGATAATAAAAGATCACTCTACTCTACTTCACTTTAATATAAAATTTACTATGCACTTACTTATAATATTTCAACATTTCAATAACCTTTGGAACGTCATTACATTTCTGTTAAGAGATGCATTTATTTTACGCTAAGTTATTGATGCTGAGAGAGTTGGCGAAGTATTCTCCAGCATATTCATAAGATTCTCAGTGGGGCTAAGGTCTGGATTCTGCAGCATCTAATCTATATGTGAAAGTGATGTCCATGCTCCTTGAACCACTCTGATCCATCAGGGAAAGAAAAATGCATGATGGGTGCGCCACTTCATCCACCTCACTTCTTAGCCTGATGTGTCCATCACTCTGCAACAGGGTAAGTCTCGACTCTTCAGATAATATGACCTTTGTCCATTGCTCCAGAGACCAATCTTTAAGCTTCCTAGCACACTTAAGTCAATTTTTCTGACTAGCCTAACTGATGAGAGCTTTTCTTAGATACACATCTGTTGTCAATACCTTCCAATGTTTTGCCCACACAATGTACTTCATTGTAGTATTCCTTATATAGTTTGCTTCAATAACATATTTCATTTTATTATATCATTTATTAAGTATTATGAAATTATGTACTTAGCTTTGAAAATGAAACCTCTGAAAGTATTAGAACAGGTCAAAACATTATTTTTTTGTTATGCACTGAACCTATTTGGGTTTGAGATCAAAAGTTGAGTTTGAGATGAGAGATCAGACATTGAGCTTTAGTTATTAGTAATTACATCTAGACTTGTTAAATGACATACAACATCTACTATCTACTACATTTTGAACCAAAGAAATTAGGAAAAATCTAAATTAAACATTTTAATATTACTATTTAATATTGGGCTTAGGCAAATATGTCCTGAAAAAGAAGGAAACCACTGATGTACAGACACAAAGAATATTATACTTTGAAAATTAGTTTAAATGAAATCATCAACAATGAAGTTATCAGTCAAATGGAAAGTTTTAAAGGTATTTTTTACAGTGACCTTACTTTTTGTTTTGGCTGCCTTATAAGGTACATGCCATGCCACTGTGCTACTGGTTGGAACCTTACATCCATCAGCTGTGACAGTAGATTTTAAAGTGCTGCTTATAGAGTTCATTATCACCTTTATTACTTTTTCCAGGCTTTGACACCTCAAGGCTCAGATACAGTGAGATTGGTTATCAGAGGCATTTTGTGAACAAAGTGTGCCTGATTCAAATTGGAAGCTGTCTAATATATTTTTCCCCCAGATGTGTTCTCTTTAATTTCCTGTTGCAAGAAGCCCTAGTTTGGGCTCTGCAGGGCAACCGCTCACCTTTGAAGAACAATCTCTGAATGTATATTTAATAAAGAGCACAAGACCACATCAAATGAAATGAAGTTCCCAAACAAAATAAGCTGATTGGAATGAACGTATCTTACGGGGAGGGAAACTGATTGCAGCCCCAACATAAAAGAAGTGGGCGGATGAGGGATTGAGAAGCTTGTTATGGGATGGTTGAAATTCTCTCTACTAAGTATCCTCAGATGCTTCAGGCATTGCAGAGTCACCAACACATGGCAGATTTAATTTCAGCTTGCTCATCAAGTGACTTTCACAGACTTTTAAAATGTTCTTTGTGATTACTATCATTATAGTCATGCCTTCAACTGAATTTTTCTCCATAACCAAAAGAGCATCAAGTCACAGGAACCTTTTAGAGAGACTTGCAAAACAGTATAGCCTGAACTGAGACAATGCTATTTTTGAGTAAGTCATTTCAATTGACTGTGGAACATATTGGAAAATATCAGCAAGAAAGCATTTTCATTTCAGCACTCAGAAATAATGTGACTGAATTGATGGACTGGTTTCTCAAATATAAGTGGGCTAAAAAAGTGAAACCTTTTATTGCCTTGGTCTCACCGTAAGGCTGAGACATGATCTGAAGAATAAGCATTTGAACATATCAATCAAATAATCACCCCATATGATGCAAACAGCTCATCAAAGGCAGTATTTAAATGTAGTATTTAAAAGTATTATTATTCATCATCATCCAGCTGCAGATTTAATGTATTTATGTTGAAATAAGGCTGAAGGTGCAAGGTTTCACTGGATTCACAGGTCAAATAACAAAGTAGCTTACCTTGACCCTTATTTAAACTTGTTCTCACAAAAAAGAAGCAACAATATTGGGTTTAATAAAGAGATTTATGTTATTTTAAAATCACAGAAGAAGAGAAAATAGCAGAAGAACTCTGTCCTACCAAGACTTCCAAATGAGCTCTGATTTATAATAGAAAGTAGTGTAACAGTTCAGAAATGTCCTTAAATATAGCACAGGTAGTTGGTGTATCCTCTGGTGCAATGCTACAGAATGTTAAGGAAGTCAACCAGTGTGTGGTAGAGTAAAGACTTCATGCTTTACGAATCCTCCTTCAAGTGAAGTGTTACTAATCTGCCTGTGTAAATACGACAGATGCTTAGGACTCATGCGGGATTAGGCCGGTCTTACGTGTACAAGAAGACAGTCAATAGTGAAGTGGATTAGGATCAGGAATGAGTCAGCAAGGCAAATGACACCATATTTTCACCCGCACACCCACTTGAATGCCTGTTTTATATAGAACCCTGATTAAGGCCACTACAGATGTGATTTTCCATTCCGTTAGCTTCCCCTAAGTTATTAAACTAATTGCGGTGATTGCAAATGTTGTATTTTAGATGTTTATTGTATTTATTGTAAGAAAAGTATTTCATACAATTCTCTATTAACTCTTATATCAGACTAATATAAGTAATTGACCTTTGTTCTAATTGGCTACTCTGTTAATGCCCTCATTCAAAAAGCAGTCCAGGTTAAAAATATTCATTACAACGTCAGTGTAAATGGGCAGGGTAAATATTACAGATTGAAAGAATGGGTATATGTAAGACATTGTTTTGTTTAACGTCATAAAATTTCAAATGGGTTATTGTTGTAAAAAAAAAAGGCAAAAAATAGGGTTGTAGTTGCATCATCTGCAGATGGATGATGATGACTAATAATAGTTTTAAATACTACATTTAAATACTGCCTTTGCCATGAATGTTGATTTATGAAATTCATGATCCTTATATACGCCTGTATACTATGAATCTGAATAATAAAACTTTACAGCACAATATTTTGACCACCAAAAAAATAATTAATATCTGAAGTTTAAGCAGATGAGTTCCTCTGCAGTGGTGGTCCACCAGGGTTGATCTGAGTTTGAAAAATGCAAGAGGAATGAAGCCCCGCCCTCTGGGAATAATGATTAATATGCCAGGAGTAATGAACTGTCAGTGATGCATTGTGGGTGATTAATGCTTACCATATGCATTGTCAGTAAATGAGGGTTAGCAACTGCATGCAACAGACACTCAAACATTATGTGGCCAATAAAGCCATCCCTCTATTCCATACAGAGCCTTCTCATACAGAGGGAAGCTAATTCATCCATTAGTACACCAAGACACCATCCATCCATCCATCCATTCTCCTCCGCTTATCCGAGGTCGGGTCGCGGGGGCAGCAGCTTCAGCAGGGATGCCCAGACTTCCCTCTCTCCGGCCACTTCTTCCAGCTTTTCCGGGCGGATCCCAAGGCGTTCCCAGGCCAGCCGAAAGACATAGTCTCTCCAGCGTGTCCTGGGTCTTCCCCGGGGTCTCTTTCCGGTGGGACGTGCCCGGAACACCTCACCAGGGAGGCGTCCAGGGGGCATCCTAATCAGATGCCCGAGCCACCTCATCTGACTCCTCTCGATGCGGAGGAGCAGCGGCTCTACTTTGAGCCCCTCCCGGATGGCTGAGCTTCTCACCCTATCTCTAAGGGAGAGTCCAGACACCCTGCGGACTCATTTCGCCGCCACATAATTTCGCGATTCGTTTCTTTCGGTCACTACCCACAGCTTCAGACTATAGGTAGGGTGGGAATGTAGATCGACCGCTAAATTGAGAGCTTTGCCTTCTGGCTCAGCTCCTTCTTCACCATGACGGACTGATGCAGAGGCCGCATCACTGCGTGATGCTGCCTCGGACCACTCGTCGCACTTCCGCCCATTCTACCCTTACCGTGAACAAGATCCTTGATACTTAAACTCTCCACTTGGGGCAGGATCTCATCAACCCTGAGAGGTACCCAATTCTTTTCCCGGCTGAGTGACCATGGCCTCAGTGATTTGGAGGTGCTGATTCTCATCCCAGCCGCTTCACACTGCTGCAACCGATCCAGTGAGAGCGGGAAGATCGCGCCTGATGAGGCCAACAGGACAACGCCATCTGCAAAAGCAGAGACCCAATCCTGAGCCCACCAAACCGGACCTCAACGCCTCTGGTTGCTTTCAGAAATCCTGTCCATAAAGCGCGAACAGATCGCGACAGCGCGCCCTGGCGAGTCCAACCCTCACCGAAACAGGTTCACTTTTACTGAGCCGCAATGCGGGACAAGTTCGACACCGGCTGTACAGGGACCGGACAGCCTTTAACAGGGAATCCGACACTTATACTTCCTCGAGTACCCCTCACAGGACTCTCCCGAGGACACGGCCGATCGCCTCTCCAAGTCCACAAAGCACATGTAGACTGGTTGGGCTAAACTCCCATGCACCCTCCAGGACCCTGCCAAGGGTGTAGAGCTGGTCCACTGTTCCGCTGTATCTGACGAAACCACACTGCTCCTCCTGAATCCGAGGTTCGACTATCCGATGGACCCTCCTTTCCAGGACCCCTGAATAGACTTTCCCGGAGGCTGAGTAGCGTGATCCTCTATAGTTGGAACACACCTCCGGTCCTCTTTTTTTGGGGCAAAGAGGGGATCACCAACTCGGTTTGCCAACCAGAGGCACCGCCCTCGATGTCCATGCGACAAAGTTGCAGAGGCTGTCAGCCATGACAGTCCTGAGCAACATCCAGAGAGAGAGCCTTGAGGGGAACTCCTGCTGATCTCATCCACCCCCTCGAGGCCTCTGCCACCGTGGGAGCTTTTTGACCACCTCAGCAACCTCAGCTCCCAGATGGAAGAGTCCAATTTATGTCCCAGGCTCTGCTTCCTCATCAGGAAGGCATGTTGGTGGAATTAAGGAGGTCTTCGAATTATTCCCCCCACCGACTCACAACGTCCCGGAGTCGAGGTCAGCAGCACACCATCCCCACTATACACTGTGTTGACCATGCACTGCTTTCCCCTTCTGAGACGCCGGATGGTGGACCAGAATCTCCTCGAAGCCGTCTGGAAGTCTTTCTCCATTGCCTCACCAAACTCCTCCCACGCCCGAGTTTTTGCCTCAGCAACCACCAAAGCTGCATTCCGCTTGGCCTGCCGGTACCTATCAGCTGCCTCCAGAGCCCCACTGGCCAAAAAGGCCCGGTAGGACTCCTTCTTCAGCTTGATGGCCTCCCTCACCGCCGGTGTCCACCAACGGGTTCTCGGGTTGCCACCGTGACAGGCACCGACCACCTTACAGCCACAGCTCCGGTCAGCCGCCTCGACAATGGAGGCACGGAACATAGCCCATTCGGACTCAATGTCCCCCACCTCCCCCAGGACGTGGTTAAAGCTTTGCCGGAGGTGGGAGTTGAAGCTTGTCCTGACAGGGGACTCTGTCAGACGTTCCCAGCAGACCCTCACAATACGTTTGGGTCTACCAGGCCTGACCGGCATCCTCTCTCACCAACGAAGCCAACTCACCACCAGGTGATGATCAGTTGACAGCTCTGCCCCTCTCTTCACCCGAGTGTCCAAGACATGTGGCCGCAAGTCCGATGACACGACTACAAAGTCGATCATCGAACTGCGACCTAGGGTGTCCTGATGCCAGGTGCACATGTGGACATCCTTATGCCTGAACATGGTGTTCGTTATGGACAATCCATGACGAGCACAAAAGTCCAATAACAAAACACCGCTCTGGTTCAGATTGGGGGGGCCATTCATCCCAATCACGCCCTTCCCGGTCTCACTGTCATTGCCCACGTGAGCATTGAAGTCCCCCAGCAGAACGATGGAGTCCCCAGCAGGGATGCTCTCAAGCGCCCCCTCCAGAGACCCCAGAAAGGGTGGGTAGTCCAGACTGCTGTTTGGCGCATAAGCGCAAACAACACTAAGGACCCGTACCCCAACCCGAAGGCGGAGGGAGGCCACCCTCTCATCCACTGGTGTAAACCCCAATGTACAGGCCCCGAGCCGGGGGGCAATAAGTATGCCCACACCTGCTCGGCGCCTCTCACCGGTGGCAACTCCAGAGTAGAAGAGAGTCCAGCCCCTCTCAAGGAGACTGGTTCCAGAGTCCAAGCTGTGCGTCGAGGTGAGTCCAACTATATCTAGCCGGAACTTCTCAACCTCGCGCACTAGCTCAGGCTCCTTCCCCACCAGAGAGGTGACATTCCACGTCCCTAGAGCCAGCTTCTGCAGCCGAGGATTGGATCGCCAAGGCTCCCGTCTTCGGCCACCGCCCAGCTCACACTGCACCCGACCTCTTTGGCCCCTCCTACAGGTGGTGAGCCCATGGGAAGGGGGACCCACGTTGCCTCTTCGGGCTGTGCCCGGCCGGGCCCCATGGGTGAAGGCCCGACCACCAGGCGCTTGCCATCGGGCCCCACCTCCAGGCCAGGCCAAATTTGGGGCAAGGATTGCTTCTTTAATTTGGCACTGCAGCCATGTGACTAATGTCACTACCAAACACTAGAACCCTGTCAAAAAATCTCTTCCAAAAATATGTACCCACAACTTCTCTTAACCTCCTTTCATCTTCCTGTAGCAAACATTATGACAATTACACATCTGTTGTGTATGATATGCCCTTACAGATACATCATGGGATTTTCATGCATTCCTGGTGCATATGTCTTAGTTTTTGTTTTCCATGTCCATGCCTCATCCTAGTCCTGCCCTGGCACACCTCATGTCCATTCATGTCTCAGCCCAGAGTCACTCATTCTATTTCGTATACAAGTTCCCTTATAGGTGTTTGCCTCCTTAATTTTCCCTGTGTATATTCCCTGTTTAATTAGACACCCCAATTTTAGCGCGTAGTCATGTGTGCCCTGCCTGTGGGTTGCATCTTTTATAGCTCTTAATGTATCATTCATTTGTCTAGTTTTGTGTTTAGTTTCTCATTTGTAAAATTCAGTCTGATCCCTACATCCTGTGTTACTTCTTTAACTCCCAGTGTTAAAGAAGTAGTTATTTTTGTGAAGACATAGGGAAGGAAATGAAAATGTTCAGATAAAATAATAAAGTAAAGTACAGAGACATGATAACCCTATTTAAGTACTGCAACAAAGTATTTGTATTTTCTTACCTCCCATCTGATTAGTAAAGTGCAGACACCACTCTCTGTACCACTTGAGGGTCTGGGTAAGTTTAAAAAAGGTGGATTTGACATTGTCATCTTTGTTGATGTTCTCAACAAAGGTATGTGACATTACATACACACTGACAAGTATTTCCACAGAAAAAGTGAAATGGAGTGGTTTCTACTTCATGATCCTGAGGAAAAGCAACAGAAAATTTACTTAAAGTCAGGTTTAGATGCAACTTTTGAGTCTGATGTACCTGAGAGATTAAGGGGGTGGTAAATTATATATGCTATATATTTTGTCCTGCCAAACCTCTCTCTGACTGTATTTCTCCCTTGACTCCCCCTGCCTTTGCTGCTCTAGCTATTTTTGGATAGGACAAATTTAATTATGCATGTTGTCATAGTGCTTTTACTGCTCCTGCGAAAGGGAAAGCAGGAGAAGTGTGGAGGGGGGGTATCGGCTAGACTGCTTGTTTTGGCCAGTGATGGGTTTCTGTCCGAGTGTATGCTTTTTCTGGGAGCTTTGTATATATATGTGTGTGTGTGTGTGTGTGTGTGTCTGTGTGTGTCTGTGTGTGTGTGTGTGTGTGTGTGTGTGTGTGTGTGTGTGTGTGTGTGTGTGTGTGTGTGTGTGTCTGTGTGCTGTGAAGCTTTCTTAGGGGCTCCCTTGTTGTTCATATTGTGGGTGTGTAAAAGTTGTGACAACTTCTTGTCTATTTAATGTGTCTCTGGATTTGAAGCCTATCGTCACTGACAGTAAGTGGCTCGACACTATGGTGCCCTTAAGCCCAAGCACAACGACCTCAGTACTAAACCTCCTCTAGGATATCAAAGCAACTTTCTACAACCAGCTGTAACACAAGAGCTCCTTCACACATCTAGACAGAAGATACAGATACAGAGTTCTGTGCTATCGTCCAACCCTCTCACAACTTCAGCTTACCTGTGTTTGCTGGGACCATATGAAGCTGGACCTAAGGAGGCACAGTAATTTAAGTGATATCCAGTAGAAATCTGAAAAGTTTGTACTTTGTGGAAGTCTGACATTAGTAATTCCAGAGTGAATGATCATCTGTCAGTGGTGGCCTAGTGATTAGGGACCAAGCCCCAGGATCAGAAGGTCATGGATTCAAATACCAGATCCATTGGTTGCCCTGAAGTACCGTTGAACAAGCTACTGGCTCCATCACTGCTCCCTGGGTTTTAGTAGTCTTGCTCAAATCCATATCATTGCGATATAATAACCACCTGCGAATAAATATTGTTTTTTCGCTTTATTTATTGCTTCTCATTTGTGATGTGATTTGGAGAATATTATCATGTGTTCAGTCAGTCATTAGATAGTTAATGAATACCAGATGTTTAATGAGCAAAAACAAACTCACTGCATTGAGGTGCATTGATATTTCAGAAGGTATACCCAACTTAGAAAAGAAAAGAAACCATGCAGGTTGGGAGAATGCATAATCAAACACTGGTAAGCTTCTCTTTCCCCATCACTCAGCATGATGTTAGCCAAGGCTGGCATTTTGTGGAAGGGGAGGCCTAGTTGGTGGATTGAATTTATAATTACTTAGTTGTGGAAAAAACTTGCCAAAATACACCAAGCAATGTAACGGTTCTGTGCCAGTAGAGGGCGCCCTGCATTGGGTGCCAGGTGTGCCTCGTCGGGGGCTGGCGTTATAAGCCCAAATGAATCAGAGCAGGGTGCTGGTCATTCTGTGTGCTTACTTCTGTGTTTATTTATGTTATGTTTTACACATGTTATGTTCAATATATTTAGTTTGAGTTCTGTGCACGTTATCTGGTTTTAAAGTTCAGTACGAAGCTCTTGGCTCTGCGTTGATGTCCAGCCCACACATCGCCAGCGTGACAGAAATGACCAGCCGCCAAAAATGGACGTTGTGAGCCGAGAACTTTGTGGGGATGTCCGGGAAGAACCACCGGACCTTCCGGGTGCTGGGTGCTGGAGGCTGGGGGGGGGGTTAGGGGTTGAGCGACGCCTAGGGTGTTTTTGAGGTGTTCACTCCCCTCCCAGGATTGGCCGAGGTTGTGCCAGTTCCAGTAAACAGGAGGGCGAGGCTGCGGAGCATTGTGCGTTAGCCCCTGGAGAAGTGGGACTGTGATGCTGGCTCAATCATCAGCACAAGGTGGTACTTCAAAGACATCTTCTATCTTCATCACGGAGGAGGTGGCTGCGAGGTCGGTGACACACTCGTCAGTCCAGGTAGGTGGGATGACGGGGCTGCCACCCACGCTAGCCCAGGTAGGTGGAGACCCGGCATTGCCGTCCACGTCAGCCTGGGTGGAAAGGACCTCCGCGCAGTTACCTACGTCGGCTTAAGCTGACGAGGTTTCGGTGCGGTCGTTCAGGGTTAACCTGGAAGGGCAGACTGACTGCGTTCTCGTTTACGTTGACCGGGTAAGACGGGGTGTCGGCGAGGGCGTTCAGGCCAGCCCGGGAAGACGGGGGTTCAGCGCCGGGGAATACGGCCATCTGGGAAGGCGGGGTTTCGCCGCTGTCACCACATCATTCCTGGAAGGTGGGAGGTGGGTGCCATTGCTCCAAGTTGGAGAGAACGGACTTCTGCGTAAGTCCGCCGGAGGAAGCGGGGTTTCAGGGGCTGCGTCCAAGCCAGACCGCTGGAGGGAAAGTGGGGTTTCAGGGGATGCAGCCGAACCCGCCAGAAGGCCATGGTGGCCGCGAAGCATACATTTGGACTTTAGTCGGACTATTTGTTGAACGTTTGCGTAACCCCTCTCCTTTTGGGGGTCCTGCCTCGGGAGTGGTGCCTTTGGGGAGGGGTACTGTAACGGTTCTGTGCCAGTAGAGGGCGCCCTGTTCTGATTGTGCACACCTGGGCATTGGGTGCCAGGGCGCTGGTCCATTCTGTGTGCTTACTTCTGTGTTTATTTATGTTATGTTTTACACGTTACGTTCGATATATTTAGTTTGAGTTCTGTACATGTTATCCGGTATTAAAGTTCAGTACGAAGCTCTCGGCTCTACGTTGATGTGCAGCCCACACCCCGCCAGTGTGACAAGCAATAATCTTACAGGTTATGTTACCACCTGCAATTAGAGCTGGGATCAGACCAGCCTAAACTGTCTGAGCCCGACCCATCTCAGAGTACCTTTTCAGGTTTTGGTCTCAACCCCTATGCAGACTAAATGTTGATCTGAGTTGGCCAAACTATTAATAAAGAAGAAAATCCTCAAATTGGACCATCTAAGTGAAGTGGCTGCCATATCTCAGAGTGAGAAAACCAAGATACAAAGTATTTACTACTAGGCTTCAAGCATGTTGCTACTGACAACAAGCCACTACCACTTTGTTTTTTGCAAAGAGGTCTTGTTAAGCTCTGAGGCAAAGACTAAATATCTAAATCTATGAAAATAAATGAGTCCTCCATTTGGAACTTCCCTTCAGCCTGATATCCAGCTGTGAAACCACATTAGCATTCTTCTTAAGTGAGTTGGAAAAATTATCAAATTGGTTAAATTGGTTAAAACAAGCTTCTCTGGCAGACCACAGAAGCTTTTTGGTCTTCATGTTGCAGAAAGTTGAAGGCTGGAATAGATGTTGTAAGAGACAGACCCTAACTCTTTCCTTTTGCAGCAACTTATGGTATGCATGTTGTTGACAAGATAAACTTACTACTTGCACTTTATCACTTTCACCTTCTGTTTATTTACAGTGTTCATGTGTCCATAATCTGTGTACCAATCTTTGAAAACACTGGCTGCTTTGTGGATTTGAGTTGGGCATGCTTTTATTTAAAGAGTGTCCTATTCCTGAATCCGGTCTCAGATGTACTTCAACAGATGTTCAATGTCTCTCCCAATCTCTCTTTACTTTGAAACCTATTTTCAAAAGTAAGCACACATTAGTAGTTGTAAGCAGACTTCTTTTTAGATGGAACATCACTCATTATTCCTCAGAGGATTCTCAGATGGAAGTCCATCATGACTCAGTCCATTTCATCATGTACTGCAGACTTTCTTCTTGTCTGAGAAACAGATTATATGCACACTTGCTTGATATTTCAAAGTGTTTCCTTTCTTTAAATGATGTTCCAAGCTGGAGTCAATGACAAGCATTCAGGTCAAACATATTTAAAGCTGTAAGGGCTTTGTTTCTAAAGGGAGGCAGATGCTTGGCTGTAGTGTGGGTGTAGGAAGATAAGACTTACTACAACAACCCAGCCTGAGAAGCTGGAACAAACTTTGGTTTTAATGTCAACTATCAAGAGTTTCACACAATGTGTGGATTACAAGCAAATCAGAAAATGTTTCAGAGGCAGGCAATAGAAACGGTAAACTGACATTTTGTGTTTTCAGTGATATGCTGTGAATCATGCTAATATGAACAAGGCGTTTAACTAAAAAGGTAAAAACATCAATTACTTGGATGCTAATATGTGATCTTGCTGAAAGACAGCATGCATTTCAAGCATAATAAGTTTAATGGTTTTAAGTCTTCCATTTAAAACCAGGCAGCGGTGGCCTAGCGGTTAGGGCGTTAGCCGGAGGATCGGGGGTTCAAACCCCTTCTCGATAGGTTGCCCTGAGGTACCCTTGAGCAAGGTACCATCCCCATCACTGCTCCCCGGGCGCTTTCAATAGCTGCCCACTGCTGCACGGGTTTGAGTGTGCATGGGTTAAATGCAGAGGTCCAATTTCGTTGTGGTTCATGTGTGCTGTGCCATGACCTCGCAATGACAAGGGTTGTCACTTTCATTTTAAAAAGAAAGGGTAACTGTTTTCCTTGCATTTGCTACAGCGAAATTGCTTTTCAAAGGTATTTCTATATAAAGAAGCAATCATCATCAACAATGTTGCAAAACAAGCTCTGAATTAGATGGTCTCCAAAGGGTTGATATTAAGCATGGCATTTTAATGTCACAGTCAGGAACTGATGCTTGCAAAGACAAAATTACACTCAACAATGGCGAAAGCTGAGAGCAGAAGTGATAGTGCACAGTACATGTGTTTGTCAAGCTTTTTGCTGTTAAAGTGAGATCTTGTTGATGGTACTTTAAATCTTTACTGGCACTTTAGCCGTAGCATTACCACTGTCTGAGTGTTCAAATAGGTAGCCATTAAGAAACAGTGACATTCAATTCACTGCGTAAAAGCAATGGCCAGAAAGTTTTTAGAGATAAGGCACAGTCAATAGCAAGCTACAATCAGCGAGGCAACCAAATATCAATGTCTTAAAAAGAGTTTTTTCAAGTGCGCAGTTAACTGTCCCCAACACTGAGCAATACCACCAGCAAATTAGAGTCCCTTCCAGCATAATATGGAAGGGTATTTCATTGCAAATCAATATCAAATGAGAGTTTCAAAACCTTATGTTTCAGAAGCTTGAGGTAAATGATATTCCAACTTTGGCTTCAGTTAAATCCCTTTGGGGAGCTTGCTTTTAAAAAAAAAAACAATAACATTATTCTAAAACAGCAACTGGTTGAGACACATTTATTCATTGTAAGTGATTTTTCATTGTTATCCATTGTAATTGAATTTATATACATGAATATGACTGCAAATATTATATATACTTCTTCATCTTCTTCTTCTTCTACTTCTCACTTTGGCAGCTTCCATTAGGAGTGACTACAGCGATGTCTTCTGGTCCTCTGCGTCTTCCTCCTTTAAGCCAACCACCTGCATGTCCTCTCTCATCACATCCATAAACCTCCTCTTTGGTCTTCCTCTTCTCTTGTTGCCAGGCAGCTCCATCTTCTAAACCCTTCTCCCAATGAGCTCCTCATCTCTTCTTTGCACATATACCAACCAACGAAACTCATTCAATTTCTTATATATGCTGGATAAGCCACTTCTCTTAATTAGGGTCTCAGTTGGTGCTGAAGCATATCCCAGCTCTCATATGGCAAAATGTGGGAAACACCACTGGATAGGACGCCAGTCACAGGCTAGATATATAGACAAACACAATCACACACACACACACACACACACACACACACACACACACACTCACACCTAGAAGGTAATTTTTCATCTCCAATCCACCAGATATGCATGTCTGTGGACGTTGGAAGAAAACCGGAGCTCCCAGAAGAAAGAATGCAAACATGCAAACTCCACACAGAAAGGAACTGGACCACCCCATCTGGGAATTGAATCCAGGACCTTCTCGCTGTGAGGCGACAGCGCTAGTCATTGACATGCCCTCCCTTTGAAACTATTAAGAAGAATTGGACCACACAGCTGCTTAAATAATGTACACCTTTGGATCAGCTGCATCAGCAGCAGCTAACACAAACACAGATTTTTCAGTCTGTTTTTTTAAGGCTTGCAATAACCATTGTTGGAGAGAAGATTCCACAAAAGGCACTCCTACGAAACAGGGGAGTTGCAGGTAGAAATAAAAAAAAACACTGTTCTAATCTAATCTTTGTGTTTTTAATATTTTGTGTTTAATGATACACACTTAGCTGTGCAAAAAAGTACACCAATTACTTTTGAACATCAAAGTATACAAAAAATCTTCAGCGTAATCAACCACCCTCTCTACCCCATTTTTATCGTCACATGCTGTGGTGGTAAGCCAACGGATGTTTAAGACAAGAGCCTTAGTGTAGATAATGATCAATTACAATCTCACCCGTAACCCATTTAAGACCTTGTGTTGTTCATGGAATAATATTGGAAGATTATGGCAACTTTAGCCTACTATTTATAAGCTATATGACTAAGCCACTGCACATGCTGTGTGTGTAAACTGTAGTGGTGAGTTTGCAATGTTAGACATGTATAGTTTTTAATGATGTTCTATGTTTGCTGGTACTCAGTTTAGCACTGTCCAATTTCCTTTGCAGACCACAATGCATCAGTCAGTGTTTTGCCATTGCTGCATTAAATTAAACTCAGAACAAGACATTACAAGAAAAGCCTCAGCAAATTATAACACTTTAAATACTCTGATAAAGCAAGTCAGTTAAAATCTTTTATAAATACAGAATGATGGTTATAGAATAGTCCCTCAGTTTATGTTATTAACTTCAGTTTGAAAACAGCCAGTATGAGTTGCTGCCTCTGTATTTAACCTATAGACACCGTGCAGCAGGGGGCAGCTATATCCAGCTCCCAGGGAGCAGTGATGGGACAGAACCTTGCTCAAGGGTACCTCAGAGCAACCAACTGGTCGAACCTATAACCTTCAAATCCTGAGGACTAGTTGCAAAACACTGCTGTAGTTAGGTGATACCAAATATGATAAATGTGTAAAGGATGTTGATTGTTGTATTCTATTAAATCATTACAAATAAAGTGTAAAATGTACTTGTTCTGTATCTAATGTGTTTGTTTTTCAGAATCATTTATTGCTTAAGCATTTATTAATAGTATAAACAGTGCATTACCTTTTACATTTATTACATTTTGTCACTGTTGTAAAATGGCTCTGCTGGTTCCAGTTTACTGTTATTAAAATTCAGTAACAGTAAAACTTGGGTTGGTCTTGCCTTCCTAAAATGCTTCCAGTTTGCTGTACAGTGTTAGTTGCTACTTAGGAATGAAAGAGTATATTGAAGTGAATTAAACAAAGTACCAAGGAAAATGTTGGATCAATGGGGCTGATTCACAGTGAGCTTCTTATTTTTAAAATACTAGAATTGTGCATTTGTTGTATACATTGTTGTCCTAAACTTGGCTCAGTGAGCTTGAACCAAGTTTAAAATGAACAATTTTAGATCTACGTTTGTTTGTAAATCTGTTTTCTTGCCATGTTGTTAATCTGATGGTGTGACTTAACTGAATGTAGTCACTAATGTAACAGAATCAATACAGAATCAATGAGTGATCAGTGAGAAACAACAGGTAGTAGATTTCAACAAGCTAGTGTTGATTACAGTCAGTGGAAATCAACTGTGGGACGTCTATGAGTTTGTACTTAAAATCCAAAAGAAGAATTCAAAACACACTTTCCTTCCATCCTGTGATGTATTAGGGAATATGTCTGAGCTAGCTGAATATTGATCTATGCTACTTCTTTCTGCGTCCTGGAGCATGGTAAAAATTACCTGTAGGGGCAGCAGTAGCCTTGTGGTTAGGGATTAGGCCCCAGGAATGGAAATTCGGTTGCCCAGTAGGTTGCCCTGAGGTACCCTTGAGCAAGATACCATCACCATCACTGCTCCCTATGGCTTTGAATAACTGTCCCCTGCTTCATGGTGTGTATTGCTGAAACGCAGAGGTTTCATTTTGTTGTGGCTCATGCTGTGCTGTGTTTCATGATGATAAAAAATAGTCACTTTCCTTTTTCTATTTTATTTTTTATTTTAAATTGTGGTTACCACTTGTGTGGTTTAAATTCTCTATTAATATTCTTGTGATAGTCAGTAGGATGTTGTCTCCATCCTGTTCCCTTTCTCTCTCCCCCCCACCCATGTTTACTTCTGCATCCACTGACTCTAATCATGATACCGATCAGCACATTACATGGCCCAGCAATGCTCCCTCGCTGTCTCTCTCTCTCTCTCAATCTCCCTCTCTCATTTACTGAGCTGTCCATCTGTCCTTCACTTTCCCTCCTGCTTTTATTAGATGCATGTGTCTCAGATGCTGTCTTTCCTCCTTCTGTCTCTCACCAGCTCTGTTTATATGCTGTTTATTCTTTCCTTTTTTGGAGGTTTAGCCAATTTCTTTTCTTATACTTTCCCTTTGCTTCTGCTCCTAGCACCAGAATGTTTTGTCCATTATTTTGATGTATTAGTCCATAAGTGGGTTCATCATCAGTTTATCTTGTAAAGATGATCAGGTAGCTTGCAACTGGCATTAAATCAAATTTTTTCTGACACCATACCCTCATTAATGTTATAGCCAAACAGCCCTGGCATCATCGGAAGACATTAGGTGGCTTGGCCCACAATCTCACATCTTCAGCCAATATATATTTTAGACTAATAGAAAAACTGCATAGTAAATTAGATTCATTAATTAAGTCACCTGGGAGGTGGTGGTCTAGTGGTAGGATACTTGCCTATGGACCAATGGCTTAAGAGGTCCCAGGTTCGAATGACCCTTAACCCCGAGTTGCTCCAGGGGGACTGTCCCTGTAATTAGAACATGTAAGTTGCGCTGGAAAAGAGCGTCTGCTAAATGCTGTAAATGTAAGTCACTAACTTGGTATGGTTGGTATATGTCTGCAAGCATGACTCATGCTTAACAAACAGTAAAAGAATGAATGCTGCAGAGAACTCATTTTCATTCATAGAGATCTCAAACACCAATGATGGCAAGTGGCATGACCCAAAACAACCTTGAATGGACACACTCTCTTGCACATTTTGAGCTAGCCAGCTGTTTCACAACTTATTAATGTTTTGACAAATATGTGAAGGCCATTCAACCTTCATTAAAAAAAATATATAACACCAGAATTCCATTAGTAAATGTGAACATGTCTGTTAGCTTAACACATTTTAGTTCTCCTACTTTAGAGGTAAGTCAGCAACTGCAGGATCCAGAGGCTGAAGTATAGTCCTGATCCTCAGGGGTTTTATCATTCAGCCTCTTCATTCAGGGTGTCATCCTGATGTCCCTCTTCAATCAAACCCCCAGTGGTCTTGATAGTGGGATGGAGAAATAGTTCCAGCAGTCACTAGTCTTCTCTCTTAATTATAATGCTGACTACAATCTCTCATGTGAAAGTGACCCTTGTCATTGCGAGCACAGCAGACAATGAACCACAACGAAATTGGACCTCTGCATTTAAGCCATGCACACTCAAACACCATGCAGCAGTGGGCAGCTATTGAAAGCGCCCGGGGAAAGCGAACAGGGACGGTACCTTGCTCAAGGGTACCTCAGGGCAACCCACTGGGGAGGGGATTGAACCCACAATCTTCCGAGCCGGGGGCCAACTCCCTAACCACTAGGCCACCGCTGCCCCGCTCATGTGGGGTCTAACTCTAAATGTCTCCTTGTGGGTAGGGATTATCCATTTTAACCTAGTTTCTGCATCAAGTTCTGACAATGATATAAATACATACATGACAGGGATTTCAAACTTTTGATCAGTAGAGAATGCATGAGCGTGTTTGGTCCCAGGTGTCAGTGCAGGAAAGAGATCAAATCATATGAGATTGGGAACTGTCACCTTGTGGACAGGCTCTGATGTCTACAATCCTCTAGCAGTTAGCTGACATGCAATATGCTTCTAAAGACTGGTGTCTTGGCATAGCTGTTTTACGACAGGCTAAAATCCTACTAAAAAACTTTAATTCCAAAATGGCAGTTTTTCAGAAGGTGCAAAACCCTTGGCAACTAAGCTATAACACTCTGCAATGTATAATGTGTTAAGAATCTTATTGATGTCAGCAGGTAGACATGGACATCAACTTTTAAACTGTTTAAATTGATTTAGAATGATTATCAATGACTAATAACTCTGCTTTCCTCCCTTCATCCAAAGACATGCATGATGGTAATTTGCCCTTAGGTGTGAGTTTGTCTGTGTGTCTGCCCTGCTGTCACGGTCTGTCGTGCCTGTGGTTCCGGCCGGGCATGACAGATGGCGCTCTGTTCTGACTGAGCACACCTGGGCTTGTTTAGACACAGGTGTGCTTCATTGGGGCTGCTATTTAAGCCCCAGTGTGTCAGAACAGAGCGTGGTTCATTAACAAGGCTCTGCCTTACAGTTAATGGTGGCACAGCCGGGGTGTTGCGAGCAGAGCGGTGAAGTACAGAGAGTCACCGCCGCTGAGCTCTTGCGACGCCTGGTACTGCTGAGTTGCTCGATCCAGCTCGCTCCCTTGCTGGAGTTCAAAGAACGGCTGGAGGAGTACGGCCGAACGGAGCAGGCTGTACAAGCCGTCGTGGAGGTAATGTTATTGGGGCGATCCCTCGAGGAAGAGGCTTCGTTTGCGCCCCTTTCTTTACCGGCTCCTGCTCTCCACCAACCGCAATGCTGGATATCGGTGGAACCCGCCTCCTTCACCACTCACAGCGCCCTGTCTGCGGAGACAGCGCCGTGCAGCAAACACAGCGGCCCGTCCGCGGAGACAGCGCCGTGCAGCACACACAGCGGTCCGTCCGCAGAGACAGCGCCGGGCGCCAATCACAGCGGTCCGTCCGCGGAGGCCCTGCCCTATGTGAAACGCAGCGAAAAAATGCCGGCTACGCCACGGAAACAAAGAAAAAAGGGCAAGAGGCCCACGCCTGGCACAGTAAACAACCCCAGCTCCTCAAACCCGTCTGCTGAGCAGAGGGCAACAGAGGAACCGTTTCAGGTAAGAGAATTAACCTCGAGAATTCAGAAATTTGAACATTAACTACAGGAATCTCAGAAGGTCTGGCTGTCTGTTCTGGGCGCAGAAAGACAGAACAAAAACGTTTTAGTTGAGCAGCTCCAGGAAATGGAGGCTGAGCTCCTCACCAGGGATCAAGTAATCTGTACACGGAACCAGGATCTGGACGCCCTGAAAACAAAGTGTAAGAAATTGTAGGATGAAAACGCCTCTCTTCAGGCTGTGAAACAATGCTGCAGGTGAGCCACCAGTTTCAAGTACATTCCCTTCAGGAGGAACTAGCTTGTGACACCGCACATAAGGCTGCCATAGCCGATGGCCATAAGGGAGGTACCCCCTAGGCTCGGCCTGGTATTCCTCCAAGAAGTCAGAAGGCGCTCTAGCCCCTTACTAACACTGCGCCTCCCCTTTTCTTAGGGCCAGGTCGTCCCTCTTTGGCCCCTTGAACCCGGGACCAATAGTCCCGTTGACTGGCACGGTCTTTTTCTATGAGGGTGCCCACCCGGACAATGTCAGCTACCGTCTTCACTGCCCCTCGCATGATTATCGTCACTTGGGGATTGGCATGATCTAAAATCTTCTGTACCACCTCCTCCTCAGTCACCTCAGGCTTCCACTTTAGGCAGAGAGCACGGTAGTCGTAGGCAAAGTCCCTGATACTTTCTTGGGGGCCTTGAACCCTGACTCGCAACTGTTCTTCTAACTCTGCCTGGAAACCCGAGGACAAAAAGGCACCCAAAAAAGCAGCTTTAAACTCCCGCCAGGTCTTTATGTTAGACCGTTCAGCTTTCCACCAATTGTGGGCGGAACCCTGCAGGACCGTATACAATAAAGCCAACACTTCTGGATCAGACAAGTGATGAAGAGATAAAAACTCCTCGCATGCCTCGATAAAAGTGAGGGCATCCCCTTCGTCTGGGTTGTATTCAGGGAACTGGGGCTTGATAGGAAGGAATGTGGAGTGTGGGCGAGGAGTGACGAGGCCTTCAGCTGGAAAGCTGTCTTGGTCTCCAAAGAACCGACAGGGGGTACTAGTGAGACGGATACGACTCATCTCCTTCTTCCACTGTTCATCCCTCCTTTTTAAACAATCAACTACTGCCTTTTCTAAAGTAGCTAGCTGTTCCTCCACACATTCTTCGCTGGCCCTCACCCGGTCCATAAGGAACTCCCTTAAGGATATCTCTCTTTCTATAGCCCGTTGTTGTGCTTCTCGCAGCTCAGCAAGATCCTGCTCCAACTTAGTAATCTTACAGTTGGCCATCTCCAAGGCCTGTTGCATCCCTCCTAGATGTTCCTCCATCTGTGTATCTTCTTCACCCTCTCCCTCCTTCACCTCCGAGATATACATGCTACCAAGAAGGTCGGTTAACTGAGTAACCTCTCCAGGGGGAACGGTGCGAACAGTAACAGTGGGAGGTATCGTAGTGAGAGAAGTCTCAGCGGCGCTCTGTTTGCCCTCAAAACTCGTATCAGCCATATTACTAACACCACGGAACTCTATCCCCTTAAAAGAGCTGTACCGTTTGCCCCAACACAAGTGCGTAATGTCGATCCAGAAATACCTGAGACCGTGCAACACAGAAACCTTTTAACCTTTTACAAAACACAGTGTAATGAATAACCGTAGTAACCTCCAAAATACAACGGTACAACGGTAAATACAGACACTATATTCAATATTATGGGAGCAACAATTATACCCCTGAAGGTCCCCGTACGGGCCACCACTCTGTAGCGGTTGCGGCGATCACTGAACGATTCTTCTTCCGACTTAAATCGAACAGACACCGTAGACCACCACAATACTCGGGACAAAAACCTTCAGTGTTTTTAATATCTAACAGTGCTCCCCAAACAACCTTGAATATAACAAACAACCAAGCAAACAAACAATGAAAGTACATGAATTTAGTCCGACTGTATTGTCCAGTCTAAGGATGATTCCGGAGATGGTGGATGGCAAACGGAAGTCCTACCACGAAGGTGATGGAGTAGGGGATTATAGATCGGATGGTAAGAGTAATCCTGAGTGGAATTGAGTGTCCAAATAGTCCAACGGGGTTAATCCACAAACATGGAAGACGGGCTCTGCCAGTCTTCTTTGTGAACATATATCATACACATGCCATGAAAGAAAGGATTTTTAGCAAGGGACATGGAAACCTAGTTTCTCCCTCATACGCTTTCTTCCCAAAGCTTTTATCACACAACTCCTCCCAAACACTGCCCAAAAAAGCAGCTTTAAACTCCCGCCAGGTCTTTATGTTAGACCGTTCAGCTTTCCACCAATTGCGGGCGGAACCCTGCAGGACCGTATACAATAAAGCCAACACTTCTGGATCAGACAAGTGATGAAGAGATAAAAACTCCTCGCATGCCTCGATAAAAGTGAGGGCATCCCCTTCGTCTGGGTTGTATTCAGGGAACTGGGGCTTGATAGGAAGGAATGTGGAGTGTGGGCGAGGAGTGACGAGGCCTTCAGCTGGAAAGCTGTCTCGGTCCCCAAAAAACCGACACCCCTGCTAATCAGTCACCTGATTATATCAGGTAAGCTCTTAAAGGGGAGGCGCAGTGTTAGTAAGGGGCTAGAGCGCCCTCTGACTTCTTGGAGGAATACCAGGCCGAGCCTAGGGGGTACCTCCCTTATGGCCATCGGCTATGGCAGCCTTATGTGCGGTGTCACATATACCCCCCCCCGTACGGTGGGTAGTGGGCAGTGTTTGGGAGGAGTTGTGTGATAAAAGCTTTGGGAAGAAAGCGTAAAAAATCCTTTCTTTCATGGCATGTGTATGATATATGTTCACAAAGAAGACTGGCAGAGCCCGTCTTCCATGTTTGTGGATTAACCCCGTTGGACTATTTGGACACTCAATTCCACTCAGGATTACTCTTACCATCCGATCTATAATCCCCTACTCCATCACCTTTGTGGTAGGACTTCCGTTTGCCATCCACCATCTCCGGAATCATCCTTAGACTGGACAATACAGTCGGACTAAATTCATGTACTTTCATTGTTTGTTTGCTTGGTTGTTTGTTATATTCAAGGTTGTTTGGGGAGCACTGTTAGATATTAAAAACACTGAAGGTTTTTGTCCCGAGTATTGTGGTGGTCTACGGTGTCTGTTCGATTTAAGTCGGAAGAAGAATCGTTCAGTGATCGCCGCAACCGCTACAAGCTACAGTAAATGGGGAACTTCAGGAAAAGCAGGCTAGGTACCTAGAACAGGAGAAAGTCTGTAAGGATCTCAGGGAACAGATACTTTGGCTAACCGAAAACTTAAACAGCACCCAGGAGGACTTCAGGGCTGAGTCAGAAAGGCTCAGGCAGGCCAACTTGAAGCACAGTGCACTTCTCGCAGACATTCACCTACGAGAAGATCAGATCAAACAGCAGAGGGAATTGCTGGCGAGGCTCAACCAACAGCTGGCAGAAAGCAAGACCTCTATTCTGCAGATAACCAGCTCAGCCACCCATGAAAGACTGAAGCACGAAGAGGAGCTCACCACTCTGCGTTCTCAGCTTGAGGAGACCAAATGACTTTTGTCTCTTTGCCAGAGTGACCTTGCAGCTATGGAAAGGGAGAGAGAGGTTTTAGCTCAAGCCCATGGTGAGCTTCGAGTAGAGGTCAGTGGACTCATGCAGGAGCTGAAGCAGGTGCAAGGCAACAATGCCGCTCTGCAGACAGAACTGGAAAAAGCCAGGAGGGAAACCAGAAAACCCACTGATCCGCAGGACCCACCCAGGATGTACGGTCAAGGAGGGCAGGTAATGCACAGTTTTATATGTTTGATTTTGGACAAGAAACTAAGATTGCCCTGTGGTTATGAGAACCTGGACTCCATGAGACTCACCCTGCAGGTACATGGAGCAGAGTGTCACAGGGCCAAGAGGGACTCTTCTATGAACCACAAAGATTCGTCCATGTTTAGCTCTCTTTCAGACCCTTTCAGGCCAAGGCTTTCCAGTGAGTCAGACCATTCCTCACAGGACCCCCATGATGAGTCAGGGAGGACAAGGTGTTTCCCTACCGCCAGCTCCTTGACCGAGGTCCCCGTAACGGTTAGGTCTCTTCTGAAATCACCCGCATTGATTTCTGCTTTGGAACACTGGCAGAGAAAGCCTCTGGTGGAGATCCTGTCCACAGACACTTCAGGTGAGAATATAAACTTGTATCACAACAGAGAAGACCCAGAAATTAAGTTTCAGGATTATTTCCTCTCCACATTCCCCGTATCAAGAAGGAAAGCTAGGATTGTTCAGAAACCCCTGCTCTCAGCTAAAACCTATTGGCCAACCAGGCAAGGACTTAGTGAACCTGTTCTGAACATACCCATACATATAGCTGGAACTGACACTGTATATGTTCCCTCCGCCCAATCAAAGTCACAGAACCAGACAACCACATCAAGGAATTTGACTCCCAGTCTGGCTCATCAGAAACCACTTCCACCGGTTCCCTCAGGCGTCTTCTCTGGAACAGACTGCCCTTCAGGGATCTCTTCCCTTGTTTCAGTGCATTCTGTAAGTAAAGTTGCAGAAATTGAGTCTAGTTCCTCAGAGGTCCCTTGACCTTAGCCTTTCAGAGAATGATCCAGAGGAGGAGTGCTCCAGAGGCTTTGTGGAAGCTACTGATGGTGACAATCCAACAGCCCAACCTGATGTGCCTGTGGGGGATCCACAAATATCAGAGGCTCCGGAATTAGTCAAACCCCCTCCTACTCAGCGGAGAGGAGCAACCCAGGTTGCCAAGGGTAAGGTCAATACAAACAAAGCACGAGTTACCATGCCTCTCAGAGATAAAAGCACACAGTCACCCCGGCCTCCCAGAAGCCAGCAGTGCAAGAGGAGAGCAACAGCATTCACTGCAGCAGTGGAAGGATACCTTTCCTTTATTGCTATCAGTGCCCCCAAAAGAGTCTTTGCACCAGCTGTTCTTCCCCCAAACCTCCTGCTACATGCCCGCGTGAATATCATCCCAGTTGGCACAACATTACAACTAGGTGTCAATCAGCACCTGAAAGTTCCAGAGCAGAAACACGCCTTGCCAGTTACACTGCTTCCCAACACCGTACCCATAACCCGTCCCTGCTATCAGTATCCTCAGAACTTGTGGCCTGTACATTTGTATGAAAGAGACGAAGAACTCCCCACCTTGGATTACGAAACGAAAGTCATGGAAAACGAGAAGGACCGAGACCGGAAGCGGAGCACACACAGGGTAACGAACTCTTCCCCTTCTAACCACAGAGAGTCTCTTGTATGTAGCTCTATTTTAGGTGATGACCAGACAAGGCTCCCGAACCCATCAGCTGCGTCCCCCAGAGGTCCCAGTACTGAGTCAGAGAGATGGGAGACAGAGGAAACACGGGACAGCTGAAACTCTAAGGGGACCCATCTCTGCCGCCAACAGCCCAAGACATGGCTGGTCAGAGGTCCTTTTGTGTTAGTGTTTTGTGGACCTGACCATATGCCCCAAAAAGGGACTTTTTTGTAAAATGTTTTTTGTTCTTGGCCTCTCCCCAGAGGTTCGGCTGTGTTTTGGCACTTCGGGAGCCGCGCCTTTTGGGGGGGGTTCTGTCACATATGAGGGGTTTCTGGCACGTGTGAGGTGTGTTGGGCACGCTAGAGGGCGCTCTGTTCTGACTGAGCACACCTGAGCTCAAGAAGGCACAGGTGTGCCTCATTGGGGCTGACTATTTAAGCCCCGATGAGTCAGAACAGAGCGCGGCTCATTAGTTAGGCTAAGCCTACGTGCAACGGTGGTTTTGGTTGTGGTTTTACTGTTTAGTAACTTGGTGTCTTGATTTAGACTGCAGTTCCTCGGTTCTTGGTTTTTGATTAGAACTGCAGTCCTTGCTTCTGGTTTTTTGTATATCTGGATAATAAAACTATGTTCCGAACCCCTGGCTCTGCACTGGCGTCCTTCCAGCACCCCGCCACCGTTACACTGGCTCTGCGTTGGCGTCCTTCACACTGCCCGCCACCGTTACACCTGCGATGGACTGGCAACCTGTCCAGGGTGTTTCCTCACCTTTCACCCTGTGAGAGCTGAGATAGGCTCCAGCACCCCCATGACCCTAATTAGGACAAGCAGCTATGAAAATGAGTGTAAGAGATTCTTTGTTTTGCCAGGCCAAGTCAGAAAGTTGATACATCCTGTAAATTGATGAAATTTTGCTGTTGATATTAAAAGTCTATTTAGGACCTGCCTAGGGGGACAGGCACCTTAAAGTGTTCATGAAGGTAAACCACCTATTGTATGTTTTATAAAGTACTTCTCATCTCATCTCTTCTCTTCTCTTCACACTTTGTTAAATATACTTTGCACTTATGCAGGAAGGAATACCATTAATATAGATGCATTATACATGTATTTATAAGTAGCTATATAGTTCTCAAAAGAAACTTCTAAACACCAGGCAATATATTTCACATATTTAAGTTATGGTAACTTTCCATTACATAAAGCAATTAATTGTTTTAAGGATGTGTATGCTGGGTTATGAGTTTCAGAGTTAGTCAAGGCTGCACTTTTTCAAGGTGTGTATGTTAAATGATTAATGCTCTGGCCTGGTCTACCGCCAGCTATAAAGAGTTGGTATGCAGGATGAGTGTCTTTTCAGCAGGATTGTAGCTGGACTGAGCGCACTTCACCACTGCTTAATTGATGTGGATGGGGTTAGGGATTTGTTCTGTGACATGCATTAAGGGACTTCAAACAGATCAGGGTGAGTAGCCTTGAGAGTTGCCTACTTAAAATTCACTGTACGTCTCTTTCATTTTAATACCAAAATCGCCCCTCTTCCGCATGCAGGATTTAACCAGAGCAAAAAAGAAATGATACTGTTACATGTAGCGTATCAATTTCACTCACGTGAAGTGTTCATCGATGACTTTGAGGCCATGTCCTTAAGACTTCTGGAAGTTATAAATTTACTTAAGACTGTAGGCTAATGATTAGATTTAAGGTGAAATAATAAAATGGGATTAAGGTTCAGTTTTTTGTTGTAAATTACAATTACAATATGATATTTACAGCAGTGTCAAATAAAAAGGCTCTGGTTCCTATATAATAGTTCATGCCAATAAGTTAACATCACCTGAACAAGTATCTGGACATGAGCTCACATTCACAGCAGGTAGTGCCATTTGTCGTAATTTCAGTGGTATCGTTAGCTGACAATGTTTTTGGCAATCTTTTTTTTTACATTTTAGCTGTAAAACATGTACATTATGTAAATATACTGAAAATGACTTTTTGTTATTGTGAAATAGCACAGCAAACCCAACCTCTGCTTTTACCAATACGCGCAAATGCATCAGGGAGCAGCCATATCCTGTGCTTTGGGGAGCAGTGTTGGGGCCGGTAACTTGCTCAAGGGTACCTCAGGGCAACCTACTGATCTGGGATTCTAACCCATGAACAATCCTGGGGCCAACTCCCTAACCATTGGTTTTTAAATTGGTTAGGAAAATTGGCTCAGATTTCAGATGGATGGATGATTGACAACAGTCATCTTATTCAAACTTCTGAGAATGTTCTTAATTTTCTAATATTGTCAATGCTTTCCATTGAATGATTCTTTACTTGGGGTTGTAACTTTTACCATCTTCACTCTCAACCCTCTGTTTGCTTATTAAAATGATTTCTCATGCATTTATAATAATAATAATCTTTTATTTATAATCCCACGAATGGGAAATTCGTTCTCTGCATTTCACCCATACACACACGTGCAGCAGTGGGCTGCTATTGAAAGCAGCCCGGGGAGTAGTGATGGGGACGGCACCTTGCTCAAGGGTACCTCAGGGCAACCTACTGGGAAGGGGTTCGAACCCCCGATCATGTGGCCAACACCCTAACCACTAGGCCACCGCTGCCCCATTTGATAACAGGTGGACTTCAGGAATAGAGCTGAGGAATAATCTATTGAGCAATTCTGTGGTTTTACTTCCTAATGGGGTCTGTGCTATCAGGGTACATTGGGATTTGAGCTGAGAACACACAATTAGCTTAAAAATGAGCAAAAGACTGGGCCTTTGATGTGAGAATTAACCAGAGGGCAAAAACTTTAACCTGAACTGCTAAAGGACAGAGCCAAAGGAAAGGATCTAGCATGACTATGACAAGATTGTTCAAATTGGTAGTGTTTGAAAAAGACATGCTGCCAGTTAATTATATGACTTTTAAATAATTTAATATGATTATTTTTATTAAATTTCATGAGATTAGGTTCCATTAATATAATCAGTGTAACTATTTATTCACAGCATGATCATTAAAATCACAGTCCAACAACTGCCTGGAACTCCTTGGTAATAGAAGTGCTTCTTCTGCAAAGCTCTACACTGTATGCACAATTATTAGGCAAGTGAGTATTTTGACCATATCATCCTTTTTATGCATATATTCCAACTCCATGCTGTTCAGATGATGTGTAGCAGATCAGATGATGTGTATTTGTGTAATGAGGGTTAAAAACGACCACCACCATTGCTGTTAGCCTACGGCGCTGGGGGAAATTGGACTACTGTTGGCTAAAGGAGAAGAAGAGGAGGAAGGCATGTCCGGAGGCAGGAGGAGAGAAGAAATTTGAGGAGAGTGGAAGTGAGGGTAGGAATCTTTGTTGTTGGCAGCATGACTGGTGAAGGTACAGAATTAGCTGATATGATGGAGAGAAGGAAGGTTGATATTTTGTGTGTTTAAGAGACTAGATGGAAGATTAGTAAGGCCAGGTGTATTGGAAGGGGGATTAAATTGTTTTACCATGGTGTGGATGGAGTATGTGAAGAGCATTTTGGAGGTAAAGAGAATGTCAGAAAGGGTTATGAGTTTGAAGCTGGAAGCTGAAGGTGTGATAATGAATGTTGCTTATGCCCCACAAATTGCTTGTGAGATGGAGGATAAAGAAGAATTCTGGAGAGGGTTAGATAGAGTGATAGAGAGTTTACCCAGGGGAGAGAGAGAGGTTATTGGTGCAGACTTTAATGGACATGTTGGTGAAGGGAGCAGAGGTGATGAGAATGTGATGGGTAAGTATGGTGTTAAGGAGAAGAATGCTGAAAGTCACATGGTTGTAGATTTTACAAAAAGGATGGAAACGGCTGTGGTTAATACTTACTTGAAGAAGAGGGAAGAGCACAGGGTGAGGTATAAGATTGGAGGAAGATGCTCACAGGTGGATTATATCCTTTGCAGGAGGGTCAGTCTGAAGGAGATTGGAGACTGCAAAGTAGTGACAGGGGAGAGTGTAGCTAAACAGCATAAGATGATGGTCTGTAGGATGATCTTGGAGATCAGGAAGAGGAGGAAATTGAGACAACTAGAAAGGTACTTGGTGTAACATCTGCAAGGAAGAAGGAAGATAAGGAAAACTGGTGGTGGAACCCAAAAGTCCATGAGTGTTTACTGAAGAAAAGGCAAGCGAAGAAGTGGGAAGAAGTAGTTAGAGAGATGAAGAAAGTGGACAGCAGTACAAGGAGATGAAACACAAGCTGAAAGCAGTGGCAAAGGCTATAGATAAGATGTTTGGGGAATTGTATGAGAGGTTGGACAGTAAGGAGGGTGAAAAGGACCTATAAAAGTATTGAATAGACAGAGAGACAGAGGTGTGAAGATGTGCAGCAGGTCAGGGCAATTAAGAATAGAAATGAAAACGTACTCACAGGTGAACAGAGTGTGTTGAGCAGATGGAAGTGTAACGGTGTGGTGTCGTGGGCTGGACATCAACGCAGAGCTGAGAGCTTCGTAATGAACTTTAATAACAGAAATAACGTGCACAGAACTCATAGATTAAATAAACTGAAAATAACATATAAAAGATAACAGAAATAGACACAGAGGTACGCACACAGAATGACCAGCTCCCCGCTCTGATTCATTGGGGCTTATAACGCCAGCCCCCGATGAGGCACACCTGGCACCCAATGCCCTAGTGTGCACAATCAGAGCAGGGCACCCTCTACTGGCACAGAACTGTCACGGGAAGGAGTACATTGAGTGGCTGATGAATGAAGAGAATGAGAGAGAGAGAGAATATTGGATGATGAGAGGATAGTAAACCAGGAAGTGCAGCAAATAACCAAGATGGAAGTAAGGGCAGAAATGAAGAGGATGAACAATGATAAGGCTGTTAGTCCGGATGACATACCAGTGGATGCATGGAGGTGTTGAGGAAAGATGGTAGCAGAGTTTCTGACCAGATTATTTAACACAATCTTGGGAAATGAGAGGATGCCTGAGGAGTGGAGATGAAGTGTGCTGGTACCAATTTTCAAGAATAAGTGTGATGCTGAGCTGTAGTAACTATAGAGGGATAAAATTGATCAGCCACAGCATGAAGTTATGGAAAAGAGTAGTGGAAGCTTGAGAAAAGAGTTTTGAGAAAAGAGAGATGATCAGTGAACAGCAGTATGGTTTTCATGCCGAAAAAAGAGCACTACAGATGCAATGTTTGCTCTGAGGGTGTTGATGGAGAAGTACAGAAAAGGTCAGAAGGAGTTGCATTGTGCCTTTGTGCACTTGGAGAAAGCATATGACAGGATGCCTAGAGAGGAGTTGTGGTTTTGTATGAGGAAGTCAGGAGTGGCAGAGAAGTATGTGAGAGTAGTTCAGGATATGTATGAGGGCGTGAGTGGTGAGATCTGCAGTGGGAGTGACAGATGCATTCAAAGTAGAGGTTGGATTACATCAAGGATCATTGCTGAGCCCATTCTTGTTTGCAATATTAATGGACAGGATGATGGATGAAGTTAGATAGGATTCCCTGTGGACGATGATGTTTGCTGATGATATTGTGATCTGTAGCAAGAGTAGGGAACAGCTTGAGGAGAACCTGGAGAGGTGGAGATGTGCTCTAGAGAGGAGAGGAATGGAAGTGACTAGGACAAAGACAGAATACATGAGTGTGAACAAAAGGGAGGAAAGTGGAATGGTTAGGATGCTGGGAGTAGAAGTGACAAAGGTGGAGGAATTTAAATACTTGGGATCAGTTAAATACAACAGTTCAGAGTAACGGCAAGTGTGGAAGAGAGGTGAAGAAGAGAGTCCAGACTGTGGCAACCCCTAAACGGGAGCAGCCGAAAGACAAAGAAGAAGAAGATAATGATAAATTAATAGAATTACAAAATTTTAAAATACACATCATAAACATTTAGACTCAATTTGCTTCTGAAGTCCTAGGATGGACTGGTTCAGGAGTGATTTCTAAATGTCAGTTCTACATTTAGCTTACAGACACCTATGGTGGCTAGCGTTGTACTGATTATTGGGTTTGAGGGATGGGCATCCTACACTACTGCTCACTGTCTTGGAACCACAACTTTTTCAGAGCCGTTTTCTGAATTTTTCTGTAAGAATATCTTACCATCACCTTTGGCTCCCATGTGTTGAAAGCATCACCTATGAATATCAAGATTTGTAGATATCATATTTACCATTTTAATTAGCACAGTTTTTGTGGTTTTTGGGGTAGTATGTGAAGACCATCACTATTACTTCAGGCAAATTCTTTTGAGCAAGCCCATCCAAAGACATACTCACCAGCTCACAAAAGAGCACTCACACGAATAGGATTGTGTGTGTGTGTGTGTGTGTGTGTGTGTGTGAGTGTGTGTGCGCGTGCAAAGAGACAGAGCGGAGGCTAAGTAGATATGATAATTGTGGTGACAGGGCATCGCTCAGTTGACGTGATCCACAAGCATGAAGATGACACTACCACTCAGGCTTCTGTTTATCTATTTTCTCTAATTCTTTCTCTTGCATCTCTCTTTTTTCTGCCCATCTTTCATATTTTCTCCCTATGTTCCCCTATTCTTCCTCTTTGATACACATGGAGCAAGCATCGATTCACTTTCTTGAATACTACCAATCTAAACTGCTTTGTCTTTATTTGCTTTCCATTTTTCCTCTATTTAGTCCCCCATTTTATCTCTACTCTTTCAATTCACTGTAATAGTTAAGAACTAGATTAATACTTACAAACTGCTCAGAGAAGCAGCTTTAGTAGGAGGGTCACTAGCTGCAATGTCAGCTGCATCTATGGCTCTGTTCATGTGTGGAATTAACACGTGTCCAGTGGTTTGATCATAAGTGGCAGGTCAAATACACTTGTGAACACTTAAAATGCCTAGAGACGCCTATTTGGGAAAGTACCTTCCTCAAGGGAACTTCTGGGTAAACTACTCTTTTGGGATTCAAACCCATGGTGGTGCCTTGGAGAGTACGGGCAATGATCTTACGCCATCTTACATTCTAGCATAACACTTTCACATATCTTGCATAAAGATCACTTTTGCAGTGTAAACACTGAAGTCTCTTCATGCGTCCCTTTCCTTAATGAAACACTGCCTACTCTTGCTGGAAATTACACAACAACTACAAGACTTTTATGCTATGCAGGTTAAGGATGGATATAATGGCTGCAAGTCACAGCCCGATGAAGCCTGAGGTCTTCATACTGAACACCCTCCAGTCCTTGGTTGCACCTTGAAATCCTGTCCATGAAATACACAAATAGGATTGAGGACAAGGGACAGCTGTGATGGCGTCCAACACCCTTATACCTGAATAAGGGCTTGACTTAATGTCAGGAACATGAACACAGCTCTCACTACATTTAAACAGGAAACGAAACCACTCCTGGTGCCCCATACTCACAAAACCCCCCAAAGATCCATCCATCCATTCTCCTCCGCTTATCCGAGGTCGGGTCGCGGGGGCAGCAGCTTCAGCAGGGATGCCCAGACTTCTCTCTCTCCAGCCACTTCTTCCAGCTCTTCCGGGCGGATCCCAAGGCGTTCCCAGGCCAGCCGAAAGACATAGTCTCTCCAGCGTGTCCTGGGTCTTCCCCAGGGTCTCTGTCCGGTGGGACGTGCCCGGAACACCTCACCAGGGAGGCGTCCAGGGGACATCCTAATCAGATGCCCGAGCCACCTCATCTGACTCCTCTTGATGCGGAGGAGCAGCGGCTCTACTTTGAGCCCCTCCCGGATGGCTGAGCTTCTCACCCTATCTCTAAGGGAGAGTCCAGACACCCTGCGGAGGAAACTCATTTCGGCCGCTTGTACTCGCGATCTCGTTCTTTCGGTCACTACCCACAGCTCGTGACCATAGGTGAGGGTGGGAACGTAGATCGACCGGTAAATTGAGAGCTTTGCCTTTTGGCTCAGCTCCTTCTTCACCATAACGGACCGATGCAGAGCCCGCATCACTGCGGATGCTGCCCCGATCCGCCTGTCGACCTCCCGCTCCATTCTACCCTCACTCGTGAACAAGATCCCAAGATACTTAAACTCCTCCACTTGGGGCAGGATCTCACTCCCAACCCTGAGAGGGCACTCCACCCTTTTCCGGCTGAGGACCATGGCCTCAGATTTGGAGGTGCTGATTCTCATCCCAGCCGCTTCACACTCGGCTGTGAACCGATCCAGTGAGAGCTGAAGATCGCGGCCTGATGAGGCCAACAGGACAACATCATCTGCAAAAAGCAGAGACCCAATCCTGAGCCCACCAAACCGGACCCCCTCAACGCCCTGGCTGCGCCTAGAAATCCTGTCCATAAAAGTTATGAACAGGATCGGTGACAAAGGGCAGCCCTGGCGGTGTCCAACCCTCACCGGAAACAGGTTCGACTTACTGCCGGCAATGCGGACCAAGCTCCGACACCGGTTGTACAGGGACCGGACAGCCCTTAACAGGGAATCCGATACCCCATACTCTCGGAGTACCCCCCACAGGACTCCCCGAGGGACACAAAGTCCACAAAGCACATGTAGACTGGTTGGGCAAACTCCCATGCACCCTCCAGGACCCTGCCAAGGGTGTAGAGGTGGTCCACTGTTCCGCGACCTGGACGAAAACCACACTGCTCCTCCTGAATCCGAGGTTCGACTATCCGACGGACCCTCCTTTCCAGGACCCCTGAATAGACTTTCCCCGGGAGGCTGAGAAGTGTGATCCCTCTATAGTTGGAACACACCCTCCGGTCCCCTTTTTTAAAGAGGGGGACCACCACCCCGGTTTGCCAATCCAGAGGCACCGTCCCCGATGTCCATGCGATGTTGCAGAGGCGTGTCAGCCATGACAGTCCTACAACATCCAGAGCCTTGAGGAACTCCGGGCGGATCTCATCCACCCCCGGAGCCCTGCCACCGAGGAGCTTTTTGACCACCTCAGCAACCTCAGCCCCAGAGATGGAAGAGTCCACCTCTATGTCCCCAGGCTCTGCTTCCTCATCAGAAGGCATGTTGGTGGAATTAAGGAGGTCTTCGAAGTATTCCCCCCACCGACTCACAACGTCCCGAGTCGAGGTCAGCAGCACACCATCCCCACTATACACTGTGTTGACCGTGCACTGCTTTCCCCTGCTGAGACGCCGGATGGTGGACCAGAATCTCCTCGAAGCCGTCTGGAAGTCTTTCTCCATGGCCTCACCAAACTCCTCCCACGCCCAAGATTTTGCCTCAGCAACCACCAAAGCTGCATTCCGCTTGGCCTGCCGGTACCTATCAGCTGCCTCCAGAGCCCCACTGGCCAAAAAGGCCCGGTAGGACTCCTTCTTCAGCTTGATGGCCTCCCTCACCCCCGGTGTCCACCAACGGGTTCTCGGGTTGCCACCGCGACAGGCACCGACCACCTTGCGGCCACAGCTCCGATCAGCCGCCTCAACAATGGAGGCACGGAACATAGCCCATTCGGACTCAATGTCCCCCACCTCCCCCAGGACGTGGTTAAAGCTTTGCCGGAGGTGGGAGTTGAAGCTCGTCCTGACAGGGGACTCTGCCAGACGTTCCCAGCAGACCCTCACAATACGTTTGGGCCTACCAGGTCTGACCGGCATCCTCCCCCACCAACGAAGCCAACTCACCACCAGGTGATGATCAGTTGACAGCTCCGCCCCTCTCTTCACCCGAGTGTCCAAGACATGTGGCCGCAAGTCCGATGACACGACTACAAAGTCGATCATCGAACTGCGACCTAGGGTGTCCTGGTGCCAGGTGCACATGTGGACATCCTTATGCCTGAACATGGTGTTCGTTATGGACAATCCGTGACGAGCACAAAAGTCCAATAACAAAACACCGCTCTGGTTCAGATCGGGGGGGCCATTCATCCCAATCACGCCCTTCCAGGTCTCACTGTCATTGCCCACGTGAGCATTGAAGTCCCCCAGCAGAACGATGGAGTCCCCAGCAGGGACGCTCTCAAGCGCCCCCTCCAGAGACCCCAGAAAGGGTGGGTAGTCCAGACTGCTGTTTGGCACATAAGCGCAAACAACACTAAGGACCCGTCCCCCAACCCGAAGGCGGAGGGAGGCCACCCTCTCATCCACTGGTGTAAACCCCAATGTACAGGCCCCGAGTCGGGGGGCAATAAGTATGCCCACACCTGCTCGGCGCCTCTCACCGGTGGCAACTCCAGAGTAGAAGAGAGTCCAGCCCCAAAAATGTTTCTCATCATAAGAGGTCTGAACCGCTCTTTGTCTCTTCCCTCACCTAGGACCTGTTTGCCTTGGGTGCCCCTACCAGGGGCATAAAGCCCCCGACAACATAGCTCCCAGGATCATTGGGACACGCAAACCCCTCCACCGCGATAAGGTGGCGGTTCGAGGAGGGGACCCCCCAAAGATTCTCTTGGGATATGCGGTTGTAAGCCTCCTCCAGTTCTACAAAGCACAGACTGATCTGGTGAACTCCCATGACCCTTCCAGTATCCGTGCTTCTTGGAGGGCATTTCTCTCAGGTTTAGGAGTTCATTAAAATGTTCCTTCCACTGTCTGACATGAGGTCAGAGCTTCCCCATTCCTGCTGAAAATAGCCTATGTGAGGCCCTGTTTTCCCCTCCTGAGTTGCTTGATGGTTTGCCAGAACCTATTTGAAGTCAATCAAAAGTCCAATGTACTCCCCAAACTCCTCCCATACCTGCATTTTTGCTTCTCTGACTGCCATCAGTCCTCAGCGCTAGCCAAGCATAATTCTCCTTCTTTAGCCTGATGGTTTTTTTTTACCAGTGTTGTCCACCACTAGGTCCTTGGGTTTCCGCTACAACAGGCAAGCACAGCCGTCAAGCAACAGCTCAAAGCAACTATTTCAACAAAAGAGTTGTGAGTTAAAGACCTTCCAGACATGATCCTCTACCAGATGTTTCCAGTTCACCCTCACTACCTAGAACATAGTTTCTAGAACATATAACCACAAGCCTGATGACTAGACTACAAAAATCAATCATCAGTCGTTGACTTTAGGAGCTCTGGTACCACGTACACTCATGAGCTGCCTTATGCTCAACAAGGGTGTTTGTTAAGGCCAATCCATGCCTTGCACAGAAGTCAACAAAACACCACTAGGCTGTTCCTCCAAGTCACCCCCTTTAAGTTTCCCTGTTACTGCCATTGGGAGCATTAAATTCCCCCTACAGATCCCCCACATGCTCTTCTTTCCAGAACACTGCCTAGATCCCCAGAAAAGTGGGGTACTTTGAGCTGCCATTTGGTGCATACAATGCCATGACAATCAGAGCTATTCCCCTTGCAACTCAATGTGAGGCAACATTTTCATTTGCCGGGACAAACTCCAGGACAGCATTGCTCAGTTGGGGGGCTAACAAGTAATACCATGCTGCGCCGCATCTCAGCCCACACAACTACAGAGAAGAAAAGAGTCCAGTCCCCATCCTGGAATTTGGTTCCAGAGCCCAAGCTGTGCGTAGAAGTGCACTCATCTATATCTAGTCTGTAATGCTGCATTTTCCATGCAAGCTCCAGCTAACTAAGAGAGATGATCCACATCCAAAAAGCCAGTTTCTATATAATTTAGTTATGCCCATGTACAGTGGTACTTTGACTTATGAGTGTCCCAACTAACGAGTTTTTCGAGATACGAGCTGTCTCTCGGCTGTTTTTTTGCTTTGCGTTGAGAGCTAAAAATCGGGTTACGAGCCAACTTCAGATACCCACCGCTAGATGGTGCAGTGAAAGCAGCAACATCTGCCCAACTTCCACTTTCACTCGTTCATCAGTGTTGTGCTCGCATTTGTGCTTGCAGTTATTTTGCAAAACTTTGTTTTTTCAACCATGTGTCCGAAGAAAGTGAGCGCGAAGGACAGTGCTGGGAAGAAGCAGATGATGTGCATTGAATTTAAGTAAGAAATGATCGAAAAACATGACCAAGCTGTGCGTATAGTCGACTTGGTGAAGCAGTACGAGCGTAGCAATTCTACAATCTGCACCTGAAACAAACCACATTGGACAGGTTTTTATGGAAAACCCACCCATGAAAGTGAGGAAAGCGTGACAAAATGGGCAGAAATCAGCGAATAAGATTCAGTTATTCAGTTCAGCCTTTCTCCTCCGCCTTCGTCAGCAAGTAGTCTGATCTCGATCAAGGCAAATGCTGTAAATTATATTTTTGTTCATTATAAGCACTTTTTTCTAATTTAAAAACATGTAACAAAAAAATGTGGTATTTTTTGGGGGTTTCAGAATGGATTAATGGCATTTCAACTAATTTCAACGGGACTCACGGAACGAATTAAAACAAAGCTAAACTTCAGAGAGCAGACTAGAGGCCTCAAACAGGACACTGTATAATTGAAAGTAGCAGCAAAGCGAGTGTTAAAACGTATTTATTGATGCTTTATGCAATATGTGTGTAGAGTTTGTTGAGCTGTTGATGTGTGTGGAACCCTGATAGTTTTGTGTTAGGGCATCATGCTGATGCTGTGGGTAGCGCTGGCAGCGAGTGGGTCCTGGGTTCGATTCTCGGGAGGTCCGGGTTCTTTCCATTTGGAGTTTGCCTTTTTCCCCAGTGTCTTTGTGGGTTTCCACCAGGTTCTGTGGTTTCCTCCCACCATCCAAAGACATGCAGGTGTATTAGAGATGCTAGATTGCCCCCTGTGTGGGCGTAAGTGTGTGTGTGTGTGTTTGTTTATCCTGTGACTGGCTGGCGACAGGTCCAGGGCGTGTCCCCAATTTTCACCCTGTGAGCGCTGAGATAAACTCCAGCGTCCCCCGCTAATTAGGACAAGCGGCTTAGAAAATGAGAGACTGTGTTATGGAAGTGTTACCATCATGTAATAAAGAGGGAGAAACAACATCCCCGCCTTCCCATTCTGACAGTCAAACAAATAAAAACAACTTTCATTCTTTTTAAAGGAAAGAGAGAGGGGTTTGCATGCTGGCAGGGAAACAAAGGCGAGACCCTGAGAAACACTCAGTTTAGGGGGGTTTGGGTACCTGAGTGTGACGCGCGCGCACTTTCCGCTCCGCAAATCCATTCTCCACAGCCGGCGCGCGCCATCGGGCCGCTGGAGATAAGCAGCTCGGCGCTCGCGAGTGGGCAGACAGGAACGCGCGACACGTGAACGCCGCCGATCGGCTGGGGGGGAGATAAAGGCGGCGCGCGACACGCACTCCACATCAAAGGCGCGAGAGGCGCGCGAGACCCGCGGGCGGCGTGTTTACGGTCACGCGCTGACGTCACGCTTCTTCACACCCTGCTGTCCTGTCTAAACTCTACAAAAACGCGCTTATTTCCAATGAGATCGTCTGCCATAGTGTTTGACTTCTGAAAGAAGACTGCAAGGTTGCTAAAAAAATATATACATATAACAATAACAACAACAATAACTCATTCCTGAAGTAATTTCTGAACTATAACCATTGGCACTGAACCGCTCCTGTTTTTATTTGTTTGTTTGTTTCTTGAAATCAAGCGAGATCAGAGGCTCTAGTGTGTATGTCTGTGCATGTATGTGCATGTATGTGTGTTTGTGTGTGTGTGTGTGTGTGTGTGTATGTGTGTGTGTGTGTGAGTGTAAGTGTGTGTGTGTGTGGAGATCTTTGCAGATCTTTCTCCACATTCATACCTTTGCCGAGGATCTCCGCCACAAAACAGGTTATGAATAATTTATTCAAGACAGCAGCCGAGAGCATCGATTTGCTAAAACTGCATTTCCTCCTTCAGCTCTGCGGCCTGTATTTCAGTTGAGGCCGATAAAGTAGAGGGATTAGTATCTGGGTGATGTAGGGACAAAAAAAGTTGAGGTCCTGTAGGCAGTGGAGGGCACAAGCAGATTCAGGCAAATTGGGAACAAGAGAAAAAGCCATCAGAACCAAACCTTAGGGGGTCAACTGCTGTATGACTCCTTCTTATCCTCTCATTTTGTGCTTTTGTGTTTCTGCTCAAAGAGCATCTGACCCCTCAGCCTGTGTATTTAAAATACATTAATGGTCTGTATATACTACGAGACCCTATTCACTTACTCACTTACTCACTCATCCAATCAATCAATCAATCAATCAATCATTATACTCCAATCATTATACTCCTCTGCCATTTGAGTTTTTGGGTAAAACACATTTCCCCTGTGCTCCTTGTATGATTAACCGTTTTTCTGTAGGCATTTGTGTGTGTGGGATGCTTGTTAGTACAATGCCCAAAATGAATCCCTCTTGATAATCTGTCATCATATAATTAATTTTTTGGTTGATGGAGTGGGTGCAGGGTGGGTGCTCCCATTGTGCCATCCCCCTTTTTGAAAAATAACAACCTACGGCAGTATTTGCATACAGGTGTGTGTCTCCAGCTTGTTTAACTTGCCATTCTTGCGTTAACATTCCCCAGGTTACGCTCCCTTAACGGAACTGCTATCTGTATTTGGGTTACTTATATGATCTCAGAGGCCCTGTGCAATCATGCTTGCGGGGAGCTGTTTAGTGGGTTTGATTTTAATGTCTAGTCACAATGAAGCAATGAATCAAAGTCAATTAAGCATTTAGTTATATTCAGAAAATGTAGTGCATTGTTTGTTGTCATGGGATGACATTTATTAAATATTAAGTTTTGTAATATGAGGTTATACATTTAATTTTCTGGGTTCTAGTGTTACAATGCACTGCATCAACCAACCAATCAATCAATCATATATTTAATTATTTTCAGCACATGTACAGCATTGTTTGTTGTCATGACCTGGTATATCTTTAAAGGTGATTTTATCAATTTATTAAAACATTTCTTTAATATAAGGTGATAAATATGTTTTTTTTCCCCTGGGTACTTGCCTTAGTGTTCTGGATCAATTGATCAATCAATAAATAAGTAAATCATGTTCAGTACATGTAGTGCAAGGTATCTTGACAGAACTAAATATTATTATTAAGTACTGAGCATTAAATGGGAATTTCAAACAGTTCGGCAGTGATCAATCAATTCTTGTTCTTCTTTTGGCTGCTCTCGTAAGAGGTCACCACATTGGATAATCTCTTTCCATTTCTTCCACTCCTTTGCATCTTTCACATTCAAACCTCTTGCGTGTCCTCTCACACCACAACAATTAACTGCTCAATCAATCATCACTTTTGAATCACATGTGACTTTGATAATACAGTGACTATCTCAATTTCCCCTGTGATCAATAAAGTATCTATCTATCTATCTATCTATCTATCTATCTATCTATCTATATCTCTCTGTCTATAATAAATCAATTAGTCAATCAACAACTAAGCAATTAACCAATCAATCAATTATTAATCCGTATTCAGAAGAAACAGTGCACTGTTATAACGATGATCATGGCATTAAAGGGGAAAGCTGCATCTCCACCATTCAGTTATACAGTTCTGGTACAGCCATGGACCTTTGGCATTTACTTTCAAAGCCATGAAGTGACACCGGGGTTGGACTAAATATGCTGCCGAACTCATCTTTCCAATTCTATGGGTTGATATTAGGCGGGACAGCGCACGCACGTGTGAATATTACAATTAAAGCCGCGTTTCCGGCACTAACTTTCTGCAGCGCCTCTTCAGGCGTCTGCTTCCATTTCACCCCCAAACACTCGCTCCGAACTGCCCTTCCCCGGGTTTAGCTAAACTCCACCGCGGGTTTAAACTGTCCTCGGGGCGGGTCTGTAGCGAAGAGGAGGAAAAGTGACCGTTGAGAATTCCGCACCTCGAGCACGCGCGCGTCTGGAGTTCAAAAGAAAAACAACAACAAAAAGCGGCTCCGCTACTTTTTAACAAGCAATTAAAGCGCCATCCGCCCGCCTCTCTCCCTCCCTTCCTGCAGACGTGTGTTATTTATTTATTTTGACCTCGAATCGACAGGGAGTCGACTCAGAGGCTGCGGCTCGGTTCCTCGCAGACGTGCGTTTAAACAGCCTCCTCGTCTTAAATCAGGAGGAATAAAGAGCAGCGAGGGATGCGAGTCGCGTGAGACGTGCGCTCTTTTCCTCCCTCCCTCTTTTACTTTTCCACACAGCAGGAGTTGGAGCAGAACCTCCCACCCCCCCCCCCCCACCCCTTCTCTCACAGCTCCAGCTAAAACAGCCGCGTCTCAGAGGGGTAGAGGACAGGCTGAGCTCATCGGGATGCCCCGCACTCCTCGGGACTGTCCACAATTAAGGGGGGATTTTTAAAGCTCGTGCATGCAGGACGTTTCCCGAGGCTCGGACTGGAAGGCCTTTCTCTGAAGATGAGGGCGATTTTCTTCTTCATGTGGATTTTACACAGCGCCGCGGTGAATGGCACACACCAAGGCATCCCTCTGTCAGTGTAAGGAACTCTACACACACACACACGCACACACACACACAAACACAAGCTATGGGGTAGTGGACTGACAAAGTGATCTGCTGTCTGAATTTGGACCAGGCAACTTTCTTCTGCTAAGAAAGTGCAAAACTGAGTGATGATAACCAGACTCTGGCAGAAGTTTATTCCTGATGCAGAACTAAACGCTGCACTCATTGGTTGTGAAAAGTCAGCTTTATAGGCAGTGCTAATATTTCAAAGACATCTTGAGGATGAAAATGCTGTTTTGTTATCCGGTGGAGATATATGAAAATACTTATAGCGATAAAGGGTTAAGATGAAAAAAATAAAAAAAGATAATATAAGCATGAATTAACTAGGGGTATGGGGAGCACCGATGGACAACAAGCTGTAAATATAAAGCAAAAAATATTGTCATGTTTTCTCTGGACCACTTAATGGTGGTAGGATACTCACCTATGGACCCAGAGGTTGCAGGTTCAGATCCCACCTCCATCGCTGCCACCATTGGGTTCCTGAGCAAAACCCTTAACCTCAAGTTGTTCAGCAGGACTGTCCCTGTAATCTGGAACTGGAGGTTGCTCTGGATAAGAGTGCCTGCTAAATGCCATGAATGTAAATTTCAAGTTCAGACTTTATAGATTGACTTTATAGTATGTTTCCATTGGAAGCACTCAAATGTCGCTCTGGATAAGACTGTACAATTAAAGTGCAAAAACACAAATGTCATCCATAGGAAAAGTAAACAGCAGCATTATGTGGAATAACATTCTTTATAAATTGGCTGGTGGTGAGTGTACGTCACTCATTGTTTGTGCATGCATAAATAGGTAAACAGCAGCATTATATAATGAAATTATTAATGGAATAACATTCTATATAAAGGAGTTTTCACTCAGTGTTTGGGAATATGTAAATATTTTTTGAATGAGTTCTTATAGCTGGTGTTGCTTGGACATGTGGAGGTGTAAACAGTGGATGGATTATGTTTATTTGCAGTTCTGCTACATTATTCAGCCCCGTCTTCTCTCCCTCCTCTCTCTCCCTCTCCATGCAGTGTCAAACTGTGGGCATCAGCGTTTGGGGGTGAGATGAAGTCTATTGCAGCTAAATACTCTGGATCTCAGCTCCTGCAGAAGGTAAACTTGCCTCAGAGCTCTATGAATGCACACAGCTGCATCGTGGCAGTAGCATTAACCACACACTTTATTTTCATGTGCATCTTAAAGAAGCAAGGAATATGAGAAGAAAGCTAAACTGAAAATCCAAGCACTCACCATTCCTCTTTGACTTTGTAAGGGACTTAGAATGCTTTCTAAAATCGTGCATACAAGGTGAGGCTGTGTATTCTTACATACCCCCCTCCCAACCCTCTTTCGGAAAATTTAGCAAGCATATGAAATTCAAATAAGGGGCAGTGGGTTAATTGTGAAGAGAAAAGTAAGTAGATTTTTTTTTCCTGGGAAGTGCATCTTTTCTCATCAAAGCAACCAAAATTGCATAATGTGTGTCTGTGCTGTCTCTCTCTCTCTCTCTTCTCTCTTTCTTTCAAACACACTTGCAAATTCCTCTTTCGAGTACTTAAGTGTACTTTATCTGGAATTTAACTCACCTACTCTTAGGACTCACTCACACACAAAAGCCACCCTGCTTTTCCCCATTTCATCATTGTCTTCCACTGCTGTGCTGGTACTCTTCCAAACCCTTCCTGTCATAGTATGCAGGTGAGAAGAAACAAGGTCAGTCAGTAAAAATCTGACTGGAGCCACTCTGCAGTCTTGTGACTAAGTGAAATTGGAGAAGGCAGTGAGTTGCAGTGAGCCAAGCATTATTGTATCCAAGGACACGCGACTGGCATTTATCTGAGTGGCTATTGCTAGTGGCCTGTTAGTAGTTACTGGCTTCCACAGCTCTGTAAGAGTTTTACCTATTTTTTACTTGTTGTGATTGACAGCAGAGAGTCATCAGTTTTCTGATGGTGTGTGTGTGTGTGTGTGTTAGGGGGTTTCCACTTAGGTGCACTTAGGTACATCATAATGCATGATCTCTTTGAACTTATTTGCCTTCTCAGACATGCCTGGTTCAACTCATGGGTTCATTTGCAACTTAAGTGGTTGTTTTTGTGAAGAAAAACTACCAAATTACGCGTGTTATGCTGTTTACTTGTGGTGTATTTCTAGCTGCAGGATACTGCTGGTTGGATATTTTTGGCTGGTGGATTTTTTTCAGCCCAGCAGTGACACAGAGGTGTTTAAAAACTCTAGCAGCACTGCTGGCCATGATCCACTCAGTACAGAGAACACACACACACACACACACACACACACACACACACACACACACACACACACACACACCACAGACACATCACTGCTGTGCTGTCAAAAATCCACCGCCCCAAATATCACCTGCTAACTGCTACTCCTATGGGAGTCCTGCTCATTGATGCAAAGAAACAGACTGAGAGTAATCTGTAATTGTAGAACTTCATAAATCTAATAAATGTAGATACCAGATAGGTGTTGCATTGTGACCAGTGCATTGTGCATGCATTGTGACCAGTGTTGCATTGTACGTAGTAAAACTGTTAGGACAAAAAGAGAAGAAATAAGTGCAAGAGGGAGTGGTGTGAATTTGTTCCCTGCATAGAGAGCAGATGGTTCCAGTGTCTCTCTGACTGTAATTGTGACCCTAACAAATCATGAATGCCATTGGATTAGACACCCCAACACATTCAGTATAAACAGGTCATGCAGGGAAATGGGGCATCTTTTTCATGTTTTTACACATTTATCATTCATTTATAGCAATAGTTTATGTGTACAGAATGTTACTACTATTACACTATTACAAATTTTTCTTGCCAGCTGTGATTTTACATCGATGAATTGATCATAGATTAACACCTGAGCTTTGTGATGTGCTTAAATTTTTTCCCTTTTTGCACACGTCTGCCCTCCCTCTGATAACACTAAACCCTACCTCAGCAGGCCTGAGATTGCTACCATCCGCCTTTTCTGCTCCTCCACTCATGCCCTCTCATTTCTCCTCTCCTGTATGGCTCATCCCTTTGTTCATGGTGCCCAGGTGCAGATGCAGTCATGTTGTGGATGCGTCCTCCCTCTTCTCGGATACAAAAAGAGGATTTAGTCTGCTATCTCTGTCCCACCCTGGAGTAGTGGTGTACAGTGAGGATACACCATGCAGTAAAAGATGATTTCTTTGCTCCCTATCTGCTCTTTACAAATGCTGGCTTTTTAAAATGTAAAATGTGCTCAATCTTTCTTCTTTGTAAAAATGATAAATATTAATGTATAAATAAAAAGTCAGTCATTTAAAAAACCTTTTATCAAAGTAAAAGGTTTTTATCTAAGTAAATATGGATTTACGATTGACTAAATGCTGAGATATTTGATTTATTAATCCACATCTGTTGCCTTCAAATTATTAGTTCTTTGGCACATTAAGATGCAAATAATTGACATGGGTCTCTTAATTTTTTGTTGATATCAACTTTATTTTTTACATTATTATTTCTGATTTAGCAAAAAGCTGGGAGCAATCAATTTATGAAAAATACATTGTTACATTTAATCATTACCTTTGCATTTCTCATACATATTCATTAGCAATGTGCTTCTATTGCTAATGCAATTACGAGTGTAAAAGCAGATATTAAAACAACGGTGTGGTGTAATTTTGCCACACAGCAAGACAGAAATTAACACCCAAATGTGTTTCCTCATGCAGTGTATGTGCTGACATATTTACACTGACATTAATTACAGAACACTGATGATTGTTGAGTCCATGGACTCAACAAAAAAAAACAAAAAAACAAAACAAACAAAAAAAAAAAAAATATATATATATATTATATGCTAAGCACAGTACACATTTGGGAGTGAATATAGCTCTGGAGTGTTCCACAGTGTTTGAATATCAGCGCTGTGCTAAATTGCAAGCAGTCAGAGAGCCGTCTGATGGTGAAGTGGAGATTAGCATACGTGAGTGTCTTTGAATTAGCCATTAGTTGAATCTCCCAGGCTTTGCTTTTCACGTTGGCAGCAAATGGACTGCCCTGCCTTTCCCTTCCACTTAGCTAGTCAATCTGGTTTGAACTAGAATGCCATTTCTCTGATGTGTGGTTTCTGTATTTCTTTTACTATAATTGTAAAAAAGGTTTACTTATGTTGAGATTAGGAGTATGAAAGTGTCTAAACAGCCTTATTGGTGCCTTTTTAGCAGAAGCTTGTAGAGTTAGGCAGAAGCAGATTTAAATTTGGCCTGAGCTGTGGTTTCATTGTTAGTGGAGGACTCATATTACAGAGGACCATCAGAATCCATCCCATTTAAATCCAAGCAACATCAGAGTCAGAAAAACTCTGATGATTTTATACAGTGCGGTGTGATTTTAGTCTGGGTTTTTCGTGTCTTTGGTGCAGGACATAGTGACCACTAGGGATGCACAAGCCAGTGTATTTCTTCGTGCCGGTCCCAAGCCTGGATAATGGATACGGGGAGGGATACGGGATTTCTCTTAGAGAGCAAGGTTTCCTCCTTCCATGCAAGTTAAAGTTGTGCAGGCTTTCTGATTGTTGAGACACTTTCACATCAACAGTAGCAAGAGCCAGCTGTAGGTCCCGTGATGACATTTAGGGTTTTTGGAGACTTCTTTTAGCATCTTGTGGCCTGCTCTCGGGCTGAACTTGCTTGGACGTCAGACCTGGGCATGTTGGCAGTTGTTTTGGAAGTCCTCCACTTGTAGATTATTTTACGGACAGTAAAATGGCTGATTGCATACTCTTTTGAGATCTTTTTAAATCCCTTACCAGACTTATAAGCTGCTACAATCTTCCTCAGACAGCTCTTTTGATCGCACCATGGTGTTAACTCTCACCTCAGCAGTCAAGTGCACACGAAACTAAATGACTGAAGTTTAAAAAGGGCAATTCTCCTTCAAAATGCTGAGTAACAATGTTCTAATCATGTGCACCTGATGTGCTACACCTGTGTTTGATTTAAGCCATTTTAATTGGGATTAAGGTGGGGGCATCTTATTCCTCACCAGAAATGGCGTTTTTGCATTTGATTACATTTTAAAGAAGATTTTCTGAAGTTTTTTCTTCAGTTTTAATTGTTTAGCTATATTACTTGAATCTCCCAGTATTGTTAAAAATGAGATTAAATTTCCATATGTCCAAGAATTTTACAAAAACACACAGGCTTTCATACTTTTCATAGGGTGTCCTAATTTTTACACATGACTGTACATGATCTTCACATGAGTGAGGTTACAAAAAGTTTTCTTTTAAAGCATTTAACTCCCGAGCCCTGTTCATCACAGCATAGACATAAGAAATATTGATGTAATATTTATGTTTACAAATTAGATCACAGTAATTGACCTGACAAAAATGCATGACCAAAATAACTGTCAACTGTAATTTGATAGGCAGCCTTCATAACTTTGTTATATTTGTATTTTATTTATATTTGAAATTGATAGGCAGATTAAATCTGCTTGTGGGACAAGGAAACTTTTGCTTTTGTGTGAACCATGAGTTGCTACAAGTTGGGAACCCCTGATCTGAGGTATTCCCCATTTCTCAATTTTGAAAGCAAAGCATATTGTAGAAGCATAATATAGACTTAATGTCATGAAATTGTAGAATAATATAAATCGTTTGTACAGAGTTGAATTGATCATCAACTGAAATTATCTGATTTCTTCTACTAGAACAATGTGCTCTTCTGTATTTTTCAGAGATGTTAGTATTTCAATATGTCAATCTATGAATATTTGTTTCAGAGATTGTTATTTGAGCTTGGATGCAATAGTTAGTATTGGAGCTGTGGCACTTCGTTTGCCTGGCAAGTTTTTTTTTTGGAATTGTACCCCTGGTTTAGCGAAGCTGATTCTGTAGTAGCTTTAGAACTACTTTTTTCCATTACATTTACTCTTTTTAAATGGAATGTTTATGTAGATTTGATCCATTATTTTGCACTTTGTTTTAACTTCTCTAGCACCGCTTCATTCTTCCTGTTATAGGTGATGCTCACAGCTCTGGTCCCATCCTGTTTCATTCTGAATCTTCTAAACACTGCTTTTTAAGATTTGTCTTAGAAAAGCTGTTCTGTTATATTTCCTCACCTCCTTTATTACAATTTTGTGTCATTTACCTTTGTATTGCTTTCTTCATCCCCTGTTCTGCTTTACTTGTGCTTACTGCATCTGTTTTCTCTCTGATTTTTATTGGCCTGTCACCACTGTCCCCTTACTTTGTGCCTTTAAGTGAATCATGAAAAAATTTTATTCATTTTTTTCATGCAGTCTGAGTCAAGCATTTTGTTGACTCTGTACAATTTGCACTCACATTGCTTTACCTTTATCCACTGTGTCCATTGTCAGCATTCCCTATGTCATATTAAGTGCTTTTTTAAGCTTAATACATTTATACCCTTTAAATGTTGCATCTATATAATTTGCAGTGTTATGTCAGCACCTAATATTTGACAGACCCTTGCTTTGCTTCTAAATTCTATTGTGGCAATACCAGCCAATTATTTGTTTTTTAGCTTTTTTGTACTTTAAACATCTGTAATTTTGTTTATGCTTAATTAATTAATGGTCCTGGACCCCCCTGACTTGCTCTAACACAATTATAATTATAACTATATTATAACAATTATAACTGTAATTATAATTGTTTGTTCAGGTTTGTTAGGAATAGAAAAAAAACTACAATGTGCAGAACATGGAGGCTCCCCAGACAAAGTTGGAAACCTTTGTCTTAATAATACTTCAGGACCAATATTGGTTACACTTAAATGCAACTTTATTTACCAAGCTATTGATTTATATTTCTACTTGGCTCTTTGAACAGCTAAACTGCCCATATTGCAAGTTGTATGTACGAGTTACCTTATTATGAGTTCAGCTCCTTAAATATTTGCATCATTAATAAAGAGTCATTTTAAAATGTTCTGAAAATATTTAGGGAAAGTGACTATTTGTCATTGTGAATACACAGCACAACACACAATGAACCACAACCTCTGCATTTAACCCATACACACATGCAGCAGCTTTTCAAAGCACCCAGGGAGCAGTGACGGGAACAGTACCTTACTTAAGGGCACCTCAGGGCACCTACTGGTCTGGGATCCGAACCCACAACCTTCCGATCCTGTTGCCAACTCCCTAACCATTAGGCCACCACTGCCCCAAAAAATGGAGATGCAGGGGATTGAACCCTGGACCTCATACATGCAAAGAATGAGCTACATCCCCCTGTTAAGAGCTTCCCTGGCCATGAATCGAAACTGAACCACAGCTGTGAGGGTGCCGAATCCTAGCCAATAGACCACCAGGGAAAGTGGTTTTATGGTTGAGCAATCTTAGTCCAATCCTCAATGTAGAATGTTCTCCAGAATGTGCTCACCTCACTGATCATCAGTGGGGTTTCTATCAGAAGACTGGAATGGCCATATCAAAAGCTTGCTTTGCGGGCTTCTAATTTACTTTTGTTTGGATATTTAATTGGGTTGAATGATCTTACTTTTTCTGTTGGCTGCTCTTGTTGGGGTCGCCACAGCGGATCATCCGTCTCCATTATTTCCGGTCCTCTGCATCTTCCTCTTTCACGCCTGACCACCTATTCTCTCTCACCATATACAAAAACCTTGCTTGGTGTCTCCATCCACAGCATCCTTATCCCCATATACTCCTCATCTGTTTTCTGCACATCCCCGAAGCAATGCAACCTCACTTTGCAGACTTTGTCTCCATACCATCCAAACTGAGCTGTCGCTCTAATCTACTTCCTAGTTCCTAATTCTGTCCATCTTCTTTAATTCCAATGCAAATCTTTGCACCTTTAACTCTGCTACCTGTCTTTTCATCAGTGCCACTGTCTCTAGCATAGCTGGTCTCACTACCTTCTTGTAAACTTTGCCTTTCACTTTTGCTGTCACAAATCACTTTTGCTGACAAATCACTCCCGCAACTCTTCTCCACCCATTCCAACTTGCCTGCACCTCTCTTCTTCAACTTTCTTCCACACTCCTGTTACTCTAAACATTTGAAATCGAATATCTAAACTCCTCCACCTTTACCACCTCTACTCCCTACATGTTAACCATTCCGCTGTCCTGCCTTTCATTTACAACTCTGCAGGAGTTGCCCAGCTATCTGGTAACTCTTAACTTCCCAGTGTTTGTCCTAACTCCTGCCTGAATTCCACCTTACATTCTTCCCTCCTCAACTTCCACCACTTGATCCTTGACTCTGCCTGCACACAGTGAGCTAACAGTACTAATTGCAGTCATTGTTTACCTGGGCCTTGACTGATCCAATATGAACATTTGTTTTGTTGTCAGCATATCGATTTAGCAAGATGCCCTTCCTGACAGAACCCTCCCCATTGGCTTTGGTGGCTGGGTTGAATAGGGTTGAACGATACAGACTGAATATTAGTATTGCTATAGTACTGCCATACATTGCAATTAGGATGCCTTTCTGAATATTAAAAGGTTTATAACTTTTCTTGAATATAACGGTTTAAAGTATATAAGGCTGGGGAAATATATGAATTCAAAACAGCCAGTCAGAAACAAAAAATTACATTGAATGAATTATAAAGAATTGTATTTTTGGTATACAAACCCTCACAAAAAACCAAGGGAAAACATGTAAATAAAAGGGAAATATAAAATGTGGGTTCTTATAAAGCACCTTGAATAATCATTGTCTTTCATTGTTACATTTTGGCCAAAATTAGACTAATGTTACATTAATTTCTTCAACTGAGATTGTGATTGTGATTAGAGGTCTTCGGTGACATCGGTATTGCAGAGCGTACTGTGTTAGCATTTTGAAAATGATATATTGTGCAACACTAATTTTGTGGTATTGTGACGGTGGCGGGGTGCCGGAAGGACGCCGGTGCGGAGCCAGGAGTTCGGAACACTGTTTTATTATCCACAGTTTACAAATACAAGAAGCAAGGACTGCAGTTCGAATCAAAACATAAGAACAGAGGAACTGCAGCCTAAATCAAGTTAACCAAGTTATCCAAAACCACCCTTACACGTAGGCGTAGCCTAGCTAATGAGCCGTGCTCTGTTCTGACTCATCGGGGCTTAAATAGTCAGCCCCAATGATGCACACCTGTGCCTGCATGGGCTCAGGTGTGCTCAGTCAGAACAGAGCGCCCTCTAGCGTACCCAAAACACCTCATGTGACAAACACCTCATATGTGATAGAGAGCACCCTCTTGCGTGCCCAAAACACCTCATACGTGACAGAGAGCGCCCTCTAGCGTGCCCAAAACAACTCACATGTGACAGAACCCCCCCCCAAAAGGCGCGGCTCCCGAAGTGCCAAAACATAGCCGAACCTCTGGGGGGAGGCCAAGAACAACAAAACTTGACAAAAACAAAAGTCCCTTGTGGGGACACACGGTCAGGTCCACAAAAAACACAAAAAGGACCTCCGACCAGCCATGTCAGGCAGCTGGGGGTGGTGAGGGGAATCCCAGCAGTTCAGTCCACCCTTTCGATTGGTGCCTGAACCCGACCCTGAAGTCCCTGGAGGCATCGCCTGATTCTGTGGAACGGCTGGACTTGACTGAACCTGAAAGAGAGCTAAACATAGACGTTACGGGGTTCAAAGAGGAAGTCTTTTGTCTATGTTTAGCTCTCTTTCTGGTTCAGTCAAGTCCAGCCGTTCCACAGAATCAGGCGATGCCTCCAGGGACTTCAGGGTCGGGTTCAGACACCAATCGAAAGGGTGGACTGAACTGCTGGGATTCCCCTCACCACCCCCAGCTGCCTGACATGGGTTCAAAGAGGAAGTCTTTTTCAAAGAGTCCAAACTCTGCTTCCAACCCCTGTCAGCCTTGTTCCTCACGTCTCTCCTCCCCGAATCTACAGTGCCGAAGTCCTCATTCGCTTTCTTGAACTGATGATTGCTGATGTCCTTTGCCTTTTTCTTTTTCTTGGTCCTGTTTCTCGGCCGCTTGGGGCCCAGTGACGCAGTTCCCCAGCTCCTGGTTCTCCTAAGCAAAGTTCCACATGGACTCCTCCACGAGCCACCTTGTTCTGGGTCTGCTGAATTGTGAGGGTGAGCTGACGGTAGGGGGTCCGAATGCAGCTGCTCCATCTCTGGAATCTTTACCCGTTTCTCCATTGGACTGTTCTTCAGCTGCTCCGTTTTGGCATTCGCCCTCTGGGTTCCAGCGTGCACTGTTGTCGGTGAAGTGAGTCGAGATTTCGATGATTGCCAATTTTACTTACATACCTCTGACCTGCTTCTCTAGCTCGGTGAGCTTACCGGCCTCACAACGGACCTCTCTCAGTTCAGCCTGCAGAGCGACGTTGTGGTTCTGCACCCGTCTCAGCTCTGCCCTGGTCTGATTCAACTGCTCTTCCATAGTGGCTATTTTAGCTTCCAGTTTCTCCTGAACGGTTGGAGTCTCAACTCTCCTCATTGTCTGGCATACGGTCTGGTTTCTCTGTTCATATGTTTTCCCCAGCCCCTCTCCTCGGAAAACCATCACAGCTTGTACCTCTAATCTGGAGACCTCTCTGTCTTCTCTGAATCTGCTGCTCCTTCCATGACGCTCACCTTTGTCTTGAGCTAAAGCCTCTTCTCTTTCTGTTTCCCCTTCGTTCGAGACCGAGGCATTCACCTGGAGCATAGAGGCTCTTTCGTTCAGCTGCTGGTAGAGTCCTGTCAGCAACTCCCCCTGTTCTGCGATCCGAACATTTCCGCAGCTGATCTGCTCACCTCCGAGGTGGGACTGGATTGTCCTCGCCGCTCTGCGCCGCACGGCCAGATCCCTCACCTGCTTTCCTCTGAAAGACTTTTGCAAGCACATTGCAGCATGTTTAAACATCTGATAACTCTGTCCTTGTTGAAGTCCCGGTCTCCACCTTCCGAACCTCCTCTGACGACCACTTGTTGCCCAGCGCGGTCTCTTGAAGACAGATCCCCGCTGGCGCACTCCCACTGCAGCCTGAATAATGACAGCAGCTTTGTTCATAGCATCAACATTTTTTCGAACCGAATAACCTCTAAAAGCTGCCTGGATGTGTATCGCAGACTTTCTCAACACCTGGAATCTTTCATGTTCAAATGTACCCTTAATGTAGGACCTATAATGTCTTTGAATGCTGATGGATGACACCCTTATAGCCTGGTACTTTACTACTTCCCTGTGCCTTCTGAACGCAGCCTGAATCAGGGAAGCTGCCTGATGGTGCAGGATCACCTCCTTTCTGACCCTCTGACCTCTGAAGCAGGCTTGCAGGAACATTGCAGCAGAGCGCAACTTCAAAAATTCCTCTCTCTGTTTTCTGGCATAAAGTGTGGAACGATACCTCAGCTGGACTGCAACAACAGTATGTTTGATGCATAAATATCGTGTCCGAGCACAGTGAGCCCTGTAAGCACATTGTATCACAATGGCAGCCTGGTGCTTCTGCTTCAGAGTCTGTCTGGTCCTCATCCCTCGGAATGCAGCTTGCAGAACAACAGCAGCCATTTTTCTCTCCTTCAAAGACTTCATTTCTTGCTTCATCATCTTGTTAGCTCTGCAATATCGCTGAACAGTCTTGGCTGCCCAGAGTAGCTTCAGGTAGTACTTTCTGTTCATGTGTCTCCTCACCTGCACCTGAAGGGTTACTGCAGCCTCATGTTCGATTTTCTTCTGTACCCGAATGTTCTTTCTGAACTTCCCACTAACCTGGAGCTGTTCCTTCTTCTGTGCAGCAGACTGGTTAGTGGTGCTGGGTTTGGGGGTCGACTCCTTGATGCCACTTTCCTTGCTGCGAAGGGCCTTCTTGGTCGACCTCCCCGGTTGCAGGATGCAGGAAGCGTCTATTTCCGTTGTGTTATTGTTATTCACGCTGGCTGTGTTCCCAAATTCTAGGTACCTAGCCTGCTTGTCCTGAAGTTCCTCATGTACTGTAGCTTTTCCTCCTGAAGGGAACGTGCTTGAAACTGGTGGATCACCTGCAGCTGGTGTCTCACAGCCTGAAGAGAGGCGTTGTCCTCCTCCAATTTTTTACACTTTGTTTTCAAGGCCGGCCAGATCCAGACTTCGTGTACCGATTTCCTGATCCTTGGTGAGGAGCTCAGCCTCCATTTCCTGGAGCTGCTCAACTAAAATGTTTTTGTTCTGTCTTTCTGCGCCCAGAACAGACAGCCAGACCTTCTGAGATTCCTGTAGTTCGTGTTCTAATTCCTGGATTCTCGAAGTTAATTATCTTACCTGAAATGGTTCCTCTGAGCAGGGAGAATTCTTTACCATAATGCCTCCTTTAGCTGTGCAGGGAGAATTCTTTACCGGAGTTCCTCTGTTTGGCGCCATCCTGTTTGGTGCCTCCCTTGCGGAAGGGGCGCTGTGATTGGAGCACGCAGCGGGTTCCACCGATATCCAGTGTTGTGGTTGGTGGAGGGCAGGAGCCGGAAAAGAAAGCAGCACGAACGAAACCTCTTCCTCGAGGAAACGCCCCTTTTTTCTTTGTTTTCGCTGGGTTTTCTCCTTCTGACCGAGTTTTACATAGGGTGGGGTCTCCGCGGACGGATCGCTGTGATTGGTGCACAGCGCTGTTTCCGCGGACGGACCGCTGTAATGAAGGAGGTGAAGGAGGCGGGTTCCGCCGATATCCAGCGTTGTGGTTGGTGGAGAGCAGAAGCCGGTAAAGAAAGCGGTAAAGAAAGGGGCGCAAACGAAGCCTCTTCCTCGAGGGACTGTCCCAATAGCATTACCTCTTCAATGGCTTGAACTGCCCTCTCTGTTCGGCCGTACTCCTCCAGCCGTTCTAGGAACTCCAGCAAGGGAGCGAGCTGGATGGAGTGACTCAGCAGGTCCAGGCGCCGCTAGAGCTCAGCGGCGGTGACTCCTTGCACTTCACTGCTCTGCTCGCAACATCTCTGCTGCCACAGCGGTAGCAGTGCTCGGAGGCCCTCAATCTGGGCCCCCAGTGCTCGCTCTAGCTCCTCCAGCCTCTCCTCAAAGCTCCTGGCATCCCGGTTTTGGCGGCTCATTTCTGTGACGGTGGCGGGGTGCCGGAAGGACGCCAGTGCGGAGCCAGGAGTTCGGAACACTGTTTTATTATCCACAGTTCACAAATACAAGAAGCAAGGACTGCAGTTTGAATCAAAACATAAGAACAGAGGAACTGCAGCCTAAACCAAGTTAACCAAGTTAACCAAGTTAACCAAGTTATCCAAAACCACCCTTACACGTAGGCGTAGCCTACCTAATGAGCCGCGCTCTGTTCTGACTCATCGGGGCTTAAATAGTCAGCCCCAATGATGCACACCTGTGCCTGCATGGGCTCAGGTGTGCTCAGTCAGAACAGAGCGCCCTCTAGCGTACCCAAAACACCTCATATGTGACAGGTATATTTTAGATCAGTATCATGCTGGAAGATCGACTGTATTTTTTTTGCTTTTTGGTGGAGGAATGTTTTAATACCTCTATCTTTTTTATTAATACATATTTTATTATTATGTTTTATTATTATATTATTATGAGGATTAGCTTTATTAAAGCTAATCTCATCTGAACCTTATTCCCGTCAACTTTAGTAGCATCTAGTAATAGCAAGATACTTACATTTGTGATTAGATGATAGAAAAGACCTTTCTCTGGCATGCCTTCCAAATTGTTTGTTGGCAAGTAGTTGTCAACAAATTTACATTTACATTTACAGCATTTAGCAGATGCTCTTATCCAGAGCGACTTAAACAGTGCTTTGTTTCCACATTTGAACTTCATATTAGTAACCAGCTACGATCAACAACTGCTGATTAATTATTAGAGCCGAGTAGCAAACTTATTAACCCTGCACCTAGAACAAAAGAATGTGCCATTAGTGATTTTTTTTTTTTTGCTTGGAAGAAGAAGAAGAGAAAAGAAAGAGCAGAGGTAAAAGTGTGGGACTGTATGGGAAGATTATTTTCTTGAGAAATTCCTTGAACAGGTGAGTCTTTAAGTGACATTTGAGGACAGAAAGGGATTCAGCATTTCTGACCAACAGAGGTGAGAAGTTAATTCCACCACTGAGGAGCCAGCACTGAGAAGAGTCTCAATGCATGTCTTCCTCTTCTCTTCAATAGTGGATGTTCAAGGCGAGCAGTGCTTGATGATCTGAGAAGACGAGAAGAAACACGTTGTTTGATCAATTGTAGGTCTGGAGACCTAGTGACTACAAAATTCCACTTTTCCCTGAAATCACCAAACAGGATCTTTGAAGAATTTTACCCTTTTCTTAACTGTGTCAGGGTGAAATAAACTTGTAACCATATAAAATGCATTTTCTTCCAAGCAGACTTTCTAAAGCTCTGGTTTGAAGCTTTGTTAAACTAATGGCCTAAGAGCAAATATGGGCATCTTTAGGCATAAACTGATTTAGGATGGTTAGCATGCTTTAATCTCATTTTGCTTTTTTTTCTAGTCTCACCCGTTTTAATAAATTAAATTTGGCTTCTATATCATCATATATTCAAATGCCAATATAGCAGCCAATCATAAATGACTTAAAAATGGAATGTACATGTAAATGTGAACATATATTTGTTCACAAGATTTTTTATGTTCCCTAATAAAATGGTCCATGTTTACTTTCTGTTTTCTTAGGCTAAATTTAAATAACAAGGGTTTCCAATTTTTTTAACTCTTTATTTTTACCCATTCTAACCTATACCTACATTATTCTTTGCATTCTACTCATCTGACTCACCCTTTGCTCCTCATGAATGTCTTGCTTCTAGTAATTTTTCTTCCAGAAAGTGCACTTCTTAGGCACCAGCATTAAATCTGCTGTTCTATCTTTGCCCAGTGGAAACATGAACACTACTGTATTGAGATCTCTCACATTTCAAGGTTAAATCAGCTCAGGTCAGATGGGCCTCGGGGAACATGGCAGATAGTGTTCAGTGTGTGTGTGTGTGTGTGTGTGTGTGTGTGTGTGTGTGTGTGTGCGCGTGTGTGTGTGTATGTGTATGTGTATGTGTATGTGTATGTGTGCATGTGTGCTTGCCTTATGTGCTTGGTTTATGAATCACATAAGAAAAAGGAGACAGCCTGATCAATATATTTCCATTTTCAGCCTCTTATGCAAAAATCTGTGCCTCTGACATACTGAAGCTTGATGGTGAGCTTTATATATATATATATATATATATATATATATATATATATATATATATATATATATATATATATATATATACACACACACACACACACACACACATACAATCATGTGGAAAATATAGCCTGTGTGATTTTGTACATTTGTACATTCTTAGACATAGGAATATTTAATCTTAATTTTAACAATGCTGGGAGATTCAAATAATATAACTAAACAAATAAATTGAAAATCTTTTATTCTACAAAAATGCGATTTCTGGTCAAGAATAAAGGATACCCTCACCTTTATTCCCAATTAAAATGGCTCAAATCACACACAGGTGTAGCACATCAGGTGCACATGATTAGAACATTGTTACTCAGCATTTTGAAGGAGGTTTGGCCTATTAAAACTCAGACATCTAGTTTGGTGTGCTCTTGACTGTTGAGGTGAGAGTGAACACCATGGTGTGATCAAAAGAGCTGTCTGAGGCCTTCAGAAAGAAGGTTGTAGCAGCTTATAAGTCTGGTAAGGGATTTAAAAAGATCTAAAGAATTTGCAATCAGCCATTTCACAGCTGGCTCTTGCTACTGTTGATGTGAAAGTGCCTCGCCAATCAGAAAGAGACTGCACAACTTTATCTTGCATGGGAGTGTGCAAGGAGGAAACCTTTGCACTCTATGAGAAACATCAAGGCAAGACGTTTGCCAGAGAGAACATAGACAAAGATCAGTCTAAAAAAAATTATTTGGAAAGCAGAACAGAGGACATGTCAGGCATAAATCAAATACAACAATCTAGGAAAATAACCTCATACCAACTGGGAAGCATGGAGGTGGAAGTGTCATGGTTTGGAAATGCTGTGCTGCAGCAGGACCTGGCCAGCTCACCATCATAAAATCCACCATGAATTTTACTGTGTATCAGAGGGTGCTTGAGGAACATGAGATCATCTGTAAGAACATTAAAGTTGAAGCGGAACTTCACACGGCAACATGACAATGACCCAAAACATACCAGTAAACCCATCAAGGACTGTCTGAAAACTAAGAAAAGGAGAGTCCTGGAGTGGCTAAGATCTTGGGCCTTAATCTCATTGAGATGCTGTGGGGTGACTTGAAATGGGCTGTACATGCAAGAAACCCCTCATACATTTCACAGCTTAACAAATTCTGCATTGAGGAGTGGGGCAAACTTTCCTCAGACCGATGTCAGAGGTAGAAGCTACAAGAATAGTCTTTCACTTTCACTTCAATCTCACTGCCGTTATTTCAGCCAAAGGGGTTAATACTAGCTATTAGGGGTAGGGTGTCCTAACTTTTTCCTTAGTTAGAATACACATTTTTATTGATATCTTTTGTTTAATGAATAAATCAAGGTTAATTTTTGTTGCTTACCTGCAATTAAAACACTTTATTTTCATGCCAGGAGAATGTTACCTGCATTGTGCCAACTGCAAAGTTGCTGGTGAAGTCTTAAAACACATTAAATACATTGTTCCAGCATGACTAGTGCACAAAGTAAGGCCGTTGAAGCTTTGGGATGAACTACAATAGAGATTGCTCACCAAGCCTACTTGCACAGCATTTACATTTATGGCATTTAGCAGACGCTCTTATCCAGAGCAACTTACATGACCTAATTACAGGGACAGTCCCCCTGGAGCAACTCAGGGTAAAGGGTCTTGCTCAGGGACCCAGTGATGGTAGTGCCAGAGGTGGGATTTGAACCTGGGACCCCTGGGGCCTGGGTCCATAGGCAAGTATCCTACCACTAGACCACCACCCACATCAGTGCATGACCATGAATGGGTGAAAATTTCCCTAGAAACACTTTAAATGAAAGTCTTCCCAGAGGAGTTGCAGAAGCTGTTATAGCTGAAAAGGGAGCAACTCCATATTGATGCCTATGGATTTCGAATGGGACTTCATACATTGGGTGCAATTTGTATTTCTAGAGAATAGATGGCACCAGGATACTCTTTGAGAAGAAGATAATCTGCTAGAGGCAATGTGATGCTCTGGGCATTTTTATGCTTAGAAATCTTGAGTCTTCACAATTTGAGAAGACTTTGATATATGTCCTGTGTTTGGATATTTTCTGTATGTTATATTTGAGATCAGAATGTGTGCTGGTATAGCTGTCCTGATCCTGAGGTGGCCAAGCATCTATTGTCATTGAATCTGTCTGTATCTGAAAATATACCTTACAATTCCAGGTTATACTTTTTTCTAACATGTTTATGCATTTCTGCCCTTTTTGTCTCTAAAAAAGGCTTGCTAGCCCTGCTTTAGCACCCCAAAATGTTTTAATTTTTAAAAATATATATTTGTATACATCATACATTTTGATGTTTTATATTTTTTATGTACAGAACTTTACAAAGCACATTACAAAAAATAACAACTGCTCTGTGGAACCCATTCGCATATAGCTCTTTTAAAGAACACATATATGTTGATTACTCCCTGTGATGGGCTGGCGACCTGTCCAGGGTGCGTCCCCCGTCCTCGCCCTGTGTGCGCTGGGTTGGACACTCCCCCGCGACCCCGTTTGGGACGAGCGGCAGAAAATGGTTAAATGGTATATGTTGATTATTTTTAGGTTTGTTTGCTCAGTAACTCATAACTACTAGATGGCTTGCATTTACATGGAGTTTTTTGGCCTGTCATGAACACCGCAGGTGGCGGTGGTCTAGTGGTAGGGTACTTGCCTACGGACCTCTGGATTAAGAGGTCCCCTAGCACTACCACCACTGGGTCCCTGAGCAAGACCCTTAACCTTGAGTTGCTCCAGGGGGACTGTCCCTGTAATTAGGACATGTAAGTTGCTCTGGATAAGAGCGTCAGCTAAATGCCGTAAATGTAATGTATTCAGAGTCTTCAGATAAAATGCCCTGAATATAATCACCTTTACTAGTATTATTATTATTAGTATTACTCATACATTTACATTTACATTTACGGCTTTTAACAGACACTCTTATCCAGAGCGACTTACAACAGTGCTTTATTTCCACATTAGATCATCATCTTGGTAACCAGCTCAGATCAGTAACTGCTGATTAGCTATTACCACCTAAGTAACAAACTAAGAGCCCTTGTGACAAGTATATAACACATTTTTTTTTTTTGAAAGGAAAGAGAAAGTAGAGGTTTAAGGAACGAAGGAGCAGAGGTAGGAGAGTAGAAGGTTCTGGAGGGTTAGTCCCTGAGAAATTTCATGAACAATACATACATACTTCTTGAAAGTAAGCATATAAAGTATAAATATTTTTTTAATTAACTGCACGTTGATCCTCCAGATAACGGATTGCAAACAGTGACACAAAATGCAGGCTTGTAAGATTAGGTTTATGGAAAATATGGGAATCATGGGAATCATGGGTTTATGGAAAATATAAATACAATTGTGTCAACACTGCCCACCAAAAGTCTAAACATGGGCACTGTGGTGATTCTCTTAAGGGTACATTTCCAGTGCCTTTAGTTACCTTTAGTACCTTTAGCTATGAAAAGGGAAACACATGACACTTTTCTTTTGTGAAGGTAAATTAGTGTTCCTTTAAACCTCTTTTAGGACTAACATTTGGAACGCCACATTGTACCTTTGATGGTACATTTATGTTGCTTGTACTTTGAGAGGATAACATTTACCAAGGTTGTTATTCTAACAATGCAGACACATAAACTTTTTGCTATTTTAGAGATGAATTCTGGGAAGAGTAGTTTTTATCTTCAGTTTTGCCAAGCACTTCCAGCTCTTCCATTTTTAAGAGCTATACAGTGTCTGAGAGCAGAAGCTTTCAAACAGGACACCATCTCATGTTACCTCCTATCACTCTTTCTATTCTCTCTCTCTCTCTCTCTCTCTCTCTCTCTCTCTCTCTCTCTCTCTGTCTCTCTCTCTCGCTCTCTCTACCTTCAAGAGCTCTGGGCAGGATAACATTCACAGCAGGATGCTGGACTGCTGCATTCTCACCATGGGAGTGCAAGAAATTCTCCAGCATACAAACCACCATCCAAATGGTGTGCATATGTGTGTGAATATGTGTGGCTTTGTAAGATTGTTAAATATTAACATGCACATATATTTTCATATAGTCTCTTGTCTTTTATTAGAGTTTAGGTACAACTGTGCTCATAGAAAAATTCCATTCCTTTCAAGAACTCCCTACAGACACAAAGAGGGAACAAGATGCAGTAACATTACACAAAGCACAAAGCTATCACAAGCCTTTCACGAGGTGAGCTCAATGATACATGAAATTAAAGTTCTATGCGAAGACGCACAACAGAGCCGAATAGTGAGCTGCACTTCAGACTCTCTTGCTCTTACAAATGATTAATGTCAAAACAGCTCTCACTGCTCAGGGGGCACTTGACCAGACAAAGACACACACATGTTCTAAACTGCTCACATATACCTGGTGTGTTAATATCTTTGAATTTTTTCAAATAATTTTCATTACACACAAAACAAACTCACCAAGCTCATAGGTGAAACCAAACACCTGTGTACTGATACAGACCTGGTCATTGCCTTGATTGGTAACACAGCCAAGAAACTAATATAATTTTTATAATTTTTATTGGATAAAAAACACTTAAGACAAAACCAGATAACCAGAATAGTACTATAAAATATTATTGTGCTAACTAACTGGTAAATATTTGATAAATTATTATTTTTTTTAAATACTAAGGAAATGTTGGAGTATGACATTCTGTTACAAGCTCTCCACACTGTATAGCATAGCTGTTTTCACTACTGTCCTGTAAACTTTTCCGTTCACTTTTGCTGGCACCCGTCTGTCACAGATCACTCCATGCCACCCTTCTCCACCCATTCCAACCTGCCTGCACTCTCTTCTTCACCTCTCTTCCATACTCATCGTTACTCTGAACTGTTGATCCCAAGTATTAAAATTTCTCCACCTTTGTCACCTCTGACCCCTGCATCCTAACCACTCTATGTTCCTCACTTTCATTCACACTCATGTATTCTGTTTTGTCCTAGTCACTTTCATTCCTCTCCTCTCTAGAGCATATCTCCATCTCTCCAGGTTCTCCTCAAGCTGATCCCTACTCTCGCTACAGATCACAATAGCCATAGTCCAAGGGAATTCCTGTTTTACCTCATCCGTCAAAGTGTCCATTATTATTGCAAACAAGAATGAGCTTGGCGCTGATCCTTGATGTAATCCCACCTTTAGTTTAAATGCGTCTGTCACTCCTAATTTAGACCTCACCATTGTCACACTGTCCTAATACTTCTTTGCCACATCTGACTTCCTCATATAAAACCACAACTCCTCTCTAGGCAACCTGTCATAAACTTTCTCCAGGTCCACAAAGGCACAATGCAACTCCTTCTGACCTTCTCTGTACTTCGCCATCAACACCCTCAGAGCAAACAGTGCATCTGTAGAGCTCTTTCTCAGCATGAGAAACCTTGCAGTCTTGCTTCTTCAGCTTCCACCACTTGATCCTCGACTCTGCCCTCACTTTCTTCCTCTTCTTGACCTCCAAGGTCATCCTACAGACCACCATTGTATGCTCCATTTATTCAGGCTTGGGACCGGCACAAGGAAATAAACTGGCTTGTGCATCCCTTTTGGATGGGCTAAAGGAATAGTATTAATAATTTAATAGGAACACTTTTATTTGGCTCATGAATAAGATAAATCAGGTGTGTTTTAAGTGAAAGTGAAGTGAAATCACCAAAAGCTTTAAATTTGAGGCCACTGCTTTGGACTGTCAAATCTTTGATAAAGCCTTTGTTCATTTTATTATTAGGATTTGAAGAATGCTTTAGAAAGTTTTAAATTATTTTGATGGTCTTGATCATTTAAATAAAAAAGCAGACTATATGTGGCTTAATGATAAACTTTAATATTTCACATTTGTCTTGCAGTCTGTTTTAATTTAATGTGAAATCCATGTTATGTATCAGCTATAATATTTTCTCAGAACATTCATTCAATAGCAGCAAAAGGCAGCATGCCTGGTCATGCTTGCTAAACAGATAAAGCTGCATGGTAGCTATCCATGCAGAGAATGTCTTCCCACGTGAAAAATGAATGTGGACTTGAATCATTTTGACACTGCAGTTACAAATGAAAGGAAATAGGCTGCCATATAAGCTGCTGTGCTGAAAAGGGTTCCTGGACAAACGTTATGAAGACGTCTATTCAAAGGGTCCTTGCTTAGAGTTTTGAGGTCTAAGTCAATATTCACAGCGCCTTTCTCCTGAAAATATGCTCAGACATGGTACTTGTGGTCCATACACTATGTGCACTGTTATTAGGCAAGTGAGTATTTTGAGGATTCATTTTGATCTGGAACAAATCCAGTGCTATCAGTCAGTCCAAAATGTTAGTAACCCTGAAAAGTGAATGTTTTACAAAGGACATGTGACTGTGAATATTCTCAGGGGTTTACATATGTAAAGCGAGAATAAAAAAGAAACACTTCAAAATGTACAAATAAACATTTTTGATACTAAAAAAAAAAACATCATGGACCAATATAGCCACCTTCTTTTCAATAACAGTAATAATCCTTCCATTCATGGAGTCTGTTGATAATAAACTTTTTGTGCAGCAGCATCTACAGCCTCCCAGACACTGTTCAGAGAGGTGGACTGATTTCCAAAAACTCCACTGTGTGGAGAAAAAAATCCTCTGAGGGTCTAAGGTCGACTGGCTACCCAACCCCCTTGGGTATACTAGCAGTACAAAGTTAGTTCAGGTTTAACCCCAGGATCAGCACAGAGTCCTAAGCTGCTTTCCAGGCTCAGCAAATCGAGTGCAGCCCCAGGTACCGGTGAGCCACCAGGATCCCTTGGTGCATCAGATGCACAGCATAGACCAGTTGGGAGTTCAGTGCTGGACTCAGGTGATGACTACAGCGGGCCCCCCCGGACATGTGGGGAAAGAAATGGAATGGGGAGGGTCAGTAATGAGCAGGATCCAGTAGTGACAGACACAGAAAGAGAGCAAAACAGTGCAATGGCATGTACAGCAGCACCAGCTACATTAGTAATGATGCACTATGGTGATTGGTGCGGGTAAGCTAAACTAAAAAAGTAAGTCTTTAGCCGTGATTTAAAGACTGAATTTCTAAATCTCCTAGTTAAGAAGGTCCACAAGTTCTCAATACGGTTTAGGTTTGGTGAGGGAGGTGGCCATGTCATTATTATTTCCTCTTTAGTCAAAAGCCTTTACTGGCCATGTAGTGAAGTACTTCTGGACACTCCATGTATGTTGCAGTTCTGGAATATGACAGCACTGGAGAATCATGGTTTCCTCATAGCTTCACTTTTGATTCTTCTCAAATCTTTGCCAGTTAATTATTTTTTCTTGACTATTTGCAAGAAACTGTGTAACTTTTGATGGAGGTGGTCTGGCCATCAGTGCAGAGCCGAGAGCTTCATACTTAACATAAAGGCTTAAATGGCATAACTGTGCACAGAAACACAAATACAAATAAAACTAGAAACTTACAGACATACAATGACCGACGCTCTGCTCTGATTCATCTGGACTTATAAGGCCAGTCCCAGTGGAGCAGAGCACCATCTGCTGTCACAAACTGTTTGATGGTACTGTGATCATGACCCAATATATTAGCAATTTCAAGAGTGCTGCTCTCCTTAGGCCACACCCTCCCTCATTACACAAATACACATCACCTGATCTGCTTATAATTTTATACAGCTTGGAGTTATACAGCTTGGAATATATGCATAAAAAGGATGATCAGAATACTCACTTGCCTAATAATTGTGTAGACAATGTATATATACATGGGATACTTTTTTTTCATGCGTTTCCCAACACTCCCAACACTATGTAGAGTGCATATAATTGAAAACCTAAAAATGAAATACTGCTTGGAACAATAGAGATTGAAACCACATAATGGGGGAAACATGTCTTCAGTGTAGCAAAACCTCCTGCTCTCATTTGCAATTACATTTAAACATTTAGAAAACTATCATGCAAATTCAAATTTGCTATTGTTTAGTCATTTTTTATTTTATGATTTCAAGACTTATGTAATAAATATAATCAGAAGATTAGTAGTGAAATCAGCACTGTGGGCTTTGAAATAATACAACGGATGCTTCACAAAAATGATATGAAGTCTCTGGTGGTGTACCCTCATTCTCAATGTTTTATCTTAACTCTCATGCTAATCTTGATCTGTTACTGAACCTGCAGTGTTTGTGTTTGTGAGAGTGAATTACATCAGTCAAATGTGAAAATAAAAGCAGCTTTACTGGATCTTACAAACAGGGCACTGCCATGGGGTAGAGAGCGAGTGAGAGAGTAAGAGATAGCGAGTGAGAGAGAGAGAGAGAGAGAGAGAGAGAGAGAGAGAGAGAGAGAGAGAGAGAGAGAGAGAGAGACAGAGACTAGCTAAACTACAACTCAGAGATATATTATAAGTGTTGGCTTCACTTTCAGAACTAATATATTGTAAACTGAGTGTTGAAGGATCAGATTAACTGGGATTGTTAACCATTAAATGCAAAGCCATTTGAACCTGAGCTAAAGACAGAGATCATCATCAGGAAAAAGCATGGAGCATATAGAGAATGCCTCCTTCTTTTTTTTTTCCTGTAACCCGTTGTCATTCTTTTGTCAGTGACAGTTTAACCAGGTGGATTTGCCAAGCCCTCTACACTGTGGCAACTCGCTGGCAAATCGATTCCATCGTGCTCCAGTCATGGACCATTACCTCCATTTCTCTTGCCCGCCTTCCAGGAGAAATTCTCATTCGCTGCCATTTGTGTATCTCAGAGTGCCAGTCTGAATGCCTTTGTAGGGAAATGGTGGAAACTATCCAAATTGCAGAAGGGTTTAGCTTTGAGCACTTTCCCTTCTGGAGTGCTGCATTATTAAGACTGGTATCGTTGCATGTTTTTTTTATAGTGTGTAGCTCACAGATCAAGGATTATCTTCATGTGATGAAGAATACGGTAGCCGGTCAACTGGTTATTGGGGTGTAACTCTCTATTGCGACAAAATATGGCTGCCTGCATTTGCTTCTGTTTTGGAAGGTGTTTTATGGCGCGATCATACCTTTTCGCTTTTTGGTGCAGTGTCAAAATTAAAAAGGCCAGGAAAGGGAGCCTATGTGAGAAATGAGGGAGTGTTTACCTGCTAAGCTGCACCGTGTTTTACCTTGTGCAGCTCTGCTAGACAGAACAAATCTGACATACAGAGCTGAGTCTCAGGACATGACATGCGTATTTCGAGCACTATCACGCCTCTCCCCAGGTGTGGAGACAGTGACAGAGAAGGGAAAGAGTGGGGATGGAAAAGAAGCTTTTTTTTAAAGTGCCCATCAGAGGTTGCAGCTACATGAAGTGTGGTTTTTGCTTCTTTAACAAAAGAGGCCATTGAAGAGCAGCACACATTAAACATCAATATGTGGGTTTTTTATTCATTTTAGTGCAGCTGTGTCACAATTGGGAAGATTTGGAGAATTAAACAATTTTATAATTTGATGTTATTTCATTTTATTTTATCTTTTCAGTTTTATTTAAGTAATAGGTGGGCATAGTCATTTGTATATATCAATTTTATTGGTTATTTATTCCTTTTTTATATTAATTGGATATTTTACTCAAAATGTAAACGCACATTTTCAGAGCTAATTGTTGTGTTTTTAAATGAAACATATTAAGAAAATGGCATTTACCTGAAGGACATGATGTTAGAAGAGAAGCAATCAAGCCTAGGTTGCACTTGTTTGCACATTTAGGTTTCACTCATTGAAATGTTGGAAAGTCATAAAAGGGAATGACTATCACTTAATACTGCACAGTAAAACTGCACAGATTAAATGTAAAAGAATTGTAATAAATTGCTCATCTAATAAAGTTTCATTATTTTCTGTTCTGACTGCTGTACAATTTAAGATGGAATAACGTGTGAGCAAGCATTCAATATATATATATAAACAGAACATAGGAAACACAGCCAGGACAACTGTAAGAATGATGGAAATCGTCGGTGTACTGATCAAAAGACAAAGAACAAAGAACTGAGGCCAAATAGTCTAAAACAAAGTTGTATTTTCTGATAGGACAAAGATTAATCTCTTCCAAAGTGTGGAAAGACACAACTTACAAAGAACTCTGTGAAGCATGGTGGAGGCAGTGTCACGGCTTGGGCTTGCATCTGCTTCTAGAACAATAACTTCATTGATGATGTAGCTCACAATGGTAGCAGCAAACGTTTACAGAAAGATTTTGTAAGCAAATTTACAAAGACATGGATCCAACTAATTCCAAAATACACTGCTCAGTTAAAAAAAGGACTTCATCAGTAAGGAAATGCATAGATTTGATTTGGCCAAGTCAATTACCAGTGATGATTTTCGCTCAATTTCTGGTGTAAAGCCTGGAAACAACAGAAGTTAAACTGAAAAAATGACAATTTAATGAAGTCAGGGTGGGGTTGCAGGCTTGATGTAGTTATTTCAAGCAATGGCTAAGCAACCACATATTAAGTGTCATTCATTTACTGCAAAATTTCTGTTCTAGTACTTTTGATCACTTGAAATTGGGTGCTTAGATACACAAGGTGCTGTGTTCTGTGTAAAACATAAATGTCTTTGTTCTAATTGGCTGCCCTCTATTATGTCTTACACAAAAATCAGCTGTGAAAGCATTTCAAAGTTAATGAGCAGGGCTAACTTTTTTAGGCTTAACAGGCCAATGTATTGCTCACAGGCAAGAGTACAAATAGGTCTTCATTTTCAGAAGGGATAAAATAATGTCTCTCTCTCTTTCTTCATATTTAAGCAATTTATGAGCAAGTTCAGGATGTGAAGTCACATAAACAGAACAGAGCATGTATATTATCTCTCTGTCTGCATTTTGATCTGCTTGATGACTCGTGTAGGTGGCAGAACATACTTAGCTTCGGCTATGGAACTTTAATTGACTTTTTTTAATGCATGCAGCAACTGGAATTGGTTGTGACTAGTATTGGAAGAAAAAAATGAAAGGTCAGATTAAAGATTTTAATTAGGCTTCTTGTTGTGTGGCTCTGCCCTGTTTATCGAAACCTTGTAAATCTTCTCATAGTAGCTTCTCTAGCAGCTCAGCAGCTCACACTAGATGTATTTTTATGGACTGAGCTGTTTGTAGGCAATGGTGGTCTAGTGGTTAGGGAGCTGATCTCAGAATTGGAAGGTTGTGGGTTTGAATCACAGACCGGTAGGTTGCCCTGTGGCACTGGGCGCAGCAAGGTATTGTCACACTTAAAAAAAAAAGTTCTATACTTTTTCTTAAAAGCATAGAACCAATATAAAACTATCTGATAAAATTTGCACTTCTTCCTTAGAAAAACATGTGCATAATAATATTTGCTTAGTAGAATTTGAATAAATTGCAATGCTTCTTTTCAAATGGAAATATGTTTGAACCAAAAATAAGACTAGCCCATAAAATCAACAATTTGAAATGCATGAAAGTGGTTTGCTTGTTTGGAGCTGATGGGCGAGTCAAGCAGCTGGCTGTAGCCTGAGAGCTATCTGTAGCAACAGTCTGTCATCATTTAAAATGGATGAAATGAGAGCATATTTTATAGCATTCATTTCAATTTAGATTTTCTTATTCAAAGAAAAAAATCTGCTTAGCCTGCTTGAGAGACACTAATGTTACCATAACATAGGATGTTTACCCTTGGTAATAGATGTGCTGCTCGGCTGGGATGCGAGGTACTAGTGCATAGAGTATTAAATGGATGGCAGTACTACAATTTTAGCCCATGTTGAATTGAAATACATTGCAACATATTGCATCATATTGCATTTTATTTGAAATTATAATTTTCAATGAGCACTGTTGTCATCTTTCTTTGTGAAATTCTTCCACTCCTTGTTGCAAGTTTTCAGCAGCATATGGGCTGAATTTGACCTCATGATGCTTGAATTTCTGGAATGTCAGAAAACATCCCGGCATTTGTTAAAACGATGGATCACCTCAGAGGCATATTTTTCCAGTGGATCAGACGGTTTGGAACAGGTTCTTGATTCCAGTCTCTAGTAGAGGTTCTTTTCTGCCAGTGTGTGTTTGTGTGAGATTAAGTGATCCCTGTGTTTCCTGTTTCTCAGCACAGGGTGGCAGGCCCGACAATTATTCATATTCATTCGTTCTCTCTCCTCACTTTGCTCACTTTCTCCTCTGGTGTTAACTGTTGGTGATGATGAGTCTCTCCCTGCATGGTTCAAGCTCCATTATGCCAGCCACAGCTGGTTATTAGATTTAGCTTTGGGAAATTGAATAGCTGTCAGGATTGTTCCACCATGAAGGAAGATAAGAAGTAGGGAGAGGAGGGGGAGGGTGGAAAGAAGACAAGAGGAGAGAGGAGGGTAGTGAGAGTAAGGAAGAAAGAGGGAGGCGTTAGTTGAAGGAGAGGATAGTGGCAAAGATGAGATGAGTGAAAAGAAGGATGAGCATGTGCATATACACACAAACTCAGATGCACACACACAAAGAGTGTTTTTTGAAAGAGGCTAATTACAGAAGCTCGAAACCCTTGTTGCTTTTTTCATGTCTATGGTTAATTCTGTTTCTTAGTCAAGCAAATGAGTGGCAACATAATTGCTTTGTTTATGAAGACAAATGCACTGAAATATGCCTGTAACAAAGGTTTTTGCTACCTGGACACTCAGCCAACATCATTTACAAAAACATACAGTCACACCTTTACATCATTACCTTCATTGCATTTCCACTCATGGTGCAGGGTTTGCGGGTCTTTGTCTAGTGCCTGGGTGCACATGTGTGTGTAAGTGTGCATTGAAGCTGTCATGTGTTGGCAGAGTATGTCTGTCAGGACAGGAGCCATACCAGGTTTAGGTTGGACTTACCTTTAATGGTTAATATGTTTGCCCAAGATAACATTTCTACTAATTTATTTTCCATGAATTTAAAGGAAAGGATATGCACATTCCTCAAAATTATCATGAAGCATCCGATAGAAGCAATACCAGCAGAACTGGCAGCTGTCACGTGTGGGGTGTTTTGGGCATTAGGCGCCTGCCTGATCGAGCACCGGAGCCTGGTTATGTTATTGGTGGTGTGCATCATTGGGGCTGACTATTTAAGCCCGATGAGTCAGAGCAGACTGCCTGGTTAGGCTAAGCTCAGCACGTGAAGGGTGGTTCTGATTAGGTTTAGGCTTTGGATTTGTATGACTTCTGTTTAGGCTGGCAGTTCTCCTGTTCGCAGGTTCATCAACTGCAGCCCTGCAGTGCTTTCTTTGTAACCTGTGCACAATGTGCAGTGTTCGAACTCCTGGCTCCACCTACGCCCTTTCTGGCACTCACCACCGCAGCAGCTAATCAAAAGTGGCATGATGTCAATAGCAAAAATCCAAACAACTGCTTCTGCCACTCAAGCTTGTTGTTATAGAGTTATCTTGTGATATTTTGTCATGTTGAGGTTTGACAGTTAAATCAGCAGTAGTAATGATAAAGATATTCATAAAGATGAGATTCTTTTGCTGGCAGGGAAGACTTTGTCTCTGGTCTGTCCATTATTGGTGGTCTTGTGGTTTGGGAGTTGACCCCAAAATCGGAAAGTTGTGGGTTTGAATTCCAGACCAGTAGGTTTCCCTGAGGTACAAAACTATGCAAAGTGGTTAAAGTGGCTATTTTTAAGTGCGGTGATGAAAATCCTGGAAATTTCTTGAGATTTAGAAATTAGCTTTTCCATACCATACAAATAAATACTATGGGGATGTTATTTCTGAAGCGGTTTGAAGGATGAAGATGCAGAGGGCAGGAAGAAATGGTAACCAAATATTAAATAGTTTCCTTTTGGGATTATAAAATACTATTTATCTATTCCTTTAAATATTAAAACTTTTTATAAGGGATGCACAAATATTTTCAGTCAATTATATTTTCAAAATAAGTACTAAATATGAAAAGTGACTATTCCTGTCATTGTGGAATGCAGCACAAGGTGCAAATTCAACTCTCTGCATATCACTCCACACAAACATGCAGCAGGCACCACATATTTAGCACTCCAGGAGCAGTGATGGGACTGGTACTGCCTAGGTACTTCAGAAAATCTTCTGTTTTGGGATTTGAACCCACAACCTTCTGATCCTGGGGCCAACTCTCTAACCACTAAGCCACCGCTGCCCTAGCAAAAGCTGACCAAATAAATAAACTTAATTGGAAAAAGAACTTCCAGAAATCTGTTAAAATATTTTGCTGATGCTAACCTTGTAGATAATTCTGCTGGTATGAGATTTGTGAGATTTACGAATTATGAGATTTCACCCAAAATATTTCACCCAAATCCTCCTTTACTGTGGTTTCCTTCCTTGCTGTATTTTACGTATGTACTGTTCTCAACAAGTTGATTTGTCCATAGGACTGAAAACCATGGGACATATCAAATTGCAGGATAGAAATATTAAAACCAGAAAATACAGAACAAGAGGAAAACAAATGGATACAAAAACTTGTCCAAGTTTTTGACACTACCATAATAAATCGACTGAACAAAATGGGAACACTAGGAAGGAATGGATTAACCTGATATTCAGCTACAAATCACTACACCATATCTAGTGGTTAGGGATTTGACCCCATTGTCGGAAGGTTGTGGGTTTGAATCCTGGACCAGTGGGTTGCCCTGAGGTACGCTTGTGTACGGTACCTTCCACATTGCTGTTCCCTGGGTTTTTTAAATGGCTGCCCCTTGCTGCATGGGTGAAAAGTGGAAGTTGAATTTTGCTGTGTTTCACAGTGACAATATAGTCACTTTCCCTTATATTTAAAATGCCTGTTTTTATAGCACACAGATGTGAATTTATACACTGGCCATCAAGAGACAGAAATGGGCTGCTGGACCTTGATATCATGGCGTGTGGTGGCTGCTGGGACATGCTCTTGTGAGGTTTATTTGATACACTGAAATGCATCAAAGATACAGATGTTTGTGAGGCGCTCACACCATCACATACTGTCACAGTGTACAATCACTTCCAACCTTTTTTGGTCTTCTCGCCACTCCCCTCCCCCCCTCTCTCTCCCGCTCTCTCTCTCTCTCCTCTCTTCCTCTCTCCCTCTCCCTCTCCCTCTATTCCTCTCTCTCTCTCCCTCCTTCTCTCTCTCTCTCTCTCTCTCTCTCTCTCTCTCTCTCTCTCTCTCTCTCTCTCTCTCTCTCTCTCTCTTTTTCTCTTTCTCTGAATGATGAATGTGAGTGCTGGAGATACATCTTCTGCACTCTGTTCTCATCAGTCACGGGCGATGCTCGGTTCACGTGCCCCGACCCCTATCACCACGGATATGGACAGAATCAGCCCGACACAGTGTTGGGATAATGAAAACAAACGTTTTTGCTGCCCACTTACCACCCCTGCACCTTTAAAGGCATAGCTTCTTGGACATTTGTGTGTTGTGTGTGTGTGTGTGTGTGTGTGTGTGTGTGTGTGTGTGTGTGTGTGTGTGTGTGTGTGTGTGTGTGTGTGTGTGTGTAGAATCACACTAGGGAACTGTAATGATGGGCTAGTGTATTATTGGGGCAGCTGTGGGCTAGTGTATTATTGGGACAGCTGTGGCCTAGTGGATATCGGAAGATTGTGGGTTCAATTCCCACACCCGTAGGTTGCCCTGAAGTACCCTTGAGCAAGGTATCATCCTAGGCACTTTCAGGTGCCCCCTGCTGTGTGTGTGTATGGGTGAAACACAGTTATTGAATTTTGTTGTGTTGTGCTGTGCTGCGTTTCACAATGACAAGGGTAGTCACTTTCACTTTTCCCCACTTTATTTCTGTTTGTAGTTGGCTTTTCGTTTGAGATCATTCGCAGTACTTGATTAAAAGATGCTAAAAATGCAGCTTTAAATAGAATCTGTTTTGTTAATTCAGAAATTAGTAGTGAGTCAGATGTGTTTCAGCTTAGTTTCAGATAGAACTGCTGCCCACAGCACTTTTAATTGCCTCATTATAGTATTGCTTTTTGTTTTGTTGTCAGTGTCTTTCTAGGTTTGCAGACCTATAGTTTCTGAATGTTTGGCATTTTTACTTGCCAGACATCTAATAGAGCTACTAGCAACCTATGCACATGAACAAGTCCATATAAAGACATGAAGTAAAGATTGTGTAAGAACATTTTTATTGGCAAGAATTACTCCTTAAAAAAACATTACTATAGTAATTACTAACTCAAACACTCAATCACACAATCTTAACCATTCATCTTGGCAAGGGTCATGGGTGGTGCTAGAGCCGGACAATGCTCATTGGGCAAAAAACAAACCATGGGCACCCTGGACATCAGTCCATCAAAAGCAGAAATTAGTATCTGCAATTCACCTGACGCATGTGGATCTTCTCACTGTAAGCTGCACCAGTCCCCCCACCAGCAACCACTGATCCACAGCTTGATGGCTGTTTTACTTACAGAGACATTTACATTTACAGCATTTAGCAGACGCTCTTATCCCAGAGCAACTTACATGTTCTAATTACAGGGACAGTTCCCCTGGAGCAACGCAGGGTTAAGGGTCTTGCTCAGGGACCCAGTGGTGGTAGTGCCAGAGGATTCGAACCGGGAACCTCTTGATCCATAGGTCCGTAGGCAAGTACTTTACCACTAGACCACCGCCACCCTAGAGACAACATGTAGCTCAAGATTGTTCATCCTATTCTGACTTGGTCTCAAACACATCTACCTTTGATTAATCTCAGCAATATTAGATTAATTTTAAATCAGTGCTCTTGAATATCCTCACGTTTGTCATTATCACTCTTAAATTAAAGATAAACGGTTAATGTGAAAGCTAACGCTTCTCAACGCTGCTCCTTGTTTTTGTCTTTCCAGTTTTTCTCCTACTCTTTTTGCCCTCTTGCCTCCGCTGTTCTCAGTTGTGTAAAGGTGTACTGAAGTCAGACTCCTATTAATCACAGATGGCGAGCCATATTCAATATTTTCAATAATTAATCTCCAACATTCTTATTTGGGGACCGAAAGTGTACACAGACAGGGAAGTGGAAGGTACAGCAGGCTGATGTAGGAGTCAAGCAAGCCTCAAAATAGTTTCTGTGGCTGGGGCTCTGTATCCATTTACTCTTCCTTTTCATTGCCCCTCACTCCTTTTTGCCTGGGACAGAGGCTGAGGCTGCAACAATTTGTTGGACAGATTGTTCTTAAACATGATCAAGTATTTACAAACTACGTCGAATGGTTATATCCATTCCCCTAAAGAATGTCATTCTGATACTTTATGATTGTGTGTAATTGTTAAACAAAACAAGAATCCTATTACTCATTTAGTAAGTAAATATATGTATTTTGTTTGGATGCATGTTTCACTTGATGGAACTGCTATTGCTTACCTTATTCTGGCGTTGTGGAATTTATTTGTATGCATAGCATAGTAAGCAACAGTGGCTATTTACACCTCGTCTTTCATTTTTTTATTTTTTGAGATACTATAGACACTGCTCTAAAAGCAATGCTCACAGATATTTTAACAAAGATACAATCAAATTGTCAGATAGTTTGACCAATTTTCAAGCTCTCCATTTAGAAATTCAGAATACATATCATGACATTTTACAGTACATGTTTACAGAAATTATAGTTTTATTGCACAGTTTATACAGTGTGCTTCCATCTCCTAGAATTCATCTGCCCTATTTCAGCCTAGAAAATCCATGCCATGTAATCTACAACAATTTTACAGCATTAAATATTTGTTTTAGATTGTGTGGTTAAAAAGAAAACGTTTAAGAACCAGCTCTGCACAAAATGATGCCAATGTTTCAGGAGTTAGGCTTTTTTTTGCTGAAGGATTATTAAAAACCTGCAAAAATAAACACTAAAAGTGTGTTACATGTTTTTCAAGCCTTAAAATGCAGTCTAAAACTGTATCATTAAACCTCACGTGAATAAATGGACAGCACTGTGGTAACACAGAACTGAACTACATATATTATAGTCAGTCAGTCATTTTCTGCCACTTGTCCCAAGCGGGGTCACAGGGGAGTGCTGGAGTCCATCCCAGCTCACACAGGGCTCGACCCCGGATAGGTCGCCAGCCCATCGCAGGGAGGAGCGTGACAGGGACGGCACTTTGCTCAAGGGTACCTCAGGGCAACCTATTGGGAAGGGGTTCGAACTCCTGATCCTCCAGCCAACGCCCTAACCACTAGGCCACCGCTGCCCCTACATAAATTATAATATATACTAAATATACTGTTATAATGGCTCTGTTATAAATGCTTAATTAAAACATAAACTATAAAACAGAAAAGCTGATGCGTCTTAGTGGTCATATAACAGAAAACTAATAATTAGTAGTAGAATAATGAAGAAATGCTTACAGATATATTAACAATACAATCATGTTACATCTGTTAATCTGAAAGTGGCAGCCAAAATAACTCTTTTAAACCCCAACGCTTGACATTTGAAAAAAGTGAAAGTGACAACCCTTGTCATTGCAAGGTCACACAGTGAACCACAACAAAATTGGACCTTTGCATTTAACCCATGGACACAAAGACCATGCAGCAGTGGGCAGCTATGAAAGCGCCCAGGGAGCAGTGACAGGGACGGTACCTTGCTCAAGGGTACCTCAGGGCAACCTGCTGGTAAGGGGTTTGAACCCACAATCTTCTGATCCTGTGGTCGACTCCCTAACCACCGCTGCCCCAAGCTGTTTTCAAACTGTTTATAGTGTCAAGTAAATTTATGTGGGGGGTGAGTACTTAGTGAACTGCTATGTATAAAGTAATATCAAATAATGGTAGTTAATAGTGGTTAAATATTTCTTGGCCGCTTCATTCTGATGTATAAAAAAAGCTTTCAAAATGTTTTGGTGGCTACAAGTGTAGCTATAAAGCTATATCACCTCAAAATGTTTAAGTCAAAAGGAAAAACTTGCAACAATTGTTAATGGAAATTTGAAACAGTGAGCATGTGTAACATTCTTTACAGACTTGTGATTATTGAAAACAGTTCAGGAAAATGTGTAAAGTGTGCTTTGACTGCAACTCAAATATTTGCTGAAATTACCGCTGGCAGGTTGCACTTTGGACTGCCAACTAACTGCATGGTTCCTTGTGATTCTATGCCCAAGGCCTACAAACTGTATTTACGGATGTGTGAAACCGCTGTTGGCTTAAACGAGTAGAGTTAGACAGACAATGCTGGGCTGAATCTTTAAACATTGTTTTCAAACTACATGATCCTATACAAGAGTTTTAGCAGCAGTTCAGGCCTTGATCTTAGTCTTCCTTGTACATCAGGAAAATAAGACGTGTATTGAAGTTGAAGGCAACAGATTTATACATCTATCTGCGTCTCTGTGTTTAATAATACTAATGAACTCTCTGTATTTTTTTTTTTTTACCATTGCTCCAATGAGAATTTTCATTCACTCTGTAAACAGTAAAAGCAGATTTTTGGACTCAAAAGTGAACCTAGAAGGAGCGATACTTTGTTCTGTTTACCCTGTGCATCTAAAAAAAAAAAAAAAAAAAAAGAAAAGAAAGAATGGACATGCCAATAAACGGGTTGTTCTTTTTAGTTTTTCTAGTTTGTAAAATGTGTCTTCATGCTTGTCTCTAAAAGGAACAGTGTGTAAGGGGAATTTTGTTTGTTGTCGGCACTACCAAACATGAAAAACATTTCTGGACATAGGGGGTCGGGTTGGGTGATGAAGAGAGAGAGAGTGAGGGAGAGAGAGACAAAGAGAACATGCATGGAAGAGTATTGACTGAGCTGGCCCATTTAGAAGATTGCAGCTTGTTCACTCTGTTATTATTGTCTCCTTCAGAAGTTTGCTTACATGGGACACACAGGCAGAAACAAAGAGGTGGGGGGATTACTAGGTGAGCGTCGCTACATGGAGAAGAACATGGGAGTCTGTGTAAGTAGGAACGGGATTTCGAGGAGACCACAGATGAGGAGTCGAAGGTTATTTTGTGATTGCTGTACTGCATTAGATAGGATTAGTGAGGCGGCCAGGTTGTTGGACAACCCTACTCTGTTTATATGATCTAAGACATATATACATACATCGATGGAATATGCCATCTCAATACAAACATTTCATTTGAAAGGCATACCACTTTTTGATCTCCAGTATTTACAGATATTCAAACCTTGAGTTTATTATTTTCATATAAGTGTGAGCTCCTAAGACAGATAAGTTTTTATTTTTTTAATGGGAGCAATTTCGCTTTAGGTTATCATGCTTAAAAACCACCAAACAGGAAGGAACACACAGATTAAATACATTATCTGTGCATTTCAGCCATTTTCTACTGATGGTGGTTTAATATGTGGTACGAAAGTGAAAAACAGAGCCTGACGACCGGTGATTTTTGATTTTTGAGAGTGAGTGAGTGTGTGTTTATCCGTGTTTGTTAAATCCGTGACACTTTTAGGCTTTCAGCTTGCCAGCATGACCAGAGTTTGAAGGGTCTTTTGTCCTTACCATTGTCCTTTTTTTCTTTTTATCTTAGTTAAGAAGAGAATGTATGTCAGTGGACGGTGGCGAGAAAAACAGGAAGAAAAGAAATAGATGAATAATGGAAATTAAAATGGAAAGAATTAGATAATAAGATTTGATTAATTAAATTGTATTGCATAAGTCATTCACTGCAATGCATTAAAATATAATAATTATAACTGAGGATGACATAATGTCACAGATTGAATTCTGCTGAGGCATTATGAGATTAGATGGGGTTAAATGAGTTAAAACAGTCCAACACTAATCTCATTTTTCAAGGCTGGAAGTTGGTTTTAGGGAGCACTGAAAAATGCTTATCTATTATTTCTCTGTTAAGCTGCACAATTAGTGTTAGGATCCAGACATCACATCAGGATGTGGCCATTTTTAATAGTTTTAGGGCTGAGTTTGACTGCACAGGCTCTCGTGTTCTGCTGTTCTATGGTCTGTGTGATAGCTCACCAACTGAACATTACATACAGTTACATTGTATATACTTAAGTCATTGCTCATATGTACTTTCTGCATTAAGCAGTTCCCTCCTTAGATGCTTTCTCTTCCTTAGCAAAGGGCAGTGCACACATCTTTTAGTGATCAGAAATTCCTGTAATTCCTGAATTCCATGCCTGGCTACATTATGTGACAAGGCTGATCAGTTAGTCTCTTCATAAATATGTAGGGGTGGTGGTGGTGGTCTAGTGGTAGGGTAGTTGCCTATGGACCAATGGCTCAAGAGGTCCCAGGTTTGAATCCCACTTCCAGCACTACCACCATTGGGTCCCTGAGCAAAACCCTTAACCCTGAGTTGTTCCAGGGGGATTGTCCCTGTAATTAGGACATGGAAGTCGCTCTGGGTAAGAGCATCTGCTAAATGCTGTAAATGTAAATAAATGGCTTGATTTACATGGTATGAATATCCTTATGGTTTACTTGCAGCTGATTTGCTATTTTAGAATTTTTAGAGCAGATGTGTTAAGGTGTACCCACACAGCATGGCCAAAAGTATCTAGATAAGCTTATAATAAGTGTATTCAGCAAAGTTCAGGTACAGTGACTACCAACACAGCTTATCTTCCATCATCAGTACCTGAGCTCAGTAATGTCCTCATATCTAAATGCAATCAAATTCTCACAGCAATGTTCTAAAATATAGTTCTAAAAGATTGTGGGTGATTTTACGTAAAACATTTTAGCAGGTTTCTACAGTCTTGAAACTGCTATTTGTCCTTTGTTCAGGGCAGTGGTAGCCTAGTGGTTTAGGGAGTTGGCCCCAGAATTAGAAGCTCATGGGATCAAACCCCAGACCAGTAGGTTGCCCTGAGATACCATTGAGCAAGTTATTGTTCCCCTTACAGCTCCCTGGGTGCTTGAAATAGCTGTGTGTGTATGGGTTAAATGCAGAGGCTGTGGTTCACTGTTTGGTGTTTCAAAATTACAAACTGTCAAAAAAATTTCATTCATTTAGACAATTGAACTATTTTTAAGCAATTTGTTTCAAAGCACCTCACTTAAAATGAGCTTCTAGAAGTCGGCTTTAATTTTGAAACTGCTCATTGCACTAGCCCACAGAAAATTTATTACGCCTAATCCCGGACCAGTAGGTTTCCCTGAGGAACCCATGAGCAAGGAACCGTCCCCGTCACTGCTCCCCAGGTGCTTTAAATAGCCGCCCCCTGCTGCACGAGTGTGTATGGATCACATGCAGTGGTTGAATTTTGTTGTGGTTCACTGTGTGTTGTGCTGTGTTCCACAATGACAAGAATACTCCCTTCACTTAAAGGAGGAACAACCAAACCACAGGAAGAAAGTTTTGCCTCTTTAGATGTGCTTATTGGATTTGCTTGTAATACTGACCACCATGAGCAAGCAGTCATCAGCAGATGTACTGCTAATCCACAGCCGTTTAACAATGGTAGCTTCTAACAGCAAAGTTCGAGGGTGCAGCTTGACAATGATATATTGCACACAGTCTCACAAGTCTAGACCGTGAAAATGGTTTGTCAAAAATACTTAATGTGAAAACAGTCCGCTCAGCTCAGATATCATTGAATGCAACATATCAAGAACAAAAAAAAAAGAAAGTTCAAATGAACACAATTGGTAGCCACTCCCCAAAAAAAGATGAACTGCTTGTCTCTTCCATTTTTTACAGCAACGAGTTTAGATATAAGCTAGACTCTATAGACTAGCTACTCAGTATGTGCATTAACCTATAACACAAAAAGTACACATTTGCCTTTTAACTGTCCAAGACAGCAATTAAAGTTCATTTGCAAAGTTTTCAGAGTGTAATGTGTGTATTTTTTTCATTACCTCTTTGTGATAACTAGGATCCAAGGAATCCTAAGTCTCAGGTTTATTACTTTTTGTTTGATTTTCCCTAAATGGAAAGTTAGTTGGCCCTGCCTTCTCCAGTGTTAGAAGAATGCTATGTTGATAGGTTACACAAAGGGTAACTCATAAAGGATTCAAATATCAGGGCTGCTTTAAAGGTTTGTTAAAAAAATTTGCACTTTTTTAAGAGAGAAACCCACAAACTTCTTCCAGTGTCTTTATTGTGCTTATTGTTACTCTTTCGAGAGTCTTTATACCCCTTGGGAAACTCCTGCCTTTTATAAATATCCCTAGAAATTATTGGCCATAAAATTGGTTTACTGTAGGTTTTAGGGATGAACTCAATTTACAATCCGAAGGGTTTTTCATATCAGAGTATGAAATAATTTTTGTCCACTTGTACACAGTGCGTGCCTTTGTTTTTGTGTCTGTTATATGTCAATGGGTCATCCATAACCAGTACCAGTGTGTCAGCAATGAGTTCCCAGCCACACACCAGCATGTGGCGCAGGCGGGGAGGACAGGCATGAAATTAAACGTTCCAGTTCATCTGCAGTGCCCTTCTTTTTACAGAGTCATTTGTTGACGGTTACATGTGAGGGTAGAGAAAGTCACCGAATTGAATTTTTTCAGTACTGTGCATGCTTGATTCCTCTTTCTCTCCCTCCCCCTTAATCACACTACATATATATAGATATCAAAGTGAAGACTGAAAGATACATGCATTAAAAAAGTTATAAAGCTATCTCTTTGAATATCCAAACCAAAATAGCATTAAATAATTCTGCCATGTTTTTTTTTTTTTTTTGAACGGAGCTTTCTAGAAAACAGCTTACAAAGTCAGGACTACTTTGTTTATCCTGATAGTAGCTTAGGCCTGTTTTTCTCAGTTTTACTGGATTTATACATGAACATCTTCCATCCTTTTCCCATATACACCAAGACTGAAGTGGTTGGGTCAGAATCCAGGTTTTTCTGTCACTGAACACTAAACTGGCTTTATCACTGTCTCCATTTTGCTCTCACACCAGACAAAGCATGACAATCTGTAATTTTGGGAGCAATGTCTATATTACAAAGGGGTGGTTCTACATATAATACTCAAAGTTAAGTACAAAGAACTTGAAAGCAACCTCCAAAATTGATTAGCATATTCTTTATTATTTTAAATGTGTAACTTTTTAAATTAATTTTCATTTGAATATTTTCGATTGGAGTGAGTTTCAAAATGCATTTAATTATAAAAATGCATTTAATTATTGTATTTATAGTCTAGCTGTGAAGTGTAAATGTTTAATTCCGGGGGGTGGGGGGTGGGGGGTTTCTGTGTGGAGTTTGCAGGTTTTCCCAGTGCCTGTCTTGGTTTCCTCTGCTGGTCCAATCAGACGATCAGCTCAGGTGATTTGGAGATTAGGGTGTTTCTCTCCCTTTAGCCCTTTGTGTGCTGGGATAGTCTCCAGTACAACCCATGACTCCATTCAAGATAAGCAGTCAAGATAATGACATTTAAAACCTGAGGGAGAAATGTAAGAGTTATTCATAATTATGAATTGTTTGTATTTATCATAAATATATTAATAGTTTGAGTTAATAATTAGCTTAAAGCAATTAAAACATGTCAAAAACTATTTATAAACGTATTATTATAGATAAGGCAAAATAGCCCATACCAAAAAAAAAAAAAAAAAAAAAGATGTCTTCTTTGATCATGTGGTGTGAGACATGTGGGACTAAGTTAATATTTCTTTTGACATTCTTTAAAAAGTGAAAGTGACTATTTGTCATTGTGAAACACGGCACAGCACACAGTGAAACACAATGAAATGCAGCCTCTGCTTTTCACCCACACACACTGTGCAGCAGGGGACAGCTATTTAAAGTGCCCGGGGAGCAGTGATGGGGACGGTACCTTGCTCAAGAGTACCTCAGGGCAACCTACTGGTCTGGGATTTGAACCCACTGCATTCTGATCCTGGGGCCTAGTCCCTACCACTAGGGAGTCATGTTCTTAAAGTGAGGCAGAAATTTGAATTGCTTGTGAGAGAGACAGGGGGTGGGCATATCAAAGAAAATGGTCTCTGCAGTTAGTTAATTGCAAAGGGCTGTAATTAATTTGTTTTATTTAACAGCATGCCTGCTGCATCAGAACTGTTTTCTAGCTTGTGAAGCAGAATTATTCATCAGATAAGCAACATAAAAAAGAACATTTTTTAGCTTTCTGATCTTATGAGCTGAACATATGTGAAAAAAGTGAAAGTGACTTTTCTTTTCATTGTGAAATGCAGCATAGCACAACACAACAAAATTCAACCTCTGCATTTCACCCATACAGCTATTGAAAGCACCTGGGGAGCAGTGATGGGCATGGTACCTTGCTCAAGAGTACCTCAAGGCAACCTACATCCGGGAGTTGAACCCATGACCTTCTGATCTTGGGGCCTAGTCCTAAACCACTAGGCCACCGCTGCTGTGTTGACAATTACTAAAATTTAAGTGAGCAGCTCAATTACTTAGATAAGTAATTAAAGAAATACCAAAAATACCAATAAATAAATAAATAAAATATAAATATCAAATGTATTTATTTATTTTTGGTATTTCTTTCTTTGATCACTTACATTTTAGTAATAAGGTACCAAGATACCAGGTTCAGAAGGTCATGGGTTCAATATATATATATACATGTATATGATTGATGAAAATAAATGATTAACACTTCCATTTTTGAAAGCATTCATTTTTTCACACCTGCCTAAAACTTTTGCACAGTACTATATATATATGTCATCATCAATGTCATCATCAATCTACAAAATGCAGTGAATGAACAAAAGAAAAATCTAAATCAAATCAATATTTGGTGTGACCACCCTTTGCCTTCAAAGTAGCATCAATTCTTCTAGGTAGACTTACACACAATTTTTGAAGGAACTCAGCTGGTAGGTTGTTCCAAACACCTTGGAGAACTAACCACAGATCTTCTGTGGATATAGGCTTCCTCACATCCTTCTGTCTCTTCATGTAATCCCAGACACACTCCATGATGTTGAGATCAGGGCTCTGTGGGGGCCATACCATCACTTCCAGGACTTCTTGTTCTTCTTTACGCTGAAGATAGTTCTTAATGACTTTGGCTGCATGTTTGGAGTCGTCCTGTTGCAGAATAAATTTGGGGCCAAACATATGCCTCCCTGATGGTATTGTATGATGGATAAGTGTCTGCCTGTATTTCTCAGCATTGAGAACAGCATTAATCCTGACCAAATCTCCAACTCCATTTGCAGAAATGCAGCTCCAAACGTTCAAAGAACCTCCACCATGCTTCACTGTTGCCTGCAGAAACTCATTATTGTACTGCTCTCCAGCCCTTTGACGAACAAACTGCCTTCTGCTAAAGCCAAATACTTCAGATTTTGACTCATTAGTCCAGAGCACCTGCTGCCATTTTTCTGCACCCCAGTTCCTATGTTTTCATGCATATTTGAGTTGCTTGGCCTTGTTTCCACGTCGGAGGTATGGCTTTTTGGCTGCAACTCTTCCATGAAGACCACTTCTGGCCAAACTTCTCCGGACAGTAGATGGGTGTACCTGGGTCCCACTGGTTTCTGCCAGTTCTGAGCTGATGGCACTGCTGGACATCTTCCGATTTCGAAGGGTAATAAGCTTGATATGTCTTTCATCTTCTGCACTAAGTTTCCTTGGCCGACCACTGTGTCTATGATCCTCAACGTTGCCCGTTTTTTTGTGCTTCTTCAAAAGAGCTTGAACAGCACATCTTGAAACCCCAGTCTGCTTTGAAATCTTTGTCTGGGAGAGACCTTGCTGATGCAGTATAACTACCTTGTGTCTTTTTGCTGTGCTCAATCTTGCCATGACATGAAACTGTCTTCCACAACCTCAGCTTGGTAGCAGAGTTTGGCCGTTCCTCACCCAGTTTTAAGCCTCCTACACAGCTGTTTCTGTTTCAGTTAATGACTCTGTTTCAAACTACGTGTGACATTGATGATTATTAGCTGTAACGGTGGCGGGGTGCGGGGAGGACACCAGCGCTGAGCCAGGAGTTCGGATCATAACTTTAATAACTATATTAACAAAACAAGATCAAAGCACTGCAGTTCAAGCTAAAACCAAGGAACTGCAGCCTAAACCAAGTTACCCAGAATACCAAATACCAAAACCACCATAACGTGTAGGCTGAGCCTAACGAATGAGCCGCGCTCTGTTCTGACTCATCGGGGCTTAAATAGTCAGCCCCAATGAAGCACACCTGTGCCTTCATGAGCTCAGGTGTGCTCAGTCAGAACAGAGCACCCTCTACCGTGCCCAAAACACACCTCACCCGTGACAGAATCCCCCCCCAAAAGGCGCGGCTCCCAAAGTGCCAAAACACAGCTGAACCTCTGGGGGGAGGCCAAGAACAAAAAAAAAAGTTCCTCTTCAAAGTTCCTTTATGGGGCATATGGTCAGGTTCACAAAACACTTCAACACAAAAGGACCTCTGACCAGCCATGTCCAGGCAGAAGGCGGTGGTGAGGGGAATCCTTGAAGTTCAGTCCACTTCTTTATCTGTTGCCTGGACTCTGGAGTCACTGGAGGAATTGCCTGACTCAGTGGAACGCCTTGCCTTGACGGAACCTGAAAGAGAGCTAAACACAGATTTTACAGGGTTCAAAGAGGAAGTCTTTTTCACATAGTCCGAACTCTACTTCCAACCCCTGCCATCCTTGTTCTTCACGTCTCTCATCACAGAATCTACAGTGCAGAAGCTGTCGTTCACTTTCTTGAATTGAGACAGGTCACTGCTGATGTCTCTTGGCTCCTTCTTCTTCTTGATCATACTTCTCTGCTGCTTGGAGCTTAGTGAGGCAGTATCCCAGCTCCTGGTTCCACTATGAGAAGTTCCACATAGACTCCTCCACCAGCCACCTTGTTCTGAGTCTGCTGAATTGTGAGGGTGAACTGAAGGTAGGGAGTCATAACGCAGCTACTGAACCTCTGGAATCTTTACCTGCTTCTCCATCAGACTGTTCTTCAGCTGCTTGGCTCTGGCGTTAACCACCAGGGTCCCAGCATGCACTGGTGTCTGTGGAGTGAGTCGAGATTCGAAGATCGCCAAT